>OY756947.1:5960000-6560000 GCA_963580275.1 Crataegus laevigata
CAAATCGACGAAATTAAGAAGAATTGAAGTTTACCAGTGAATTCGAGGCAGATGAGGGCGACCAGATGCAGAGATCGAAAGACGCAAAGATCGGAATGAGGACGACGATGAGGGAGCACGGCAAGGACAACGTTGAGGGAAGATGCAGAGGACGAATGGAAGACGCAAAGATGAGGACGAAGGAGAACGAAGGGAAGATGTGAAAATCTCTCCATTTGCTCTGGCTAGTTCGCCCGATTTTGGGGTTGCTCGTTAACAACGGCTAAGGAGGTCCTTAATCCTAGGGAGTCCGGGTTAAGCTCATTAAAGCTAATCCGGATGCACACCAAACAAAGGACTATAGTCTAGTCCAGTCCAAGCCCTTTTAATCCTGTCAAACAAACGTGCCCTCACTGAATGACAACATACCTAAACCCACCTCAATTTGTCTCAAACGTACAGGACAAAATTACCCTCCTAAATTTTAATAACTACGTTCCAATCCAGTCCCAAATCACATGGTTTTGTTGTAAATAAAACAAAATCGAGGGGGACGAATTGACCTCAAAAAACAAATTACCTTGCTAACTTTTACCTTCCAACCAACCCCAAATCCTATGGCTTTGTTGTAAATAAAGCAAAATCAACAAAAGAGTGAACAGTGTCTGCCCCATTTCTACTTTAGAATAGATAATTGGCTTGCTTGGCTTTCGCTTATCAAATTAATGTGCCACTCGACATACAGTTTTTTCTCGCTTATTTTTTTTCTTACCCTTGTGATGTTGCTTGTTCTGTTTTACAGGTTTAGGCCTTTAGGTTTGGCTTTAGAGAGGTTAGGTTTCATGTCCCCTCCCTTTTTTCCTTGTATATGTGTTGTTTTGGTTTCTATAAGGGTAAGGTTTATGTACCTCCTTTTCATGTACTTTTTTTAAAAATCCTTTTTTCTTGTATTATGAGGGGTTAGGCTTATGTCCCCTGACTAGTTGTATCCTTTTTTTCAATATCAATAAAAATTCCTTGTACTGTCAATGTTTTCTAAGAATAATTAAAAAAAAATGCTCCCTCAGAGGACCCAATTAGTGGGTCACAAGTGGAAGATTCACGCATAAGCAATCACGTGAAGCCAAGGGAACTTACCTAACACGTGGGGTCAAGGGCCCATCATCATCATGTAGGGCCACGGGGACCCATCCATCACATGGTAGTATATACGGGCCAACTCCCTGGCTTTGATAACAAATAAAATCACCAGAGAGACAGGCCAAAGGCTCACTTCCAACAACACCGATATTGTCTGCAACTTGATAACTACCACCTGCATAACACGTCAAGTGTGAGATTTTATCACAAAAAGCCTTGGTATTAGTTGAAATGAGATTAGGATATTTAAACACTTCTTTTCTCAAAAACACGACCGATGTGGGATTTCAACATCACATATTGCATAAGTAGGCATTGCCAAGTTTTTATTAAATTGTTCTCTTCTATAAATTTATACTTAGAAAACCACCTCAAAGTTCAAAATCAACAATTTAGAAACACGTAAAACCAATTTATTTTGAATTGAGAAAAGAGAACAAAAAACTCCAAACTTACAAGTAGATAGATGATGAGCTATGTTTCCCTTTAGCTGAACTTTTAATTATTTTTATATGAATCGTGAGGTGTTTTTCTTATTTAATTACCATGTCAATATAGGACTAAAAACATAATCATATTTTCGAGTCTTAATATATATGTATAAGCAATGAATGAGGACCAAATTAAACATAGTATTGGCAAAGACATATATACATTAATTCATTGAAGGTTAACGCTAGGGAGACCGAATTTCTAAATCAAATTTTGTAAACGATATAATGTGGTGGATGATTGGATTATTACAAGTATTGACTAACGTGATTATTTTTTATTTGTGATAGGTTATATGGTTTACAAATTTGGTCTACCCATCGAACTCTTTGTTGGTTGTTAGACCTTGCAACCTACATAACTACTAACTAATAATTATAATCGAACATGAGGTAAAAAAAAAATTAACAACCAAATAGAAATTAGTAAAATTGAAAAGAAAAAAAACACGAATTGCATTTTGGACCCAAAACCTTCTCATTGATTTTAAATAGTAGAAACCACATATTCTTATTAAACTTCTTGATCATTAGACCAAATGTTGTAAATTTATACTCACATGAAAAGAAATTCATAAAAATTGGAAAATTAAAAACAGGCGTATGGTTTTCAACCCATAAACTTCTCCTTAATTTTAAATTTTAAGGAGTAGAAACCATCTCTTGTTGAACTTCTTAATCATTTAATCATATTTATAAATTTATACTCTTATCAAAACATATATGAATATATCGCCCTCAACCCCTTATACTCTTGTGATAACATGTATGAATATACCGCCTTAATATTTTTTGTACCCTCGATTGTTTGGGGCGCCAGACGATCTCCTTGCTCGCACTTGCCAGGGTTGACCTAATCTACACTAAGGAATAAAAAAGTGAGTTAAGTCTCACAACGAACTAACCGGAGTGTTGACACCTAGGAGTTAGGCCCCTACCTATACCCGCCTCCTGACAATCGCCATTAAAACCTTGCTTCTGCATAAACATGTGACACGCCCTGATTCCGATGTCCTAGGGACATCGGGATGGTCAAGTGCTGGCCGACACACGAGGGGTGACGAAAGCCATTTAAAATGCATGAGAATGAGAAATAAATAAGAATTATGAATTTAATGGTAATAATACGCACAAAGGGAACGTGTTCAGAGCATACAACTAATTTGAACACTAGAAAAGAAATAAAATAAAATCGAATGACCAAAGGAATAGGTCCTACACCGAGAGGACTCGAAGATGCCGATGCGGAAATGTCTTGACGCCGGGATTGTATGCCTCGATTCTAATAAAACAAACATGAGTGGACCAATTTGATACACATATAATAAAACAGTTATCAACATACTAACTCCCAGGTTTTATGAAAACACATATAGCATGATAAATAAAATAGGTTTTCTGAAACCTAGCATGTCGTGCAATGTCTCAAATCATAACTCGTACATATACATAGTCGCTAGTGAATGTCCAATAATCCCTCTAGGCCCTATGCCATCTCCTCGTCTCTGAGCATATAGTCAAAGGAAATAACCCTCCAGGCCCTATGCCATCTCCCCGTCCCTGTGCTAATAGCTAGAGGAAAACCACTTTAGGCCCTATGCAACCACCATAACTGTCGCCCAGGATGGACTGAAATCTATCCCTTCATCCCGTAGCGGAATAGGGACCACTAGGTGAGTACAAAACCATTGAACATATATATATTGAAAAGCAACTTCATGGTATAAAGTCATCTATCATCTATACTATAAAGAGGTGTTCGAAACGTATTCATCCAGCATATATTATATAAAGAATATGAGTTATAAGAAAAATAGTAATAATTCAAAATCACCTCAGTAAGCATGTTATCTCACAAAACGTTTCATATAACGTAATCATTAAATCATGCTTTTCATGTATGCATTTCTACTATTACATGCATTTTTAGAAGGGGTCCACTCACAGTACTTCGCCGTCAAAAGCTGCGCTGCTAGCGAAGAAAAAAAGCCACAATAGTTGCCCCTAAGCACATAAAGGGTACACTTGGTCAAACTATACTCAAACAATTTACTTTGGGAAAACAAACTTCAAAAACGGGTCCAGGATGTCGAAATTAGCCTATGAGGGGTCTCGGACGAAACCTAAAAAAAGTCAACTCGAAAAGTCAACGTTGACTGTTGACCGAGTCAACGGTCAGGCCGGGTCAGTCAACGGGTCAGGGTCTGGGTCGAACCAAGTCAAACGGGTCAAGGGTTTGGGCTTGGGTTATAGGGTTAAGGTTAAGTAATTGGGTTGGGTCCTTAAAAGTTTAGGGTTAAGAGAAAATGGGCTTAGGGCCCTGATTCAAAAAGCCCAAAGGCCTTTAGCCTAAGGGTTTCTGGGTTCAAAAAGGGACTGGCTGAAGGCCCTTTAATATAAAGGCCCGAGGCCTTTGGGTTTAAAAAGGAATGACCCAAATGGCCTTTAAACTTAAAACAATTAAAATAAAATATAAAAAAAGGAAAATGGGTTTGGGTTGAGCTCGGCAGAAAAGCCCAAAGGGCTTAAGGATGATGGGTCGCCGAACACAAGGAAAAAGAAGGCCGGAATTCGGCCGGGATACTACACAAACTTTGAACATCCATAACTTTGTCAATACTCGACGAAATCAAGTGAAACAAAAATGAAAGTTGTAGTTCTCGAAGAGATGAAGAGAATATAACCTCACACGACGTCTAACTCGCCGTGGTTTGGCCGGAAAACGCCTCGAAAGCCGTCGAACTCGCCGGAAACTGGGTAAGATTCAAATGAGTATAACTTCTTCAATATTTAACGAAATTGGGTGAAACAAAAAGAAAAGTTGTAGTCCTCGACGAGACGAAGAGATTGATACCTTACACGCCAGCCAACTCGCCGTGGTTTAGCCAGAAATTGGCTTGAAAGTAGTTGGAGTCTGGGTTTTGGGTGTTCTTTCTTCGTTTTTTTAGAGCACAAGGGTGATGGTTCTGATGTTTGATGTTTGATGATAAGGGAGAATAGGGTGACTAGGTGTGTGTGTAGGTGTGTTTTCGGGGAAGATAGAAGAAGAAAGCACAGAGAGTTTCAGGAAGAGAAGAAAGAGTGAAGAAGTAGAGAGAATTGTGAGAAATGGAGCACGGGAAGGGGGAGACAAAATCAGGGGGGTGGGCCCCTTGGGCTCACCAAATAAGAACCAAAACTATTTTTAAATAAAAAGAAGGGGTGGGTGTAACAATCTACCCCCTTATAAAAAATTTGGTCCCGAAATTTAAAATAATTTGCTACACTGAAGAGCTCGAAAATTGGAAGGAGAATAATATATATATGTAACAGAGAGATCAAGTCAGAGCGGTTGCACAAAAAGGAAAAATGCCACACCGTCGCGATTGGGTTGCAATGATTCCATTTTTCATGCCTCCATGCCTATACTTTTTTCCCCGTTAGTGTAAAAGTAGAAAATATATGTTATAAAGATATAGAGTCGAAAACAAAAAGTAGCTCAAGGTCAAAAGTAAGTACATAAAATACGTTAATGTCAAAATAGATATGTACTAATATATAGGTCGAAAACTCGTGCTGAACTTAAAATTGAAAACGGAAATACTTTCCCCAAAATGTTGTAACATCTAAAACAAATAACTAGTAACGGAAGTTAAAATACTTGTACTGAAAATCCAAAACTGAAAATGAGAGTAGTCTCGCCCAAGTGTACGTAACATCACGTACTTCGAGAACAGATGTGTCATGGGTCAAGTCCTAACGATAGCGAAATCCGTAACGACTGCCGTAGATGAGTCTACCTGCCCACTTGCTTAACGAACCCAACGAATAAGTTATCAACACCACAGTCAGCCCCCCCTCCCCGTGATATCAATCACACATTCATTGTCTCGATAAGCAAACAGTAATTTCCTGAGGGTGCACAATGTTACACGTCATAAATCTCAATCCAGAACTAAGCACCACATCCTCCTCAATTCTTCCAAATGTGACGAACTACTCCATAGTTTCATCAGTAAAGAACCCATTTGAAAATTGTACCTTGGGATTCAAGAGAAGTGGTTACTATGTTAATAGTAGAACCGAAAGTTCGAACCAAACAAGCAGACAACGAGAAGTCACCTTCCACAATAAGCAGTATTTCTTGAGAGTTGTTGCAATGCTCAATCCACCTCCCCAATTTAGTTTAGCTGCAGATTTGTAGTTAAACAAGGTTAAAGTTGGCGAAAAGAAGAATAACTGTAAGTGGTTAACCTGGAAACTCAATGAAAGCACACACATTTCGAGAAAAGTGTAAAGATCTTCCAATTCTCACTCGACCGTGGTGTCGTACTGTTCCAGAACGCACTTATCAAATTTCCTAGAAGTGTTTCGATATCCACGTCCTTACAAACAACAAAATCCTGAGGTGAAGCAGTGGGAAGAGGCGTTGAGAGGAATACACATCGTTGGAAAAGAAACAATGTGATGCCTATGAATTATAGTAAGATAGTGATGCAATCCACTGACCACCTGCACAAAAATCTTCATCCAACTCTTACTAAAAGACGGTTTAAACCTCACGTCCACGTGGAACTCTTCCTGCTAATTCTGGTAAGCTTGTGAAATGATTATGCTCCTAACGTTGTTGTCCAAGATGATAAGAATTGGGCACACACTTCCAACGAATTTCTCAATGATTGAGTAAGAAACCATGTCGAGAAGGCTAAAAGGACACTCAAGAATTTGAAGGTCAAAACAAGTCCATTAAATCTAAAGTACAAGATATTGGAATTTGAATAACCATTTTGCTGCTTGAGTTCACGCAAGTACCTAGTTTGACCGTTAAGGATTATTACAAATCAAGACCTAATGTCACACACCTAATAACATCATCGGTCACATAACTTCGTCTGACAACTTGTGAAATGATCTGACGTTTTGAACATCCCGATAAACTTATAAGATTTCTGTAGACTCAGCTTTTCCAATCCGATACGATCTCGCTAGATAATTGTCCAATTAGGTTCAGATGCTCAAGATGAGATTGGTGTGCGAGTTTTTCTACTGAGGGGTTTCGCAACTGTGCTTGCACAATCGGGGTAGTACACGATGGTGTAATCGTAGACATTTATGTACTTGGGTAAACAAGGATGCAACATTTCTCGCTGTAGAGAAAACGTCACTATATTTTTCAGCAAAGAAGGTCGTTACCATCTCTAGCTCCAGGATAAGATGATCCACATCGTGCAATTCCAAACGTCAGGAGGCACACGAGTGACTCGATCCTACTACATCAACGTGCAGTCAAACATTCAATTGATACACTACAGCAGAATTCGAAAAGTAAAAGAACTACGATCAGATGAGACAACACTTCATTGTCTGAAACTTCGTTCACTGTCAGCGTCGTAACAAAGCTAACTGGTTTCTTAGACCAAAAGGAAAATAGGCCTAAGATCAAGAATAGTTAAGAACTGTTAATGAGGTTTAACGAGGCCAAAGATATTTCGAAATTCACAAGACTTTGTGAGAGCTATCACAAAGTTCAAAAATTAAACATAGAACCTCTGAATCAACAACATGACGAAGAAGAAAGATACAAAGTAGCATGTCTATACATGCAGTGACATGATTAGCTACCTTAAAGTGATGCTCTTGAGCAAACCAAAGCTCAATGAGTCCAGAGAAGTTTAAAGTGAAGCTCGATCTTCGGACAATGATGAACATGGTGGAATCTCAAGCCATTACACTGAAAATTACAAGGTTGAACAATTAATAGACAAGAGCACTGATCTGTTGGGCTACAAGAAAGAGGCATAGTTCACCTCTACCGAACAGTACACGGATAAGGAGCTAGAATTTACCGCCGAGTGCCAGACCTAGGTGAAATTCAAGGAGTCTATTTATCCAAACAAGTCTGGATTTTCATCATCTAAGTCCAACTACAACAACAACAAGAATCGCAACTCCGTTTGGGAATTGGTGAGAATATCGTCTGCTATCAAGGAGTTTCCCAAGAAAATAATTTAAAGTAACCAAAGTCAACACTCGAAGGAATTGGGGTGAAGTTGACGGTCAAAGGTTAAGGGACTAGATTTCGTTGATGGAGTAAGAAATAAGGTTACCAATAGAATAATCGTCGAGAATCGTTATAAAGATCCACATGAATTTCCTCGACGGGAACGAACTCGTGAACGTGGATTCGATTCCCAACTAACACTTTCTAGACTTCGTGACAACCAACTTTTGCTTGCTTCCTCTAGTGCACACTTCAAAAGTTTTGAGTAATTTCCACCACGACATGACTCTGCTCGCCAACCTTGGGCAATACATGTCGAAAAGTGACATCACTATTTCACATTTCCAATTGGTCTTAACCAACTCGTACCGCCAAGATTTTAACGTAAAGCCGACTCCGCCCGCAATTCCTAGGGAACGCAGTGGCATCGCCATTACAGATCTACAGCTGGTCTTGACCAGACTTCCTCAAACTGAGATTTCTAAAACACGTCGCTTCCAAGTAACACCGACTCTACCCGCCATTCTCAAGGAATGCACGCTGCAAAGTATCGGTCCGATGTTGAAAGTCGTCCGGCAATCTAATTCGTCACCGATGAAGCACAATCTCGACATGAATTCTTGTATTTCAACTAGAAGACGACAGTTCAAACAGAGAAAGATTTGCAAAACTGTGCCGAATGACACCAAATTCAGAAGTCATGACAACCAAATGACGTTGGGGCTGACACAATACTAGAGTAATAGAAGATCCTAAGTATGCTCTAGACAAACCACGCTCTGATAGCAATCTGACATGCCCCGATTTCGATGTCCTGTGGACATCGGGATGGTCACGTGTTGGCTGACACCCGAGGGGTGACGAAAGCCATTTAAAATGCATGAGAACGAGAAATAAATAAGAATTATGAATTTATTAGTAATAATACGCACAAAGGGAACGTGTTCAGAGCATACAACTAATTTGAATACTAGAAAAGAAATAAGATAAAATCGAATGACCAAACGAATAGGTCCTACACCGAGAGGACTCGAAGATGCCGAAGCAGAAGTGTCTTGACGCCAGGATTGTATGCCTCAATTCTAAGTCCTGAAGGGGGCGCAAAACAAACATGAGTGAACCAATTTGATATGCATATAATAAAACAATTATCAACGTACTAACCCACAGGTTTTATGAAAACACATATAGTATGATAAATAAAATAGGTTTTCCGAAACCTAGCATGTCATGCAATGTCTCAAATCATAACTCGTACATATACACAGTCGCTAGTGAATGTCCAATAATCCCTCCAGGCCCTATGCCATATCCCCGTCTCTAAGCATACAGTCAGAGAAAATAACCCTCCAGGCCTAATGCCATCTCCCCGTCCCTGTGCTAATAGCCAGATGAAAACTACTTCAGGCCCTATGCTAACACCATAATCGTCGCCCAGGATGGACCGGAATCTATCCCTTCATCCCGTAACGGAATAGGGACCACTAGGTAAGTACAAAACCATTGAACATATATATATTGAAAAGCAACTTCATAGTATAAAGTCATCTATCATCTATATTATACAGAGGTGTTCAAAACGTATTCTAAATATCATATCATCCAGCAGATATTATATAAAGAATACGAGTTCTAAGAAAAATAGTAATAATTCAAAATAGCCTCAGTAAGCATGTTATCTCACAAAACGTTTCATAAGACGTAATCATCAAATCATGTTTTTCATGTATGCATTTCTACTATTAAAACATGCATTTTTAGAAGGGGTTCACTCACAGTACTTCGCCGTCAAAACCTGCGCTGCTAGCGAAGATAGAAACGCCACAATAGTTGCCCATAAGCACATAAAGGGTACACTTGGTCAAACTCTACTCAAATGATTTAATTTAGAAAAACGGACTTTCAAAACGGGTCCAGGACGTCGAAATTAGCCTAGGAGGGGTCTTGGACAAAACCCGAAAAAGTCAACTAAAAAATCAACGTTGACCGTTAACCGAGTCAACGGTCAGACCGGGTTGGTCAACGGGTCAGGGTCCGAGTTGGACCAGGTCAAACGGGTCAAGGGTTTGGGCTTGGGTTATTGGGTTAGGGTTAGGTAATTGGGTTGGGTCCTTAAGGGTTTAGGGTTAAAGAGAAAATGGGCCTAGGGTCCTGATTCAAAAAGCCCAAAGGCCTTTAGCCTAAGGTTTCTGGGTTCAAAAGGGGACGGGCCGAAGACCTTTGAATATAAAGGCCCGAGGCCCTTGGGTTTAAAAAGAAATGGCCCAAAGGGCCTTTCAAGTTAAAACAATTAAAATAAAATAAAAATTAAAGGAAAATGGGTTTGGGTTGGGCTCGGCAGAAAAGCCCAAAGGTCTTAAGGATGATGGGTTGCCGGACCCAAAGAAGAAGAAGGCTGAAATTCGGCCGGGATACTACACAAACTTTGAACATCCATAACTTTGTCAATACTTGACGAAATCAAGTGAAACAAAAACGAAAGTTGTAGTTCTCGAAGAGATGAAAAGAATGGTACCTTACACGACGTCTAACTCGTCGTGGTTTGGCCGAAAAATGCCTCGAAAGCTGTCGGACTCGCCGGAAACTAGGTAAGATTCAAATGAGAATAACTTCTTTAATATTCAACGAAATTAGGTGAAACAAAAAGGAAAGTTGTAGCACTCGACGATACGAAGATATTGATACCTTGCACGCCGGCCAACTCACCGTGGTTTGGCCGAAAATTGGCTCGAAAGCCGCCGGAGTCTGGGTTTTGGGTGTTCTTTCTTCGTTTTTGAGAGTACAAGGGTGATGGTGATGATGTTTGATGATGAGGGAGAATAGGGTGACTGGTTGTGTGTGTGGGTGTGTTTTCGGGGAAGAGGGAAGAGAGGACAAAGAGTTTTGGGGAGAGAGGAGAGAGTGAAGGAGGAGAGAATTGTGAGAGAGAGAGAGAGAGCACGGGAAGGGGGACAAAATCAGGGGGGTAGGCCCCTTGGGCTCACCAAATAGGAACCAAAATTATTTTTAAATAAAAAGAAGGGGTGGAGTGTAACAACATGAATATTAAAAAAAATTTGCATAAAAACACTGCAAGTACAGCTAACGCTGTGATACAATTATTTACAATGTTCCCTTCCTCCAAAGCTCTTCCCCAGTTACTTCAACTTTAGCCACTGATGAATTCCAGTGTCCTCAGTTCAGCGATCAGCGTTGTTTACTCCCCGAATCTGGCCGTCCGACATAAAAAGCATTATGATGCCTGCATTTTTTTAAGCAGAGTAAACATGACCAAATTTGTCATACCATGCAGTTTCCAGGGCTCTCGATAAAAAGCCCTGAAATATAATACTTAAGGCCCTTGTGCCGCAAGAATTAAGTCAAAACGATAAAGAAAGCGAATAAAAACAACCAGCAAGAACAGAAGGAAGACCAAGCAGACTTTCAACAAATTTAACGACCCTAAATCATCAAAATTAAACCCACATAAGCAAAATAATTGACGTCAAATTAGGGTGAAAATTCTCATACCGGATGACAAGTGGTTGCTCGATAGTATTGGAGCTCTCCACAACAGGGATTTTGACAGTGTTCAGATGGAGGGGGTTTGGTTCATAACAAATATTGCAACGGAGGGGGTCTCCCTCACCGTGGCTTACAAACAGGATGACCCTTAACAAGGGAGTTTTTGCCTGTAATACATGTATACATTGCATATGGTTTTCACATCGAAGGGAGAAGCCGTACGGCTAATGCATCCCACCATAACCGAGCTCGCTATCCATATTTATTTCTACAAAGCTTTGTTCGGCCTCTCCCATGTCTCTTTGTGCATCCTCAAAATCTAACTCTGCCAAATTTAGCCTAGCCTTCAACCTCTTGACTTCAATCTCCAAAGCATCCATATTCTTTCTCAGCTCTTTTACCTCTAGTTCCCTTTCCACAAACTGCTTCATACCCAATGCGGACTGAACATGAGGCTCCAACCAAGCCAAGTCAAATCTGAAGGACTCAAGCTCCTCCCATAGAAGTCGAAGGTGCTCACAAGCATCCTCGTTCATATCTGTACCCTTGTTAGTCTTTAGAAAATGCAGGAGTCTACCCAAAGCTGTGAATGCCCATTCAGTAAACATAGGACTCCTCTTCCTTTGGCACTCGATCAATGACGGATGCAACAAACAGACTTCCTCCAGGAATGGAACAAAAGCTTTGTCTATTTTCCCTAAATCCCTGAAATCCATGAGCTCGCCAACTGGGGCAGAGGTTTTTTGCTCACATTCCTTGCGTATCAGAGATCCAACAGGGCTATCCTCATCCCCAGTCGAAACTTTTCCATCACTTTTTCCAGCATTTGTTTGCTTTTGTTCAGAACTTGGTGCATCCTGAAAAGCAAGCACCTGTTCAGAAATAGGCGCTGTAAGTTGTACAGTTTCCACATCTGAATACCCTTGCCTTTCATCTTCATGGTGTGAGGACTTTATAGGAGGACAAAACCAAGTTTCCTGGACTTCGGCCATATAGTCAACCTGACTGACAGCAACCTCAGCTTCAAGAACACATGTATCATTCACAATAAACCCTTGCGTGACATCACAAAGCTCACTTAGAGGCATGAATGATGTAAAGCCCCAATCTTTTTTACTTGCGCAGAACACATGTTTAGTTTCTGTAAATCAAAATAGGAAAATCATAGTTCATGGGCAATTAAAGAAATATAACAATGGAAACTCAACATTACTATAAAGTACACAGTAATTCTCTTCTCTGGTGGTCTAGTATGTCTGGGCAACACAAGTAGACATGCTTTCTGAAGAACTAAATAAATCTCCCTTCTATGGGAAAGAAAAAGTTACCACTCTTCTTCCTCTTTAATTTTTTTTTTTTTTTTTGGAAGAAACCAAAATCTTATTACGAAAATTGTCAAATTTACAGCAGGCAAACAACCAAGTTAAATTAGAAGACCAGACATTCAAACTTCAAACCACACTCAATCAACTTGCTGCAACTTCCCAGTCCAGCAACCATGCTGGCGAACGGCATGCATGGATAACTCCCTGAACTCTACATTGACCGAAGCCCAAAGAGTTGACATAAAACTAACTCCACCACAAGCACACCTACCCCTGAACAATCCTGAAAAATCCTCCTAGTTTCACCGTTTCTATACTCAAAAAACGACCATCACCCTTTCAACCTCAGAGTTTTGACTTTCATGCCTTATCCAATGACCTTGAGAACTGCACACTTAACAATTCATAAAATACCTTTTGGAATCACCCAATTTACCTGAGTCTAATTTCCACCAATCATCATATCTGAGACTTAGTGGGACGCTGTATGTCCAGAACAAACAAGCGAAACAAACTTTCATATTTCCATTCTTTTTTCCAGCGAGTCTCCTATTATACGAAGTACAAAAATTGCTAGTGCAACTGATGCCAAAACCTAATGCCAATAGACAACACTTGGTACGAAGGAGACTTGCGAAAAACATAACAAGTGCAGACAAGGCAATCAAAGATTGAATTGCAATCTATAGTAAAATAATAATATTCGAGCAGTGAGAGCCTGAATGAAAGCGAAACCAACAGAAATGCACCAACATAATTGTGAAATAAACAAGATGAAGTGAGGGCAGTGAGGGCATGTGACTTACCAACCGTTATGGACTTATCATATTTGACTTGGTTGACGACAGTCAAGGTGAATTGGGCATATCTACTCCACCCAGATGGCAATGCTGAAGCGTCTGCAACTTTCAAATATATCGACAGGTCTTGCGTTCCGGGGATTCCACTGCTGCCCTTCGGATATACGACAATTTGCCTGATGATTAAAACAACATATACATCTTATAAGGAAAGTGATTTTCGCACTCCTATTTTAATCTGGACGGGTCCAGAAGGAGAATGTCATCGAGTAATAATAATTTGAAGAAGAAAGTGAAACATACCATTCAAAGTCACCGACTTTAAAACCATCGGAGTAATGTTTCTGGGATCTCAACCTAGAGAATTTCTCAATCTTCCATGTGAACGTCACCGATACAAGCTCCCCAACTTGTTTTTTCTCCATTTGTTTCTTCTGCAACTCAAACCCACCTAACAATCTATAAAACAAACAAGAAAAACACCAAAGTACATATTTATAAACTAACATTTAACACCCAAAAACACCAGAAACAAAAAAGATGCAAAGAACACATACCTTCTTCAAATGAACGAATCAAACTTGGCGCTTGCAGATAGAGTGAGAGAGGAGAAGAGGTAAGATGATGAGGCAATGACTTATATGCAGGTTTCCCAAGATATAGTTCGTGGCTCCTGTTTTCTCAGGAGCAAGTGAGCAGTGAAAGATGCCGTGGCAAACAATAAGCCACACACCGCTCAAGTCTCATTGAACATAAGGGCAATAGTGGACCCCATGATTGGAAAACTGCAGTCGCCAATCACGGGAGCCCTATATCCGTTTGTCCACCATTACCATAAGCCACACACTGCTCTGGTCCCACTGGACAGAAGGAAAGTAGTGGACCACCAGTTGCCACGCAATAGATGGGAAAATTGTGGGGCCACTCCACAAGCGTTTACGACATTTTATACCAATCGTCAATATTTTGAAGTGTGACTGGATACCGGTACCGAAATTAGATTCTCTCGTGAGTAAATGGTAGAGATCTTTATAACATATAAATCCGAATTGTTAAATTTTGATTCAACGGTTATAAACATGAGGCTTCTCTAAAAGTTATAATAATTATAGCCGTTCGATCAACGACCCATGTTAGTGGGTCATAAGAATCCCCACCGTTTGCTTAGGAAGGAATCCAATTCCTGTGTACCCAGACAGTTGATGTACCGCACAAATACATACCTGACACCTGTCCAATTTTACATACGTTGCCATCTTTTTGACATGTTGCAATCAATCTTCCCCTTTAATCCCTAAATTTTTAGAAATTTTTTTTTTAAAAAGTTAATAGAAAAGTAATACTAGATAGACTAAATTTGTAAATTAAATGATGTGTTACCAATAGGAATAAGCACATTTATCAACATGTAAGTAATAAGCTAATCATCAACTTTTATATCCTTTAGTTTTCAAAACTTTGGTTGCAAATTTTGTCTCCCTAGCATTATTTTTAAAAGAAATGTTAAGAAGAGTCTCTAAAAGTGGAATCTTCCATAGACTCTTTGCCACCTCATCTTTTTGGTATAATGTTTTATAATGTTGGCACTGGAATTGTGCCAAGAAGATGAGTGGCAGAGAGTCCATGAAAAGTCATACTTTTGAGAGAATCTTCTTAACATTTCTCAAAAGTTAGGATAAATTACATTTTACTCCATCAGGTTTCGGTGCAATTACAACCTCACACAATATCCTTAAAACATTTCAATTTCATATATTTAGTATTATCACATTAATTTCAGAGACTTCGATAAAAAACTAAAAACCAACAAGGTTCAATCAAAGAATGTTGATAGTTAGGAACAGGATCCAAAGTGTCCTTTTTAATAGTTAGTTTTAAAGTCTATCTAAATCTAGATATATTAAAAAATTAAAGATTTTGTAGGATTTCATTAAGTTGTGGATTTTGTGTGATTTGAGATGAAGAAGTATATATAACCAAGACCAAATAGAATCATACCTCACACTATATGATTTAAAATCCAGAGACTTTTGAACGACTCCTCTTCTTTTCACTGCCAGCCACTTTCTTTGCTTTATCTTCTTCCTTCATTTTTGCAATTTTTTTTCAATTTTTATTGTTGGGTTGCATCATTTTATGCGATTTTTTCTTCAATTTTGTTGTTGTTGGGTCGCAATTTTTCTTCATGTCCGCAGTGTTTTCGTTGTTGCTGGGCCCTCCTGCTAATTGTTGCTATTTGTGCGGCATGGGTTCATGTGTTGAGAGCTTGTCTGCTTATTTATGCTTGTTTTTTTTTTTGGTACCATGAATGAATTCGTTTCGTTAATAAATATTAAAAGTACTCATGGATAACTAAATCAAGCCCTTATATATCTGAATACATAAGGTGACAACGAATGACACACCCCGATCTAGAATGTCCACTAGGACTCCGAATCGAGCTGTGCTGGCCGACATCTGGAAGGTGTCGAAGCCATAAAGTGTAGTGAGGTGTAAAATATGAACAAATTTAAACTTAATAGTGCCTAAATATCAGAGTGTGCTAGTGAGCGGGAGCGAACCCATCTCACTCGTGATGACAGAGCATAAGAGAAGTACAGTAGAGTGGGTAAGAATTATACCCCCAGAAGTAGTCGCCAGTCCTAAGACTTGCCAAGAATCCTTGTTGATACGAACCTCATCAGCTAAAACCTAGAGGGCACAAAACAGACATGTGAGTAGACAAAATAAAATTTTGAAAACATCTTTCTTTTTAGCAATACAATAACCCCTCATTGAAATCCGTATAATTCCCCAGAGAATACCAATACTTAGGTTTGTAACAATCATGCTAAAGAATGGAAAACCCAAAACATACCATGTAAGTAAGATGAAATAAATCGATATAATTAAATGTTAGTCGTAGTCACTTATAGCGACCTGTACGACGTATCCATATCTCATCAATCATATAACGTCAATCGAGTACTGGCACATATCTCACTAATCCTATCACATCAATCAGGTGCTAGCACATATCTCAGTAATCATATCAATCAATCAAGTGCTAGTACATATCTGTCATATAGCATCAATCGAGTGCTAGCACATATCTCACTAATCATATAACGTCAATCAGGTGCTAGCACATATTTCATCAATCATGTCACATTAATCAGGTGCTAGCACGTGAGTCAGAGTCACCTATAGTGACCTGTACAACTCATCCACATCTCATCAATCATATCACATATATTAAGTCCTACACACGAGTCGGAATCACCTAAAGTGGTATGTACGACAGGCTGGGTGTATAAAATACGCTCAGTGCTACGATCACGTGAAGGCTGTGCGACGAATCGCGGGTCACCTACGAGTCGGAACAACCTAAAGTGGTCTGTACGACAGGCTTGCACCTACCTTGGAATCCAAGGTGAGCGTAAGGTGCGGGAGGTGAACGATCATGTGAAGGCTGGCCCTGGCCACGGGCGGAGCACTAACACCGGGGTGCAGGACAATGAATTCTACTTAACTTTAGTTGTCACCAATTACCTTTCGATCATAAACTCACCTGAACTTACCTTGATCTTCGCATCGCTGTGCCACGAGGTGCAAGCTGTATTAAATCACATACTAAAATATAAACTAATTAAGGCATAACACTTATAAAACGTAATACCACAATTTCTCATTTCATTGTACAAAGATTTATCATCCACGTGCAATCACCAATCCATAAAACTAAAACATACCTTTTTACCAATTTCCTTCACATTACACAATTCTTAAACAATGCTTTTTCCTCAATTATTATATGGCTGCATCTAACATCTCGTTAGACTGCCTACGTACCCTAAATAGGGATCAAGCCATTCGTAGTTCACAATAATTATTTACAGGTAGTAACGTATGAACATATCGTGATATAATCTACTTTGAACCTTATCTTGGTATTTCATAATATATAAACATAAATTTCTTAATTCCATTCAAAAGCATTTATGGAATTATCAATCACATATATTCATATAATCAGCAGGAAAAGATCCACTCACATGGAGTCCACGCTACAGTCCCCTAGCACGACTCTCGAGATATCCCAAATGATCCCAAATGATCACCGCCTTCGAGAAAGTCCAATTTGGCCTCAAAGACCTCTAATTTTGCTACACCCGCCAAGAACCCTAGAAATTGGGTGTGTTCCAATTCGACCTCCAAATCAACTCCGATGCTCCAACAAAGGATTGGGCTTTGTTCTAGGCCTCAAGAGGATACTATGGGTGGTGGTAATTGAAGGAATTCATTTCGGGATTGCATGGTTCGAACCCAAAACCGTCGCACCCCAACCGCGCGGGTTTTGTGAAATCACACCAAATATCTTTATTTTTAGGGTGAAATAAGGAGAAGGATTGATTGGCCTTGAGCTAAGGATCATTTTGACACCAACCTCGCCGTCTATGGTGGTCGAAATCGGAAAATAGGACCGGGTCGGGTCATAGGTCATGGTGAACCCGGCCGGTTCCCTCTCCTCTTCTTCTCTCCTTTCTCTCCTTTCTCTCTTCCTTCATTGGCCAACTCATTCTCTCTCCTTCCCTAACTGGGCAGCCTCCAACCCCTTTTATCTCCTTTCCCTTTAATCTCCACCACCCAAACTTTATTTCTTTTAATTTGGGCCGTCCACGTGGCACCCATATTTTTTCTAGAATTCTCCAAATAACTATTAAATTATCATTTTAATCCCCAACTTCAAACATTAATAACTTCTTCGTTATAGCTTCAATTTTGAATCCGTTTGCGCCCACTCGTCCGTAGCGATGAATGCTACAAGGATATGCGAAGAAAATGAATCTTAGGTGTCACTACAGGGCAGTCAACACCAATCGAAGTATGTGCCTTGAAGGGCATTTTTGTAAACTCACTTATTAAAATTATAAAAATCATATTTTTTAGGGACGGGTTGTCACAACGAAAAGGATAAGAATAAAGTGAGAGAGGAAGTAGGATTGGAAATGGGTGCACTGGGGATCTTTGAGGAGTTGGGACCGTTTATGTGATAATCTTGACTTCTTCTTTTTTTAGCTCCAAGGGATGCATCTCTAGGGCATGAATAGCTTCATTTGATTAGATTTATGACCTAGATACATTTATCACCATTTGATTTATTTGATGGTTAAGATTCAACGCAACAAAATCTTCCAAAATCCATAGAAATATGTTACACAAATCTTCTCAAATCTTCCAAAATCTATAGAATTTTGTAGAAGTCTATATAATCTTATGAAATCTATCACGTATCAAAATCTATTAAAATCCTCTCGAATCCAAGTTTAACTATACCCCCCTTAATATGGCGTTGACCATTAATTTGGGTGTGCTACACAAATTAATCTCATAATCTTAACTATTCATTTTTCATGTCATTATTCATAGATTATCTTTGAAAAATGTAGTCAAATAGGAAATGGTTTAGAATTATTGTGAAGATTTTATTGTTTACTAACAACACCTTATTCTTCTATTTATTAGGTCACATGTCGATAACTAAACGACTTTTGATTTAGTGAATTGTTTTTAGAGATGATAACCATAACTTAAAAAATGATCAGTTTAGATTATAAAAAATATTGTCAAGTGGACCTATACGAATGATTAGTGTCATTTTAAGAGCATCTTCAAATGAGATGTCGAAAAGTCCACATCAATAATAACAGAAATAAAAGATATCAATAGTGTTTTTTAACCGAAATGTCAATTCTTATGTGGCATGACATGGAAGGGCAGCAGAGAAAGTTGCTATCAAATTTGACAGCAATTTCAAATCTATTTTTATTAATTAATAAATGTTTGTAATAATTTTTATACTTATCTTTTGTTTTAAAAAACTAATTACAACTATAAAAAGTAAATAATGTAATAAATAAAGTTTAAGTTTGACATATCGGTTGGACAATAAACTTTAAAATAAAATAAAAAATTCAATGTCCCACAAGCTTTCGTATTTAAATTTTATGTTTAAAATTTGACATCTTCTTTATAGATGATTTATCAACAAATTAACTCTTTGGTATCTTAAGAGTGAATTTTCGTTTTCGAACAAGTAAATGAGTTTTATTTATTTATTTATTATGTTTAGGTTAATGAGGCAAGCTCATGATTTTCAGACCCTTAAAATATAGGGATTAACTATTTTAAGTAAACTTTCGATATTCAACATTTCTTTAGATATCCAACTACTTAAAATATGGGGATTAATGTTTGGGGTGATCAATCACCATCTCATCTAACTAGCTTGTTACGCTAGGAGTTCATCAGTTTGTTGTTGTCAGTTTTCTGCTGAAATCTATGGCATCGTTTCAGTGTTTTCTTCCTTTTTGGCTTGATTGAGAGCCATTTCTTTTTCTTTCTTTCATTTCTGACTTGAGGGTGAAAATTTCTTCAATACTAATTGATACAATAATTAATGAATGGCAGGATCTAAATAATTGCAAAAATCAAATCTAACAACTGAATCATCCGTAGCATTAAAGCCACTTTGAAATTTCAAAGCATGTTTGAAAGTTAAATATCCAAAAGTATAATTATTAGACAGACAGGTCAAAGACACACTTCTAACGACATCGATATTGTCTTCAATTTGATAATTACCACATGCAAAATTCATCATGTGTGAGGTTTTATCACAAAAAGTCTCAGTATTAGTATGACCGTCTTTGAGATTTTGAGAGCCCTTTATGAAATTTATAAAAGGACCCCTCCTTAAGATAGTTTTAGAAAAGTAGAACAATGTATTGATACTAGAAAACAATTACTTAAATCAAAACAAATTTTAACACTCACTCATTACAAGTTTACAAATGTTACTAATTATAAGTAAAAAGAGCTATAAATATAACTTTCACTAAATGATCAGAAGCATTTCAATCTTAAACAACCAAACATTAAAAAAAAAACTTCAAATCTCCAACTTTCACTTAGATATATAACATTATTATATAATAAAGTTGAAAAATATCCTTTTTTAGAGTGTTACTATTGACAATTAAAATATACGAAAACTAACGAAAAGGGCTTGAAAACTTTCCTTTTATCGAAAAGTCACTTTTAAAGGTATAGTGAATAGTGACAGTTAAAGGTAAAAAAAGGGTTTTTCGTTAAAAGTAAACAGTACCGGGTGTGTTTTATTAAATCTCCCTTAAAATATCTCATTGTACTCTAAATTTTTACATTTAAAAAGAAAAAATGTTACTCTTACGAGGAGTGCACAGTTAGATTTTAAAGTGCTAACAAAAGTAATTTTTAAATATAAAACATTATTACATAATATTAGATGGCAAAAATTTTGGTCAAATTTTGGGCCCTATGCGACTGCACATTTTGCTCCCCCTCACATAGCATTTTGAACCCAAAACCTTCTCATTGATTTTAAATAGCAGAAATTAAATTTCTTGATCATTTTATACTCAAAAGAAAAGAAATTCATAAAAATTAGAAAATAAAGAAACACGATATGGTTTTGAACCTGTAACCTTCTCCTTAATTTTATGGAGCAAAAACCAACTCTTGTTAAACTTATTAATCATTGAAAAAAATTATATTCTTATGAGAACATATATGAATACAGTGCATTCTTTATACTCTTACGAAAAACATATATGAGTATATCACCCAAATATTTTTTGTGCCCCCCATTTTTGGGGCACTAGACAATTGCCCTGCTCGCACTTGCTAGAGCCAACCCAATCTACACTAAGTGGTAGAAAAGTGGGTTACGTGTCACAACGAACTAGCCGGAGTGTTAGGCCATGTTTGTTTGACCTTCTTAGGGTTCATTGGACTAAAATAGATTAAGTGTTTGTCCAATCCAATATTTGTTGTCCACACTAAACTAGTTTTAATGAGACTAATGGGGATTCGCCTCGACTGAATGCTTTGCTAAATGTTCTTAGCGAGGCTCCTCAATTTCGAGCGGACTGCTAGTCCCATTCTCTCCCCCGCTGCTGATCCCTAGTCGTCTCCCTTCTCCTTCGCCCCTTCGTCCTCTCCCTTCTCCTTCACACCATCGCCCACTCCCTTGGGCCTTCACTATCCCACACAAAAGCCTAAACCCAGACCTCAAACAAAAACTGAAAAACAATCCATTGACTCCCTTCCTTTCTTCTTCGTTCAATTCACACACACACACACTCTCAGAGCAAAATCGCCATGGTTGTGGCTTTCGAGCACCGCACACCAGCTGCACAATCCTCCACTACAAGCTTAGCCCATAAAACTTTTGAGCATTCACGGAGCAATCTCAGCCCTTCTGA
Source organism: Crataegus laevigata (assembly GCA_963580275.1). Taxonomy (NCBI): domain Eukaryota; kingdom Viridiplantae; phylum Streptophyta; class Magnoliopsida; order Rosales; family Rosaceae; genus Crataegus; species Crataegus laevigata. The sequence goes on from OY756947.1 coordinate 5,981,505, forward strand.
ATCCACCGCCGCTAAATCCTCACTCTCCTTCCCCATCATCTCTGAACCAGTATGAGCTCTCCTTTTTTTAGCTTACAGTTTTCAATTTCTCCACTGGAATTTGATTTTGTTGTGGTATGATTGTGAATTCATGACCATTGAGAACAGAAGGAAGACCAAGCAGATTTTCAACGAATTTAACGACCCTAAATCATCAAAATTAAACCCACATAATCAAAATACGTCAAAATTAAGGTGAAAATTCTCATACCGGATGACAAGTGGTTGCTCGATAGTATTGGAGCTCTCCACAACAGGGATTTTGACAGTGTTCAGATGGAGGGGGTTTGGTTCATAACAAATATTGCAACGGAGGGGGTCTCCCTCACCGTGGCTTACAAACAGGATCACCCTTAACAAGGGAGTTTTTGCCCGTAATACATATATGCATTGCATATGGTTTCACATCGAAGGGAGACGCAGTACGGCTAATGCATCCCACCATAACCGAGCTCGCTATCCATATTTATTTCTACAAAGCTTTGTTCGGCCTCTCCCATGTCTCTTTGCGCATCCTCAAAATCTAACTCTGCCAAATTTAGCCTAGCCCTCAACCTCCTGACTTCAATCTCCAAAGCATCCACATTATTTCTCAGCTCTTTTACCTCTATTTCCCTTTCCACAAACTTCTTCATACCCAATGCGGACTGAACATGGGGCTCCAACCAAGCCAAGTCAAATCTGAAGGACTCAAGCTCCTCCCATAAAAGTCGAAGGTGCTCACAAGCATCCTCATTCATATCTGTACCCTTGTTAGTCTTTAGAAAATGCAGGAGTCTACCCAAAGCTGTGAATGCCCATTCAGTAAACATAGGACTCCTCTTCCTTTGGCATTCGATCAATAAAGGATGCAACAAACAGACTTCCTCCAGGAATGGAACAAAAGCTTTGTCTATTTTCCCTAAACCCCTGAAATCCATGAGCTCGCCAACTGCAGCAGAGGTGTTTTGCTCATGTTCCTTGCCTATCGGAGATCCAACAGGGCTATCGTCACCCCCAGTCCAAACTTGTCCATCACTTGGTCCGTCCCACAAGGCCAGCACTTGAGCAGAACTAGGTGTTGTAACTGCTACTGAAGAGATTAGAACTTGATCAAAATCAGCATTTGTTTGCTTTTGTTGAGAACTTGGTGCATCCTGAAAAGCCAGCACCTGTTCAGAAATAGGCACTGTAAGTTGTACAGCTTCCACATCTGAATACCCTTGCCTTTCATCTTCATGGTGTGAGGGCTTTATGGGAGGACAAAACCAAGTTTCCTGGACTTCGGCCATATAGTCAACCTGACTGACAGCAACCTCAGCTTCAAGAACACATGTATCATTCACAATAAACCCTTGGGCGACATCACAAAGCTCACTTAGGGGCATGAATGATGTGAAGCCCCAATCTCTTTTACTTGCGCAGAACACATGTTTAGTTTCTGTAAATCAAAATAAGAAAGCATAGTTCATAGGCAATTAAAGAAATATAACAATGGAAACTCAACATTACTATCATGTACACAGTAATTCTCTTCTCTGGTGGTCTAGTATCTGGGCAGCACAAGTAGACATGCTTTCTGAAGAACTATATAAATCTCCCTTCTATGGGAAAGTAAAAGTTACCACTCTTCTTCCTCTTTTATTTTTTTATTTTTTATTTTTGGAAGAAACCAAAATCTTATTACGAAAATTATCAAATTTACAGCAGCAAAACAATTAAGTTAAATTAGAAGACCAGACATTCAAACTTCAAACCACACTCAATCAACTTGCTGCAACTTCCCAGTCCAGCAACCATGCTGGCGAACGGCATGCATGGATAACTCCCTGAACTCTACATTGACCGAAGCCCAAAGAGTTGACATAAAACTAACTCCACCACAAGCACACCTACCCCTGAACAATCCTGAAAAATCCTCCTAGTTTCACCGTTTCTATCCCCAGAAAATGATCATCACGCTTTCAACCTCAGAACTTTGACCTTCATGCCTCTTCCAATGACCTTGAGAACTGCATACTTAACAATTCATAAAATACCTTTCGGAATCGCCCAATTTACCTGAGCCTAATTTCCACCAACCATCATATCCGAGACTTAGTGGGACGCTGTACGTCCAGAACAAACAAGAGAAACAAACTTTCATATTTCCATTCTTTTTTCCAGCGAGTCCCCGGTTACATTAAGTACAAAAATTGCTACTGCAACTGATGCCAAAACCTAAAGCCGATAGACAACACTAGGTACGAAGGAGTCTTGCGAAAAACATAACAAGCGCAGACAAGGCAATCAAAAGTAAAATAATAATATTCGAGCAAGTGGGAGCCTGAATGAAAGCGAAACCAACAGAAATGCACCAACATAATTGTGAAATAAACAAGATGAAGTGAGGGCATGTGACTTACCAACTGTTATGGACTTATCATATTTGGCTTGGTTGACGACAGTCAAGGTGAACTGGGCATATTTTCTCCACCCAGATGGCAATGCTGAAGCATCAGCAACTTTCAAATATATCGACAGGTCTTGCGTTCCAGGGATTCCGCTGCTGCCCTTCGGATACACGACAATTTGCCTGATGATTAAAACAACATATACATCTTATAAGGAAAGTGATTTTTGCACTCCTATTTTAATCTGGACGGTCCAGAAGGAGAACAAAAACAAGGTTTGATATTTATATCAAGATTTCAGAAAGATGGGTCACCGGCCAACTACTAATCAAACGTATACTGTCCTGTCCTCTACTTGCATCTTACCACATATCAGTATAAGAAGTAGGGTTTTATCACAAAAAACCTCAGTGTGTCGTTACAAGAATCAAACAACCAAAGTACATATATACAAGAACCAAAACAACCAACGTACATATATACAAGAACCAAAGCAACTAAAGTAAACATATAAACAAAAATCAAACCAAAAAAAGGAAATAAGAAAAGAATGTCATCGAGTAATAATTTGAAGAAGAATGTGAAACGTACCATTCAAAGTCACCCACATTAAAACCATCGGAGTAATGTTTCTGGGATCTCAACCTAGAGAATTTCTCAATCTTCCATGTGAACGTCACCGATACAAGCTCCCCAACTTGTTTTTTCTCCATTTGTTTCTTCTGCAACTCAAACGCACCTAACAGTCTATAAAACAAACAAGAAAAACACCAAAGTACATATTTATAAACTAACATTTAACGCCCAAAAAACCCAGAAATAAAAAAGATACAAATAACACATACCTTCTTCAAATGAACGAATCAAACTAGACACTTGCAGATAGAGTGAGAGAGAGGTGAAGAGGCAAGAGGATGAGGCAATGACTTATATGCAGGTTTCTTCAGATATAATTCGTGGCTCTTGTTTTCTCAGGAGCAAGTGAGCATTACACGATGCCGTGGCAAACAATAAGCCACACACCGCACAGTTCTCACTGAACAGAAGGACAGTAGTGGACCCCATGATTGGAAACAGAGCAGTCGCCAAGGAAGCTGCCATGTCTACAGTCTACAGTATCGAGTGAAATTTATTGCCGACAGGATATTTTGGTAGAATAATATTGAAGAGATTAAGGGGGGTGTATTCAATTGGGATTTTGAGGGATTTTAATTCTTTTAATGAATCTAGGAGTATTCAATCAGGAATTTAAGTGATTCTCTGAAATTCAATGTGTATTTAATCAAGATTTTGAGAGAGTTTATTAAAATCCTCAGAAATCCAGGTGTATTCAATTAGGATTTTAAAGAAGTTTATAACATTCCAGGTATATTCAATTAGAATTTGATTTTAAAGAATTTGAAAAAGTTGAGGAATTTGAGGGAATTTGAGAGATTTTGTAGTGTATTTTAAGCATCTACAAATCTCTTCTCTTCCCAAGAGATTTTGAGGGAATTGAATCAAAATTTTACATGGAATCTCTACAAATCAATTAGACTCCATAAAAATTCATGGATTTATAAATCCATCAAAATCTCTCAAATTCTCAATTGAATACACCCCCCTAAATTTTTTAAATCTAACTTGTAAACTAAATGATGTGATTGTAAATGATTGGATTTATAATTAAGTGTCGATTAACGTATTTGTTTCTTATCAGTGACATATCATTTAGTTTGCAATTTGGTTTAAAAAATTTGATTTTCCTAATATATAGGTCGGTTTCAAATTGGCCGGTTCGGGACGGGTCCAATTACTTCTTTTTTCCGATTTTGGAACGGCATTGATCTGCTCCTCAACCTTCACAACCTCGTCGAAATTAACCTCTACATTGGCCTGTAATTTCCGACCTGAACAAACACATATCATCAAAAAACCCCAATCAATATCAAATCTCCAATACAAACTTCGAATTCAGAAATATTTACTCATAACAATGCATTATTAACAATTCAACTAATCGAGATCTACATAAACCCTAGGCGTACCTTGATTGGGGAGGAGTGTGAGAAGGCAGAGCAGAAGCTGATGAATGAGATGAAGTCGAGGGAGATGGAGGAGAGGGAGTCGAATGACTAACTCAGAGTCTCACAACCAAACACTCAGCAGAGCATCCATGGACGCTCAGTCGCAGCAGCAAGCTGGACCAGTGAAGAAGAAGGAGACTTGGTGTCACATCACAGACCGGCTCTGCTGTAGTACGATATTATCTGCTTTGGGCCACGTCTTCACGGTTTTGTTTTTGGGAACTCAAATGAAAACTTTCGAGTGGGTCACCCATCCTAGGAATGCTCTTGCCCGAACTCGCTTAACTTTGGAGTTCCAATTAACTCCAAAGCCAATGAGCTCCCAAAAGGCCTTGTGCGATATAGAGGTGGACATATACATATAAGGCACATCACCCACTCTCCGTTGGTTGATATGGGATGTTACAATCCACCTCCTTAGGGGCCCGACGTCCTCGTCAGCACACTTACTTCGAACCGCAGAGTGGCTCTGATACCATTATGTCACATCCCAAACCTGCTCCACCATAGCACGATATTGTCTGCTTTGGGCCACACCCTCACGGTTTTATTTCTGGGAACTCACACGAGAACTTCCAAGTGGGTCACCTATCTTAGGAATGTTATCGCCCGAACTCACATAACTTCATAGTTCTGATGAACTCCAAAACCAATGAGCTCCCAAAAGGCCATATGCTATATGAAGGTAGGTGTGTACATATAAGACACATCACTCCCCTCTCCATTGGTCGATGTGGGATGTTACACTCAGGGCTGGAAGCCCAAGCCCAAGGAAGAGAAGAAAGACAACCACCAACAGTAAGCCAAGCTGAAGAAGTCGCAGCAGAACGCCATCGTCGACGCCAAGCTGAAGAAGTCGCATCAGACACTTGGTGCGTAACTTAGAAAAAAGTCATCAAAACACGAAAGCTAAAATATAGAAAATTGATGGGAATCGGAGGTTACCAAAGGAATTGGGGCTGTTGAGAAGTAATAGAGGAGGTGTAGGCAGTGCAAGGGTCGGTTCTTGAGGGTTGTTTAGCTTCAGATGTGGTGGTGGAGGTGAAGCTGGCGACTTGCAGTCTAAGTCCGATGACGAGTCTTCACATGAGGCAATCAAGGCCTCTATTCTAGTGACATTGTGACAGAGTCGAGAGGGAAAGAGATGAGCGAGAGAGAGGGATAGAGAGGCAACTGAAAAGAGATGAGCGAGAGAGAGGGATAGAGAGGCAACTGAGACTTGAGAGAATGATTGTGATTCTGGAACCTTGGCTTGGACTCAGGTAGAACCTAGGGTAAAAACTAACGATTGAGATTTGATGATAGGTTATCATTCAATCTCGGTCGATCATTATAATTAGAAACGGTCAGGGCGGGTACTCGTTTTTTTAAGTATCTGGACTTAGCCCGCCCCGTAAATGAAAAAGGATCTAGCCCGGCCTGCCCCGTTTGTTCGCTAAAATATTAGGATCTGGCCCGTACCCGCCACGAACCATGATTACCTACCCCGACTCGTGGTTCCTATACCTGTTTGCCCACCTTTATCATAAGCCACACACTGTTCAGGTCCCATTTGACAGAAGGAAAGTAGTGGACCCCATAATTGGAAACAAAGTAAGATCAGTTGCCACACAATAGATGGGACAAATTGTGGTGCCATTCCATAAGCCTTTACGACATTTTATATGAACCGTCAATATTTTGAAGTGTAACTGGATACCGGTACCCAAACAGTTGATATACCGCATAGATAAGCACCTAACGCATGTCATATTTTACATACGTTGGCATCTTTTTGAGATCTTGCAATCAATCTTCCCCTTTAATCCCTAAATTTCTAGAAGAAATTTTTTTTAATCAAAACAAAAGAAAAAGCCATCAAAACACGAAAGCTAAAAGATAGAAAAAAGTTGTTTAGCTTCAGAGGTGGTGGTGGAGGTGGAGCCGGTGACTTACAGTCTAAGTTCGATGACGAGTCTTCGTACGAGGCAATCAAGGCCTCCATTCTAGTGACATTGTGACAGAGTCGAGAGGGAAAAAGATGAGCGAGAGAGAATGATGGAGAGGCAACTGAGACTTGAGAGAATGACTGTGATTCTGGAACCTTAGCTTGGACTCGGGTAGAACCTAGGGTAGAAACTAACGATTGAGATTGGATGATAGGTTATCATTCAATCTCGGCCATGCATTATAATTAGAAATGGTCAGGGCGGGTACTCATTTTTCAAAGTATCTGGACTTGGCCCGCCTCGTAAATGAAAAGGGCCCAGCCTGGCCCACCCCGTTTGTTCTCTAAAATATTAGGAACTGGCCCGTACCCACCACGAACCATGATTACCTACCCCAACTCGCAGTTCCTATACCTATTTGCCCACCCTTACCATAAGCCACACACTGCTCAGGTCCCATTTGACAGAAAGAAAGTAGTGGACCCCATAATTGGAAACCAAGTAAGATTAGCTGCCACACAATAGATGGGACAAATTGTGGTGCCACTCCACAAGCCTTTTCGACATTTTATACGAACCGTCAATATTTTGAAGTGTAACTGGATACCGGTACCCAAACAGTTGATGTATCGCACAGATGAGCACCTAACGCCTGTCATATTTTATATACGTTGCAATCAATCTTCCCCTTTAATCCCTAAATTTCCAGAAGAAAAAAAATTTAATCCAAACAAAAGAAAAAGCTAACAGAAAGGTAATGATAGGGAGACTAAATTTGCAAACTAAATGGTGTGTTACTAATAAGAATAAGTACATTTATCAATGTGTAAGTAATAACCCAATCATCAACTTTCATATCCTTTAGTTTTCAAAACTTTGTCTGCAAATTTAGTCTCCCTAGCATTACTTTTAAAAGAAATTCTAATGAGAGTCTCTCAAAGTTGGACGCTCTATGGACTCTCTGCCACCTCATCTTTTTGGCACAATGTTTTATAATGTTAGCACTAGAATTGTACCAAGAAGATGAGTAGCAGAAAGTTCATGGAGAGTCACACTTTTGAGAGAATCTTCTTTAAATTTCTCAAAAGTTAGGGTAAATTATTTTAACCCTAAGGTTTCGGTGCAATTACAACCTCATACAACATCTTTAAAACATTTCAATCTCATACATTTAGTATTATTTTGTTTATAATTTCATACAATAGTTAAAAAATCTATTAAATTAACCATTAAGTGATGACGTGGCAAATATAGGGTCCCAATTTGTAAATTTCTCTCGAATTTAGTGAAAGGTTATGCTGAGAAGGCTAAAGGAACACCCAAGAACTCATATGAGTACCTAACTTGATTCTGTGGTGGAAAGTCGAGATGGTTGAGCGTGGACTCGACTCGATCGGTGGTCTAAGGTAATTTGATTGGTGGGGACTTAAACTTTTTCCCATTCCAATATTAACAACTTGTTACAACGATAACCTTAAGGATATTCAATCACTAGTGGTAATAATTCGCTCAATAGGGTGTTAATGGGTGATTGAATGACTGATGGTCTCAGCTAAAACTTTTGGATCTAAGTGGTTTTCTTGAACAGTCTATCTGCTTTAGAAATGATACGAAGTGTTGTAGGGTAAATATGAACCCAAAGTTGACTAAAATGCCTTCTAGTAACAAGAGGTGAATCTGGGATTATGGTTGAAATTGATGTTAATCGAGACGTCAATCTAAAAAAGTCTAGAATGAAGGATTAAGCCATGCGGTCGAAAGTATAGACCTCACAGATGGATAGGTAATTTGTTGAGTGAGTTGATGAACAAATATTGAAACGTCTTCATAGTCTCCACATGTACAAGGTGGTATGTAAAGGAAGTCTATGGTGACATTCACCCATTTCCATTCGCATCCCTAATGGGTCCTCGGCAACCTAAAAAGGCAATCATGGAAATTTCTTCCCATCTCCAAACAGGAATAGAAAGAAATTGAGATAAGCCTGATGGCTTCCATCCCTCTATTTCCACTTACCAGTAGATCAAGCATTTCTTCACATATTCAACGAAATCCCATTCATACAATACTAGTAATAAAGTGGACGAAAAACAATGGTACAATTTAGTATTGCCAGCATGCATGACATATGCTGAAATGTGAGCCTCATCAAGAATTTTCATTTTTCACAGCCTCATTACCCTGAGGCAAAAACAATTTGTTTCTTATCAACAGAGTTCTAACTCCTCATATTTTCAAATCCCATCTCACATCGTCTAACACTTACTTCTTCAAACTCGCACATTATTGATCAAACTCTTGGGCTTCCTACATGAAATCTATCGATACAGGTTTAACTTAGAAGTGAGCCGACAATACTCACTTGTGGATCGTGTGCCAAAGTAAAGCCAATTCCTCGAAGTGAAAACAATAGTAGGACACAAATAGATTGGAGGGAGGTAAGATGTCCATGTGATTTCTGACTAAGAGTATCATCTACGACATTTGCCTGACCAAGATGATACTCAAAGCTTAATCAAAATAACCGATGAGTTACATCCCTCTTCTGTCTCAAGCTCAACACCTTCTAGGTGAAAACACACCACCACTTCTTTGGTCAGAAAGGATGTAACACTTCTTCCTGTAGAGAAAACATCATCAGATTTTACAGCAAGGGAAATTGTTACCAGCTGTAAGTCATGAATAAGATAATTCTTTCCGTGAGGTTTGAGATGTCAGAGAGCATATGCAATGATCTTCCTATGCTACATCAGAAAACAACCCCAAACGTGACAAGGATGCAAAACAAGAGACTTAAAACTCACCACCAACATCAAGAAAAGTAAGGATGAGAGCATGAGTTTAAAAAGTTTCATTCCCAACTTTCGTCCCAAAAAAATTCTACAAAGAAAGGGTGTCATTAGGTTTTCAAGTAAGACAATAACCATTGGCTCAAGGTCATAGATAGAATGGTTCACTTCATGCGGTTCCAACCGTCAAGAGGCACACATGTTACTCGATCATGTTACATCAGCATGCAACCAAACATTCAATAAAACATCACATAGAATTCAAAATTTATCAACGTCATTGAAAAGTGTAAGAATAATGATCAAGTGAGACAATACTTACGTTGTCAGAAACTTCGTTCACCTTCAACAACTTAAACAAAATTGACTAGTTCCTTACCCATAAAGGAATAAAGCTTTCCTCAAAGAATCGTTAAGAACTGTCAATATAAAGTGACAAGACCAATGATATTTTGTATTTCACAACACTTTGTGAGGATTTTCAATTTCCAACGATCTCAACTCTTTTGGAAATTGATGAGAATAACGTCTGTTATAATAGAGTCTCTTAAGAAAAGTATCGAATCTAAACAAAATCAACGTTCAAAGAATTCGATGTAAAGCTAATTGTTGATGTTTAGTGAACTTGACCTCGTTGTTGGAGTAAGCAAAAAAGGTTATTGATAGAACAATCGTTGAGAATTGTTCTGAGGTCCACATGAATTTCCTCAGCGAGAACGAGTTTGAGAACATTGATTCAATCCCACCCACTAACACCTGTTAAACTATGCTTACAACTGAGGCTTCTTTACTTTCTCTAACACGAACTTCGGGTGTTTTGAGTAATCTCCACAAAGATATGACTTTGTCCTTCATTCCTAGGGAATGAATGTCGCAGATAGTCTAGCCCAAACCTTAACCCACTAAGATTTTTCTGTTTCTCAGCGCTCCTATGTAGATCCGGCTCTACCCACCATTCCTAGGAAACGCATATCGCAGAGTAACATTCTCGTTTTGGATCATCAGCTGGTCTTAACCAAACTTCCTCTCACTGAGATTTTATATTTCAAGTCACTTCAATGTAAATCCGACTCTGCCCTTTATTCCTAGGAAACACATGTTGCAGAGTATCAGTCTGTTGTTGAAAGTCGTCCATCAATCTATTACATCACAGATGGGGCACAATCCTGACATGAATTTGTACTTCAAATAGAATGTGACAAGTCAGATAGAAAAAAGTTTGTAGAACTACGTCGAAAGGCACTAAATTCAAAAGCCATGACTTCCAAATGATATCGAGGTCGACACACCACTAGAGTAAAAAAAAGATCCTAAGTATGCTTTGAACAAACCATGCTCTGATACCAATCTGACACGCACTGATCCCGATGTCTGAATGACAACGGGATGGCCACGTGTTGGCCGATACCCGAGGGTGATGTAATCCATTTAATGAATGCATATGTTGAGAACATGTGAAACATGCATATAATTTTTATGTGTAACCACGCAATATAATATTCAGGTACAAACCTTAATAAAATATAATATTCAACTGCCAACAATTTAAAAGTGATAATGTATGACATGCTCAGAGCATACTACTAATTAAGATTGTACGCCTCGATTCTAAGTCTTGAAGGGGCGTAAAACAAAACATGAGTGGACCACGTTTATATATAGGGAGTTTTAATAAAAAGGGCTTAAACTAAGTTTATTTTAACCAAAAACCATGCTATAACTTTTTTTAACAAAAAACCATCTCAAAACAAAGTAAAACCCACAAAACCAACAGACAGCTCGACCACCAGCCAGTCACTCATGGCTCTCCTTTGACCCTCATCCTCCTCCTTCTCCTCATCCTCTTTGTATCCCTGAGTACTACAACTTTCCTTTTTGAATCACCATATTTCGTTAAGTATTGAAGAAGTTATATCCATTTGAATCTTACCCAGTTTCCGGCGACCTCCGAGGCTTTCGAGGCCTTTTCCGGCCAAACCACACCGAGTTAGCCATTGTGCAAGATACCATTCTCTTCGTCTCTTCAAGAACTACAACTTTCCTTTTTGAATCACCATATTTCGTTAAGTATTGAAGAAGTTATATCCATTTGAATCTTACCCAGTTTCCGGCGACCTCCGAGGCTTTCGAGGCCTTTTCCGGCCAAACCACAGCGAGTTAGCCATTGTGCAAGATACCATTCTCTTCGTCTCTTCGAGAACTACGATTTTCGTTTTTGAATCACTCGATTTCGTTGAGTATTGACAAAGTTATGAGCGTTTAAAGTTTGTCCAACTTTCCGGCCGAAATCTGACCTTCCCTTCTGTTTAGCTCCAGCGAGCAGCAACCACACCAAGCCCTTTGGTGTTTAAGTGACTGTTTCTGGAAAAATGAATGTTCACTGTTTCTAGAAAAGTGACTGTTTCTGGAAAAGTGATTGTTCACTGTTTCTGAAAAAGTGACTGTTTCTGGAAAAATGAATGTTCACTGTTTCTGGAAAAGTGAATGTTCACTGTTTCTGGAAAAATGAATGTTCACTGTTTCTGGAAAAGTGACTGTTTCTGGAAAAATGAATGTTCACTGTTTCTGAAAAAGTGATTATTCACTGTTTCTGAAAAAGTGACTGTTTCTGGAAAAATGAATGTTCATCTGAAAAAGTGACTGTTTATGGAAAAATGAATGTTCACTGTTTCTGGAAAAGTGACTGTTCACTGTTTCTGAAAAAGTGACTGTTTCTAGAATTCTGGAAAAATGAATGTTCACTGTTTCTGGAAAAGTGACTGTTTCTGGAACAATGAATGTTCACTGTTTCTGAAAAAGTGATTGTTCACTGTTTCTGGAAAAATGAATGTTCACTGTTTCTGGAAAAATGACTGTTTCTGAAAAAGTGACTGTTTCTGGAAAAATGACTGTTTCTGGAAAAGTGACTGTTTCTGAAAAAGTGACTGTTTTTGAATCATCGTGCGAGTTAGCCATCGTGCGAGGTACCATTCTCTTCGTCTCTTCGAGAACTACGATTTTCGTTTTTGAATCACTCGATTTCTTTGAGTATTGACAAAGTTATATCATTTTGAATCTTACCCAGTTTCCGGCGACCTCCGAGGCTTTCGAGGCGTTTTCCGGCCAAACCACGGCGAGTTAGCCATCGTGCGAGGTACCATTCTCTTCGTCTCTTCGAGAACTACGATTTTCGTTTTTGAATCACTCGATTTCTTTGAGTATTGACAAAGTTATATCATTTTGAATCTTACCCAGTTTCTGGCGACCTCCGAGGCTTTCGAGGTGTTTTACGGCCAAACTATGGCGAGTTAGCCATCGTGCAAGGTACCATTCTCTTCGTCTCTTCGAGAACTACGATTTTTGTTTTTGAATCACTCGATTTCGTTGAATATTGACAAAGTTATGAGCGTTTAAAGTTTGTCCAACTTTCCGGCCGAAATCCGGCCTTCCCTTCCGTTTAGCTTATAACATGGTTTTTTATTAAACAAAACTTATAACATGGTTTTTTATTAAAACTAAAACTTTTCAAGCCCTTTTCATTAATTTTCCTTTATATATAAGTAGTACTAAAATAGTTATTCTTCAACGTACTAACCCCCAGTTTAGAAAACTCATATAGCATAATAAGTAGGTTTTTCAAAAACCCTAGCATGCCATAAAACCTCTCATAAAACATATACCATATATAATGTGCTTAGTAGTGGTATCAAAATCGCCCAAAGGCCTTATCTCACCCGACTGAAGCCACATATAAATATCTTCCAACTGAAGTCACTACATCACTTGACCGAAGCCATATATAAGTACTTTCCGACCAAAGCCATATATAAATATCATTCGCCTATAGGGACATAGTATGAATAACCACTAAGCACATAAAATCATGAACATAATCTTTCCAAAATATATCTCATCAGAGCTCAATAGCTCAAATATCATATCATAAATATCTCAGAAAATAGCTATTCGATAAAGCATGATATTTCATAAAGCGTAGTCATAAAATCATTCTTTTCATGTATGCATTTATAGTAATAAAATAATACATTTTGGCCATTGTCGAAGAGCCGTGCAAACTAAAGAAGACTGAAACGCCAATAACAAACGCACCTAAGCATATAAAAAGACCAACTAATAAAACTCTACTTAAAAGATTGAAGTTGGGAAAATAGAGCACAGATTTGGAATCAGGACGTCGAAATTAGTCAAGAAAAGGTACGGGCTGAAACCCCAAAAAGTCAACCCAAAAGTCAATGTTGATATGTCAACAGTAAAAAAGTCAACATATCAAGTCAACGATCAACGAGTAGGGTTAACTGTCAATGAGTCGAGTCAAAGGTAAATGGGTCGGGTCAACTTGGTCATCGGAAAATCCACCAAAAACTATGTTTTTGGCCGAAAGTTTGGGCAATTTTCAAAGATTCTTATCTCACTCGTTTCTTAACCAAATTCGACCTATAATATATCAAAACAAAGCTAGAAAAGTGTAGAACAAGATTGTACTTTTTTTGGAAGCCCATGGTTACTAGAGATGGCCGAAAAATGGCCTTAAAAATGACTGGTCCGCAGGTAAGCTGGAAACTGGGTAAACTTTAAACATCCATAACTTCTTTTATACTCACAGAAATCAAATGATTAAAAAAAAATTCATACTTCATGATGAGACAAAGAGAATGGTAACTTGCACGACGGCTATCTCATTGTAGTTTGGCTATAAAATGCCTTGAAACTGGTGGTGCTCACCGGAAAACTGGGGAAGTTTTCACCGTGAGATTCCTACATCCAAACATCACCAAAACTTCTCAAACTACTTCCAAATCTACACCAATACACGATCTACAACTTTTGGATGAGGTTCGATGCTTACCTTTACTGGATAATGTGAAAACTCGTCAAAAAACTTGGTGAACAGTTAATGCACTGTGCAGCGAGTTTGGAAAGGTTGGGAGGGTTCTCCTTTGATTTTGAGTTCACCAGGGCGATGGTGGGGTTGTTGTTGTCATTGTTGTGTTGTTTTTTTTGTGTGAAAACCCCTTGAAGATGGTGGTTCTAGAAAGGGAGAGAGTTTGAGAGAGAAAATGAGAATTATAGAGAGAGAGAGTGAGGTTGAATGAAAGAAAATGGGGAGGGGGAACTCACAGGTAAGGGGAAAGAACAAGGGAACAAAAATTCCAAGTAGGTCCCATTGGCTGACAAATTAAAACCACTAAAGACGAAATGTGAATTATTCGAAAAACGTTCGAAGTTTCGTAACATAAAATCTTTGTTATAATTGCAAATTTGAATCAGTTCACGACCACACGTTCGTGGCGATGAGTACGATAAGAATAAATTACTAAAATTAGAAATACATGTTTTGAGGAGATTGTCAACGAAAGTCAACTCAAGGATAATTTGATAGTTTCATAAGTCTGATAATACAAAATACGATAAATCAGGGACGGGGTTTCACATCCGACCTCCGCCGCCACCGCTTTCTTCCATCCACCCATCTTTCCCTTCCCCTCTCCATTTTTCTTTTAACTACATCTGCCTTCGTATTCTTCATTTTCTCACAATTGTCAGGCGCTGGTGTAATTATCGTTATTGATAGAGGTAGAGGTGGAGGTGGATGTCTTGTCGTGAGTTCATGGCGGTGCGTAGTGGGTATCTACTTCTACCTTCCTATTCTTTATTTTCTCCTCTCTGGTGTAATTAACGTCATTGATGGAGGTGGGTCGTTGTCTTGCCGTGAGTTCGTGATGACACGTAATTGGTTGCTGTGAGTTCTAGGCATGGGGACGATGGTTTTTTTTCGAAATTTTGTTTCACTCTTAGGGATGAATTAGGAATTGTAATTAATAAAAGAGTGCTATTAGACATACTTCAATGTCCTATTTTTTCATCCCCATGATAATATCACCCACCATTAAAGTTAAAAAAGTAAAATGGTATTTCCTCATCCACTATTATTCCGAAAATAACCCTAATATATTTTGTATTTAAAAAATCTAATATATCTTTAACTAATAAATAAATAAATAAATAAAAACATAAATATGAAAGAAAATGCAAGAGTTGGAAATTCATCATCTACTTCAAACTACGCATGTCCTTAAATCATGGCATCCCTTTCATAATATCTCTTCCAAATAACCCCGCATTTGCTGCCTTGATCTTTTTCCAAATCTCCACCCTCTATTTTCATCATATACCATATATATGGCCGAATATTCCTTACAATTACCCCTCTCAACAAACACCAGTACTCACACCTATCGCTACTTTGCCGAGGCCTTGAATCCCAAACCATTATTCTTCTTCCTTTTTTTCGTCAAAGTCATAGATCTCACTGTTTCTTGCCTCCGTCTAGCACACACTCATTCCTTCCTCCAACCTTTCTGTTGATTGTAGCACACACCCACCATTATTTATTTATTATTTTAAATTATGTTTTGTTTTTTTTTTCTTCAAAATTTCAGTAATTAATTAAATAGGGGTTCAAAATTCTCCTTTTAAAAAGATAAATATGACAATAACATTTTTATGAAATAGTGGGTGGGGAAATAAGATACTTCGGTTAACATACCCTGACCTGGAACATCCACTGGATTCTGAATCGAGCTATGTTGGCTGACACCAGAAAGGTGACAAAACCATAAAATGTAGTTGTGTGGGAAAAAAGAAGTGAATAAATTTAAACCTAAAAGTGATTAAATGCAAGAGTGCACATATGAGCAGGATTGAACCCATTTCACACATGAAGTCAGAGTATAAGTAAAGTATAGTAGAATTAGAATGAGAATTATACCATCATATGTAGTCTCCTAAATCAACTTTTGCCAGAAATCCTTATCAACACAAGAGCTTGGCCACTAAAACTTGGAAGGGCAAAAAACAAAAGTGAATGGGTCTGAAAAACTAGTATAGTTTCCAAATATATATATATATATATATATATATATATATATATATATATATATATATATATATACTACATATAGTATAAAAACACTTACCATAACCAGCAATATTTTAGAAATATGATAAGTCACAATATTCTGCATATAACATCCAGTAATCATAATATATCACGTAAACGAACATATAATATCGGGTGCTCATTGACATATGCTGACACACGAGTTCATGCAGAAGTATTCTGACATGAACAAGACTGGGTGTAACAATGATTTACGCTTTAGTACTACAATCACGTGAAGACCGGCGCTATGCGCGTTACATACGAGTCCTAATTGCTTATAGCAATCTAGGACAAAACTGACACCTACAATGGATCCAAAGTAAATGTACCAAATGATATGTGAATATACACGTGAAGGTTGGCCCTGGCCTGGGTGAGTACTGACACCAGTGTAACATGCACAATGAACAGTAATAAAAGTATGATCATGCAATTGTAATTTGACAGTTCTAATCAACAAAATACTATTCAGGCCACAAATATAATTAAAACATCTCATAATAGTACACATACCTTAGGATCCCGTAGGATGTAGAATAATTTCATAAATTCCGTCAATGTGCTAATTCTTATAAACGTTAATCTAATCTAGGCATAACATAGAAAGTTCTTTATTAATTATATAAATGGAAACTAAATAAATATATAATATTTAAAAGTAAAGACCCACTCACAGTCGTGTCATCGGGTCGGACCAATCTTGTGGGCATCGAATATCCTTGCGATACGTTTCACCTAGAAATGAAACTATTTACGGCTAATAAAGGAATTATTTTAAAACGATCAAATTTCAGAAAATAGATGGTAGATTTTGGTTTGGCACGTCGAGAAACCTTAGGAGGGACCTTGGGTTCCTCTATGCGCCGCCACAAGGTGGTTGCACTGGTAGCCATGCGCTGAGGACTAGGCACCACCCACACGCTGCGAGCACCAATGTACTCACCTTCCTCACGAAGGCCTACAGATTGCAAGTTGTATGCCTATTTTTTCGAGGTCATTTCTTAACCAAAATTAGTGATTTAAAGGCCAAAAGCTGGGTTAGGAATGTAGAGAATTGATTCATACCAAAGTGTGGCCAAGTTATGGTCGGCATTGGCTAGAAAAATGGCTTGAAGATGGCTTGAAGGCCACAGTTCTACTTTTCCAGAAAACTAGGAAATATTCGGTAACAACCCATCCTGAATTTTTTGGATTGAAAATGGTATTTTCGTATTTTCCCTTTGGTTGGGTTTCTTTTGTTTGAAATAATAGTTTTGGTTCTTATTTTGTGAGCCAAAGGGGCTCACCCCCTGATTTTGTCCCCCCGAGCCATCATCTCTCTCAGTTCACTCTTCTCCGAAAACACACACACACACACACAGAGCAACCATCACCACCACACCTAGACCTTGGACCTCAAAACCACAAGTAAAACTAGGAACTCCACCATGATAGTCACGGTGCTCATTCCCATGACTTTCGAGCCAATTTTTTACCAAACCACTATAATTTGGCCAGGATGCAAGGTATTGTTCTCTTCGTCTCGTCGAGTGCTACAACTTTTCTTTTTGTTTCACTCAATTTCGTTAAGTATTGAAGAATTTATACTCATTTGAATCTTACCTAGTTTTCGACGACCTCCGTGTATTTCAAGGCATTTTTCAACCAAACACACCGAGTTACACATCATGTGAGGCACCATTCTCTTTGTCTTTTCGAGAACTACAATTTTTATTTTTGAATCACTTGATTTAGTTGAGTATTGACAAAGTTATGAACGTTTAAAGTTGCCTAACATTCCGGCAGATTTCTGGCTTTCTCCTCCAATTGGGTCCGGCGACCCATGTTTTGAACTTAGTCTGGGCTTTCAAGCCCAAATGCTTTTGAACCAGTCCCTTTGGGCCGTGCCAAACCTAGGGCCTTAGGCCCATTAAACCCAACCCAAACCTTTGTTTTATTTTAACTCTAATTGTTTTAATTTAGGGGTGTGCTATCCACACACCCCTGTTAATTTTTGTCCGTTAGATCTTCTTCAATTCATCTGATCTGACGACCGAAATCCAAAAAGGTGTGGGAGAAGTAAAAAGGGGTGTGTGGATATCACACCCCTTAAGTTAAGGCCTTTAGGCAAATTTAGCTAAGGCCCTAAGCCTTTTTAATCTCAAACCCAAAACCCTTGGCATTAGGCCTTAAGGCCGTGCGGGCCTAGGCCTCGGTCTTGTGAAATTGGGCACAAAGCCCACTTGTTTAACCCACTCTATATAAGCCCTAAACCCTTAAAGGCCCAACCCAACTTCCTAAGCCCTAAACCCATTTAACCTTAACCCAAAACCCAAAACTGGGTTTGACCAACCCAACCCGTTGACTCGTGTTGACCCAACCCGGTCTGACCGTTGACCAAGTCAAAGATCATCGTTGACTTTGACCCGTCAATGTTGACTTTTCGAGTTGACTTTTTCGAGTTTCGTTTGAGACCCCTCATAGGCTAATTTCAACGTCTTGGACCCGTTTTTGAAGTCCATTTTTCCAAATTCAATCGTTTGAGTATAGTTTTAATGATTATACCCTTCATGTGCTTAGGTGCATTTCTTAGGGCTTTTCTGTCTTCGCTACCAGTGCAGCTTTCGACGGTGAAGTACTGTGAGTGGACCCCTTCTAAAAATGCATGTTTTAATAGTAGAAATGCATACATGAAAGGTATGATTTTATGATTTCATTTTATGAAATGCTTTATGAGATTCGTGCTTACTGAGGCTATTTTGAATTATTACTATTTTTCCTATAACCCGTGTTCTTATAGAATATTTGATGGATGACGATATGGTATTTAGAACATGTTTCAAACACTTCTTAATAGTATAGATGATGGATGACTTTATACTATGAAGATGCTTTTCAAATGTACGTATGTTCATTGGTTTCGTACTTACCTAGTGGTCCACATTTCCGTTACGAGGCGAAGGTTTGGTGTTGGCATAGGGCCTGAAGTGGTTTTCCTCTGGCTAGTAAACCAGGGACGGGAAGCTAGCACAAGGCCTGGAAAGTTATTTCCTCTGGCCTTTAAGACCAGGGACGGGGAGCTGGCATGGGGCCTAGAGGGCTATGGACATTCACTAGTGACTATGAATATACGAGTTATGTTTTTGAGACATTGTGCGGCATGCTTGGTTTCAAAAAACCTATTTTATCATATATATGTGTTTTCATAATACCTGGGGGTTAGTATGTTGATAGTTGTTTTATTATATATGTATATCAAATTGGTCCACTCATGTTTGTTTTGCGCCCCCTTTAGGACTTAGAATCGAGGCATATAATCCCAACGTCAAGGCACTTTCGCATCGGCATCTTCGAGTCCCCTCAGTGTAAGACCCATTCTTTGTTTCTATGAATTTTATATCATTTCTTTTCTAGTATTCTAATTAGTTGTATGCTTTGAACACATTCCTTAAATGCATATTAATTACCATTAAATTCGCAATTCTTATTTATTTCTCGTTCTCATGCATTCTAAATGGCTTTCGTCACCTTTCGGGTGTCGGCCAACACGTGACCATCCCGACGTCCCCAGGACATCGGGATCAGGACGTGTCATATTCCTCGAGGTGTTTCAACATCAAACCTTTACCAAAATGCATGAAATAAAATATAATCCATAGTTTCAACGCAAGGAATTCAACGAGTTCAAACCTTACCTTGGTCAAAATCGACAAAGATTCGTCAGAGATGATCATGAACAACGGCAATGGGCACTGCATGAAAGCTTTATTTCTAAGTTTAACTAGTCTTGTCTCAAGGTTTAGGTGTTACACCCCGCCCTGTTTAAAAAAAAAGGTCTTAAATGGTGAGCCCATAGGGCCCACCCCATATTTCTGTCCTCCCTTTCCCGTATCTCATATCCCTTTCTTTCTTTCTCTCTCTCTGTCCATCTCTAACACTCTCTGCACTCTCATTCTCTCGAACCCCCTCATCTCGGTCTCTCTCTTTTGCACCAAGACCACTCATGCACGCACACCATCGCCCTCACTCACGCCTCTATGTTACTCTTTTCCCATCTCTCTCTCGGTGACTCTGCAACAAACGAGGAAAACCCGAAATCCCCGGCGAGTTTCTTTATTTTCCGACGAGGTAAGGCTCAATCCTTCCATTTGGGCCCTTGGCCCGTGTCCCCTAAACCCAATAACCCTTTTTGGGTTAAAACCCTAAAGCCCAAACCCATGTTACCCTAAACCCAAAACCCCAACCCAGGTCCGAATCCAACCCAAACCCGGTTGACCCGTGACTTGTTGACCCTGACCAGACCCGATTTGACTGACCTGAGTTTGACCCGACTGGTTGACCTGGTTGACCGTTGACCTGGTCACCGTTGACTTTGACCGGTCAACGTTGACCCTTGACTTTCGGAGTTGACTTTTTCGAGTTCGTTCGGGACCCTTTCTAGGCTAATTTCGACGTCCTGGACCCGTTTTTGAAGTCCGTTTTCCCAAATAAAATCGTTTGATTAGAGTTTGACTAAGTTGTACCCTTTATGTGCTTAGGGGCAACTATTGTGGCTTTTCTATTTTTGCTAACATCACAGCGTTAGACGGCTAAGTACTGTGAGTGGACCCCTTCTAAAATGCATGTTTTATTAGTAGAATTGCACGCATAAGTTTATAAGAATGATTATGACGTTACCTATCATAAATGTATGTTCAAAAGATTTATGTTACCTAGTGGTCCCAATTTCTGCTACGGAATAAGGGATAAATTCCGGTCCATCCCGGGCGACGGTGGAGTTGGCATAGGGCTTGGAGTGTGTTTTCTCTGGCTATTTAGCACAGGGATGGGGAGCTGGCATAGGGCCTGAAGCGATATTTTCGTCAAACTGTATACTCAGGGACGGGGATATGGCATAGGGTCTGGAGGGATATATGTGGACACTTAACACTAGTGAGTATTATAAACTATGAATTATGAATTGAGACTTTGCACGACGAGTTATGAATTGAGATATTGCACGGCATTCTAGGTTTCGGAAAACCTATGTTTATCATGATATATATGAGTTTTCATAAAACCAGGGGGATAGTATGTTGATAACTGTTTCTTATATGTATATCAAATTGGTCCACTCACCTTTGTTTTGTGCCCCCTTCAGGGCTTAGAATCGAGGCATACAATCCCGGCATCAAGACACTTCTGCATCAGCATCTTTGAGTCCTCGCGGCGTAGGACCCACTCTTTTTGTTTATTCAATTTTATATTCCTTCTTTTGTAATCTATATTAGACGTATGCTCTGGACAGGGTCTGTTGTATCTTGATTTGTTTTGTGTTGACAGTTGAATATTATTTTACTGTAATTATGTTTCTGCTGCTTTATGCTTAATTACTCTGGTTTGAGCTTTGTTATGCATGTTTATGAGCTTTTTCTTGGTTTTTGTGTGATTTGAATGGCTTACCTCACCCCTCAGGTGTCGGCCAGCACGTGACCATTTTGATGTCTACAGGACATCGGGATCAGGGCGTGTCAAATTGATATCAGAGCATACTTAGGACTTTCTGTTAATGTAGTAATGTGTTTGTCATGATGTCATTTGGGCGTCACGACTTCTGAATTTGGTGCCATTCAGCGCAGTTTTGCAAATCTTTCTCTGTTGAGTTATCATCTTCTGGTTGAAGTATTAGAACTCTTATCGGAATTGTGCCTCATTGATGATGTGTTTGAGTTATCAGACGATTTTCAACATAGAACCAATACTTTGCGACGTGCCTTCCAAGGGAGTGGCGGGCAGAGTCAGTGTTACTTGGAAGCAACGTGGCTTAGAAATTGCAGTCTAAGGAAGTCTGGTCAAGACCAGCTGTAAATCTGAAATGGCGATGCCACTCTGCAACATGCGTTCCCTATGAATTACGGGCAGGGTCAGCTCTACATTGAAATCTTGGGAAACAGACATCTTGACGGTATGAGTTGGTTCAGACCAACTAGGAATCTGAAATGGTGATATCACTCTGCGACATGCGTTCCCCTGGATTGGCGAATAGAGTCATGCCTTAGTGATAATTACTTGAAACTTTCGAAGTGTGTGTTAGAGAAAGCGAGTAAGTACTAGTTATGGTGACAGCTAGTAAGTGGTAGTTGGTGGGAGCAAATCAATGTTCTCGGACTCATTAACACTGAAGGAAACTTGTGTGAATCTTTGGAACAAATTCTCGGAAATTGTTCTATCGATAACTTTCTTGCATTCTCTAGTGACAAAGTCAAGTTCTTTAATCTTTAACCGTTAGCTTTACACCAAATTCTTCGGGCGTTGACTTCATTCACATTAATTGTTTTCTTGGGAAACTCCTCAGTAGCAGACGATATTCTCACCAATTCCCAAACGGAGTTGTGATTTTTGTTATTGATGTAGTTGGACTTAGATGATGAAGATCCAGACTTGTTTGGATAAACAGACTCCTTGAATTTCACTTGGGTCTGGTACTCAGCGGTAAATCCTAACCCCTTATCTACGTACTTTTCGGTAGAGGTGAACCTAGCCTTCTGCTTGTAGCCCAACCGATCAGTGCTCTTGTCCACCACCGGTTCAGCCTTGTAATTTTCAGTGTAATAGCTTGAGATTCCACCATGACCATCATTATACGAAGATCGAGCTTGGCTTTGAACTTATTTGGACTCGTTGAGCTTTGGTTTGCTCGAGAACATTACTTTAAGGTAGCCAATCGTGTCACTGCATGCATACACAGACTACTTTGTATCTTTCTTCTTCGTCATTCTGCTAATTCAGATGTCCTATGTTTAATTTTTGAACTTTGAAACGACTCTCACATAGTCTGAAGAATTTTGAAATGTCTTTGGCTTCGTCAAATTTGATTAACAGTTTTTAGCTATTCTTAAGCTTAGACCTATTTCCCTTTCAGTTAAGAAACCAGTCAACCTTATTGCAGTGTTAACCAAATAATCATAAACAGTGACTTATATTTCTGCATCTTCACCTTTCCTTGCTTGTTTGTTTCTTAATGTAAATCGAATCATGCCAAAACAATATACTTAAGGTTGTCCTCGACATGGTTTCTGGTTTAAATTCAGATATCTTGTACTCTAGATCTTAATGGACTCGTTTTGACCCCCAAATTCTTGAGTGTTCATTTAGCCTTCTCGACATGGTTTCTCGCTCAATCAGTGAGAAATTCACGATCGATCAACTTGGCGGAAGTGTGCACCCAGTTCTTATCGATTTGGTTAGGAACGTTAGGAGCATAATCTTTTCACAAATTTACCAGACTTACCACAAAGAGTTCCACGTGGCCGAGAAATTTCAGCTGCCTTTGGTAAGAGTTGGATGAAGATTTTAGTATAGATGGTCAGCGAATTGTGTCACCATCTTACTATAGTTCATAGGCATCACATCGTTTCTTTTTCCAATGATGTGTGTTCTTAACGCATCTTCCCATTGCTTCACCTCGTGATTTTATTGTTTGTGAGAACGTGGATATCGAGACATTTCTAGCAAATCTATTTGGTGCACTCTGGAATGGCACGACAGTACAGTCATGTGATGTTCTTGTCGTGTGCTACATTGTTCGATATTATATGCTGCTGAATATCTGATAAATTCCGGTCGGACCAACTCTCACTATTTGGGTTATATGTTCTTGTCGTGTGCTACATTGTTCGATATTATGTGCTGCTGAATATCTGATATATTCTGGTCAGACCTATGTGATATTGTGATTCCTAGCTAAAGGATATGGTCATTGAATCTGAGCTTCTATTACGACAATTTTCATACGCATCAGTTACGATTACTATTTTTATGTTGGGCACAGTGAATTTTCTATGCCTTAACACAACAGAAACCCAACAACAATGATTCTCCCAACAGTTGTAGTCCTGCACCGGCTGTTGCATTTTGTTCATCGAGGGTGTTGAATGGTAATCTTGTCTTGGCCTAAGACAATGGATCCAGCCCATGAGCCCAATGGATGATTCATGAAAATGCTAGAGAATTCTAGCAAAAACATGTAGATTGAATGCATGCATAAAATATCTAAGGTCTTTTGTAGAAAGACCTAGAATCTTGTAAAATTGTGTGGTTGTTAAGCATTAGCTAGAAAGTTCTAGCAATGTCAAAGTTGGCAAACCTCACCTATAAATAGGTGAGGTGCTAAACCAAGTATGTCAAGTGAGCAAGAAGAAAAACCAAGAGAGCAAGTAGTGAGAAGTGAGAAGAAGCAACAAAGCTTCTAAGAGTGTTTGAGTGTTTCCTCTTGTATTAAGTTTGTGAGTGAGGGTAAATGACAAAAAACTACCTCAACTATTGGTGTCGTGACACTTTCATACCTCATCTTTAAAACGTGACAATGTCATACCGCATCTTACGAATTTGTGACAATGTCATACCTCCGTCAATTTTTCTGTTAGTTTTTCTGTTAAGTGCTGACGTGGCAAGAGATGGGGACCACTCACTAATACATCTGGATTAAAAAATAATTAAATATATTTTTAATAATTAAAAATTAAAAAAAATTATATTAAAATCTCTCTCTTCCTCCCTCTCTCTCTCCCTCTCTCCCTCTCTCCCTCTCTCGCCTCTCTCTCCTCTCTCTTCTCTGCATCCCAGAACCCATTCCCATATCTCCCCCGACCCCTTTCCCGTTCCCCTTCCGTGCAACCCCCCACCCCAACCCAGTTCCTCCCCGCCCCTCAACCCAGTTCCTCCCCCCCACCTCTACCTGCAACCCGAAACAAACAAAAAAAAAATTCACACCCAGGCCCAGAAGAAGAAGAAGAGAGAAAAAGAAGAAGAAAGGAAAAAAAAAAATTCAAACCCAGAACTGGGTTTGCTGCGAGCGGGGCGCCGGGGGGGGGGGAAGAAGAAGAAGAAGAAGAAGAAGAAGAAGAGAGAAGTGGAAGAAGAAGAAAGAAAAAAAAAATGCAAACCCAGAACTGGGTTTGCTGGGCGTGGGGGGGTGGGGGGTGGGGGGGGAAGAAGAGGGATGAAGAAGAAGAAGAAGAAGAAGAAGAAGAAGAAGAAGAAGAGAGAAGTGGAAAAAGAAGAAAGAAAAGAAAAAAAATGCAAACCCAGTTATGGGTTTGCTGGGCGCGGGCGGAGGAGGGGGGAAAAAGAGGGATAAAGGCTTTTTTTTTTTTTTTTTTACTTTTTTTTTTATTTTAATATTAAAAAAAGATATTAAATGTTTTTTTTTTGTTTTTAATAATTTTTTAATAGAAAATGGGTCCCATCTCTTGCCACGTCAGCACTTAACAGAAAAACTAACATAAAAATTGACGGAGGTATGACATTGTCACAAATTCGTAAGATGCGGTATGACATTGTCACGTTTTAAAGATGAGGTATGAAAGTGTCACGACACCAATAGTTGAGGTAGTTTTTTGTAATTTACCCTAAAAATTTTGTGTAATACTTTGAGTGTTCTTTCTTTCTCTTGCCTATCAATCCCGCTGCGTCACAATCTTCTTTGTGAGATAAACATCTCCAAAGTAGTAAAGTCCTTTTTAAGCCCCAACAAAGTGGTATCAGAGCCATGGCTAGCAACGCAATGGCATCCTTCCAAGTTCCAATGCTCAACAACAACAACTTCGACAATTGGAATAGCAAAATGAAGGCCCTTTTGGGAACACATGATGTCTGGGAAGTCGTGGAGAAAGGCTACACTGAGCCAGAAGATGAAGCTACTTTGTCCCAACCCCAGAAGGAGAATTTGAAAGATTCAAGAAAGAGAGACAAGAAGGCTCTCTACCTCATCTACCAAGCATTAGATGACAATGGCTTTGAGAAGGTCTCGAGTGCAACCTCCGCCAAGCAAGCATGGGATAAGCTTCAAACCTCTTACAAAGGAGCCGAACAAGTGGAAAAGGTTCGTCTTCAAGTATTAAGAGGTGAGTTCGAATCTCTACAAATGAAAGGGTCTGAATCAATCTCTGATTATTTCTCAAGAGTCTTAACCGTTTCTAATCAATTAAAAAGAAACGGTGAAAAGTTGGAAGATGTTAGAATTATGGAGAATATATTACACTCGTTAGATCCCAAATTCGAGCATATTGTCGTAAAGATTGAAGAAACTAAAAACTAGGAAGAAATTAGCATAGAGCAATTAATGGGTTCACTACAAGCATATGAAAAGAAACATAAGAAAAGGCAAGGGAATGATGAGCACCTCCTCAAGACGCATGTTCAGCCAAAGAAGAAAGAAGAAAGCTTCAACAACGAGGGAAGCCAATACGAAAAAGGTCGTGGCCGAGGTCGCGGACGTGGGCGTGGACATGGACGTGAACGTGGTTGGAACTTCAACAACCATAGCAACTATGAAAGAGGAGAAAGCTCAACTAAAGGTCGTGGAGGAGGGCGCTCAAACTTGAGGTATGAAAAATCTCAAGTTCAATGCTACAATTGTCAAAAGTATGGGCATTATGCTTGGGAATGTAGAGCTCCAAGAAATAGACCTGATGAGAAGGTCAATTATGTGAAAGAAGAGAAAGAAGAGAATGGTGTTGTGCTACTGGCATGCAAAAATAATGATGGAGACCAAGACTATACATGGTACCTTGACACCGGCGCCAGCAACCACATGTGCGGAAGAAGAAACATGTTTGTAGAGCTCAATGAATCGGTGAGTGGCAACGTTTCTTTTGGAGACGAATCCAAAATACCCGTAAAAGTAAAAGGTAACATCCTTATTCCCCTGAAAAATGGCGGCCACCAATTAATTTCAAGTGTCTACTACGTGCCTAATATGAAAAGCAACATTTTGAGTTTGGGTCAACTCTTAGAAAAAGGTTATGATTTTGATACGAAAAATTATATCCTTTTTCTTAGAGATGACAAAGAAAGATTAATTGCTAAGGCGAAAATGTCAAAGAATAGGATGTTTCCTATGAATATTCAAAACGATGTTGCAAAGTGTCTCAAGATATCTTACAAAGACACATCCTGGCTTTGGCATCTTCGTTTTGGGCATCTTAACTTTGGAGGACTGGAGTTATTATCCAAGAAGGAAATGGTGAGAGGCCTACCGTGCATCAGTCATCCTGATCAAGTTTGCGAAGGATGTTTACTTGGGAAACAGTTCAGGAAAAGCTTTCCAAATGAGTCGACCACAAGAGCCCAGAAGCCACTCGAGCTCATTCATACCGATGTGTGCGGTCCAATAAAGCCAAGCTCTTTGGGTAAAAATAATTACTTCCTTTTCTTTATTGATGATTTTTCAAGGAAAACCTGGGTATATTTCTTGAAGCAGAAATCAGAAGTCTTTGGAGCATTCAAGAAGTTCAAAGCCGCTGTAGAAAATGAGAGTGGTTGCAAGATCAAAGCAATGAGATCTGATCGAGGAGGAGAATTCACTTCAAAGGAATTTCAAGAATTTTATGAAGCCAATGGAATTCGTCGACCTTTGACAGTTCCAAGATCCCCTCAACAAAATGGTGTGGCAGAAAGAAAAAATCGAACTATCCTCGACATGGCTCGAAGCATGCTCAAAAGTAAGAAACTACCTAAGGAGTTGTGGGCAGAAGCTGTAGCATGTGCTGTCTATCTATCCAATCGGTCTCCAACAAGAAGTGTGTGGGGAAAAACTCCGCAAGAAGCATGGAGTGGAAGAAAGCCAGGTATCTCCCATCTAAGAGTTTTTGGAAGCATAGCCTATGTACATATACCAGATAAGACGAGAACCAAACTTGACGACAAAAGTGAAAAGTTCATCTTCATCGCCTATGACACAAATTCAAAAGGCTATAAGCTATATAATCCGAAAAATGGGAAGATGGTGATCAGTCGAGACGTGACATTCGATGAAGAAGGAGAATGGGATTTTGGCCCGCATGTAGGTGATCTTCACTTCTTTCCTCAGTTTGAAGAAGATAATGAACAAACAATAATGGAGGAAGCAAGAGATGTTCAACAACAATCCACTACTCTACCTGTTTCACTAACATCAACCAATCATGGTAATTCACCAGCATCAACATCATCAAGTGGGAGTCCAAATGAGAGAGATGTTCCACGCACAAGGAGTTTACGTGAACTCTATGAGGTAGCTGAAAGACTTGATAATCCTACACTTTTCTGTCTCTTTGCTGATTGTGAACCAGTCGACTTCCAAGAAGCAGTACAAGATACTAAGTGGAGGAAAGCAATGGATGAAGAAATCGAAGCAATTCAGAAAAATGACACATGGGATCTCGCTATTCTTCCGGAAGGACACAAAGCCATTGGAGTCAAGTGGGTGTACAAGACAAAGAAAAATGCAAAAGGAGAGGTCGAAAGATACAAGGTAAGGCTAGTGGCGAAAGGCTATAGTTAAAGAGCCGGAATCGACTATGATGAGGTATTTGCACCCGTTGCTCGTTTGGAAACTATACGATTACTAATTTCTTTGGCAGCTCAAAACAAATGGAAGATT
This sequence comes from Crataegus laevigata, assembly GCA_963580275.1. Lineage (NCBI taxonomy): Eukaryota > Viridiplantae > Streptophyta > Magnoliopsida > Rosales > Rosaceae > Crataegus > Crataegus laevigata. Next base: position 6,010,024 of record OY756947.1, read on the forward strand.
CAACAAATGGATGTGAAGTCTGCCTTCCTAAATGGAGTCCTTGAAGAAGAAGTCTACATTCAGCAACCATCAGGCTATGAAATCAAAGGGCATGAAGACAAGGTTCTGAAGCTGAAGAAAGCCCTCTATGGGTAAAAATAAGCGCCAAGAGCATGGAATAGTCGCATCGACAAGTACTTTCAGGAGAACAACTTTATGAAGTGCCCTCATGAACATGCTCTCTACGTCAAAGTTAAAGATGGAGATATTTTGATTGTGTGCTTATATGTGGATGATCTAATCTTCACCGGAAGCAATCCAAGCATGTTTGAAGAGTTCAAAAGAGTGATGACTAAAGAATTCGAGATCACCGACATTGGGTTGATGGCATACTACCTAGGCATCGAAGTCAAGCAGAATGAAAAAGGCATTTTCATCTCCCAAGAAAGCTACACAAAGGAGATACTGAAAAAGTTCAAAATGGACGACTGCAAGCCCATAAGCACGCCAATGGAGTGTGGAGTCAAGCTAACCAAGCATGACAAAGGAGAAAGTATAGATTCAACATTTTTCAAGAGTCTAGTTGGAAGCTTGCGCTACTTGACATGCACAAGACCAGACATTCTTTATGTCGTCGGATTAGTCAGTCGCTACATGGAGAATCCCACAACTACACATTTGAAGATAGCCAAAAGAATTCTTCGATACCTTAAAGGTACCGTTAACTTTGGCTTGTTCTATTCAAGTTCTGATAACTACAAACTCGTTGGATACAGCGACAGTGATTGGGCAGGAGATTCTGACGATAGAAAAAGCACTACTGGATTTGTTTTCTTCATGGGAGACACTGCAGTGACATGGATGTCGAAGAAGCAACCGATTGTCACTCTATCTACCTGTGAAGCTGAATACGTAGCTGCTACCGCATGCGTCTGTCATGCAATTTGGCTGAGAAACTTGCTGAAAGAATTAAGCATGCCACAAGAAAAGCCAACAGAGATCTATGTCGACAACAAGTCTGCAATAGCTCTAGCAAAGAATCTGGTGTTCCACGACAGGAGCAAGCACATAGATACCCGCTATCACTACATAAGAGAGTGTATTGCAAGAAAGGATGTGCAAGTGGAATACGTGAAGTCTCAAGACCAAGTCGCCGACATATTCACCAAGCCACTCAAACAAGAAGACTTTATCAGACTGAGGAACTCAATCGGCGTCACAAGACAAGATTAAGGGGGGATGTTGAATGGTAATCTTGTCTTGGCCCAAGACAATGGATCCAGCCCATGAGCCTAATGGATGATTCATGAAAATGCTAGAGAATTCTAGCAAAAACATGTAGATTGAATGCATGCATAAAATATCTAAGGTCTTTTGTAGAAAGACCTAGAATCTTGTAAAATTGTGTGGTTGTTAAGCATTAGCTAGAAAGTTCTAGCAATGTCAAAGTTGGCAAACCTCACCTATAAATAGGTCAGGTGCTAAACCAAGTATGTCAAGTGAGCAAGAAGAAAAACCAAGAGAGCAAGTAGTGAGAAGTGAGAAGAAGCAACAAAACTTCTAAGAGTGTTTGAGTGTTTCCTCTTGTATTAAGTTTGTGAGTGAATAAAAATTTTGTGTAATACTTTGAGTGTTCTTTCTTTCTCTTGCCTATCAATCCCGCTGCGTCACAATCTTCTTTGTGAGATAAACATCTCCAAAGTAGTAAAGTCTTTTAAGTCCCAACAGAGGGGTCCTGCACAGCTTACAGAAAACATTCTCAAAGTTATTTTCCTTAGCTTACACTTCTTTGTTTTTATTTTATGTATTTTTTTGAAATTCACCTGCACCTTAACATTAGATATATCCGTACTTATTTAATTTGATGTTCCCAATTTTACATTTCTCCAAACATTTATAAAGTCGGAAACCATATTTAGTTGGATTGGCACTAAACCTTCTCACTCTGAAGCAAGTGTACAGCTCCGATGAAATCGGATAATAAAGGCTTTACATGCCATGTCGATATCATTGTCACAAATCAGTTAGCACCCACAAAAATGTACTACCCATACATTTACCAGGTTTAGTTCGATAATGTACCAGTTGTTTGCAAAACTAACTGTAGTACTTTTCCCGTTTCTTATGTATTCAGCCAGATATAAGGGCTCCCGGAGTGGCCATTTTAGCTGCCATAGCTCCCAAGAATGAAAAAGGGACAGTCCCAAGTGGGAAGAAGCCATCAAAGGCTTGTCCACACGTAACGAGGGCTGTTACATTCATCAAGTCAGTGCATCGTCGATGGACTACTTCCATGATCAAATCAGCCCCTATGACAGCAGGTATTCTTTAGACTTTTCGATATCTTGTGCAGCCATTCTATGTTAATGATATTGTGTGCATCAATCCTTTCATTTGATTTCAATGCAAAATATTAAGGAAGATACTTATAACATGAATTACACGATTTCCTTACCTAGATTATACTTGTTTGAGTTTATTTTCACTTGAAAGTGCCTGCAATCTTGGGATTCTTAGTTTAATATGATTTTATGTAAATTATTTCTTTCCTTATTGATAGGATTGTAACATCTTATAAACCCCTCCTTGAGAGATGAATAGAACACACAATTAGTCCAAAAGAGCATTCTCTTCTTGGTATCAGAGCCTAGGTTAAGAAAAAAAATCCCCACTGCTGTGTGCAGAATCCAGATCACAAGCTGCGCGGCCAGATTGTGCAGTGCGCCGTTCGATCATCAGCCACACCGCTAGTTGTGCTGTGTGCCATATAACCAGCGAGCGACGCCGTCGTTGCTGGATCGAACCCTCATGCTCGTTTGCTTCGTCGCATTGGAGTCTATACGCATTGTGTTAAAGCCCATAACTCAGATCCCCATATCTCCCACTGTTGGCTGTCACCTGCTGCAATCCGAAATCCGAACCTGACAATCGTTTCCGCTGCCAAACCTCTTTGCCTGAATCAACCAACCACGTCTGATCCGCCATTGAACTTGCTCGTACCCACCATCGCATCAGTCCACGAACCATTTGCTGCAAGTTTTTTGCTTGCACAAATCCCATCCGTTGCAATCCTTCGTATTTGTGCAGACTGAAGAAAGGAAACAATTAAAAAAGGAAAACGCAGAAGAGTTGATGTGTTGGAAAAGAAGAAAAGAAAAAAGAAAAATAAAGAAAAAAGGAAAAATGAAAAAAATGAAAAGAAAAAAAAGGGAAAAGCATTGTTTTTTGAGTTGCTGTTTGTTTTTTGTTTTTTTGTGGCCCACACGCTACAATTAAAATGGCTTGCGATGAAATCATTACTGCTCGGACCTGTGGTTCTTATTATCATCCACCCAACATTTGTCCTTATTGTGGCTTGAGAGGACATTCCAAAAATCGTTGTTTCGAACTTATTGGCTATCCTATTAATTAGGGCAAAACTCGTGACGCTTGTATTAATTGTTGAAACTATAGTACATTCTGAACATATAATTAACGATGGTAAGGCTTTAAAGGTTTCTGCATCTGTTACGAATGATACATGGATAATTGATTTCGGTGCTATTAAACATATGACTTGTGATTTTAGACAGGTACAAACTCTAAAACCATCCACCAAAACTATGGTAATCTTGCCCCTATTATTGGAGAAGGTGCTGTCTCCCTTACATATACCCTTAATCTTGATACCGTGCGTATTGTTCATTCTCTTGATTATAATTTATTATCTGTTGCTCTGTTGCTCTGTCGCCCTACATTGTCTTGTTATTTCTTGGCCTTCTTTTTGTGTTTTTAAGGATATTCAGAGTCCCAAGACGATTTGTTATGGTATCAGAAAATTGAGGCTTTACTACTTGGAGCTGACATCGAACAGTACCCAAATGTTGACTCAAGCTCTTGTTGTGGAAGGATCTCAGTGGGAGCAGAATAAAGCTTCGGAGGTTTGGTTGTGGCATCGCCAACTTGGACATGCTTCTTTCAGTTATTTACAGAGGTTGTTTCCTAGCTTATTTGTTCAGAATGATATTTCTAGCTTTAAATGTGGTGTTTGTGAACTAGCTAAAAGTCATTGTACTTCGTTTCCATCCAGTTTGACAAAAAGTTATGTTCCATTTATGATAATTCATTCTGATGTTTGGGGACCATCTAAAACTGCTACATTTGATGGTGCGTATTGGTTTGTTATTTTTGTTGATGATTGCACACGTATGACTTGGGTTTGTTTGATGAAGTCAAAAAGTAAAGTTACTTCCTTGTTCCAGTAATTTCACAAAATGGTGCAAGTACAGTATAAGTCACAAATACAGGTTCTTATGAGTGATAATGGCGGCGAGTATGTGAACTCTGAACTTCATGCCTTTCTGGATCATCAAACTACATGTCCATACACTAGACAACAAAATGGGGTTGTAAAGCATAAGAACCGTCATCTTCTGGAGGTTGTCTGTGCTTCTTTACTTGAGGGGTGTCTTCTATTATCCTATTGGGGAAAAGCTCTCACCTCAGCTGTGTAGCTCATTAATCGCGTTCCATCCCGATCAGTTGATTTTCAGATGCCTTTTTAGGTTTTCTCCTCACATGTTGATGCTCATGCAGTTCCAAATCTTCCACCTCACGTGTTTGGCTGTGTGGCTTTCGTTCATCTCCATAAACAGCATAGGAGTAAGCTTGAACCTCGAGCCTTATGGTGCATGTTTGTGGGGTCTGCCTTTAATAAAAAAAGGATATCGCTACTATTATCCTTTGACAAAAAAGTTGTTTGTCACTGTGGATGTTGCATTTCATGAAAACGATATGTACTTTGCCCATTCTGAGTTAGCACTTCAGAGGAAAATTCAAACAAAAGTTCAAACTCTTGATTATACTATTCTTGATATGAATCATTTGAGTTTAAGTGGTGATGTATTGGAAACAACTGGTGATGATTCACAAAAACATAATGATGTGAATTATTTAGACTTAAGTGGTGATGTATTGGAAACGAGTGGTAATGATTCATAAGAAAATAATGATATGAATGACTTAGAGATAAGTGGTGATCATTCACATGAAAACAATGTTGATGAGCCAACATCGCCGAAAAATTCATTGCCTTACTCACCGTTGGACAACTCATTACCAGCTACCTCACAGTCGGTCTCACCACCCTTGAGCCCCAATAACCATAATCAATCGTCTTCGATCCCGAAAACACCACCACTACATCGTCTCCCTAACCATGTCAACCAAGGTATTCCTAAACTTACTTATGAAGTTGACCCTAAATGCAAAACTAGGTACCTGGTGAATAAACCCAACCAAGAATCTAATGTGTTATACCCATTAGGTAATTATATGTCTACCAGCCACCTATCATAATCAAATACGTTATTTGTGTTTCAATTATCTACTGTATCTATTCCTAACAGCTAATCCGCGTTAGCAAGCAGCAATGAATGAAGAATTGAAGTCATTGAAGAAGAATGCTACTTGGGAGATCACGGACTTGCCAGCTGGCAAGAAACCTGTGGGATGCAAATAGGTCTATACTGTCAAGTACAAAGCTAATGGACAATGCATCATTTCAAGGAAAGACTAGTAGCAAAAATGTACACTCAAAAATATAGAATCGATCATACAGATACATTTGCCCTTGTGGCGAAGATTAACACAATTCGTGTTTTGTTGTCCTTGTTTGCGAATCTTAATTGGCCGTTACAACAGTTTAATGTGAAGAATGTCTTCTTGCATGGAGATTTGACAAAAGAAATTTATATGGATCTTCCACCAGGATGTAGTGCTCCGGATAAATACAAAAGAAAGGTATGCAGGTTGAAGAAATCCTTGTATGGTTTGAAGGTCCCCTCGAGCATGGTTTGGAAAATTCACAAAATCTATGAGAGCATTTGGTTACACACAAAGTAATTCCGATCATACTCTGTTTTTGAAAAGACGAAATGGGAAGTTTACTGCACTCATTGTGTAAGTAGATGATATGGTTGTAACAGGGAATGATCCGGAAGAACGTGCGGCCTTGCAAGGATACTTGTCTATAGAATTTGAGATGAAAGATCTTAGATCCCTAAAATATTTTCTAAGGATTAAGGTGTCGAGAAGTAATTCTAGAATTTACTTGTCTCGGATGAAGTATATTATTGATTTGCTACACGAAACTGTCATGTCAGCTTGTTAGCCAGTAGCTACACCATTAGAGGAAGGATTGAAGCTTAGTGTTGACCCTAATCAAGTACCAGTTAACAAAGGGAGATACCAAAGGTTAGAAGGCCGTTTAATGTACTTAGCACACATAAGACCAGACCTTGCATATGCCTTGAGTGTAGTGAGTCAATACATGCATAATCCTAGAAAACACCATATAAATGCAGGGATGAGGATTTTGAGATATTTGAAGGGAAGCCCAGGCAAAGGAATATTATTTAAAAAGAATAATCATCTTAGAGTTGAAGGTTACACTGATGCAGATTGGGCAGGATCAGCGGATGACAGGCGCTCAACATCATGTTACTTTACATTCGTTGAGGGTAACTTGGTTACATGGAGGTGTAAGAAACAAAATGCGGTTGCTTGGACTAGTGTTGAAGCTAAATACAAAGGTATGGCCTTAGGAATTTGTGAAATTTTATGGCTTAAGCTTCTGCTAAGGGATTTGGGTATAAAACATGATCAGCCTATGAAATTGTTTTGTGATAATAAAGCTGACCGTGACATTGCACATAATCCAGTACAGCACGATAGAACAAAGCATGTTAAGGTTAACTGGTTCTTCATCAAAGAAAAATAAGAAGGGAAGCTAATTGAGGTACCGGCAATAAGAACGGAAGATCACTTAGCAGATATCCTCACAAAGGTTGTTTCAAGTCATAAGTTTTCAAGTTTCCTACACAAGTTGAGCATGTGTGACATATATGCACCAACTTGAGGGGGAGTGTTGACTTTTTGTGTATATTCCTGTATTCTTGGGATTCTTAGTTTAATATGTTTTTATTTAAATTATTTCTTTCCTTATTGATAGGATTGTAACATCTTATAAACCCCTCCTTGAGAGATGAATAGAACACACAATTATTCCAAAAGAGCATTCTCTTCTGAATCTTGGTACAAAACGAAAAACACAAGCAGGATTCGGGAGCAACTACACTGCTACATGGTGCATTTTCATTATCACCATTCGACTTTTACTCACCTTGGCTGCTCAGTATGATTGATTTCTCAACCAACTTGATGTAAACAATGATTTTCTGCATGGTACTCTTCAAGAAATTGTTTTCATGCAACAACCTCCAGGATTTGAGGACTCTACACAACCTAATTCTGTTTGCAGATTACATAAATCCTTGTACGGTCTCAAACAAGCTCCTAGAACTTGGTATTAAAAGCTAAATAGTGCATTACTTTCCTTGGGATTTGTTGGATCACAATCAGATCATTCCTTATTTGTGAAGCAAGATCCTCACTTGGTGTTCATTTTTGTCTATGTTGATGACATACTTGTCACTGGCCCTTCTTCTCAAGCTTGCAAGGATGTTATTGGACAGTTGAGTGCTCTATTTCCAATCAAGAATCTTGGTCCCTTACACTACTTCCTTGGCATTAAGGTTAAGAGATTTTCCAAGGGCATTTTCATTTCTCAAACAAAATATATTATGGATCTATTGCATAAAGCCAAAATGGATGGTGCCAAACCATGTGTTACTCCCTTTAGTACATCTAAGCTTGATCATTATTTTCATCTCTTGGATAACCCAACTGAATATCAATCACTTGTCGGTGCACTCCAATATCTCACAGGGACTCGACCATATCTCTCATTTGTAGTGAGCCTTGTTTGCCAATTTATGCACTGCCCTAGAGTCTCTCATCTTCAAGCAGTCAAGAGAATCCTGAGGTATCTCAAAGGCTCCATTGAGTATGGTCTCTAGTTTTCTAAAAGTTCTTCACCACCAAGTATCAATGCATATTCTGATGCTGATTGGGCAGGCTGTGCTCTTGCACTAAGCATGTTGAAATAGACTACCACTGCATTAGGGAAAAAGTTTTGCACATGAACTCTCTCTGCGTTTTGTTTGTTCACAGGATTAAGTGGCTGACATTTGTACTAAAGCTCTGTCCAAGTCTCGATATCTATTTCTTAAAGCCAAACTTGCTCCTTGCCAACCTCAGATCAGTTTGAGAGGGGATATTGAGGGTCTAAATGTAAATGCAGATGTAAAAGATATTACTTAGATATTGGACAGTTAGTTTTGGTTGGTTAGAATGTAATGGTACTATTCTTATTAGTGGTAATACTTGTATAAATAAATGATGTATATTATTTTCAGATTAATGAAAATATTATTTCCCAATAAGAGCCATTTCATTTTCTTTCTTTCATTTCTGACTGAATATGAAAATTTCTTCAATACTAATTGATACGATAATGAATGGCAAGATCTACATAATTATGAAAATCAAATCTAACAATTAAAACATATGTAGCATTAAAGTTACACCAGAATTTCAGAGCATGTCTCAAATTAAATATCGAAAGTAGAATTATGAGAGAAACGAGCAAAAGGTTCACTTCCAATAATACCGATATTGTCCCCAACTTGATATTTACTACATACATAATCCGTCAGGTGTATAATTTTATCACAAAATACCTCGGTATTAGTTGGAGTGAAGTTTCGATATTTAAATTATTTTTATATGAATGGTGAGGTTTTTTTTTATGGGGTGTGATATCCACACACTCCATTTTACTTCTCACACACCCTTCTTATTTTCAACCGTCGAATCGAATGAATTGAAGAAGATCAACATATAAAAATTAATAAGAATGTGCCGCACACCTTTTTTATTTATTTACTAACCATATCAATATAAGACTAAAATAATAATCATATTTTCGAGTCTTAATATATATGCATAACCAACGAATGAGGACCAAATTAAACCTAGTATTGGCAAAGACATGTACATTATTTAAGGGAGAAGCAGTACGGCTAATGCCTCCCACCATAACCAAGCTCGCTATCCATATTTATTTCAACAAAGCTTTCTTCGGCCTCTCCCATGTCTCTTTTCGCATCCTCAAAATCTAACTCTGCCACATTTAGCCTAGCCTTCAACCTCTTGACTTTAATCTCCAAAGAATCCACATTATTTCTCACCTCTTTTACCTCTAGTTCCCTTTCCACAAACTTATTCATAGCCAAAGCGGACTGAATGTGAGGCTCCAACCAAGCCAAGTCAAATCTGAAGGACTCAAGCTCCTCCCGTAAAAGTCGTAGGTGCTCACAAGCATCCTCGTTCATATCGGTACCCTTGGTAGTCTTTAGAAAATACAGGAGTCTACCCAAAGCTGTGAATGCCCATTCAGTAAACATAGGACTTCTCTTCCTTTGGCACTTGATCAATGAAGGATGCAACAAACAGATTTCCTCTAGAAATGGAACAAAAGCTTTGTCTATTTGCCCTAAACCCCTGAAATCCATGAGCTTGCCAACTGGGGCAGAGGGTTTTTGCTCATGTTCCTTGCCTATCGGAGATGCAACAAGGCTATCGTTACCCCCAGTCCAAACCTGTCCATCACTTGGTCCATCCCACAAGGCCAACACTTGAGCAGAACTAGGTGTAGTAACTGCTACTGAAGAGATTAGAACTTGCTCAAAATCATTTGTTTGCTTTTGTTCAGAACGTGATGCATCCTGAAAAGCAAGCACCTGTTCAGAACTAGGTGCTGTAAGTTGTACGGCATCCACATCTGTATGCCCTTGCCTTTCATCTTCATGGTCTGAGGGATTTATAGGCGGACAAAACCAAGTTTCATGGACTTCGGCCATATAGTCAACCTGACTGACAGCAACCTCAGCTTCAAGAACACATGTATCATTCACAAGAAACCCTTGGGAGCAATCACAAAGCTCACTTAGAGGCATGAATGATGTGAAGCCCCAATCGCTTTTCCTTTCACTGAACACATGTTTAGTTTCTGTAAAATCAAAATAAGACGGATTACAAAACAATAATAATAAGAAAAGCATAGCTCATAGGTAATTAAAGAATAATAACAATGGAAACACAACATTACTACCATGTAAACAGTAATTCTCTTCTCGGATGGTTTAGTATGTCTGGGCAACACAAGTAGACATGCTTTCTGAACAACTAAATAAATCTCCCTTCCATGGAAAAGTAAAAGCTACCAATCTTCTTCCTCTTCACCTTTTTCGAGAAAAAACCAAAATCTTTTTACGAAAACCATCAAATTTAGGAGTCCACTTTCAAATTACAGCAGCAAAACTATAAGTTAAATTGAAAGACCAGACATCCAAGCTTCAAACCACAATCAATCAACTTGCTGCAACTATCCAGTCCAGCAACCATGGTGGCAATTGGTATGGATAACTCCCTGAACTCTACATTGACCGAAGCCCAAAGAGTACACATAAAACTAACTCTACCCACAAGCACACCTGCCCCCGAACAATCCTAAAAAATCCTTCTAGTTTCATCGTTTCTATCCCCCTAAAAACGACCATCACCCTTCAACCTCAAAGAGTTTTTTGCTTTCATGCCGTCTCCCATGACCTGGGGAACTGTATACTTAACAACTCATAAATCCCTTTTGGAATCGCCCAATTTACCAGAGACTAATTTCCACCATATCTGAAACTCAGTGGGATGCTGTATGTCCAGAATAAACAAGAGAAACATACTTTCATATTTCCATTCTTTTTATCAGCGAGTCCCCTGTTCAACGAAGTACAAAAAATTGCTACTGCAACCGACGCCATGACCTAAAGCCGATAGACAATTGTTTGGTACGAAGGAGTCTTGCGAAAAGGATAACAAGTGCAGACAAGGCAATCAAAGATTGAGTAGCAATCTATGCTAATATAATATTATTCGAGCAAGTGAGAGTCTGAATGAAAGCAAAACCAACATAGAAAAGCACTAACCTAATTGTGAAATAAACAAGATGAAGTGAGGGCATAGAACTCACCAACTGTTATTGACTTATCATAGTTGACTTGATTGACAACGGTCAAGGTAAATTGGGCATATCTACTCCACCCAGATGGCAATGCCGAAGCATCTGCAACATTCAAATATATCGACAGGTCGTGCGTTCCAGGGGTTCCGCTGCTGCCCTTCGGATATACGACAATCTGCCTGATGATTTAAACATGTAAATATAAGAAACGTGTTTATATCAAGATCTCAGAAAGACGGGTCATCGGCCAACTACTAATCAAACGTGTACTGTCCTGTCCCCTACTTGCATCTTACCACGTATCAGCATAACAAGTAGAGTTTTATCACAAAAAAAACCTCGGTGTCGTTACAAGAATCAAACAACCAAAGTACATATATACAAGAATCAAACAACCAAAGTACATATATACAAAAATCAAACAACCAAAGTACATATATAACAAAAGTCAAACCAAAAAACGAAACAAGAAAACGAAGAACGTCATTGAGTAAAATTTGGAGGAGAAAGTGAAACATACCATTGAAAGTCACCGACATTAAAACCGTCAGAGTAATGCTTCTGGGATCTCAACCTAGAGAATTTCTCAATCTTCCATGTGAACGTCACCGATACAAGCTCCCCAACTTGTTTTTTCTCCATTTGTTTCTTCTGCAACTCAAACGCAACTAACAAACAAGAAAAACACCAAATTAGATACTTATAAACTAACATTTAACACCGAAAAAACCCAGAAATAAAAAAAGATACAAAGAAAACATACCTTCTTCAAATGAAGGAACCAAACTTGGTACTTGCAGTTGCAGCATGGGAGAGAGAGAGGAAGAAGCAAGAGGATGGGGCAATGACTAGCGTTTTTGTAGATTTCTTCGGATATAATTCGTGGCTCCTGTTTTCTTAACAGCAATTAGCCATTACAAGATGACGTGGCAAACCAGTAGCCACACACCGCTCCGGTCTCATAACAGCAATTGGCCATTACAAGATGACGTGGCAAACCAGTAGCCACACACCGCTTCGGTCTCACTGGACAGAAGGACAGTAGTGGACCCCGTGGTTGAAAATAAAACAAGAGCAGTCGCCAGTCACGGTAGCTGCCATGTCTACAGTCTACAGTGTTTATTGAAATTTAATGCCGACGTGAAATTTTGGAGGGTAACGGGGAAATGTCAAACTTACGCCATAGATGGGACTTACTGTAGGGCCACTCCACTAGCCTTTATGGCATTTAATGCCAACCGTCGATATTTTAGAGTATTACTAGATACCGGGTAATCCAGACAGTTGATGTACCCTACAAACGAGCACCTACCACCTGGCCTATATTACACATGCTTGCCATATTTTTGACACGTTGCAAATAATGTTTCTTTTTAATTTGAAATTTTTTTATTATGACCGGTACACACGATGATATATCACGTGTCACTATACAAACGGTGAGATATGTGAGTACGGATACTCCAGACAGTTGATATACCCTACAAATGAGCACCTCACACTTGTCCTATCTCTCACACGTTGTAATCTTTTTGATACGGAAAAAATTGTAACAACGATCATTTAACTTTAACTCAATTGGAATAATGGTCATTCAACTAAAAATTTGTAACCACTGATTCCTTAACTCATCAAAACGTGCAGCTATGGTCTTTTTCGTCAACTCGGTTAGAAATTTCGTCAAAATGAGTCACGTGTCATGCTCATGAAGATGAATCAATGGGCAAATATGAAAAATCAAATGAGAATAACTATAGCAATGATATCTTAACTTTAACCCAATTGAAGCAATGACCCGTTAACTTTAACACAATTGTAGAAATGGTCCTAAATATGACTCATTTTGATAAAATTCTAACAAAGACGAAAAGAACCGTAAATGCATGTTTTGATGAGTTAAGGGATCAATAATCATAGTTTTTTTAGTTGATGGACTATTACTCCAATTGGCTTAAAATTGAAGAAATATTGTTACAATTTTCTCTTTTAACACGTTGCAAACAATCTTTGACACACCCCGATCCCGATGTATTTGGGACATCGGGATGGTCACGTGCTGGCCGACACCCGAAGGGTGACGAAAGTCATTTAGAATGCATGAGAACGAGAAATAAATAAGAATTATGAATTTAATAGTAAATAATATAATAATGAAGAATGTGTTCAGAGCATACAACTAATTAGAATACTATAAAAGAAATGATATAAAAATTGAATGAACAAAGGATGAGGTCCTACACCGAGAGGACTCGAAGATGCCGATGCAGAAGTGCCTTGACGCCGGGATTGTATGTCTCGATTTTAAGTCCTGAAAAGGGCGCAAAACAAACATGAGTGGACCAATTTGATATACATATATAATAAAACAGTTATCAACATACTAACCCCCGTGTTTTATTAAAACACATATATATGATAAAATAAGTTTTCTGAAACCTAGCATGCCGCAAAGTGTCTCAAAACATAACCGTATATGCATAGTCACTAGTGAATGTCCATAACCATCCAGGCCATATGTCATCTTCCCGTCCCTGGTCTTAAATGCCATAGGAAATAACTCTCCAAACCCTATGCCATCTCGCCGTCCCTGGGAACACTCATCCAGAGGAAAAACCACTTCAGGCCCTATGCCAGCACCGTAACCGTCTCCCGAGACGAAATTCTTTGTCGCCCTGTAATGGAATGTGAACCACTAGGTAGGTACAAAACTAGTGAACATACATACATTTGAAAAGCATCTTCATAGTATAAAGTCACTCATCAACTATACTATAAAGAAGTGTTCGAAACGTGTTCTAACTATCATATTGTCACCTATGAGATATCTTGCTTACTGAGGCTATTTTGAATTATTACTATTTTTCCTATAACCCGTGTTCTTATAGAATTGTTAGATCCCACATCGCCCAAGGGTGAGGATCTTATAAGCCTTAAATGTACATTCCCACATCTAAATAGCATGAGGCCTTTTGGGAGGTCACTGGCTTCGGAGTTCGTCGGAACTCCAAAGTTAAGCGAGTTCAGGTGAAAACAATCCTAGGATGGGTGACCTACTGGAAAGTTCTTGTGTGAGTTCCTAAAAACAAAACTGTGAGGGTGTGGTAAGGCCCTAAAGTGGACAATATCATGCTACGATCGAGGTCGGGCCCAGGCTGTAATGGACCTCAGGGCGAGATGTGACAATTTGGTATCAGAGCCACTCCCTAGCCAAAAGTGTACCGACGAGGACATCGGGCCCCTAAGGAAGGTGGATTGTAAGATTCTACATCGCACAGGGGTGAGGATCCTATAAGCCTTAAATGTACATTCCCACCTCCAAATAGCACGAGGCCTTTTGGGAGCACACTGGCTTCAGAGTTTGTCGAAACTCCGAAGTTAAGTGAGTTCGGGTGAAGGCAATCCCAGGATAGGTGACCTACTGGGAAGTTCTCGTGTGAGTTCCCAGAAACAAAACCTTGAGGGTGTGGTAAAGGCCCAAAACGGACAATATCGTGCTACGGCAGAGTTCGGGCCCTGGATGTGGTAGACCCTAGGCCGAGATGTGACAATTTGGTATCAGAGCCACTCATTGGCCGAAAGTGTGCGGATGAGGACGTCAAGCCCCTAAGGGGGTGGATTGTAAGATCCCACATCACCCAGGGGTGAGGATCATGTAAGCCTTAAATGTACATTCCCACCTCCAAATAGCACGAGGCCTTTTGAGAGCTCACTGGCTTCGGAGTTCGTCGTTAAGCGAGTTCGAGCGAGAACAATCCCAAGATGGGTGACCCACTAGAAAGTTCTCGTGTGAGTTCCCAAAAACAAAACCGTGAGGGCGTGGTCGGGGCCCAAAACTAACAATATCGTGAGAGCGTGGTTGAGGCTCAAAGCAAGACAGGGATGTGGTGGACCCCCGGGTCAGGATGTGACAATTTTCCCTTTACATCCCCTAAATTTTCAAAAACAAAATAAAAATAAACAAAAAAGTTTTTTGAAAAAACTGAATCCAAATTCTCGTCTTAGGTCTTCGACCACCGCCCCACCCCCACCCATCTATCATTTCCCCTCTCCCTTTTTCTTTATATCTCCTTTTAGCTTCATATTCTTCGTTTTCTCCTCACTGTTAGGTGTAGATGTAATTGGCTATCAATAGAGGTGAAGGTGGAGGTGGATGTCTTGTTGTGAGTTCATGGCGGCGCGTAGTGTGTATCTCCTTCTACCTTCCTATTCTTCATTTTCTCCTCGCTGGTGTAATTATCGCCATCGATGAAGGTGTGTCGTTATCTTGCCGTGAGTTCATGGTGGCACGTAATGGGTGGTTGGTTGTTGTGAGTTCTAGGCATGGGTAGGGTGGTTTTTTTCGAAATTCTGTTTCACTCTTAGGGATAAATTAGGAATTATAACTGTACTAGACTCACCCTAGTGTCTTATTTTCTCACTCACATGGTAATCTCACCCATCATAAAAAGTTAAAAACGTAAAATGTTATTTCCCGTCACCATTATTTTCAAAATAACCCTAGTATATTTTGTTTTAAATAACTCTAATATATCTTAAATAATATTTAATAAATAAATAAAAACGAAAAAAATGAAAGAAAATGTAAGACTGGGATATTCATCGTCTTCGTAAATCCCAGTACTCACAACTGTTGCCTCTCCGCAGAGACCTCGGATCCCAACCACTCTTCTTCCTCATGTTCTGTCAAAGCTGCATATCTCACTGCCAAGTCTCTCTTTCGTTGAAGTTTCTCACCTTCGTCTAGCACACACTTATTCCTTCCTCCAACCTTTCTGTCAATTGTCACCCAAATCTTTCCTAGCCTCTCTCCGCAACAGATATCACACCCCACCCACCATTATTAATTTATTATTTTTAATTATGTTTTTTTTTCAAAATTTTAGTAATTAATTAAATAGGAGGTTAATAATCTTTTTATAAAATGATAAATATGTCATTAACTTTTTTATTAAATGGTGAATAGGGAAATAAAAGACTGGGTGGAAAATATGAGCACTCTTGATAAAAATAAGTTACTTGGAAAAATTTTAATTACAAATCTAAACAAATATGTGTCAAGCCTCTATTTGTTGGGAATGCCAGCTCAGATGGTGTACCATGTACCCCGAAAAATTTCTAAAGTGGTATAAAAGTGGTATGAAAATGTTTTAAAGAGTTGCATTTTTTATATTTAGCCTTTCATTCATAAATTGTTAATTTAACCCAAAACTATTTACTCGTTTGAATCTCAACTATTTCTAATTTAGCTAATAATTTGTAAAAATAATCAATCAACTACAACTCATATAAGTAAAGAAATTTCCTTATTTATTATAAAAAAAAAATAGAGATTCATCTCCTTAGTTCTTATAAAAAAAATTGAGATTTGTCCCCTTAAGCAACCTGCACCTCGCAAAGTAAAACTACAACCGGTAGTAGGTAAAGAAATTTTCTTATTTGTATTTTTTAATAAAAAAAATACGATATTTCATTTATTTAATAAAGAGTATTACAATAATAAAGCAATAAGCGACTTCAAGTATTATTGTTTGAATCAGTCTCATTGAACAAGTTCTAATCTAGAAATATTACTTCCATCTTATAAGATACTTCTGCTCAGCATTTTTTATTTGGCATTTCAAACATCTGATCATCCAAAAATGGAGAAAACCTGGGGTGGGATGGATCAAATGTAATTTTGATGGGGCTTGGAGTAAAAATGAATCTCGGGGAGGATATGGTGTCGTGCTTAGAGATCACACGGGTAGTTTTTTTGGGGGCGGTGGCTGGTCCAGTTGCAGGGGCGGCATCAGCTCTATACACGGAGTTGTTCGCAACTTGTCAGGCAGTGGGGCTGGTCAAGAACCTCAATCCGCCTAATATCTAGGTACAGTTGGAAGGAGATTCATCTTTGGTGCTAGCTGCTATGGTAGGGCTAGGTGATGATGTTTTCGTTTGGGGACCTGTTATTAATGATTTGAGAAGTTTTCTTACGGAGTTGTCTTCTGTGGAGTGTGGACACATTCAGAGGGAAGGCAACTCAGTTGCACATCGACTTGCTCAGATGAGACTCAATTGTTTTCAGGAGGTGCTGTGGTTTGAGGAGCCCCCGAATTTCAAGATCTCTTATTTGAGGAAGGAAAGTAATCTTGTTTTCTACTGTTCATTTGAGGATAGTTCTTTCATTGTGTGAGACACTTTTTTCCTTAGACTGGATTGCAAGCCTCGTCAAGGTTTTTATTGAGGCCCATTTAGCACACTATCTTTAGTTTGTACGAATTCTGCTTTATTTTAATGAATATCGTACTTGTTTCAAAAACATTTTATCATCCAAAATAGAAATAAATATCACGTCGTCCTATATGGAGAAGCTAATATTACATTAGATTCTATTTAAAAAAAATAAACAAATAAATTAAAAAGATTCAAGAGAAAGCCAATTCACCAATTAACACCACAAAAAAAAAAAAAAAAAAAATCTATTGGGTAGGAGTAGGAGATCACTTTCGACTTTGACGACTTGTGGTTAGGTGGTCGTGGTTTTGTTTTGTAGATATATGCATCAGATTTTAACTCTTTTCTATTTTTTTTAGTGATATTTTATCGAAAAATGCTAAGAAGATTATCTCAAAATAAGACTTTATGTACTCTCCGTCACTTCATGTTTTTGGCACAATATTCTATAATGTTGACATGAAAATTGTCGTAAAAACATGAGATGACGGAGAGTATAAAGTCTCACTTTTGAGAGTCTCATTAGTATTTATCTTTGTTTAAAAAACATAGAAAAAACTATTTAGTACTACGATATAGTGATATTTCTCTTTACCTGTAAGCGAAAAGTCTTAAGTTCAATGAATGTAGCTTTATGCATACTAATCTCTTGGCATGCGCTCACACTAACCCAATAGTTTTTCAAGAGGAGGAGAGATAGCTACGTGGCGGGGTAATTTTCAATACGTGAGTTGTTACTGGGTTGTTCTTTTAAACTGAATATTTCTGATGTTTGCATTGTTTATTTTTTATTTTTTTGAAAGGATTTCTCCTAGGTTTGATGGATGAGAGGATGACTGGATGAATAACATACTCTATTTATCTTTTCATTTAAATTTTTTGAATGTAAAACGATTTTATCAATTATCATCCTATAATAAAATGTCTTCTCTTTCAGATTTTTTTGTTTTATAATTAGGGACTTATTGAAGATTTAAAATAGAAGGAAGAAACGTATGGAATTTAAAAGAATCCTTGCTGCCCAAGTAATCAAACTTCTACCTATACCTATTAAAGAGGCGTACCATAGAAATTAGAATCCCCCAATACCCCGTAGCAGGAATTAAGCCCTAATTCAACCATGGAACCAAGGCAAACCCTCTCGGTTCTCAAAGCATGCCAAATCCAAAATGTCAACCGTTCACAGACCCTTGCAGGAATGGCTCCTACTACTCTTCTCGGTCCTCCGGAGATCAGACTCCCCACACCACCACCTCATCCCCAACGGCCCGCTTTCGGTGATCGCTTCACCGACCTCATGGTTGCCAATTTCAACCATACTACGATTCAGTCGATGCGGCGGAGACCCCCAATGGGCTTGACAGAGAACAACTCCCCCACCTTCTTGTCCTCCGGTAACCCTTGCCTTGATTTCTTCTTCCACGTCGTACCCGACACGCCTGCCTCTTATGTGAACCACAACTCTCGCTGGCCTGGTCACACGATGCCCTAACCGCCCTCAAGCTCATATGCAACCTTCGGGGTGTCCGTGGCACTGGAAAATCTGACAAGGAGGGGTTCTACAAGGCGGCGTTTTGGCTCCACCAGAACCACCCCAAAACCCTAGCGTGCAACGCCGCGTCAGTCGCCCAAATCGGCTTCTTTAAAGACCTCCCCGAGATTCTCTACCGCCTTATAGAAGGCCAGGAGGTGAGGGAAAACCAGAAGGCCGAGTGGTTACAGAAAAAAAGAGTCAGCAAGCATAGCTCCTACGGCTATGAATTTGATGATACAGGTCCTAAACAGGGTAAAAGAGGTGAAGCTGGAAAAAAAAGAGCTGGCATGGAACCTGCAGAAGTTCGGGTGATGAAGGATTTGGAGAGCGGAAAATTGGATAAGGCAAGAGCTAGCGCTTTGAGGAGAGAGAGATTCATCTCCCAGACCAAGAAGGCTTTTGAAAGGTACCAAATTGATCCAGATTACCGGTTTTTACACGAGCGAGTTTCTGATGTTTTCGCTCAGTGTTTGAAGCACGATATTGAAAATTTGAAGTCCTCTAAAAAGAATCCTCACTTCACTCTGGCGGCCAAGTGGTGCCCTTCCCTCAACTCCCCCTACGACTGCACCACATTGCTGTGTGAAAGCATTGCAAGGAAGGTTTTCCCCAAAGAATTGTACACGGAATATCAAACGATTGAGGATGAACATTACGCATACAGAGTGAGAGACCGGCTGAGGAAGGAGGTTTTGGCGCCGTTGAGGAAGGCCCTGAAGTTACCCGAGGTTTATATGAGCTCCAACCAGTGGAGCTCCCTTCCATACAATCGAGTTGCCTCTGTGGCGATGACTCTCTACAAAGAGATTTTCTTGTGGCATAATAAAGTGAGGTTTGAGGAGTACCTGAAGGACGTGAAGGTAGGAAAAACCAAAATCGCGGCGGGTGCTTTGCTTCCTCATCAGATCATAAGTTCTTTAGAGGAGGGAGATATTGGTGGAAAAGTGGCTGAGCTTCAGTGGAAGAGAATGGTGGATGACATGTTAGAGTACGGGAAGATGAGGAATTGCTTGGCTGTATGTGACGTCTCGGGAAGCATGTGCGGAATACCCATGGAGGTGTCGGTGGCTTTGGGCCTTTTGGTGTCTGAATTGAGTGAAGAGCCATGGAAAGGGAAGGTGATCACTTTCAGCCAGTCCCCTCAGCTGCATTTGATACAAGGCGACGATCTTCAGTCCAAGTGTGAGTTCGTGAGGAGTATGGACTGGGGAATGAACACTGATTTTCAAAAAGTCTTTGATTTGCTTCTATAAGTTGCTGTGAATGGGAATATGAGGCCAGAACATATGATAAAGAGGATTTTTGTGTTCAGCGACATGGAGTTTGATGAGGCTTCAGAAAATAACTGGGAGACGGATTATGAGGCAATACGGAGGAAGTTCAAGGAGAAGGGGTATGGGAATGTGGTGCCACAAATTGTCTTTTGGAATCTGAGGCACTCAAGTTCTACGCCGGTGTTCGAGACACAACCAGGGGTGGCGCTAGTGAGTGGCTTCTCCAAGAATAAGCTCAAGTTCTTCATGAATAATGATGGGGAAGTTCGACCAGACCATGTCATGGAAGCCGCCATTTCTGGCAAAGAGTATCGAAGTCTGGTTGTAGTGGATTGATTCGATGGTCATCATCAAATTTGTTCTAGTTTTCTTTCCTATTTCCTTGAGAAAAAAAAAATTCGATGCTAAAACTTACTTCATTTTTCAGTTTCGTACAACCATATGTTTTTGCTCCATGAATGTTGATTCTGCAGACTGAGTTTCTAGCTAATTTTCCTTGAAACAGGTAAATTTCAAATGTTCCTTTTTAGCAGTGATCTCACACACACATGGATATTTATAACTGTTGTCTATTGTATATATATTTCTCGGGCCACGCAAAGAGCAACCGGATTGATTATTTGTTGGGAAATATGAGATTTTGGCATAATATTAAAAGAAAACTAATGAAAAGGGTTTGAAAACTTTGAGTTTTAATGATAAGGACAAAATAAAGGGTAAAGTGAATAGTAGCAGGATTGACTTTTTAGTGTAAAAATGTGGTTTTTCGTTAAAGTGAACAGTACCGGGAGCTTTTCGTTAAAGTTCCCTAATATTAATCACATTGTTTTAATAGGAGTTTTCCTCTGGAAATATATGTGAATCCATGTGTGTGATACAAGGGAGTCAATCTCTCTGTTCCTATCTTGTTTTTGCGAAAGGTGAAAGAATCTGGTGCATTTTATTCTTGCATATGCGTCTGGCTCCTCGTGTTTTGTTTATTTAGGTTGAAGGGGGGTTTTAAAGTTAATTTCGACAAAGACGATTTGTAACCCGTGTGCAAGGAGAAATTTTTAGTTGTAACGGAATACGAGTGGTACACTACATGTTTTTATGTAAGTGGTGAAAAATTTTATTTTTTAAGTTATTAACTTTTTAAAACACATATCCCACCATTTATATAGTGATACGTGGTACACCACCCCGTATGACGCTCACACTAAAAAATCTCTCGTGTGCGAGGATGGCTAGATAACCTAGTCTACTATGAATTCATAATCCATATATCTTATCCTGTTAAATTTTTATTTTGAAACAACAAACAAAGAAGGGTTTTAAAGTTAATTTCGACAAGGACGATTTGTAACCCGTGTGCGAGGAGAAATTTTTAGTTGTAACGGGAACACGAATGGTACGTCACGTGTTTTTATGTAAGAAGTGAGATTTTATTTTTTAAGTTATTAATTTTTTAACACACATATCCATCACACTGAAAAATCTCTCGTGTGCGAGGATGGCTAGATAACCTAGTCTATTGTAAATTCATAACCCATCATATCTTATTATGTTCAATTTTTATTTTGAGACAACAAACAACTTATTGGACTCAAGTCCATTATAGTTAGTCACAACTCATCTCAATCAACCCACCAAACAGGGCCCTAAGGGCCAAAATAAAAAAAGTTGTGATTACTTATTTTCATAGGCGCTAGAAAGTTAAGAAATGGCGCTTAGCCCTGCTCAGGCGCCTGCCTAGACTGCCTAGGCACCCACCTAGCCTGCTCAGATCCACCTAGGTTGTCACGCCTCAACCCCGATATCCCTAAATATCAGGGTCGGCACGTGCTGGGCGACACTCGAGAGTGACGAAGCCATTTTTAAGCATTCAAACTAATAAAATTATGTATTTAGAATAAAATTTCTAATACAGGAACTGGTTCAGAGCATATAATTTCTAAGAATAAGATAGAAGAAATTTTAGGAAAATATACAAACAATGGAATAATACCCATCTGGAGAGAACTCGAGAATAGCTGAGCAAACTTGTCTTGACGCTGGGATCATGTGCCTTGAATCTAAACCCTGAAGAGGGCGCAAAACAGAAAAGGTGAGTGTACCATAATTTATAATAATAAATAATACAAAAACCATTTTGTTTCTGAACATAATAACCCCCTGTTTTGGAAATATATATAATATTACTAATAGGTTCTCTAGAAACTCTAAAATGACATGAAAAATATCCATAAAACTCGTATGTAAACTCAAGGTATAAAAATTGTACTAACACAGCCCGAAGGCAAAACCATAAATATCAGTAAAACCGTACTTTCTAGGGGTATTATAGTCGCCCACAGGCAGTACCTATCCATCACCAGAAGGTGAAGTTGTACGACGGTGGATTACGCCAGTGAAGAAACATGGTAGGTCCCATCACCCGAAGGTGAAGCTATATGACTCCGGGTTACGCCGGAGAAGAATTCTCTAACATCTCACACCGACACTAGGCGCAACTAGTGAAGCTGTCCAACACTGCTTTCGGTAGTGAAGCTAGGGTATAATATATATCTCACTCCTCCTCAACTTCGTGTCCTATGGCCATAGACGTCTAATACCCATGTTGTGTGGATGTGCTGTATGATAACCCGCTAGATAAAAATACCCAAAACCATATCTCAACATAGCTCAAATCTCATGCCAAAATATGAAGATCCAAAAGTTCCAAAACCCGTAAAATAACTCAATTCTCAAAGCTCATATCAACATCTCAAGGTCAAAAGCTTAAACCTCGAACATTAATTCATAAAACCATATCAACATAAATCCACAAAACTTGTATATATAAATCCATAGTTAAAATCTTTTAATATATAGTAAAGCTGAATATATCCAACATAAATACTCCATAAGTGATTCAATTACTAGAAACGTATCCAAATATCAAGATATGCAATTTCATAAAACATAATATATCAAAATCTCAACGATAAGCCAATTTGTAAATATATTTAAAGCATAATAAAATTTTGTAAGAAAATATGCATGCAATCCTAAGCTTTATAAAAATATTATTTGAGAAGGGGTCTACTCACGGGCAATGCGAGCATAACCTTTAATACTGCTTTGTCCTTGTTTGTATTCTTAAATGTGTACCGAAATACCAATTTGGGTGAATTGGGGTGAAATACCCCTCGGGTTTAATGAGAATTTTGTTGTGGACTACACCATATTCTGAAAATACCTCACATAAATATACAGAGGTTAGAGCCTCAAATTCAACCTAGAAAGTTTTAGAATTTTACCTAAAGGCTGACTATCGACAATAGGGGGCTGACTGCACCTTGGTTTCACTAAAATTTAGCCGAAGACATCGTCGGGAAAAACTGGGATAGAACACAATAAAACTCAAGGATTAAACCTCACATTTCACTTTTAATCCAACCCAAAATCGGCACATAAGGGTTTCACGACCTTACCTAAGTGTACGATGTTGCACATCAGAGATGAACTCAACATTGAACTCATCGAAGTACAGCCTGCTTGACTCGCCGGATCTGGAACGGAACACAGACCTTGCAGAGGTTAGAACCCCACACTTTCACCTTGAATTTTAACGTGCAGAGGATGAGTTCCTTACTAGAATCCAGATGAGAACAACCTCGAGTTTGATCAATTGTTAGTTTTGTCGGATTGCACCAAGATTTCGTCGGAACCTGGAAGCAGCAACCCAAGTATACACAGAGCTCATAATTGTAAATTTCAATTTGAATTCAGCACAGAAGGTTTTCGACCTTGAATCTCAACTCAACTAGGAATGCAAAGCACGGAAATGATACCTGGGATTTACATGGAAGTGGTTTGGAATGGAGATCGCCGAAATCGGTACGAACTTCGACGGAAAATCTCGTCGGAATCGGAGAATACGAAATTGTACCCATGCATGCACAAAAAAACCACACTGTTTAAAATCTTGAAGTTTTGGAACAGAGATACACAACTCAACCCATTAAAACCTACGAAAAACTTGTTAAGCGTTAGAATCTTACCTAGGTTGCAGATTGAGAGTTCAAGCTCTCGGCCTAGGATTACTGCACTTCACCGTGCACATGCAAAGCTATAGTTAGCTTTCTCAGGTTCCAGAGATTCGAATTAGAAGTTTTTGGAGGTTTTGTTAGAATAGACTAAGGGAATAAGATGGTTCTCTCTCTCGGGGAAATAAGGAATTGCAGAGAAATGGAGAGATTCGGAACAGGCACAGAGAAGAAGAAGAAAGAAGAAGAGAGAGGAAGAGAGGTTCACCGGTTGGTTAACAGATGGGATATTTGGGCCGGTTTTGGGCTAACCACATTTAAAAGTCTTAGGCCTTAGTTAGAAACTCAAAAAAGACTAAACTTGGGCCCACTGCTATTTAGATTATTTTTGGTAAGGGCTATAACATAGGTCGCAATCAAAGTCTAAAATATCCATAATATCCTGATATTTCAATCGAAATTTTCGTGTTTTTTAAATTTCTATATTTAAAAAAACACCAAGGGATTGGAACCCCTTCCATTTTACTCCTTTAACACCTTGACCACCATATCACTTATGTTTTTGTGAAAATATGCTAAAATATTTACATATTTTCTACAATCACAATGTTTGCCAGCTCGCTATATAATCAACTTAAATCAGTTAAATCCATCATGCAATGCAGTTCCTTCCAATTTTTTGTGATAAACTAATAGATAATTGACTAAATAAACATTCTGCAAAGTTTCAATAAAAATTTTCAAGTTTTTCTTACAATTTCCGTGGTTTTTATTAAATTTTTATCGATATCGATAATATCCTGATATTTCCATTTAAATTTCCGTGTTTTTGGACTACCGATATTTTAGACCTTGGTCGCAACTTTCAAGTAAACAGAAAATAAATAATTTTTATTTTACAGTTTATGTATTTTATTAAAATTATATATTTTTTAATTATAAACAGATACTTATTTATACGATTTATAATAAATTTAATTAAATTTGCTTAATCTACTTAAGTCCTAAGCGCCAATTCGCTTAATCTACTTAGAACCTTGGATATAACACGTTAGTGTGACAATGAACTCACACGGTGCAACGCCTGTGAGTCCTTCTCCTGTCCCCACCTTTTATTATAAATATACATTAAAATTAATTTTGCCACCGTCCTTCCTTCAAAATATCTGCGGTCCAAAAGGTTTCTGATATAAAGTTACCGACATCAATTGCCCCTGCTTGACATTTGACTTGCATATAAGTCCTCCTCTCCCCCTCTGCGAACTCTGAATCGTCGATTGGAAGGTATGCCTGAGTTCTTGATCCTGTAAATTAGTCTCTGTTGTGTGATATTCGTTGCTATTGATATAGATGGTGATTTTTGTTTCCTGTTTATGGCTTTGAGTTAGAGAGCGTAGTTAGGGTCATCAACAATGGAGGATCAGCTGCAACTGGCAGGCGAGCTTGTCACTAAGTCATTCACATGGACAATCAAGAACGCCTCTAAGGTGAAAACCCAGAAGCATTATTCTGAGGTTTTCCTCGTCGGTGATTGGAAATGGTAATTTAATTTTATGCATCCCCTCCTGCTAATATTCAATTTGCTTCGAGGTTGTGTGTGTTTTTGAGATGAATTGTTGTTGGTGTTGGGATGGATTAATTGTATTGTTTTCTTTGATCAGGCGGATCCTTGTATATTTGAATGGGAACAACGCAGATCAGTTGTCCATGTATTTGGAGGTTGTAGATGCTTCGGACCTGCCATTTCTGTGGACTAGGTATGCCCAATTCAGCTTGACGGTGGTCAATCAGCGGAGCAGCAACATGTCGATAACAAAGAGTATTTTCTCTATCGCTCATTTGGGTTGATTTCGCAGTTACGCTTGCGTTTTTTTTGTCTGTTTTCGTTTCATTTTGTGCTCAATTAAGCTTGGATGTGGTTAATTATGAAACGGAAATTGGGATTCTTGCATCCGGTAATGGAGGCTTTGGTTTGATTCAGTCCCACACTTCCTCCTGTAGAGTGATTATTTTTTATGATCGCAAATGGGAACCTGATTGTCATATTTTTGTTTTTGTTTTTGTGTTCCAAAGCAAATGGTTACAATTTAACTTTGTTTGCAAGTCGAAGTAAGCTCATTTTAGGATGTGGGCTTCGGGTGTAGTTAAAAGTTTTACACTTGTTTGGAATCACGGACTTGAGGGAAAAACTAAACTAGAGGAAGTAATGCAATTTTGGTTCTTTTCGTTATCGGAAAAGCATTAGTTAGAGAGAGAAAAATAGTGACTTTAACGTTCCAAGGATCTATAGAAGGGAGGTTTCTTTTGTAGAAAATAATGCAACTTTGAGACCCTTGGATTCATCCAATAGTTAAGATCAGAAGGAAATTCTATGTTTCCTCTTACGTGCTTGAATACTTCTACATGTATATATGTTCTTGGGTTTGGTCGTGTTAAATTAGGAATAAGCTTCCTTTGTTGTTTTTTTATTAGTTCTCGGTTTGTTATAAATACTTTATTAATTGTGTTTCTGTGATCATGTTTTGAATTTACAGAGGCTAAACACGAGTTCAATGCACGTGAGAGTGACTGGGGATTCACGTCATTCATGCCTCTAAGCGATTTTTATGACGATGAACAGTTTACTTGCAATGATAAATGTATTATTGAAGCCAAGGTTGCAGTCCGTAAGGTGGACATAAAGAATTTCGGAGACCAAGGAACTGACAGTTCTGCACCCAGAGAGTCGGAACCTTCATGTGTGGATTCTGTGCAATTTCCACTCTCATTACCAGTTACAACGCCTACATCTGAACAGGTGCAAGCAAATGTGAAATCGCCAAGTTCCGTAGAAGTTTGCATTAAGCCTACTGATGTCCCTGTTAACCCTTCCATAGTCAAGCGACACGAGGAAGTGCCCCCCACACCAGGTGGTAAGCTCATGGATTTTAGGGGTTTAGGGAAAATAGAGAGAGCTTTTGTTCCATTGCTAGAGGAAGTTTGTTTGTGGCATCCCTCGTTGATCGAGTGCCAAAAGAAGAGAAGCCGTACGTATATTGAATGGGCATTCACAGCTTTAGGTCGAGTTTTGCATTTTCTGAAGACTACGAAGGTGAGGGACATGACCCCAGACACCTGTGAACACGTTCAACTTCTGTGGGAGGAGCTTGAGACTTTCAAATTTGACTTGGGTTGGCTGGAACCTTATGTGCAAGCTGCTATGGATGTGAAGAAGCTTGTGGAAAGGGCGGGGATAGTTAAAAAACAGAGAGAGGATGTGGATGCGTTGGAGATTGAAGTGAAGAGGCTAAGGGCGAGGCTAGCGATTGCAGAGGTGGATCTAGAAGTAGCGAAAAGAGTCTTGGCAAAGGTAGAAGAAGGCTTCGGTGACACCGATATGAACAGGGAGTTAGGTTATGGGCATTGACCTTATTTGAGAAACATCTCATTAAAATTACAAGTGGTGTGCAATATTTGCAACTCATTGCAAAATATAATGTATAATGTACTTGCATTTTAGTTGTGTTTATCGGTATTTAGCGATATTTCAAGAGCTCAATATCAAGAGGTTCATCAAAACAAATAAAGTCCAACTCATTTACTAGCACTAACTTGACCAATCTATGAGCTACACAACATTAGCTGAGAACTGATTTCTGGCTAGAACTAAGCTGATTCCTTCTCTTGCAGCCAAAGCTTCAGGTAAAGCGCTAAATGCTTTTGAATCCCGGCTTGGTTTTTCCCGCTAACCAATTACGTTATGACCACGTACGGGAGTAGTAACATGGGAGAGCCTGCGAGAAAAAGCAACCACGAACCCAAAGTATTTCGAATCACAGCCGAGGGCCTCGCATCCGAACCGTTGCATTGAAGGTTTGGTCTCTATTCAATTTTAAACAACCAAAAGCCAGTTTAAACCAACTTGTCTAATTTAGCATGCACAACAATATCATATTTAATTATCATAAAATAAAAGCATTTTTTAGTACAAAATTACATTCGCTCTTTCTTTTCTTTTCTTTTTCATTGTTGCTTATGGTTTGGTGCTCGTGTCATTGGTAAACTCAAAAGGGATCAGAAGATGAAGATGTTGATAGATAAAGCTAAAAGCCAAATTAGTCATTGAGATTTGCATAACACATTATAGAAAAGGTCCCTGAGACCATCCATTATTTTGGTCATTCCATTAAAAACTCTGAAGTGTCCCGGAACTCTTGGCCGGAAGTTTGGGCAATTTTCAAAGTTTCGTAACTCAATCGTTTCTGAATCACTTCGACCCATAATATATCAAAATGAAGATAGGAAAGTGTAGAACAAGATTATTCCTATTTGGAAGCCCAATGGTTGCCGGAGATGGCCGGAAAATAGCATGAAAGGTGACTGGTCCGCGGGAAAACTGAAAAACTTGCTGGAAACTGGGTAAACTTTAAATGTTCATAACTTCTTCAATACTCAACCAAATCGAGTGATTCAAAAATGAAAATCATACTTCTCGACGAGATGAAGAGAATAGTACCTTTCTCAATGGCTAATTCGTCTTTTTCTGGCTGAAAAATGGCTTGAAAGTGACTAATTAGAGACCAAGACAGCCATTTTCGAGCCATTTTTTGGCCAAACCACGCGATTTAGCCATCTAGAAAGGTACTATTCTATTCGTCTTGTTGAGAAGTATAATTATTTTTGAATCACTTGATTTCGCTGAGTATTGAAGAAGTTATGGATGTTTAAAATTTACCCAGTTTCCGGCGAGTTTTCCAATTTTCCCGTAGACCAGTACCAGTCATCTTTCAGGCTATTTTTCGGCCATCTTCGGCAACCATTGTCTTCCAAATTGGTATAATCTTGTTCTAAACTTTACTATTTTCATTTTGATATATTATGGATCGAATTTGGTTAAGAAACGATTGAGTTATGAAGCTTTGAAAATTGCCCAAACTTCCGGCCAAGAGATCCGAGACACTTAACGGAGTTTTAAATGGAATGACCAAAATAATGGATGGTGGACAATCTCAGGGACTATTTCTATTAATTTTCAATCTCATGAATCAAAGTGATGTGTTATGCAAATCTCAGGAACCATTTTGGCTAAAAAGCCAAGCTAAAATAAGAAGATGTTAAAGTCGTATATATCCTTCCATTAGAGTAGAATATTTATGTCATATTTTTAAAGTAGAATATTGTTGTATAAAAAAAAAAAAAAAAACTAAAATAAGGAGAAGTCATAGATATTGTTACTTTTTATTCCAAGGGAGTTTATTACAACATAAATTATGATGGGATCCCTTCTCCCTGTCCCTGCCCATCCCTCAATACATTAGGTAATTATTATGTTTCACAACAACAAAACTGGTACAATGGCGGATAACATTTCCCACCCTTAAAACCAACCCTCGTGCAAAAGGCATTGCAATCAGGAAGATCTTCACATTTTCCTTGGCATTGTACTTCAGCACTTACTGAAAAACAATTGAAAAATCGAAATAATTAACAAGAATTTAATTTGGTGCTTAAGAGAAGAAAAGTGGAAGAAATTTAAAGGTTAAACATATTTATTGACTACATACCGAGTGAAAAGAAGAAGATAGCAATGGCTACTGCAACGATTAAGTTCTTGGTAATCAGGGAGAGATAACAACGGGCCATTTCTATTTACTTTCGACCAAAATGATTGTAATGCTACATATGGTTCTGAGATGGTGATGGTAGTTATAGGATTAGGAGCAGATCTTTATTAAGAAACATAAAATTAGGTTCATTCATGCACCCATAGTATTGGTTTTTCGTTTCCATCCACAATTTTGCTTTCCATTCGCAGTTTTTAATAATTAATTAGATTTGATAAATAACGTTTTGAATCATTTGACATTAAAAATTTTACTAAAAAAAAGAGAGGAGAAATTAGGTTCTCCGCCTTCCTTTTGCTACTCCTTTAATTAAAACCTTATTCATTTTCATTTTTTTTATCAAGATTCTTGGTATTAATAACATCATTAATTATTTCAATAATAAAATATTTTTTATTTCTAAGTATATTCATTTAATGTTTAAAATGTTACAATTAGTATATTTATATTTATGGCTAAATTTTTTATCATATATTTATGGCTAAAAAACACAGAGAGGATGTGGATGCGTTGGAGATTGAAGTGAAGAGGCTTAGGGCGAGGCTAGTGATTTAGTTGTGTTTATCGGTATTTAACGATATTTCAAGAGCTCAATATCAGAAGGTTCATCAAACCAAATAAAGTCCTACTCCTTTACTAGCACTAATTTGACCAATCTATGAGCTACACAACATTAGCTGAGAACTGATTCCTGGCGAGAACTAAGCTGATTCCTTCTCTTGCATGAAAGGTGACTGGTCCGCGGGAAAACTGAAAAATTTGCTGGAAACTGGGTAAACTTTAAATGTTCATAACTTCTTCAATACTCAACGAAATCGAGTGATTCAAAAATGAAAATCATACTTCTCGACGAGATGAAGAGAATAGTACCTTTCTCAATGGCTAATTCGTCTTTTTCTGGCTGAAAAATGGCTTGAAAGTGACTAATTAGAGACCAAGACAGCCACTTTCGAGCCATTTTTTGGCCAAACCACGACGATTTAGCCATCTAGAAAGGTACTATTCTATTCGTCTTGTTGAGAAGTATAATTTTTATTTTTGAATCACTTGATTTCGCTGAGTATTGAAGAAGTTATGGATGTTTAAAATTTACCCAGTTTCCGGCGAGTTTTCCAGTTTTTCCGTAGACCAGTACCAGTCATCTTTCAGGCTATTTTTTGGCCATCTTCGGCAACCATTGTCTTCCAAATTGGTATAATCTTGTTCTAAACTTTACTATCTTCATTTTGATATATTATGGATCGAATTTGGTTAAGAAACAATTGAGTTATGAAGCTTTGAAAATTGCCCAAACTTCCGGCCAAGAGATCCGAGACACTTAACGGAGTTTCAAATGGAATGACCAAAATAATGGATGGTGGACAATCTCAGGGACTATTTCTATTAATTTTCAATCTCATGAATCAAAGTGACGTGTTATGCAAATCTCAGGAACCATTTTGGCTAAAAAGCCAAGCTAAAATAAGAAGATGTTAAAGTCGTATATATCCTTCCATTAGAGTAGAATATTTATGTCATATTTTTAAAGTAGAATATTGTTGTATAAAAAAAAAAACTAAAATAAGGAGACGTCATAGATATTGTTACTTTTTATTCCAAGAGAGTTTATTACAACATAAATTATGATGGGATCCCTTCTCCCTGTCCCTGCCCATCCCTCAATACATTAGGTAATTACTAGAAAAATGCCCGCACGTTGTTGCGGGACTTAAATGTATGAATCTTAATTACATGAATTAGACACATGTAACTTTAAAATTTTTTTTAACAAAATCATGAACGAATAAAAAGGATAGATGAGTGAAAGGTGAAAAAGTAGGCTATTTTTGTTTTAGCAGCTAATGTTTCAACCATAAATGTTCAAAGCAACAAAGATGGAGTATGCTTGTTTGCATAAGTTATAGAAGGAAGATGCAGTCCACACATATTTTGCTCCTGCAGTTACGGTGACAAAATACATGTCCTGCAATCTACGCACCTGTTTAAGTAGTTACAAAAAAGAAACCCAAATGTTCAAAGGAATAAAGATGCAGGATGCTTGTTTCTATTAGTTACAAAAGGAAGATGCAGTCCACACATATTTTGCCCCTATAGTTAAGGTGACAAAATACATATCCTGCAGCCTAGGCACCCATTTAAATATTTACAAAAAACTCAAAAAAATGTTTTGTTGTTGTTTCAACAACTAAGTTTTTAGCTACACATGTTTTAAAGGCAAAAAACTACAAATCAGCTTTGTAGCAATCCATAACGGAGATTGTAGTCATTCAATTTTTTGGTGGGCGAACATCTTCAACACTATAATAAAAAACACGAATCATAGTTTAGTAAACATTGGTATAACTAATGTTATGCATGTGTGGATGCAAAAAACAAATAGTGATTTACCTATCCTTGGTTTTTTTGGCTTGAGACTTTGTTTTGAGTGCAGCTATCGATTCTTTATCGGCAGGCTCAATCTTAGGGACAACCAGTTTGTGGAATTCTCTAGCAAATCTAGCAGAATTGGTTGTTTCTGTTTGCCCGGTGCGACTTTTTTTGCTGTGAATGAAGGTAGAATTTATAAGGTTAGAGAAAATTGTGAAAGATATGGAAAAAAGTGTCCAAGATTGGAGCAAAAAGATTGGCTAATAGTTTTTTATCAACAGCATAACACATATGTACACCCAAGATAAGCAAGCATATTTATTAAAATTTATACATATGATGACAACTGAGAGGAAAACTTAACCTGTCTGGTTTCTCTGCTTGATCAATGAACAATGCTCTCTTTGAAGTTTTGGGAGGTGGAATAGATTGGGGAAGATGATCTGGCTGTTGGGAAGGTGTCACTGGGGCGGGAGTCGGTTCACTCATAATTTGTTTTCCTACAGTGGCAGCAGGCGTTTGCGGGTCGATTGAGGCAATCGCTGGGTTCACGGGCAACTGAACTTGTGGGTCGATTAATGCTTCTTCCTCAATGATTCCATGAACAACAAAGTCGGTGTTGCCAAACTCATTATTTTGATTACCAAAACGAACCTGAAACTTTTTTGTGCTGCCAACCAATTTTTTAAGGTGTGGCGGCAACACAGAAGAGTCATCGTAGCCTTCTTCTATGACCAAAGAGTGGCAAGAGATACCCAGAAGTTTTTCAGCAATCCTTCCGATCACTAAGAAGTTGAATTGATTTGTGGCATCATCCACAATAAAATTTATCTTAAACCTAAATAAAAACGAAGATATTATGATGTAAGTTTTAGCAATTTTAAAAAATGCTTGCAATAAAAATCATATTCATTTCAAAGAGATGAAAAAAGCGTATAAAAAATAAATTAGGAAATTACCATGGCTCAGACATTTTTTTGAGTGGCCCGTGTTCAAAGCAACGGAAGGTTCCATGTGTATTTTTCACATTTTTGTGGCAATATGGGCACGACTTGTACCACCAACCTTTGGTCAAATCGTAATCGACAATTGTTGCTTGGCATACGAAACTTGTATTCTGATATGATATAAAATTTTCAAATACAAAAAGCATTTAAGAATAACTTCCAAACATGTAACTTGTACGCTAGAATATGCATTTGCACCCAAATTCTAAAATAGAATTTAGATTTTGGACATGAGATAACATTTTTGAAAATGTATATTGAATCATGAAAGATAAGTTGTTTATTTTTTTGCACAAAAGCTTATAACTGAACAAAGAAACAAACAATATGATAGTTTGTATGCACAACACAGTATTGATTAAGAAACAATTGTCATTTGCAAATTACAATAAATAATCAATTGCAAAGCAGTTGTAAAATACAATTGACAAAACATGAGATGCTTTAGTGATAATAGATTGACCTTGTTTAATGCCGGATCAAGAAGAAGCAATTGTTCAATTGTCTTCTGTTCAGAATCAGTCATAATAGTACCTATTCCATACTTTTCAGCAGAAGTTTGTAGAATTTCAATGGTTGTTTTGAGGCACTCAAACCTGATTTTCACATTTTTAAGGTCCAAGAATATAGATGGTAAAAATATAAATGAAAAAAAACATTAAATAAAATTTGTTCACTCACTCTTGTTTATATTCTGAAAGTTGTGGGATATTAGGATTGAAAATACAAACTGTTGAGCCTGTGCTCCCCAAAACAGGTTTTGCTATAAATATAAAGATAACAATTATAAATACAAAAGTAAAGCGGTCACATATAAACTTTGTTAAGGTATAACCTTTGTATTTCTTCACTTTGAGTGAAGTCAAAACAGCGAAGACAGGAGGCGAAAGCGATTGCAAGGCAGTCTCTTGAAAGGTTGTTGCAGTTTCTGCCCATAGTGTTACTGTAACTTGTTCACCTTTACAATTAAAAAATGGAGTCAGAATGTTCTATGTAATGTTTATATAGTTATATGTGTATAAATATGTAATAGCATTTTATGAGAAGTATGGTTCACCTAGTATTTTGAAGTTTGAGGTCTCGCTTTTTCTCAACTCTGATATTTTGCACGGTGATTTCCTCAATCGGTTGTAAGGCCATCAAACAACCAAAAACATCTATGTATGATATAGTTATAAGAACCAGTTTAAGCTAAAATTACGTTAAAAACTAAGAATAATGATTTTAGAGCAGTGACAATAGTAAAAATTACACACTTTACCTGTGAGGTTTACATCTCTATCGATCCTCTTGTGAAGCTCATCAAATTCAATTAAATTAAACCAATGCATCGAGATCAGTTGATTTGGTTTTTCAATCGTGACTATGGTAGTGTTTTTGTTCAACTCAACCATGGCATCATGAGGGACAACTTTGCTTGACTTTCTGTTATGGATAACACGAAATTTATCTATCTCATAGACGAACCCAACTTTTAGACGGTCCAAAAAAAAAAATGGATGTCCCAAGGTTTCATGGTCGCTTGAATTGCATGTCCCTTTTAAAGAGGAAAAACAAAATTAAATTAATCATTAAAGGGGTAAAAAAAATGCATTAAATAACGTAGCAAAATTTGTATAAAATATCTTTTAGATAACTATAGTATATAGCAACACATGCATAAAATCATGGAGCAAATCATGCAAACGAACAAACTTAGGTATTTTATAGATTTGCAAGTTTAAAGTTTGACAAATGGATTAAAAAAATATGCATAAAATGATGTACATTTCATATGCTTTCGCATATGGCTTCAGGGATAAAATTGTAATATAAAAAAGATGGAATGTTATTCAATGAGAAGGAAAAATCGAATTAATACTAAAAGTATGTTAGATGCATTTTGACAGATATAAAACTGTCCCTATTTAATAATGAGAAAAAAATGTAAAGATGTAACCTCTTTATCAACAAAGACACAGTCCAAACTTGCAGGTTGACGATCAGCTCCAATACTTTTTGTCACCCAGATTCTACATATCCTAATTTGTAATTTCCTTGTTGGCTTGTATGGTAACAAAAGACGAACTGGCATATGCTCCATCAATCTATACAAAGTAAATTTAGAAGCAAATAAAATCTTCAAAATCATACAACACACACATGAAACAAAGAATACTTTAGAATATTGAAAAATAGATAAAAAGAGAAAAAGAAAAATAAATGGAGAAACACAAATCAACACACCTTCATGTAAACAATTCAAAACATCTTTATAAACAATGTTCTTTGTGTATCCATAAGGCATATCACTATCGTGAGCAATCACAATTTTAAGACCTTGTTTTGAGGTGACCCTAGACAATGCAACGTAGAGCTGTCCATGAGAAAAAACTGTTTGAGATAGAAATAGCCCAACAACTTTCAAAGATTGTCCCTGACTCTTATTAACTGTCATTGCATAGCAAATTCTGAGAGGAAATTGTCTTCTTCGCAAAGTAAACGGATATTTATTTTGTGATGACTCGGTAATGATTCTTGGAATGTAAACTCTTTCACCAATGTTGGTACCCGTTATGATCTTTGCTTCCACAATTCTATCAGTTAATTGCATCACCACCAACCTTGTCCCATTACACAATCCACAACTTTGATTTAAATTCCGAAGCAACATTACTGGCATACCGACTTTTAATGCCAGCTTGTGGTGCGGCAAACCAGGTAAGTCAAGTTGGTTCAGAAATTCTAGCGGATAAAGTATATCAAGATTTTCAACATTTTCTGTTGAAGAAGACACAGAATCAAAACTGAGGTATGTGCGAGCTTCGCCAGGCACCATAGTCAACATAAAATCATTTATCTCAGTTACTGTGTTGTTTCGGGGTGTGACAATGGCTCTTTCTTTCAAATATGATACATCTTGAAATTTTTTTTCAAAATCTGTGTACACCGCTGCAACCATGTTTTCAATGGGATCATCATCAAAATTAATGAGAAAATCTTTTGAAATTTCAACCCAAGAACTTTCTTCATTAGCTAACAATATAGAATTAGCAACATTATCGTTTCCAATTTGTAATATCCAATTTGCAAAATCAGCTAATTCTTGTTTTCCCTGCTCATTCAAACCTGTTTTTGAAAGCCTCATGTTTTCTTTGAGAAAATAAATGGTTAAATGAGGCCAAAGATAAGAACTTGTCAACGAAGCTTCAACAATGTCAGCCCTAGTTCCATTTGGAACAACAGGCAATATTTGTCTAAAATCACCTCCAAAGAGAATTGGTTTTCCTCCAAATGGCAAATCATCAAAACCTGGTTTTGACCCTTTAAGAACATCACGAAGAGATCTATCTAAAGTTTCAAAACATTGTTTATGATTCATTGGTGCTTCATCCCAAACAATAAGAGCTGCATTACTAATTAATTGTGCTAGATGAGTTCCTTTTTTTATTTCACAAAGTGAACAATCTGTAATGCTGATAGGGATTTTAAATCGAGAATGTACAGTTCTTCCACCAGGAAGCAAAAGGGAGGCAATTCCAGATGAAGCAACCGCCAAAACAATACGATTCTCTGATCTAATCTTAGCTATGATAGTGGTCCACAAAAAAGTCTTACCAGTTCCACCATGTCCATGAACAAAAAACAGACCAGGCTTGTTGCCATCAACAACATCTATGACACTATCATAAATTATTTTTTGCTCTTCATTCAATTGTGCCATCAATAGTGAATGTTGCTTTTTTAGTGATTCAGTGTCATAGTTTAACTCCTATCTTAAACTTCTATTCTTAAGTCTAGACATGAAATCTTTGTTTGGAACTGGGAGGTGATGTTTAGACAGAGAACTATTTGAAACTACAAACAACTTTTCTAACTCATACAAAAGAGAATTTCTAAGTTCATCCTCATACTTAGACATATTCTGTAAGCCAAAAGCATTAACCATCTTTGTCGAGATGTCATCACACATTATTTTCCAATGTGCCTCAAACAAAGTTGTTGGATCAGCAACATCACAAAACAAAACTAAAGTAACAAACAATTGTCGCAATTGATACGATGATGCAGTGACCATCGCTTCTAACATTGCGTTATTCCACTCTTTATCATCTCCCAACAGGCCAAGCGAGTTGCATGCAGCTTGAAATGTGGGTTGAAGAACACCTTTAATTGTTCTTAAATCATCAAAACAAAAGCCACCTTTTTGATAATTAAGCAATAATCTCAAATAATATAATTCACCAGCAGCAGGGTGAACATACGCAACTCTACCTAGACATCTACCGCTTTTTCTTCGAGTCCACTCTTTATTTTCACTATTCCAAACATATTTCGAAGGAAATTCAACATAAGATAACTGGCGTGCATCAGGATCTTGAGCATTCATTTCAAACCATTTTGTTAACATTGTGCTTTCAAGATTAGGTTGGTTAACAACATAGTTTAAATTATCATTCTCTTGAAAGACAACATTTTGGTCAGAAGGAAGATGCACAAACAATCTTTGAACAGCTGGTTCTCTAAAATGAATATGAAATTGTAACAATCTCCAAACTGCTTCATAAGGGCATAAATATCTGCAATTTAGATAAGCCACAATTTCATCAAACTCTTGATCCTCAAAAACAGCTCTGGCCCTATCAACACCCTTGGTTATATACTTAAAAAGGTATTTAATAAGCATTGATTGACAACACGATTCAACATTTATATGTGCTTGATACTTTAATAACAATTCACGATTGTAAGGGACAACAAACGCACTATTAAGCTTCACTCCATTTTTTACAACAAAACAATTTTCCATTTCTCTACGCTTGTATGCAACAAAACCATCAGATTCAAAAATAGTTTCATTTGCAAAATGTTTTGGGAATCTTTTAAACATTTTTTTTCTTTCATGCAAGGAGATTTTTCATTTGCAAGACCGCATGGACCATGAATCATGTACTGTGCAACATCATACCCATCTTTGTCAAATTCTTCGTTAGGAATTTCAGCCGAAATGATTGAATCAACATCGGAAGGAGAATGACATTTATACTCTTTACTGACCCAAACCAAGATGTGACAATGCGGGAGACCTCTTTTTTGAAATTCAACGGTGTAAATCACTCTTTAGAGAAAAATAAGTTAAAAAATCAAAATAGAACGCCTAGTGTTTATGTTCAAAAGAGAAAACAAACAAATAATATTAAGAATTGAGAAAAATGAATAACTAACCAGATTCAACTTTGCCAAAAGGTTTTCCTGATTTTATATATTTAACCATATGGTCAAGTTTTGCTTTGAAAATTCTGGATACGATGTCTGGTCTGTCTTCAGCCCTACAACCAGGTCGTTTACGCAGATCTTCGATAATTTCAGGCCACTTAGCATTGCATGTAAAGGTGATAAATAAATCAGGATTTCCTAACTGACGGCATATAGCCATAACATCTTGATAATTATTTATCATATACCTAGCACTGCCAGTAAATGAAGTTGGCAAGATAATCTTCTTACCAATGTCTGAACCACTTGTATTTCCTTTTCTCAATGCCTCATGAATTCTTTTAAGATGCTCAGATCTCAAAGAATTCTGATTTGTCCTAATATAATCAAGTCTATCTTCTTCAAGCGTGGCATATGCATCCACTAAATATTGTTGAAACAATCTGTCACCCTTTAACAGGGTGCTATCCTGTCCCAGCCTATCCTGAATTTGGTAACCCAGAAATGCTCTCATAGATACCCCGCCAGTCTTGGGTTTTTTCCCCCTGAAATCTGGATTCCAAAGAAAACCTTTACTGTATCCATCTTCACCATATGGGAAAAGAATAGGATATTGAAGGGCCATATATTTTGGGTGCAACTTTGTTATTCTTTGCAGACCAGTTGCTTTGTGTTCTACAATAATATCTCTTTTGGTATGAAATTGACCGATATCTCCAACTATTAGCCCTCCAATCCCATCACATGTTGGTAGATTATATTATGCATCATGGTTGCCCGGTGTGCCGTGCAAACGCAAACGCAAAGAACTTGTTGACTGTTCATTAATCATATCCCTTGCGACTCTAAATAACTGAACCAACTCATTGCACTCATCTAACATTTTAATGAGTCCACCAACAATTTGTTTGTTAACCTCTGATGATACTTCTGAATGAGGAAAACAACTCATACGATTTTTTATTTCATTTTGAGTGTCATAAATGTAGAGCTGCGCAAATTTAGGGCTCTCGCCTTCAGGAGGCAACAAAGAACCCATTAAATGATGCACTTGACCATTAATCTTAAAAACATAAGGACCTTGACCCTTGTTGATCGTTGCATCAACTTTAGCCCCCATTGAAGTGAATCCCATCATTGAATTATACAGCCTAACATTTGTTTTGAAATGCGAGGATTCTTGAGAATTTGTTGAATTTAGCAGATGTTCCAAATAAGCAGGAGTGGGCTTAACAGGTGGGAATTTAACTTTTTGACTCATACAACATGCAGTGAATTGTGGCCTTCTAATAGAAGAAACATTTGTTTTTAATCGCTCTGTAGACCAAAACAAAGCGCCACAATATTGACATTGAGAATTTCTAGGGCCAAAATGAACATAGTCTTGATCAACACCTATGAAAAGAAAGATTGAGACAATCATCCCCAAAGCAACGAACCAAAGTTAACTTTTTAAATAAGTTAAAATAAAATGCAAAGAGGATTATATTGTCAGAGCGCATACGTTTTCTTTTTTTTTGATAAGCGGCCTGACCAATCACATGTGAGCTTCTAACAGGATGATCAGCTTGAGTATCAGTGACCAATATACCACGCAAAGTGGCATCATTGGCAAGCAAAACAGGGACAGTAATTTCATGTGAAGTGCTAGCAGTAGACGAAGATGAGTTGAATCCATTGGCAATAAATGCATTTTGTTTCAAAACAGATGTATTAGGTTGGACAGGATTGGTCGTATTGTTATGAAACAGTAAAGAGTTTGAAACGTTGTTATATTCTTGATCATAAGAAGTTGGAACATCTTGCAAAATCACATCATCCGGATAAAGATCGCCATTAAAGACGCGCAAATTGGCTTGCTGAATTTTAGCTGCCCTCCCAGATATTCTGACTTTTCTAGGCATAATACTACGCGAATAAAAACAAAAAATAATGCGAATGACTAAGCTTTACTCACTAATCAAATTGCCACACATAAAGAAGGCACTATTAAAAACACAAATAGACCCAAAATATAACCACAAAAACAAAATCCTAATTAAATCATCTAAGTAAATTAGGTCAACAACAACAATAAAGACCGCTTAATTTTAGCGGTCTTGTCAAACATTATCAAGTTTTTGGCATAAAATAACAAAATCAAACAAACTACATGTAAACTATGTAAACTAAAACATTCATCCACATTTATCAAAATTAACTACCTTTTTAATCCTCTAAAATGAGATAAAGAAAGCAAATGAGATTAAAGTTTAATTTGAAAACCAATTCATATGTAAAAATCGAGAAAGCTAACCAGTTTGCAGTTGTAAAAGGAATCACTGGTAAGCGTAAGCAATTAGATGTGAAAACCTGGATAATAAAAAGATAGTCAACAAAAAAAGGCTAAAAATGTAAGCACGTACACAACACAATGGAAAAAAAGAAGAGAAGAATAATTCTAGTTAAACAATGGATTAACCAATGAATCAACAAAAACAACACAAAAACCAAGATAGATTAAAGAAGAAGCAAAACATGAATTATCATTGAATAATGTGATTATTTTTGTAATATAGTAAATGGAATATGAACATCAATTCTGTCAAATCACAAAATCAGGGAAAAATTGCATTAAGGTAGAAATAATTATTATTTTTTTTGTCAAAGGCAAAATTGAAATAATCAAAGCTAAAAATGTGTCAAAATGAGCAGGAATAATACTTTATTATTAAACCACTAAGGGTGTTCATTGTTTACATCATAATGTTTGTAAGTCAACAAAAAAGGTTTACGTAACCTTTTTTTCAATTCAAAATCCTGCCCATCCCTACATATTTAATATCAAAAAAACCACTTCATCGCTTACATCATTATGCTTATCGAGCAACAACAAAGGTTTACAAAACCATTTTTAAAATTCAAAATCTAGTTGATCCGTACATATTTTTTAAAATAGAAAAAACCACTGCAGTGGAGATGAACCAAAGAATGAGCATCCCAATCTTCTTCGGGCGGTTAAACTTGCAAATCCAATTGTACAACCCAAAAAAAGTTCTTCTGCCCATTTTTTTTTGGTGGATTGCTACGATTTCTAGGCGAATACATAGTGTGAACCACTAATTTGTTTCGATTGACACCTTTTCCATAAACACGTAAACCCATTCTTGTTTTTTCTATTTTTTGTGCTCTTGATGCGCTGGGTCCTGGAGCAGTCTCTGAATAAAACAATTTTGTCCCTCGAAGTTGTTCTTCTTTTCGAGCTATTACCAAGGCTCTTAAATCTTTTACCAATACCCCTCCTAGAATTTGTTGTTCTTTTCGATCGATTTCTTTCACCATTTTTTTTCTCTGAATCACAAATTAAATATAATGTCAATAAGTTTAAAAAAAAATCAGTTGACTCGATAAACTCGAGCAACATTGTTTAAAATCTTAAAAATCCAAAACAACAAAAAAATACATCAATTTTTTTTTAATAAATAAACAATACGTGATACATATTTACACCTATATAATGGAAGTGTTAATTTATGCTGAAAATTAATAAAATAAGTTTGTCTGCATGTTTTCACTTAGCCACAGAGGAGATTTCTATTTTGCACCAGAGTGTGATTAGCATAATAAAAGTCTAAATTGAACATGTAAATGAGGATGGGAGAATTGTTTATAAGTCTACACACTATATTTGCTTGTAACAGTCAACATATATTCCAATTCCATATATATATACAACATACCTGTTTTTACATCTTTAAATGTTAATTACTTACATGGCAAAATACCAAAAACATTGGAAAGGAATGACATTCTATAGTTACACCTTTAAAGAAATGACATTCTATAGTTACAAAACCGCTATGAATGAATATACCTCAAAAAAGCCAAAGCCCCGAGTGTTCCCTTTGAGTATCCAAATTTCTAAAATTCACAAACACAGCAAATCCATCACCAATAATCTTGTAAGAGTAACTAACTTCAAAATTTTCCCTAAACATTAAAGACCACACATTCTAGACACAAACTATCTAAACCCTAAACCTTACATATATACACATATCTACATGTACACACACACACACGCACATAGATGCATGTATACATACATATACATGTACATGTACATACACACACACGCACACAGGTGCATGTATACATACATATACATGTACATGTACATACACACACACACGCACACAGATGCATGTATACATACATATACATGCACATACACACAGCATGCATACATACATATACATGCACATACACACACAGATGCATGCATGCATACATACATATACATGTACATACACACACACAGATGTATGCATACATACAAATGTATGTACATAAACAGATGCATATATACAGATCTATGCATGCACATACACACACACAGATGCATACATACTACACATACATGCACATACACACACAAATGCATGCATGCATACATACATATATACATATAGTTAATACAGATGTTTATACATATATCTAGACATATAGTCAGGTACACATC
Source organism: Crataegus laevigata (assembly GCA_963580275.1). NCBI lineage: Eukaryota > Viridiplantae > Streptophyta > Magnoliopsida > Rosales > Rosaceae > Crataegus > Crataegus laevigata. The sequence continues at coordinate 6,052,665 of OY756947.1, forward strand.
AATACATATACCTGCACATACATTTATACACATGCACGCATACAAACTGCACTTTTCAGCAAATGAGAGTGTTTCACAATTGTAAAAATACGTGTTGTTAGTTAAAGAGCTTTTCACATGTACACAGACATACACACAGATGTACACACTCTAAAAACATGTTTAGTTGAAGGGTTCCAATTCAAATCACAAAACAAAAACTTCTTTAAAAATAAAAATAAAAAAGTTTTTAATGCTAATCAGCAAAAAATGACAGCAACTTAACTAAAATTCACTGGCAAAAGATAAACACACACGGAAAATGAAACCTAGATTAAATAGCAAGCAGTTAAAGGAGTAACGTTTTTTAAAAGTTTTTGAAAGAATCTTAATTAATCACATCGTTGTGCAATAAGAAGACCAAACGGAAATCGTTTAGCACAAACAACACAAAAATATTTTGGACAACACAAACATGTACATACACACAGCATGCATACATACATATACATGTACATACACACACAGATGCATGCATGCATACATACATACATATACATGTACATACACACACACAAATGTATGCATACATACACATGTATGTACATAAACAGATGCATATATACAGATCTATGCATGCACATACACACACAGAGATGCATACATACTACACATACATGCACATACACACACAAATGCATGCATGCATACATACATATATACATATAGTTAATACAGATGCCTATACATATATCTAGACATATAGTCAGGTACACAGCGATACATATACCTGCACATACATTTATACACATGCACGCATACAAACTGCACTTTTCAGCAAATGAGAGTGTTTCACAATTGTAAAAATACGTGTTGTTAGTTAAAGACTTTTCACATGTACACAGACATACACACAGATGTACACACTCTAAAAACATGTTTAGTTGAAGGGTTCCAATTCAAATCACAAAACAAAAACTTCTTTAAAAATAAAAATAAAAAAGTTTTTAATGCTAATCAGCAAAAAATGACAGCAACTTAACTAAAATTCACTGGCAAAAGATAAACACCCACGGAAAATGAAACCTAGATTAAATAGCAAGCAGTTAAAGGAGCAACGTTTTTTAAAAGTACATACACACAGCATGCATACATACATATACATGTACATACACACACAGATGCATGCATGCATACATACATATACATGTACATATACACACACAGATGTATGCATACATACACATGTATGTACATAAACAGATGCATATATCCAGATCTATGCATGCACATACACACACAGAGATGCATACATACTACACATACATGCACAGGGTTAGTGAACGAAACCTGTAATGCAAAATCCCGAGTTGGCGGTATGTTTCCTGCAGTCCATAAAAAAGAGAAGAACAATTAGTCTTCTTGTTCTCAAACAATCGAAATAAAAACATAGCATTAAAATTGGTCAAAGGGTTTTACACACAAATTACCAATTCAAATCACAGAAAGAAAAAAAACCTTCTTAAAAAAAAATATTTAACACTAACTACCAAAAAATGGCAGCAACTTAACAATGGCTAACAACAGTCTAAACAGGAGCTAACAATACGGTCAAAAGGTTCATTACATGCATAAATATTTGCACATACACAAATACAAATAATTTAAAACAGAGGTCAATTTAAAAATGGCATTCTTTTAAGAAAATCACAGATTGGAAATCAGTCTGTTGTGTTTACTGGTTTTGTTCCAATTCAAATGACATAACAAAAACTTCTTTAAAAAAAAAATAATACTAATTAGCAAAAAATGGCAGCATCTTAACAACTAACAACAGTCTAAACAAAAGCTAACAATACACTCAAAGGGTGTATTACAATCATAAATATTGTAATCAAACACGAATGGCAAAGCTCAGATGAAAAAAAATTGAAAACGCAAAAAAAGGGTCAAGGAACGAACCCTGGAAAAAATTTCAGACAGAGAGGAACCGAGAATGAGAAGAAAAACCCAAAAGGAACCAAATATATAGAGACCCAGAAAATCCCCAAATTGATTTAAAAAACAGAGGCCTAACCTAACCAAACATGGAAAAAAGATTTGCAAATTTGTTTTTGACCTTTCAATCACCACATGCATGCAACCATAAATGTAAGAAACAATAAACAAAAATAAAAATTTGGTACAAAATGTAATCTGTCACGGCTTTATCTCTCTGTCTCTCTGTGACGGCTAGGTTGAAGAAAAAATGGCAGCAGATATAAATGCAAGAAATAATAAAAAATTAAGATTTTAGTTCAAAATCCAAATGAAAAAGAGACTTATCTGAACATGCAACAGGGAATGGACGATCGGGAGTGAATCCCGGACTGAGGGACCAAGCTCTGGCCTTTTCACCATCATCACCCTTCCCTCTCTGTTTCTCTCCCTCAACAACCCATTGTCTTTCTCTCACTGTCACCCTCCCAGTCACCAAACCAAACACTGCGGCACTCACATCCTAACCTATCCCTCTCCCCTTACCCTTCTCTCTCTCGCGCGCTCGCCATCTTTCTTTCCCTCTCTCTCTCTATCATTTCTAAACACTCAACCACTCTCTCTGGAACAAACCGAAAATCCTCATCCACCACCTCGATCCCATCAGACACCTCAAAGCGGAATGACCAAAAGATCCATGCCTTTTACAATCCATCCGTTGGATTTGGAATGCTGGGAGGGCAAAAATGGCATGCGGCCTTTCAAGGCCTGAACCTCTTTAATGGACTGTCGGCCATTGCACAAATGAGAAAGCCCACCCCAACACCAGGCCAAATGAAATGCGTTTGTGACTATAGCAAAGCTACAGTAAATCCGCAAAACAACTCAACCCCAATACCAGCCCAAATGAGATGGGTTTCTTGTAAATAAGGTGAAATTGGATGGCAAATGTGTGACTGTAGCTAAGTTACAGTAAATCCCTCCTCAATTTTAGAATAGATAATTATGTTTCACAACAACAAAACTGGTACAATGGCGGATAACATTTCCCACCCTTAAAACCAACCCTCGTGCAAAAGGCATTGCAATCAGGAAGATCTTCACATTTTCCTTGGCATTGTACTTCAGCACTTACTGAAAAACAATTGAAAAATCGAAATAATTAACAAGAATTTAATTTGGTGCTTAAGAGAAGAAAAGTGCAAGAAATTTAAAGGTTAAACATAATTATTGACTACATACCGAGTGAAAAGAAGAAGATAGCAATGGCTACTGCAACGATTAAGTTCTTGGTAATCAGGGAGAGATAACAACGGGCCATTTCTATTTACTTTCGACCAAAATGATTGTAATGCTACATATGGTTCTGAGATGGTGATGGTAGTTATAGGATTAGGAGCAGATCTTTATTAAGAAACATAAAATTAGGTTCATTCATGCACCCATAGTATTAGTTTTTCGTTTCCATCCACAATTTTGTTTTCCATTCGCAGTTTTTAATAATTAATTAGATTTGATAAATAACGTTTTGAATCATTTGACATTAAAAATTTTACTAAAAAAAAAGAGGAGAAATTAGGTTCTCGGCCTTCCTTTTGCTACTCCTTTAATTAAAACCTTATTCATTTTCATTTTTTATCAAGATTCTTGGTATTAATAACATCATTAATTATTTCAATAATAAAATATTTTTTATTTCTAAGTATATTCATTTAATGTTTAAAATGTTACAATTAGTATATTTATATTAATGGCTAAATTTTTTATCATATATTTATGGCTAAAAAACACAGAGAGGATGTGGATGCGTTGGAGATTGAAGTGAAGAGGCTTAGGGCGAGGCTAGTGATTTAGTTGTGTTTATCGGTATTTAACGATATTTCAAGAGCTCAATATCAGAAGGTTAATCAAACCAAATAAAGTCCTACTCCTTTACTAGCACTAATTTGACCAATCTATGAGCTACACAACATTAGCTGAGAACTGATTCCTGGCGAGAACTAAGCTGATTCCTTCTCTTGCATGAAAGGTGACTGGTCCGCGGGAAAACTGAAAAACTTGCTGGAAACTGGGTAAACTTTAAATGTTCATAACTTCTTCAATACTCAACGAAATCGAGTGATTCAAAAATGAAAATCATACTTCTCGACGAGATGAAGAGAATAGTATCTTTCTCAATGGCTAATTCATCTTTTTCTGGCTGAAAAATGGCTTGAAAGTGACTAATTAGAGACCAAGACAGCCACTTTCGAGCCATTTTTTGGCCAAACCACGACGATTTAGCCATCTCGAAAGGTACTATTCTATTCGTCTTGTTGAGAAGTATAATTTTTATTTTTGAATCACTTGATTTCGCTGAGTATTAAAGAAGTTATGGATGTTTAAAATTTACCCAGTTTCCGGCGAGTTTTCCAATTTTCCCGTAGACCAGTACCAATCATCTTTTAGTCTATTTTTCGGCCATCTTCGGCAACCATTGTCTTCCAAATTGGTATAATCTTGTTCTAAACTTTACTATCTTCATTTTGATATATTATAGATCGAATTTGGTTAAGAAACGATTGAGTTATGAAGCTTTGAAAATTGCCCAAACTTCCGGCCAAGAGATCCGAGACACTTAACGGAGTTTCAAATGGAATGACCAAAATAATGGATGGTGGACAATCTCAGGGACTATTTCTATTAATTTTCAATCTCATGAACCAAAGTGACGTGTTATGCAAATCTCAGGAACCATTTTGGCTAAAAAGCCAAGCTAAAATAAGAAGATGTTAAAGTCGTATATATCCTTCCATTAGAGTAGAATATTTATGTCATATTTTTAAAGTAGAATATTGTTGTATAAAAAAAAAAAACTAAAATAAGGAGACGTCATAGATATTGTTACTTTTTATTCCAAGGGAGTTTATTACAACATAAATTATGATGGGATCCCTTCTCCCTGTCCCTGCCCATCCCTCAATACATTAGGTAATTATTATGTTTCACAACAACAAAACTGGTACAATGGCGGATAACATTTCCCTCCCTTAAAACCAACCCTCGCGCAAAAGGCATTGCAATCAGGAAGATCTTCACATTTTCCTTGGCATTGTACTTCAGCACTTACTGAAAAACAATTGAAAAATCGAAATAATTAACAAGAATTTAATTTGGTGCTTAAGAGAAGAAAAGTGCAAGAAATTTAAAGGTTAAACATATTTATTGACTACATACCGAGTGAAAAGAAGAAGATCGCAATGGCTACTGCAACGATTAAGTTCTTGGTAATCAGGGATAGATAACAACGGGCCATTTCTATTTACTTTCGACCAAAATGATTGTAATGCTACATATGGTTCTGAGATGGTGATGGTAGTTATAGGATTAGGAGCAGATCTTTATTAAGAAACATAAAATTAGGTTCATTCATGCACCCATAGTATTAGTTTTTCGTTTCCATCCACAATTTTGCTTTCCATTCACAGTTTTTAATAATTAATTAGATTTGATAAATAAGGAGTTTTTCGTTTCCATCCACAATTTTGCTTTCCATTCACAGTTTTTAATAATTAATTAGATTTGATAAATAAGGTTTTGAATCATTTGACATTAAAAATTTTACTAAAAAAAAATAGGACAAATTAGGTTCTCAGCCTTCCTTGTGCTACTCCTTTAATTAAAACCTTATTCATTTTCATATTTTTTATCAAGATTCTTGGTATTAATTACATCATTAATTATTTCAATAATAAAATATTTTTTATTTCTAAGTATATTCATTTAATGTTTAAAATGTTCCAATTAGTATATTTATATTTATGGCTAAATTTTTTATCGTATATTTATGGCTAAAAAACACAGAGAGGATGTGGATGCGTTGGAGATTAAAGTGAAGAGGCTTAGGGTGAGGCTAGTGATTTAGTTGTGTTTATCGGTATTTAACGATATTTCAAGAGCTCAATATCAGAAGGTTCATCAAACCAAATAAAGTCCTACTCCTTTACTAGCACTAATTTGACCAATCTATGAGCTACACAACATTAGCTGAGAACTGATTCCTGGCGAGAACTAAGCTGATTTCTTCTCTTGCAGCCAAAGCTTCAGGTAAAGCGCTAGATTCTTTTGAATCCTGGCCTGGTTTTTCCAGCTAACCAATTACCACGTACGGGAGTAGTAACATGGGAGAGCCTGCGAGAAAAAGCAACCACAAACCCAAAATATTTCGAATCACAGCCGAGGACCTCGCATCCCAACCGTTGCATTGAAGGCTTGGTCTCTATTCAATTCTAAACAACCAAAAGCCGGTTTAGACCAACTTGTCTAATTTATCATGCACAACAATATATTATATCATATTTAATTATCATAAAATAAAAGCATTTTTTAGTACAAAATTACATTCGCTCTCTCTTTTCTTTTTCATTGTTGCTTATGGTTTGGTGCTTGTGTCATTGGTAAACTCAAAAGTGATCATAAGATGAAGACTTTGATAGATAAAGCTAAAAAGTTTTTTAGTCAAAATGATCTCTAAGATTTGCATAACACATCACTTTGATCCATGAGATTGAAAATCAATAGAAATGGTCCCTGAGATTGTTCACCATCCATTATTTTGGTCCTTCCATTAAAAACTCCGTTAAGTGTCCCGGAGCTCTTGGCCGGGAGTTTGGGCAATTTTCAGAGATTCGTAACTCAATCGCTTTTTAACCAAATTCGACCCATAATAAATCAAAATGAAGATAGGAAAGTGTAGAACAAGATTATACCTATTTGGAAGCCCAATGGTTGCCGGAGATGGCCGGAAAATGGCCTGAAAGGTGATTGGTATGGGAAAACTGAAAAACTTGTCTGAAACTAGGTAAAATTTAAACGTTCATAACTTCTTCAATACTCAACGAAATTGAGTGATTCAAAAATGAAAAATCATACTTCTCGAGGAGACAAAGAGAATGGTACCTTTCTCGATGACTAATTCACCTTATTTTGGCCGAAAATGGCTCGAAAGTGGCTAACTCGAGACCAAGACAACCCTTTTCGAGCCGTTTTTCGGCCAAACTACAACGATTTAGCCATCAAGAAAGGTATTCTCTTCATCTCATCGAGAAGTATGATTTGTAGTTCCTCTTTGGAGTCATGCTAATCTGGAAACCAAGGGAATAGGTGTGGACAATATATGTTTGTTTTGTAGTTCCTTTTTGGAGTCAGCGCTACACGTGTTTAAAGATTGTCTATTTGCTCGTGCAGTTTATGCTTCCTCTCAATTGAGATTAGGTTCAAGGCTCTCAGGTCAAGGGTCAATGTGTGATTGGCTGTCACTATGTGTGGACCATTTATCCAAAACCCCAGTGGATTTGCTGTTTATGACTCTTCAAGGAATCTGGCGTGCTTGAAACTTGCTGCTTTGGGATAATATAGTGAGTAATCTGTCTTTGGTCTATCATCTTGCTAAATTGCAGCTTGCAGAGTTTGTAAAAGCCAAACCTGGCTCCTCATCTCGCCCATTTCAAGTGTCATCGCGTTGGAGTCATCCCCCAGCTGGGTGGGTGAAAGTCAACGTTGATGGTTCTTTTCTTACTGGATCCAATATGGAGTTGTAGGTGGGGTATTTCTCGACGAAGCCGGTAGCTATGCTGGAGGTTTTGTTCTTAAAATATCCCCTGCATCGAACCTTACTATGGTGGAATTGCTTGTTGTTCGCGAGGGTGTTCGTTGGGCTGTGGATCAGAATTTGGCTCGAGTTATTGTGGAAAGTGACTCACTACAGGTGGTTCAGGCTATTGGCAATCGCTATCCATGCTCTTTTGCAGACCTTTGTGGACTCGCAGGTTTGTTATGTGCGTCGCACTGCTAATGTTGCAGCCCATAGTATGGCCAAGTTGGCTGTTTCTTCTTTTATTGATTTTTGTTGGTTTGAAGAGCCTCCGGATGTAATTGTGGAGGCCATTTATGATGTCATTTGATTTATGATTTCTCAATAAAATGCTATCGTTTCCCTTCTAAAAAAACACTAATTGAATATATTTAAAAAATAAAATTTAATTACGTTTACAACTGAAATAATGACGTTCATTAAAAGTTAGGGACCTTGAAAAAAAAATTAAAAATAAATAAGGTTTTAATCAATGCAATAGAAGAAAGAGGGATGAGAACCTAATTTCTTCTAAAAAAATATTGAAATTTCATCATGACAATTAAATTGGAAAATAGTTTCGGACTGAATTGACTTTTTGCAAGGATGATCTAGGAATCGAGACCTACAAAATGGATAGTTCGGATCACTGAAGTTTGGCTGATGTGAAGCAAGTTCCATAACTAATCCCATATTTGAAAAATAAAAATAAAAATCTCTTCCCTTAAAGGACCTATATATATTTATTGTTGAAGCATCTGATAATGAAATATAATGTTAAGGTTGTTATTTAATGGGGCTTTTAGATCCAGGTCCAAAAACATACAGTGCTTTTAGGAATGAGTCCAATTATCTAATTATATGTTTTTATTTCTTTTATACTCATTTTATATTTTCTAAAAATATTAAAAATCAATTAAAATCAATTAAAATCTTCTTATATTATGCATTTTCCAACTCCAAAAAAATATATTTAATATCTTATAATATACTAACATAAATTTTGACACACCTCGACCCAAATATCGAGGCGTGCTGGCCGTCACGTGAGGGTGACATAGCCAAGTGCGTTGTGCGGAAGTACTAGAGTGATAAATATGAAGAACTAAAATCCGAACAGAATAATTTACAATAAAAAGATAAGTAAGTGAGAGTGAGGCAAAGAAAGCATAAAGCACCACAACAAGTTCAAGTATCCCAGGTGCAGTCTAGAATAAACAAATACTGAATAAACGATAACTCGGAAATCCTACATGGATGGTGCTCTGTTAGAACTGCCCTCGATGCTTCGTTTGCCACCAACGTCAACGCTACCTAAAACCTGGAGGGGCGCAAAATAGAAAACGTGAGTGGGCAAAAACAAGGTTTTTTTTTTCTTCCAAAACCATTTCATATCAAAGTAATAACCCCTCTCTGTAAAACCCGTATAGTTTCCCAGAAAATACCATACGTACTTGTATAACAAATCATGCTGGAAAAAGGTAAATCTCAAAATACCATGTCTGAATACGCCATGTCAGAATATCACATCAATGGACCCAAAACGTAGCCCAATCACACACACATCCACGAATGAGTGACGTTAAAAACATCTTCTCACATTAGCGATGAATTAATCCGGAACAGGCTGTCACAACCGACCTTTCTTAAGAAAATTTCGTCCTCAAAATTTATACAATAAGTACCAACTACTAATACTCATAAAATAGGCGTGGATACATCTCTATCATCCGCTCATCAGTCGCCCAAGTGGCCTCCTCCACTGAGTGGTTTCCCCACAAAGCTTGACTAAACGCATAGTCTTGTTCCGCAGAACCTTATATTTTCAGTCCAAAATAGTCACCGGCTCCTCCTTGTTAGTCAAATCAGGATTAATCTCTAACGGCTGCGGAGGCAATACATGAGATGGATTTGAGACATAATGGCGAAGCATCGAAACGTGAAATGCATCGTGCACTCTAGACAACTCCAGAGGTAACTCAAGCCTATACGCTACTTCGCCAATCCGCTCAGTGATCTGGTACGGTCCGATGTACCTGGGACTTAGTTTCCCCTTTTTCCGGAACCGTACAACACTTTTCCACGACGACAACTTCAAAAAGACCCAATCACCTACCTTGTAGGTTCGATCTGTAGCATGTCTGTCCGCTAAGCTCTTCTGGCGATCCTGGGCCGCTTTCAGGTTAGATTTAATCACCCTAATGTTCTGTGTAGTCTCGTCCACTATCTCTGGGCCCTCTAACACTCTTTCGTCGACCTCTGACCAACACAATGGTGTATGACAGGATTTACCATACAATGCCTCGAATGGTGACATACCAATGCTCGAGTGATAACTGTTATTGTAGGCAAATTCCATCAAATCTAGACGTTTATGCCATACATCGCCAAACTGCAAAATAGAAGATCTCAGCATATCCTCTAGCGTCTGAATGGTCTTTGCCGATTGTTCGTCTGTCTAGGGATGATATGCCGTGCTATACAATAATCTCGAACCCAGAGCTTCTTGAAATGCCGTCCAAAATTTAGAAGTAAATCTCGGGTCTTGATCGAAGATGATGCTGACTGGTACACCTTGGTATTTAACGATCTTCGACACAAAGAGCTCAACTAACCGATTCAAAGAAAACTTCTCTTGAACTGGGATGAAATGTACGGATTTCGTGAGTTGATCAACCATTACCCAAATGCCATCATAACCATTTTGTGTACGGGGAAGCTTATACATGAAATCCATGGTAATATCTTCTTATTTCCATTGCGGAATGGGAAGTGGCTACATCCTTCCAAACGGTTTCTTCCTCTTAGCTTTAACCTGCTGGCATATAACACATCTGTTTATGTACTCAACGATCTTTCTTTTCATACCCAGCTAATAATAAAATGGTCGAATGGTATGATACATTTTAGTACTTCCCGGATGCATAGCATACGCCGATATGTGTGCCTCATCAAGGATAACTTTCTTTAACTCTGCGTTATTCGGTACGTACATTCTACCTTCTTGCATAAGCATGCCATCTGTCTCTCAAATCCGGAGGTCTGTTTTCTTACCCTTATTTCTCTACCGAATCAACTCCTGAATCTCGTCGTCATCCATCTGAGCCTCGAGTATGCGATCAATCAATATTGGCCTGACTTGAAAGTAAGCAAGTAAGGCTTCCTCTCGATCTTTTACTCTTAACTCCACTCTGGTCGATCTCAACTCGGCAAGAAGAGAAACACGGATCACGTGAAATGCATCAATTCTACCCTGAGATTTCTGGCTGAGTGCGTTGGCCACCACATTCGCACGACAGCTCTATCCACCTTCACTGACGAAGGTTCAAATCTCTCTAAGTAAACAGGTACTGAAGACTCTTATGATTTGTGAAGATCCTACATCTCTCGCCATAAAGATAGTGTCTCCAAAGTTTCAACGCAAACACGATCACTGCCAGCTTAAGATCATGAATAGGATAATTCATCTCATGTGGCTTCAACTGTCTCGAAGCGTAGGCGATCACCCTGCCGTGTTGCATTAGCATGCAGCCTAAACCATTCAACGAAGCATCGCTGCAAATCTCAAAGTTACCACTGTCGTCCGGAAGTGCTAACACCAGTGCATGAGTGAGACAATATTTTAATTGCTGAAAGCTCTGCTCACAACCATCGTCTCACTAGAATTTCACATTCTTCCTGGTCAACCTCATAAGTGGTAATGCAATGGCTGAGAAGTCCTGAACAAACCGTATGTAGTAGCCTGCTAAACCAAGGAAACTCCATACTTCAGAGACAGTTCGTGGCTGCTCCCAATTTTCCACTGCTGTTATTTTCTGGAGATTCACCTGAATGCCCTGAGCTGAAATAACATGTCCCAAAAATGCCACCTAGTCTAACCAGAATTGACATTTGCTGAACTTTGCATATAACCGACGCTCCATCAGTTTCTTCAACACCAATGTGAGATGTCGCACATGATCTGCCTTCGACTTAGAGTAAACCAAAATATCATCGATGAACACAATGATAAACATGTCCAGGTACTGCTTAAATACCCGATTCATCAAATCCATGCAAGCAGCTGGTGCGTTAGTCAACCCAAACAGCATCACTAAGAACGCATAATGACTATATCGGGTCCTGAACGCCATCTTAGGAACATCCTCACTCTTAATCTTCAATTGGTAATAACCAGACCTCAGATCGATCTTTGAGAAAACATAAGCTCCTCACAGCTAATCAAACAAATCATCAATACGTGGTAACGAATAACGGTTTTTAATCATTACCCGGTTTAGCTGCCGGTAGTCTATACACAGCCTTAAGGTACCGTCATTCTTTCGCATGAACAAGATTGGAGCTTCCTAAGGCGAAGTACTAGGCTGTATAAAACCTTTATCTAATAACTCCTGTAACTGAATTTTCAACTCTCTCAACTCAGCAGGAGCCATCCGATAGGGAGTCAAGGATATAGGGTCTGTATATGGCAATAAATCGATAGTAAACTCCATGTCTCGATCTGGCGGCAATCCTAGTAAATCATCAGGGAAAACATCAGGAAAATGTCTGACCACTCTGACGTCTCCCACATTGCTAGGAGCGCAGTACCACATGTGCCAGATACCCCTGATAACCTTTATGCAACAACTTCTTGGCTCTTACCGTTGAAATAATGTCGTGTCTCACGCCACTACGCTTGCCCACAAATGTAACTGTAGGTAACCCCAGATGATGGAACGTAACCTTCTTCTCGTAACAATCAAGATTGGCTCGATTATAATGTTGCCAATCAGTGCCCAAAATGACATCAAACTCAACAATATCCAACGGGATGAGGTTAGCTGGCATAACCACATCCTCCACTAATATGGGGCACCCTGGGTATATCTAACCCACCTAACACGTCCCTCCCCTAGGCATCGAAAACTTTAACTCAATCCGAAAGGCGTGGGATTAGGTTGTGTTAATTGAGCAAATGTATGAGAAATAACCGAATGAGTAGCACCACAATCAATCAACACTCTAGCAAAATGACCAAGAATGTTTAACGTACCCATGATCAAATCAGGGTTGTTCTGGGCATCCTGTACTGTGAGGTTATGAATATGGCCCTGAGGCTACTGATGTCCACCTCGGTATCTGCTTGACTGACCACTATGTCCAGGTGTACTACGGCACTGCCCAGTCTGACCAGTCGGTCTCGACGACCCTGCACTACTAGAGGCAACCTCTCACTGCTGGGGCTGTACTCCAGAATACCATTGCGATCCGCCAGCTGGATAAAGAGGATACATGGTATACCCTCTAGTGTACTGCTGATATCCACTCTGGTAGCCACTCAGATAGTAAGGATCTAGAGGATACCGTTATGGCGCTGCTGAATAAAGAGCAACATCTCCCTGATAATGATAAGTACCCCCACGACCTGTCTGACCATAACCACTCGGTGCTAGAGTCTGTTAGCTCGGAACTGGTGGTGGTAAGGAAGACACCTGGGGCCTCTGTTGACCTGTGGATAATTCGCTGCTCGATGTCCAAACCGTCCACAAGTGAAACATCCTCGACTGCCCTGCTTACACTCACCAACATGTCGACTATTACACCTCCGACAATACGGTCTTCCTGAACCACCAAAACTGCCAGCATCACGCTGCCTCTGAAACCGTAGGCCTCCGGTGAACCTGCCCTCTCTACGCTGGCCCGTAGAACTCATGCCTTCACTGGATGAACTAGAGCTAGCCCCACTCCTCTTAAAACTCTGAGTCTTCTTGGGACCCTGCGATGACTGACCTTTGCCTTTATCGTTTTTCTTCGGATCCTTTTTCTCCTCTTCTTCCTCGCTGTTGCTAGGCATATTCTCAAAATTCTCAACCTACAATAGAATCTGGTAAAACTCATGGTAGGTAATGCAGGGGGGTCATGGTCGTCATCGTGCGCCACTTCTTACAAGTACCTAACTTGAATCGACGAAGCATCTCCGCTGGGTTCGCTGCAACCTCTGGATAATTGCGAGACAAGTCTATGAACTTCCGGTTATACTCGTTCGTTGTCATTTTCTTCTGCCTCAAACTCGTAAATTCCCGTTTCTTACTGTCGACGTACGCATGAGGAATAAATCTCTTATAGAACAACTGTTTGAATACTTCCCAATCTGCAGCTTCCTCTTGTGGCAACTTATTAGCCTGCTGCTCCCACCAAGAAGCAGGTTTCTTACCAAAAAACCAAGTAGTCGTCTCTACCCATCTATCTGCAGGTAGACTCCTCTGACTCTGCATCAGTCTAAAAGTCTTCTCAAAGTGCATCAACCATTTCTTAGCACCCTCGTGCCCCTCATTGCCCATAAAAGTGTTTATCTTCAAATTATAAACGGACTCCAGAGGGGTCCTCTGGGGAGGACGAAGCGTCGACTGAATGGGCATTAGCTATAGCTTCCCCTAACTGGGCACCATCAGGGAAGCTTGGCTCAGCAGAAGAACGTGGTTCTCAGCAAGGCGGCATCGTTATGACAGAAGACACCAAAATAATCAGAATATTCACAAGATATACAAGACTGCCAAACCTAGGCTCTGATACCAAACTGACACACCCCGACCCAAATATCGAGGCCTGCTGGCCGTCACGTGAGGGTGACGTAGCCAAGTGCGTTGTGCGGAAGTACTAGAGTGATAAATACGAGGAACGAAAATCCGAACGGAATAATTTACCATAAAAAGATAAGTGACAGTGAGGCAAAAAAAGCATAAAACACCACAACAAGTTTAAGTATCCTAGGTGTAGTCCAGAATAAACAAGTACTGAATAAACGATAACTCAGAAATCCTACATAGATGGTGCTCTGTCAAAACTGCCCTCGACGCCTCGTTCACCACCAACGTCAACGCCACTTAAAACCTGGAGGGGTGCAAAACAGAAAACGTGAGTGGGCAAAAATAAGGTTTTTTTTTTTTTTTTTCAAAACCATTTCATATCAAAGTAATAACTCCTCTTTGTAAAACCCGTATAATTTCCCAGAAAATACCATACGTACTCGTATAACAAATCATGTTGGAAACGGTAAATCTCAAAATACCATGTCTGAATATGCCATGTCAGAATATCACATCAAACAATATAAGCATCAAGCAGGTGAGATAAATCAAATCATAATATGTCGGCAATATCAATACGTCAGTCGGAGTCACCTAATGTTACCTGTACGGGTGAATCTATAGCTCATCAACCAATATCATGTACACGAGTCGGAACCACCTATAGTGGTCTGTATGACAGGTTAGGTGTATAAATACGCTCAGTGCTACGATCACGTGAAGACTGTGCGACGAATCGCAGGTCACCTTCGAGTCGGAACAACCTATAGTGGTCTGTACGACAGGCTGGCACCTGCCTTGGATCCAAGGTGAGCGTACGGTGCGGGAGGTGAACGATCACGTGAAGGCTAGGCCCTACTCTGGCGGGGCACAAACACCGGAGTGCAGGATTATGAGTTATATCACAATCTCATCATCATCACATCTATCACTAGCAAAATATACTCACCTAACTTACTTGAGCGTCCACGGCGCTAAAGCATAACCAACACAATCACAATAATAATATCAACGATATTCGACATGGCATTTCAATTATAAAACCATTAAAAACGTAATTTCTGGGAAAAATGCCAATTATATATATATATATATATACACACACACACTAAAAACAAAAGCCTACTCACTGATAAGTAGAAGGGTCGTAACCCCTGAGCCTCGCGTGGCTATGCTTGTCCTCTGGATAGGCCTCACCTATGTGTGAAAAAAACTACAAAACCGTTGATTTAAAGCACATAACTAACGTTAGGTAATAACTTCTTATACATTGCTCAATTGGAGTGTTTGAATATACCAACATGCTCTACTCAACCCCAGGAACGTCCTCATATTTAAAAAAAAATTCCGATCATCCACGCGCTGGCCATGCGCAGGCTTGTGCCTGGCACACGGACGGAACAGTTAACGCCGTCAGGGAATATTCCGTTAAATCTCACCTAACGCCATTACCAATCGTTAGGAATATTCCAGCATCCCCTACCTCCAACGCTGGTGACCACTGCGTCGTCGAATTCTGGAAAAATTTTAAACTCGGATTTCTCACTCGTTTTTCAACCAATTTTCATGAAATTAACACCAAAATGAACCTTAGGATGAGAAGAACACAACCTTACCACTTTTAAGTCTCAGCAACGCCAGAATCTTACCAATAAAAACTCGTAAAATCCGATCAACCTTCGAAACTAGCATTCCCGACGTCCAAAACACAACAATGATACTCTCCGAGCTTCGTGAAGGCGTCTAGGAGCTCCCTGTGATCTTAGAATTCCCTAAAACCTCCTCCATCACGACTTCATGAACAATAACCTTATCAGAGCTTTCAGGTTGCAAGGGTTTTCAAGGTTTTCAGGCCAAACTAAGGGTATCACTGAACTCACAAGGTTACAAGGAGTCCAAAAGTGTTAATAAAAACTTCGATCCGTGGCCAGAGATGTGAGAAGCATGTATGTCCGTACTTAGGGTATGGAAAATGGAAGAAAATTTGAGAAGGAGGAGAGAGACAGAACCAGAAGGGAAATGAGAGGGTGCACGTGCATGTGTGGGTGTGTGTGTATTTAGTTTTCAACCAATCACCACTAAAACAACCCAAGTTCTAATTGGGTCCAACACTTAGGGAAAAATAAAAGATAGGTCCAAAGATATGGGAAAAATCCAATGGGCCCAAAACGTAGCCCAATCACACACATCCACGAACGAGTGAGGGTAAAAACGTCTTCTCACATTAACGATGAATTAATCCGGAACGGGCTGTCACAAATTTATCTGCAAAACATTCTATCCTAACTCAAGGAACAAATATATGAATGTATATTATACCTATACGTGAGATATGAAACCTAATTAAAAGGAAGAAAAAACATAACATACCAACAAGCAAGACACATTAATTTATGATAGGTTGATTATAAAAAAATAAAAAATAAAAAAAAAAAAAATATATATATATATATATATATATGTCATATATGTAGATAAATATAGTTAACTTGTGATATAGGTTTATTATAAAAATTAAAAAAAAATCTATAAATGAGGTTTAAAGTAGGAGGAAGAACGAGAAATAACAAAAAGATAAATAAAAAGAAATAAGCAAAGAGATAATTGGGAATAAATTTGATTTAATTAAATATAAAAAATTGGACTTATTTTAATAAACTGGACTATTTCTACTATTGGCTAAAAAAAATTGAACTTATATCAAGTTTCCCCTTGTTTAAAACAGCCCTAAATATTAAACCGTAAATTACAGGATGAGCTTCCTCCCATCAAATTTAGCTTCTAAAAATCAAATGGGTGTAAAAATAAATCCACATTTTGAATTGGGTTTATGGGGGTATATTTGGTATTAAATTTGGTTTTAAAGAGATATTAATAGTTTAGTTAAAAATCAAATAGGTGTAAAGAGTAAGTTGAGTGTAGAAATATGTTAGATGAGTTTAAATAAAATTTCCCAACAATTAAACATGACACCGTTACGGGGTGTAACTTTCTTTTTTAATTTAATAAGACCCGCGCCAATTTTTTTTTAAAGAAAAAAAAAAAGAACATTGATCTCTTTTGGTTGTTGCATTAGGTCGAATCCTTGCAAAACAAACACTAGGATATACTTAATTCAGAATTTACCGATAACTTATTGTATACAAGAAACTCGACGTAGTGTTAAAACTTAAAATGTACTGATAACTTATTGCATACATATTCAAATACTTTTTCAAGAACTACTTCTATTTTCTATTTCAATCAAAAGTTCCTTTGAAAACGAGTCACTTTCACTGCAATCGCTAACACTGCCTTATCCTTGATGGCATCAAACCATCGAAAATAAGCATACCTCCATGACTTCTTCAGAAACAATGTGCCACAAACGCTCCAAAAGCCTACGATAAAGCCGAGTGCCAAGCTAACAAAGAACCACAACTCATCATGTGCATCTTCATTGTCATTGTCTTTTGGATCCTTGGCTGTAGTATTGCCACCTTCCGAGCATGCAGTAAAAAGAGGAAACCCGCAAAGTAACGGGTTGCCGTCGTAAATGGATTCGGGTAGTGTTTGCAGCTGGTTGCCCAGAGGAATTCTACCGCTCAAGTTGTTATACGATAGATTCAAGTAAGACAAGAAGGTCAAGTATGAAAGGCTTTGAGGAATCTGTCCCGAAAGTCGGTTGAGCGAGAGATCAAGATTTTCAAGCTGCACCAACTTTCCAATCTCCAAGGGAATGCCTCCACTTAATTGATTCATTGATAAGTTCAAGTTGCGCAGCAGGACAAGGCTGCTTATTTCTTCAGGGATTTCACCTTCAAGGTTGTTCGCAGAAAGATCAATGCTTGTTACATTCATCAGAGATGTGTTATACTGGAGTTCTCTTCCTTTCATCACTGTTGTTTGTTGATCGTACTCCAGATATATGTTATAAGCACTGTAATAAGCAACTTTCAGAGCAGTGACATTATTCAAGCACTTGGGAATAGTCCCTGAAAAGCTGTTGAGAGCAAGGTCTAAGATGTGGAGGTACTCGAGATTACACAACTGTTGTGGGATATGTCCACTTAGAAAATTCGACCTCAGCCTTAGGATTGACACGAACGGCGCATTCAATCCTATCCATGATGGTATTTTCCCAGTAAATTTATTGTCCCCGAGATCAATGTTCCTCAAAGAAGTGCAGTTTTCCAAGGAAATGGGAATTTCACCTTCGAGATTATTGTTGTTCATCTTCAACAAGAAAAGAGAACCCGAGGCACCCATTGAACTAGGAAGCTTGCCTGAGAGATTGTTGTATGCAGCATCTAGAATCAGTATGTCAGGCAACAAACTACATTCTCGTGGGAATTCTCCAGATAACTGATTGCTTCTTAGAGAAAGGACTAACAAGTTTCTCATGTTGCAAATGGAGGGAGGAATGGTCCCGTTCAAATGATTTTCTGCAAGATAAAGTGATTCCAATTTGGGAAACTTTTGGTCCAAATTCCATGGGATTGGCCCAGAAAATGAATTGACTTCAAGCTTAAATCGAACCACATTGTCACCCGACCAAAGTGGTAATGGCCCATGAAAATGGTTATGACTCAAATCCAAAACCAGTGCATATGAGAATTTCAATTGGAGTGGAAGTTTTCCATGGATTTGGTTGTAAGATAAATCCAAGTACTGCGCTTGGGAAGATATCTTCAAGAACCAGTCCTCGGGTATGGAATCCGAGATTCCAGTAGCACGAAGTTTGACAAAAAGGAGTTCAGTTTGAGACTGCAGCCATACCCCAAAGGCAGGACCTACTTTACAGTAGCCAATGTTAATTTTGTGAAGCATGAAAGGAGGAACCCAATCATGAGAAACTTCAAAAGTGAGGGGAAGAGGTAGAGTTGGGTTTGGATTTACATTGCCTACTGCAAAGTATTTCAATCTTGTGAGATTTATGAAATGGGATTCAGTTAAAATGCCTTCCCACAGATTGAACGATAGATCGAGGTGAACTAGCTGAGAGAGTTGCCCTAAACTTTCAGGAATTGACCCATTCATAATATTATTGTAGAGGTTAAGAAACTTCAAATTGTGTAGCATCCCCAAAGAGGCAGGCAATTGGCTATTCAACATATTGGAAGACAAATCGAGTGACTCTAAAACACTATTAGGACAACTTGATAAACCACCCAAAAGCTCTTGAATCCCCCCATCAAATCTGTTCTGTGCAAGATTTAAGATCTTTAGATTGCAAAAACTCCCAAGAAATGTCGGAACTTGACCCTCAAGGTAATTGAAAGATAAGTCAAGGTGTTCAAGTGATTTGAGGCTTTCAAATTCACTCGGAAAGAGACCACTCAAAGAATTTCCGCTTAAATCAAGTTTTCTGATGTTAGTCAGATTGAAAAACCATTCAGGAAACGGAAACTTCAAATCGTTGTATGACACATCAAGGATCAAAAGTGATGCAAGGCTAATATTTCCTGGTGAAAGTGGTAGAAGGCTTTGAATTTGGCATGAAGACAAATGTAACTCTACAAGGAAAGGAAGCATGCTGACAACATTTAGCCAACTTACCCCGGTGTCGCTGAGGTCCAGTCCTTTGAGGTTGAGGTACTTTAGGGAAGAGAGACGAGAAAGCCAATTCAGGTTTTCGGAAGGGAGTTCAAGCAAGGAGTAGTCAGATTCTTCGCTGAGGTCAAGATAGTTCAAGTTTGGCAGATCACCAAGATGAGGTGGAATCTCTCCTCCAAATGAAGCAGATGAGAGATTGAGATACCTCAAACTTTTAATCTGACCAAAGAACTCTGGAATGGAAATCCCTCGAAAATCATTCCTGCTTAGGTCTAGGTAATTCAAATGTTTCAAGCTAAGCAAGGAAGGATTTACCTTACCACCCAAAGAAGAGTACTCCATCTCGTCCCCCTCTCCATCAAAAGCAGAAAGCGTATACATATACTTATTCTGGAGATTCATCATTTCAACACGACCCGTGATGTTGTTGCATGAAATTCCCTTCCACTGGCAGCAGTCAAGTCCAACCCACGAAGAAAGCCTCCCGGAAGGATCAGTAACATCTTCTTTGAAGGCGAGAAGCGCACGTCTTTCTTCGTCGATGCATGAGTTCACACTAGTGTGTAGATAAGAAGAGGCCAAAAACCAGAGGAGCAAATAGTGAGCCATTTTGAGGTGATAAGAAGGGGAAGGGTTGAATAAGTAAGTTGCAAAGCTAACCATTATCGTAAAAAGTTCTCTTTGCTTTGGTGGAGATAGCTTCTTAGCACAACACTTGAATTTAAGATTGAGATGATGCCTCCCAACTGCCAAATTTTCAAAGTCTTCAACCCATTTTACAACTTGTTTATTATAGAGTTCAACCAAAGTGTGTACTAGATAGACTAATAGGCAGAATAATAAAAGTCTCTGATTGGGACGTGGGTTTTGATAAAAAATAAATGGCTAAATTGGATTAATGGTTCCCGTGGTGAGAGGATAATCGGAAGATAGCCTTCGTGGTCAAAAATTCAGATTTAAACCCTCGTGAATTCCATTAGGATTTAAGCCCAAAATTAACATCTTCCTCATCTATCTGTTAAGCCATTCAACCTTCATAACCAAAAGAGAGAAAAAAAAAAAAAACTCATTCATCCAAGGCTATGAATTCGTTGATCCATATTTCGATTCCATTCAAAAATCTTTTGTCCATTAATCAGTGAATTCCCTAAATATGTCCATATCGTTACTTAGTCTCAAGAGGTGGTCTTTTCATCTCTCTCTCTCTCCCTCTCATTGGATTGTTTTGAGTTCTGGGTTTTGATCAAGACACCCAATCATGTTTCTTTGGTTTATTTCTAACATGGGTTTCGGTTGCTTTTTTGAGTTGCAGGAGGATGACATACTGAGGAATCAAATTAGCCTCCATGGAACAGAAAAGTAAGGGTCTGTTTGGTTTGGTAGTGTACTTGAATTCAACTTTTTAAACTCAAAAACAGTTTTCAAGTTTTAGATTTTAAAAACTTGTTTAGTATCACTATTTTTAAAAACTGAATTCAAGACTAACTAAAAAATATAGTCTATTTCTTAAAAACATAAAAAGTGAGTTTTTAGAGTTTTTAAATTTAAACTCACTCATTTCTTTTTTCTCCCTCCTCCCATCACTCCAAATAGATCTCTCTATTTTCTTCTTTCTTTCTCCTCTTTTTTTTTTAACTTTTTTCGTCTCTACTCCAATCCAATCAAGGTTAAGTCGTAAGATTTAAAAATTTTAAATTATAAACCAATCAAGTTTTTGAGTCTTAAAGAAAATTGTTTTAAAGAAATATTCTTAAGAAATGTTTTGAAAAATGATAAAATTTTTCAAATAAGATACCAAACAGACCCTAAGTTTCTTGTTTTTCTCACCTGGGTTCGTTGATCCATGCTTCGATTCCATTCAAAGATCTTTTGTCCATTAATCAGTGAGTTCCCTAAATATGCCCATTTGAGAAAAAATGATTTCAAAGAAGATCCTTCAGTTGTCAGATTACAGAAGGATTGTGATTTTCTGCTCGCATAAGGCAAAACGAAAATGAATATTACAATTATAAATAATAGGAGGAGAAAATGGCGATGAAAATCCAAAATACGTAGTGGTGTTCATTTACAGGGAAATAGGTTTCTTCTGTTGGATGCGTATATGGAGATTGAAGAAACATGAAAATGGGTTTCTCTTTTGGATGGGATATGGATTTGGATTTTTTTTTTTTTGGTGTCATTTATTTGATGGTAAGAATGTTGCTGCTTTGATTGCACTCTCTATCTCAACGCTCACACAATTTTCTTTCTTCTTTTGCTTTTCTGATCAAAAGATTGAGGTTGGAACTATTCAAATATGACGCAGGGACAAAAATGTAGGACAAATTGGGATTGGACGCAGCAGACTTCGTGCAATGAAATCTTTGGAGGAAGGGTGGGGTTATTAATTTTCAGTTTACAGAAAGTTCATATAAATGTTAATTTTAGACTTATATTTTAACGAAGTTCACCACAATAGTTTAAATTCAAATTTTTTTATTATAGAAGCTATCTTCTGATTACCCTATCACCACGGAACCATTAATCCAATTTAGCCAAAATAAAAAAATAAAAATAGCAGCAAAGGCATCGACTTTGAATTCATAAGTCTTGTTCAATGGTAATCAATAATTGTCAAATTGTAAATGGTTAAATTGTTGATAATTAGCTAATGATGTGTGAGGAGCGGCCGGCAGTCTGTTGCTATATTAATTAGACTAATAGCCAGAATAATAAAAGTCTTCGATTGGTACGTGGGTTTTGATAAAAAATTTAAAAAAAAGTTTTTATCATAAATGATCCCTGACATGGATCAAAAACATCATTTTGGTCCCTGACATTAAAAATCAATAGATCTTCCCAAAATTTCTCCTTCAAATTCCTATCCAACTCAACTTGAGGTGCATACGCATTAATCACATTGATGAATTCTTGTCCCATAGCAATATTAATTACTATAATCCTATCATTGACCTTCTTAATATCTACAACATTTAGCGTGGAAAAATTGGAACAATGCCTTCGAACATGAACATTTAGTGTGGAGAAATTGGAGCAATTATTTGGACCAATTTTATTAAAATAAATAACTTTAAATTAGAAGAATGCCTTTGAACCATGAACGTTTAGTGGGGAGAAGTTGAAAGTTGAAATAAAAGGATAACGACATAAGAAAGAGGATAAAGTTGAAGAATATTGTGATCTTTGGAACTTAGTTGAAAGTTCAACAGAAAGATCAGTGGAAAGCACATGCAGACCAACTTCAAAGAATGCACATAGAAGACGACTAAATTTTCTAATAAAAAAATCAAAACAAATTATTAATTATTATTAATTTAGCAACAGACTGCCGGCCACTCCTCACACATCATTAGCTAATTATCAACAATTTAACCATTTACAATTAGACAATTATTGATTACCATTGAACAAGACTTATGAATTCAAAGTCAATGCCTTTGCTGCTATTTTTTTATATTTTTTTAGGGTTTTTATCATAAATGGTCCATAACATTGATCAAACACATCATTTTGGTCATTGACATTAAAAATCAATAAAAATGATCCCTGAGATTGATCAAACACATCACAAATAGTCCTTCCGTTAAAAACTCTTTGGGCAATTTTCAAAGCTTCGTAACTCAATTGTTTCTTAACTAAATTCGACCCATAATATATCAAAATGAAGAAAGGAAAGTGTAGAACAAGATTATACTGTTTGGAAGCCCAATGGTTGCCGGAGATGGCCGGAAAATAGTCTCAAATGTGACTAATCTGCGAAAAAACTGGAAAACTCGCCGAAAACTAGGTAAACTTTAAACATTCATAACTTCTTCAATAATCAACAAAATCCAGTGATTCAAAAATGAAAATCATACTTCTCGATGAGACAAAGAGAATGGTATCTTTCTTGATAGCTAACTCACCTTAATTTGGTTGGAAAATGGCTCAAAATTGGCTAACTCGAAAATGGTTATCCAATTTCAAGCCTTTTTCCGGCCAAACCACGGTGATTTAGCAGTCAATAAAGGTACCATTCTATTTGTCTCATCGAGAAGTATGATTTTTATTTTTGAATCACTTAATTTCGTTGAGTATTGAAGAAGTTATGAATGTTTAAAGTTTATCCAGTTTCCGGCGAGTTTTCCAGTTTTTCCTCGGATCAATCACATTTGAGGCTATTTTCCGGCCATCTCCGGTAACCATTGGGCTTCCAAAAGGTATAATCTTGTTCTACACTTTCCTTTCTTCATTTTGATATATTATGGGTCGAATTTGGTTAAGAAACGATTGAGTTACGAAGCTTTGAAAATTGCCCAAATAGTTTTTAACGGAAGGACCATTTGTGATGTGTTTGATCAATCTCAGGGACCATTTCTATTGATTTTCAATGTCAATGACCAAAATGATGTGTTTGATCAATGTCATGGACCATTTATGATAAAAACCCTAAAAAAATAAAAAAAAAATAGCAGCAAAGGCATTGACTTTGATAAGTCTTGTTCAATGGTAATCAATAATTGTCTAATTGTAAATGGTTAAATTGTTGATAATTAGCTAATGATGTGTGAGGAGTGGCCGGCAGTCTGTTGCTAAATTAATAATAATTAATAATTTGTTTTGATTTTTTTATTAGAAAATTTAGTCGTCTTCTATGTGCCTTCTTTGAAGTTGGTCTGCATGTGCTTTCCACTGATCTTCCTGTTGAACTTTCAACTAAGTTCCAAAGATCACAATATTCTTCGAACTTTATCCTCTTTCTTATGTCGTTATCCTTTTATTTTTTTTTTCCCAAAGGTAGAATACGATATATTAGAGACGAATAGAAATGTTTACATCCTTAGCAAGAATATTAAAAAGGAATTCCGGGCCAATGTGGTTCCAAACAAAAGAACGCCCCTCCTTAAAAACATACCTAGCCACCGAGTGAGTAGCGTGGTTACTCTCCCTAGATACAAAGGTGTACATCACTGACGACAACCTGTGTGCTAGGCTCTCGATATCCCCAAGTATGCATTCAAGGTTGTAGTCCCAAGCCTTTTCCAATCGAAGCATCTGAATAACCGACTTGGCATCCGATTCGATGATCACATTCTCAAAACCATATTCCCTACATGCAACCAGTGCCTCCCGGATGGCACAAGCTTCAGCCGCAGATGCCGAAGCGCACAAACCCTCACCCGAGCCACCAGTAGCATGGGGAATCCCTGCAAAATCACGACATACCCATCCCATGCGACAACTGGTCTTGTTCCAGGCAGCATCCGTATTCACCTTAATGACCCCAAAAGCCGGTTTTTGCCACGTAGACAGATCCCGGCCAGGACCCCCAACACCCACGCTGACGTCAGATTGAGGGCACCATTTTTCAGAAGCCCAAGCCTCACGAAACTCAGCGATGTTGGATTTCCATAGCTCCAACAGCTCCGTGGGATGCCCAAACACCCCCTTGAAAACGCAGTCATTTCGGTTCTTCCAGATCCTCCAAAGACCGAATGCCACTTCCTGCAGAATCTCCTCTGCGTTAACACTCCCAATAACCTGATTATACATATTTTCCCAGCTTTCAAGAAAATCGCGGCCAGCCAAGCGTTGAGAGTTCAGATGAAGAGGAGAGCAGAACCAGAATTGGTGGCTTAGAGCACAGTGGAAGAACAGATGGTTTTCAGATTCATCCATAGTACCACATACCCCACAAACATTATCCACTCTCATGTGACGCCTTTTCAACTTTCAATTTCTCCCCACTAAACGTTCATGGTTCAAAGGCATTCTTCTAATTTAAAGTTATTTATTTTAATAAAATTGGTCCAAAGAATTGTTCCAATTTCTCCACACTAAATGTTCATGTTCGAAGGCATTGTTCCAATTTTTCCACGCTAAATGTTGTAGATATTAAGAAGGTCAATGATAGGATTATAGTAATTAATATTGCTATGGGACAAGAATTCATCAATGTGATTAATGCGTATACACCTCAAGTTGAGTTGGATAGGAATTTGAAGAAGAAATTTTGGGAAGATCTAGAAGAATTGGTCAAATGAATCTCTCAGACGGAGAAGGTACACATGAGAAGATTTAAATGGACATGTGAGCAAGGAGACAGGCAATTGTAGAGCTTTCCATGAATTTGGAGAGAGAAACAAGGAAGAGGAAGCCATTTTGATTTTTGCAATGGCATATGATCTCTTTTTAGCTAATATCTTCTTTAACAAGAGAGGAGTGGTCATCAGAAACACAAATAAATTTCTTTTCATGACAAGGGGGATCGTATAAGTTGTAGGGATTGTAAAGTTAACCTAACTAACCAACATCGCTTGTTGGTGTTGGATGTATGTCCCCCACCCCATCTTTTCATGTATTTTGTTTTTCTTGCATTATGAGGGGTGAGGTTTATGTCTTCTCTAACCACATGTAACTTTTTTTTCATATCTATAAATTTCCCTCGTACCGCTAGGGTTCTCCCAAAAAAAAAAAAAAAAACAACAACAACAAAGCCTTGTCCCACTAAGTAGGGTCAGTTGTATGAATCATAAAATGCTACTGCGTTCGGTTTTACACCAAGTTTTTTGGTACTCTATATATTTTCTTAAGGTCTCCATCCAAGTCTTCCTAGATCTTCATCTACCCATTTTCTCCTGAGCTTTTGTCTCAGAATCGCATTTTCTTATAAGAGTATCTATAAGTCTTCGTTTCACATGTCCAAATCACTTTAACCGGTTTTCTCTCATCTTATCTTCAATTGCGGTCACTCCTACTGTACCTTGGATATCCTCACTATTAATCATATATTTTCTCATGTGCCCACACATTCAACGAAGCATTCTCATCTCCATTATACATGTCTCTATCATGTCTTTTCTCTATAACGAAGCATTCTCATCTCTACATATTCAACAAAGCATTCTTATCTCCTTTTACATGTCTCTATATTGTTACATCGATCTCCATAAGAGATAGATTGCCTCCATAGTCGAGCGCTCTGGCATGAACCTGAAGTGATTGTTAGATACCCGTGTCTCTTGCATTAGTTTATACTCAAGTACTATCTCCCAGAGCTGTATTGTATGACTCATTAACTTAATACCCCTATAGTTCATGCCATTTTATATGTTGCCTTATATTTGTAGTTAGGCACCAAGATACTTTTTCACCATTAAATTGGCATCTTTATATTCAAATTCTTATTGAAAAGGTTTATGAGTCATGTTATACTTGTCTTTCTCAAGACCTTCTACACTTCGAATACCGTCGAGACCCACTGTTTTTCATTGCTTCATTTTTTAAAAAGATGCAACCATTTCACCCAAAGAAGTACTCATTTCATGTCTTTCATTGAAAGGATTATGAAAATAAGCTCTCCCTCTGTCTTTATCCGTGTTCTCCATAGCTAAAACATTTCCTTTCCCCTTACTCTAGCTAGTTTATAGATATCCAACTCTCATTCTTTGGTATCCAATTATTTATACATATCGTCAAAATCCGTTAGCTTTGCTTCTCTAACGACTTTCTCTTTGCTATTTATATCTCTCATGGTTATCATTTGTTATATCCTTGTATAAGGCTTTACAATATTCCTTCTTAGCCGTAACATTTTATTGTACCTCCTCCTTCCACCACCAAGATTCCTTTTGATGTGGAGAAAAACCCTTGGACTATCTGAATACACTTTTTGCAACATTTCAGATACAGTAGCCATGAAATCCACATTCGGCCAGCATTCCCCTTTGTATCCTAAATGCATAGGCAAGTACTTTCTCTTTGAAAGTGACTTGTTTTTCCCCTTTTGATTACAGCATCTAGTTCTTTCTTCTATCTCTTTTGATATGTATATCCATCACCAATAGACATATTGGTTAACCAGATTCTCTCCCAGTATAACTTTGCAATCCTTACAAGTTATACATTCATTTTCCCCTTAAAAGGAAATCTATTTGTGTTTTTGATGACCCACCCTTGTAGGTGACCACATGCTCTTCTAGAAAGAGATCGTATGTCATTATAAAATCCAAAATGGTTTTCCCTTCCTCATTTCTCTCCAAATCCAGCATGCCTATGTAGTTGTATGTCTCATTTCCCACATGTCCATTTAAATCTCCTCTTATGAATACTTTCTCTGTCTATGAGATTCCTTGGACCAATTCTCCAAGATATTCCCAAAATTTCTCTTGTAGACTCCTATCCAAACCAACTTGAGGTGGATTCGCACTAATCAAATTGATGAGTTCTTGTCCTATCACGATTTTGACTTCTATAATTCTATTTCCGAACCTAAAAGAAAAAATAATCAGCAAGGGATTGTTGGAACTCCTCTTGTCCCACATCAGACAGAGGGAAGAAGAAAGAGCAATTTATATAGAATTACCCCACTCTAACTAATACCGAGGCCTTTTGTGTTAAAACCCCACACCTAAGGATTGTGTAGGTGGTTAAGTGAGGACAGTATCAGCATTGTTGGAGTGGGCCCTCGGCCCGTCGACCTGAAAAATTCTGCATGGTATCGAAGCTATGAGGCGGGCCCGTACTGCCACATGGTTGGGTGGGTTCCCATTTGGGCCTGTGCAATGGGTGAGTCCCAACATGGCTCTATGTAGGCCAAAGATGCCACGTGATTAGGTGGGTCCCTATTGGCCTCGCGTGATGGGTGAGTCCCGACATGGCTCTACATGGTTGCCGATGTGGATTTTCACGTGTGACCCATAAAATGGGGTCTCACGTGCGGGGGAGTGTTGGAACTCCTCTTGTCCCACATTGGACAGAGGGAAGAAGAAAGAGCAATTTATATAGAATTACCCCACTCTAACTAATATCGAGGCCTTTTGTGATAAAACCAGGGCCGGCCCTGAGAATTTGGGGGCCCTAGGCGAGCCTTCGAAGTGGGGCCCTAAAATTTTCTGATCTCTGATTCTTTGTATATTGATTTGTATAAAAAAGAATTCGCTAAATACATAAAAAGCTCTATTTTCACATCAAATATCATTAAAAATTAATATCAAAAGAAGATAAATATACAAACATTATTTAAACATTACACAATTCACATTTTTAGACACAAATGTACTAAATGTTTGCAGTCAAGAGTTTAAGATTGAGAGTGAAGAACAATAAAACTTGATGATCAAGAGAGTAAATAACAATAAAACTTGATTGACGAGTATAATAAATTCAACGCCAATTGTTTCTCTTGTATTTTTTTTTCTTCTAAAATCAACATCACAATAACAAATTGAATATTAAAATAATCCATTGAATAAAAAGTTATTGAAAAGAAAAATATATAATTCAAAGTTTTGATTACCTTAAAGTACAATCTTTGACCATATGATAGTTGGTTTAAACATTCAATAGAAATGGAGAGAATGGGAAGTTGGTTTAAACATTCGATAGAAATGGAGAAAATTAGAAGTTGAAAGAAAAAATATTGCGAAGAGACTTGAGTTTTATAACTTTATATGCATTTGGACAAATGAATTGACAGTAAATTTGAAAAACAAGAAAAATAAAGAAAAATCTAGTGATTGAAAGACAGCTTCGTGTTTCAAACTCAACACCCCAAAGAAAAATGAAGCCAACATTTCCACTGCACTAACAAATGAATTATGATATTTCTTACTTTTTTTATATTTATATATTAATTACAGGATATAAAAATTTTTTGGGGGCCCTTCCGAAGTGGGGGCCCTAGGCGGGCGCCTACTTGGGCTACCCTCAGGGCCGGCCCTGGATAAAACCCCACACCTAAGGATTGTGCAAGTGGTTAAGTGGGGACAGTATCGGTGTTGTTGGAGTGGGCCCTCGGCCTGTCGACCTGAAAAATTCTATAGGGATGAGGTTTGATCTAAACAATTCAATAAGTTAATAGCATGGGTGTAAAAATAAATTTATATATTGAATTGGGTTTAAGAAGGTAGTTTAAGTAATAAATTTGGGTTTAAAGAGATATTGATAGTTTAATTAAAAATAATATGAGTGTAGTGAGTAAGCTGAGTGTAGAGAGATGTTATATGAGTTGAAATAAAATTTCCCAAATCAAAATTTTGAGCCCACTGTGGACAGCCTAGGGTTTTTTCATGACTTACAAGGAGGACTTAGGAAGTATATTAGGTGTGTCAAATTCTAATATATTTTTTCACCGCTTTTATCAAGACAATCTCTCTCCCTCTGCCTGTGTTAATATCTCTCGAGAGTCGAGACTCATGACAGATTCGTTAGTTGCAAGGTAAGTCTGTAGCCTCTGTTAACTAAGTATCGGCTTTAGTCTCCTTGTTTGTGTTTATACATTATATCTATTTATTTATTTACTTATTTATTGGATGAGCTTGTTATATATAGAATGATCAAGAAGGTGGAAGAGGAGGACCTTGTGTCTGGGACATTCACCTGGAGAATTGACAACTTTTCTCAGTTGAAAAAGTACCAGCATTACTCTGAAGTTTTCGTCATTGGTGGTTATACATGGTGCACTTGGGTATCTTGAATTTACAAGCTTAATTTTTTATGGTATAACATATAATTTGTAGGTGGGTTTAGGGTTAACTGATTTGATCTGCAGGCGGATGCTTATATATGCAAAGGGAAACAACGTCGATTGCTTGTCTGTGTATTTGGATGTTGCAGAGGCTTCAACATTGCCACATGGGTGGAGCAGATATACAAAGTTCAAGCTCACCCTCGTTGATCAATTTGATACCAACAAGTCAATGACAAAGGGTATCTTTTCTACTGATCATAAAAGTCGCAATTCGAATTTTTACCTAATGGGCTTGCCGTTTACTCAAGGAAAAGTTTGGTAAATAGAATTTAGCGATTCTTTGCCTTCCCCATACTTTTAGTTTCTTTTGTACTTCTTACTACATAGCCTTGCCATTGTTTGTGTTGGATATGTGCTACACTTGGGAAGGGAAAGCGTACATGAGACCTAGGGTCACAACAAGAAAAAGGGGCAACACCATTTTTTCACACATTTTTATACTCATTTTGTGGGGCTCACTTCATAATGTATTTCAATAATGCGAACCGTCTATATTCAATTCATCATTCATTGATCATCCTTGAAAAAAATTAGAGTAATCCAAACTTATTAAGGCATTCTTTTGTAGTTAATAAAATGGACGAACATTGTTTTTCAAAGAAAAACTAGAATGACCAACATTAATCCAATGGTCATATGATTTAGGATTTGAATGATTTTTGGTAGCCATGATTTTTGAAAGGAGATCTAAAAGATTGGCAGTTCGAATCGTTGATATAAATTACGAAGTGGGCCCTACTAAACAGGTGCCAAAATATGTGAAAAATGTGTTTTCCCTTATCGTAATGATAAATATTATACATATGTGGGTGTATGTACATGTAATTGGGAAATTGTTTGCCAGTATATAAGATTGTATTCACTCATTGCTGATTATCCATATTGTCGTAGTGAAGTAGGCACACGAGCATCTCCAAGAGTTATTAAATTCATGTTTTGAACTACATATGTAGAGCCACATAGGATTTTCTTGCTCCAAGAGTGTCGCTAAATTCATTCTTCAAATAAGAGTTTCTAACCAAGCCTTCAAACGTTCATTTTAATATGGTAATGTGTTATTTTCTCACCATCTCCATTAATTAATCCCATAACAACAACAAAATGTGGAACCAACTTGTTTCATGTTAGATAGTACATAGTATAATATTAAAATTTATAGAGCCTGTTAGAGAACAAAATTGCAAAGTAGCATACTCTTTCAAATTGCTGCATAAATTAACAAACTGGTATTTGAAGAGTTACATTTGTGTGGAGACTACCTTAAGTCTATGCCCCAGCTGAAGGTCGTTAGTTAGTGTTGGAAAGTATACTACGTACGGTCGATAGCCCAATTGACTTAAGTTGGTTAATTGAACATTTGTTTCGTATCTGTTTGAACTGTGCTTTTCTTACCTATTCAGTTGATCCATTAGAACATACAATCCAAATGGCCTCTTCTATCTTTTATATGGATACATTAGTTATTCATGTGCTTTGATTCTTGATTAATTTTTTTGTGATCGTTGATATATATACTTCTGATTTTACAGACTTGGAACATACGTTTACGGCAAGCACAGCTGACTGGGGCCTTACATCTTTCATTCCTCTAAGTGAGCTTCATCGCCATGATACGGGGTACCTGGTGAATGATGTATGTGTTGTTGAAGTTGAAGTTTCAGTTCATAACGGTA
Source organism: Crataegus laevigata (assembly GCA_963580275.1). Classification (NCBI taxonomy): domain Eukaryota; kingdom Viridiplantae; phylum Streptophyta; class Magnoliopsida; order Rosales; family Rosaceae; genus Crataegus; species Crataegus laevigata. The sequence goes on from OY756947.1 coordinate 6,084,519, forward strand.
TTAAAATTTTAGAAGACCAAGAAACTGGTGAGCTTATGGATTTCAGGGGTTTAGTGCGAATAGGGAAAAATTTTGTTCCATTGTTGGAGGAAGTGTGTTTGTCGTATCCTTCTTTGATTGAGTGCCAGATGAAGAGGAGTCGTACGTTTGTTCAATGTGCATTCACAGCTCTGGGCCGAGTCTTGCATTTTCTGAAGACTACAAGGGCCAAGGATATGAACGCCGATGCTTGTCAACGTCTTCAACTGTTATGGGATGAGCTTGAAGCTTTCAAATTTGACTTGGCTTGGCTGGAGCCTCATGTTCTATCTGTTTTTGGCATGATGAAAAAGGTAGGAATAGTGAATAGACTGAAAGAAGATGTCGATGTTTTGGAGAACCAAATAAAGACGCGACGGGCTATCTTAGCGGGCGCAGAAGCAGAGCTTGAGGTAGCAAAAAGAAATTTGGCAGAGGCAGAAGAAGAGTACTTCAGCAAGATAGATATGGATAGTGAGCTAGGCTATCCGTTAGCTTAATTTACGGTACAATTTTCTCTCAGATATATAATAATGATCCCTCAGGCAAATTTATGCAGTGCATGCAAATATGTAGTAGAACTTGGAGTGCTATGAAGTTTAAAACAAATCTAGCTCTGAATTTAATTTGTACCATATTTTCGTTTGTTTGTCTGGGGACTGTTTCATGTCATGTTCTTTTCAAACGTGAAATACTCGCAAAAAGATGACGAAAGGAAGTGGTTGTTCGGGTTGTTCGCATAAAAGATCGATGGTGGTGTTTTAGAATAAAGAATAACCAACAAGTGATGACAAACCAGTGTTCACAGTGATGAATGTTGAAGAAAGTTGAGGTTTCACTGTAAAATCAATTGGTTACATGGGCAGTAATTTAACCTCTTATAAGCACTTGTATGGTTTGGTCCCTTGCCGATGTGGGACTTTGTCCTCACATTCTCATGTGTGACGAATTTTCAAGCCTAACATGTTAACAACACAAATAGGGTGACGTGCAGCCGTTGTGCTTCATGTGTGGGCCAACCTGCTCTGACCATGATGAAAGTTGGAATTCTACATAAAATCAGTTGGCTAAATGATGAGTAGATGAGTAACCTTGCATGGTTTAGTCCCTCAACAATGTGGGACTTTATCCTCACATTCTCACAATTGTACTGATTTATATTAGATGGGAAGGTTAATTGTACATTTACAAAGAATTTGAAACCTCTGCCAGGTTTTTTGGCTACCGGTTGTATTAGAATTTAACTAAAAACCATTTAAGCACGTTTACTTATCGGTTGCTAGTTGCAAATATAACTGAAGTTTTGTGGCCTCATAATATTCTAATGTAATCTTCCTTTTCTTTCAAGCTTATGCCCCATTGTCAACCCAAAAAAAAAAAAAAAAACAAATGGAAATGAGTTCAAGTCAAGACTTCTCTCTCGCAGTTACTTACACGTAATGTGAATCCCATTTCATTCTTTATTTTTATTTTTATTTCTATTTCTATGTTATTGAACTAACAAAGTAGAACAATTACAAAAGCAAACAGAATTGCAATTTAAGGCCCAAAACGCCCAGATGAAACCGAACCATTTGACCAAAAAATAAAGAATTAATTTGGTTTGATTCCTCAGTGATCTGTGTTGTACCCAAACCGAACCAATGCATTCAATTGTAATTGATTCTGCTGCAAATTGTAGGCAAAACCAATCCATTCCAAACCAGAACCTGATACCCCGCAAGATAGTGCTCAGAATCTGGAAAACTTTGGAAGTCAGTTTCAGTAAGTAATTTTTGAAAAAATGAACAAGATTAAAACCAAGGTTTATTGAAATTTAAGATTAAAAACAACCAGCATCTAAATTGGATATAAATATATAACTTGACGTGTTTGCGTAACAACGATGGAATCCCAATACAAATCACTCTATTGTTTAATTATAATGCATAATTATAATAGTAATACACAAACTGCTGGTAATGAAGTAGCCTCCTTGAATCACTTTCTGAATCCCTTGAATATATTCTCCTTGTAGTATTTGAGTTCTTTGATGCTTTCTCTGATATCATCCAAGGCTCTGTGTTTATTTTCTTTACACGGGGCTTTCTTATTATCTGCGCTAAACAACCGCATTAGTCAATTCTTGTCCCAAGTAAATTCACTCAGGAATACCTCCTATTTGAATGCTCACGATTAAACCACGTCAACATCCTATGTTTCCGAGAGAGAGAGAGAGAGAGAGAGAGGAGAATGGAGGGGAGGGGAATGAAAGGGTAGAGAATCCTACTCCAATAAGAAACCACATAACCAACCACCAAGACCTAACCACCATGTCGGGACAATGGGAAGGGAAGTCACTGGCGTGGCCAACAACATAGACTGAGGCCACCGAGGGATGTATGTTTTAATTCATAATAAATAAATAGTGTGCCTTTTAAGTGGTAGAGAAAAATTACAGAGTATACCAGGTTATGTAAGTATTTTTACCTTTAGGATACCAGCGAACGCATAGAGCTTTAATACTGCTAACATCCACTAGTACATGGGAGAAAAGGCTAGCCAGATCCGGCATGTACTTCTGCCAGAAAAAAAAGCCAGTTAAAAGAACTCCAACCAAGCTGATTATATTTATATCTAAGTACGGTAACAAAATGAGAAAAACATAGGTGTGACATCTTTCTAAATAGACACAATTACACCGTTTCGTTTTTTTCCATTTCCTCCAAAAGCCCCATAAACCTTATTGCTCCAAACCAAAATCTACAAAACCACAATCCACATGGTCATAGAACTTTTCTAAATCAACTTAATATAATCCTCCCTTCTTTTTGTTCTTTTAATCTCACCTCCTCCGCAACCTCGTTTGCAATTAAAACTATATATACGGCCTGGTCCCTATTTACCAACACTCCTTGTTTTTTACTCCAAACTCCGCTACACATGTTTTCTCTTAATGGAATAATAGTTCACAATAACCATAAAATAAGCTTATCTGCTTCTGACATAACAGAAAAACAACCAAATAAGTGAAAAAGGGGCATTAATGCAAAAACAAAATTGATGTGTGGCGCAGTGGGGTCCTCGCATGCTTATCGGCTTATGAAATAAATTGCAATGCATTACTAATAACCAAATACTAACAAATAAGTCAATCCCGTAGTAGAATTTTTTGCAATTGAAGTAAATTATAAACAAAAATCCAGAAAAAATGATTCAAATTACCTTCAAAAACACAAAATCTACATAAACTGAATTTCCTGCTAAGAGAGGTTGATATGTTCCAATGTTTCTCTTTACAAATTCTATGACCTGCAGTATTCAAGCACATATTTACTTACCAAGAAATATAAAGAAAGAAGTATGTGACTATAATATATCATTAATAATAAATTTGCTCAAACAGAACTAGAACATGTAAAAAGGTCAGAATTGAAGGGAAAAGAGGGTGATTACTATATGTAACAATTAAATTATGTGGTTCATCAAAACTAGGTTGTGGAATTATCTTATCCAAAACAAATAAGGAAAAGTACAATGAGTATCAAATTGGTCTTCTCTACATGAGGAAATGACCAAAGATTCCAGGTTGTTTGTTATCTTGACATCGAGAAACTCCGAGGTGGAATTCTCTAACAATAATTCAACTGAAAGAGTTTAATTCTTTTTATTCAATCCTATGATTAAACACGAGTTATTAAAATCACAACGAATATTGATTAAAAGAATCCCAGACATCCAATGACAGAATAATAATTAATTATGCCAACCAAAATTAATATAGCTCATGTGTAAAAAGAGTTCTTTTGCACCTGCTGTTCAGCTTCTCTTTCACTAATCGAACTTTCGAGCACTTTTGTTGCCAACCCTAATATTAAAGTTTGTCAGTTGTAAAATCTTACACCATACGCTAAAATGATAATAGATTCTTGTGTACAATATGACGCTTGGCGATAAAGAGAACAAATGCTTAACCATATGTTACCAAGAAGTACAATGTCGGATTACCCTGCTTACTTACTTACCACTAGCTGCATGATGTGTTTGACACCATTCTCCCATTCTATCCAAACACTCCTTGGTTTGGTGGATAACTAAATCAGGGCCCTGAAATATAAAAGTGGAAACAAGGAGGAAAAAAAATAGATTAGGAATTGAGCCCAAATGATAAAAGAACACACAGGCATCATAATAAGTATCAAGGAAAAGGATAACATCTAAGGGTATTCCTACAAACAAACCTACAAACAAACATCCTTGACTCAATCAGGTTTTTGTTTCTTTAACTTCTTCAGAATTATATGATAATAAATTTTTTAAAAAGTAGAAAAATCAAATCAAATAAAACTAATGATGAAGACAACCTATTTCCAGTCTTTAAGGAAGATAAAGGGAGAATGAAAAAGCCTTTGAAGGTTTCCGTCATAACTAAACTACTAGTGAACATCACTTCTACAGCTTCTTTAGGATTGAAAAAAAACTAAAACCTGCCCTTTGAAACCTACTTAATCAAACATATCTGAGATGTTTTGATCTCATTTTCACTTTCAAACATTTTGATTCTGTGTATTTTTGTTGTTGTTGTTGTTTTTTTATTTTTTATTTTTTTTTATTTTTTTATTTTTTTGGAGTCTTTTGATCTATTTTCACGTAGCTATATAGTTAGTAGTAACCCACAAGACGATATCATGACTCTCAAACAACCACCAAAATCATGCATAATAAATTCCCAACTGTTGACAGATATTCTAGAGTTACCCTAAATAGAAAACCAGAATCCAATTAATTGACAGGAGAGAATTGATCAACTAACTGACTGACTGACTCTTAAGCACTCACATAACATCTAAAATGGTAATTTTTTCAGGAGGCACTATTTTTTATCATTATTTATTTTTTCGGTGGAGAAAAAGGTACAACAAACTAAAAAAAATTGGAGTAGATGAATACTGATGCAGCACAAAAAATTTTATTGGACATAAATGCAGGGGATACATGCGGCATAAAGTAATTATGTATGAATACTTTCATACAATCTTTTAAATTGCAATCAGGGATAACACACAAAGTAGTTAACTACACCTGCAAAATCTAAAAATAGAAATACACAGAGGCATATCCACACATTAATGCACAACGCTGAAAATACCTCCACCGATTTGGTTAATCTTCCATCAGTAATTATACAAGCAATCTCCAGTATTCGATCAACTTCAACATTTAAACCTGGACGTCCACAGAAGTAAAAGTGAATACTTTCATGTTGTCGCATATTAGGGCAATTAACCATAGAAATCATTTATTGAAGTGAAAGCAGACAGCACAATAATAGGTCAGTTTGATTTAATGTGCGTTGCCCGGCATTCCTACATATTTTATGTGCATCTTTGTTTTCTTTTCAAGGAAGGAAACAGAATGAGTGTATTAATAATCAAAAAGACTAAGAAGTACAATTAAGGTAGACCAGTAGTCTATATATAAATAGCCTAAACCTCCATGAAACAGAACATTCTTAGCAGGAAATACAGACGCCTATCCAATAAAATGGAAGAAGCCGGCAACTACTAACAGAAAGCCTAAAAACCCGAAACATCCAATCCAAGTTTGGAAGAAGAAGGGGCAGCGAAAGAATTGCCAAGTCAAAAGTCTAGCACTTTGCCATAAGAAATACACAGATTCCCCATCCTTCCCCTCAGAATCTCAGATTAGGTTACTCCCAAATATCATCCCAAAAACAAAACCTCCCCCTTTCCAACTGTGAAACGAAGATTAGAAGAGAACATGGAAAGGACCTGAGCTATGTCTTTCTGCGGGCATCACCACGACCCTCTAAACTCAAATAAGTCACATCATGCAACATGTCTATACTCCATACAACAAAGTTCCACAAAGAATTAGTTCCCAAGAGTAGCGAAGACAATATCAATGTTATTTAGTCAGTCATCTTTGTATTATACCAAGCAATATTACCCTCACCAGTCATTTCCAAGTCAATCCATACCAGTGGCATTTTGCACTCTGCTGGAGGTATCTCTGTATTTTGCTTACTCTGCTTCTCATTTACCAGCAACATGTTATCAGAGTCGTTGACTTTCTTCTTGTTATTTCCTGCCTCAAAAGATGCATCATCAGAATGAAGAAACTCATATTTTTCAATCCGCGTAGCGGGATTATCAACAAATATTCACCTAAGCAAATCATTTATTATGGTTATTACTTATTATATATGCCTCATGCCAAGTCTATCATGAATGTGGCTTACATTTCGGAAAGAAAAATAAAATGCTAACAAAATAAGATTTTTTTTGTTTGTAAATAAAAAATGTATACTTCAGCTTCATCAAAATTGCAGAATCCATTCAAAAAGTAAGAACCTTTTTTTTACAGAAATATAAAGAAAAAGAACCTAAAAATGGTAGTTCATCGATTCAGTTGAGTTGTAAATGGAAGTATACAGCATCCAAATATACTGGAAAGATAAAGTAAATGGTAATCACGAAAACTTCCTAGTAGGACTTAGCCCCGAAAAATTGTCGAAACCAGCTCAATGTACAGGATCAATGATTGATCATCAATCAGTAGCCCCAGAAATCATCCTTAAAACAAAAGCAAACAAGGGGTTTACAGCCAAATCAGCAACAAACTTCACCACTAACCAAGTAAGCAGTAAGCTTAATTTATAAGCAATCAATCCGGAGGAGTAAACAAGCAATAAGCTTCAAAGACGCCTTTCCCTCGAGTTGTGTCACATTTTTGGGCAAAATAATAAACCCTAAACCCAAAACCCTAACACATGGAATGAAAGTGAATGAACCTGAAGATTTTCTAGAGCCATCGGAAGAAGAAGAAGCGAATCGCATTGGATCGTCATTTTCGGCGTCAAGCTCCAGCGCAGAGAATGCATTTGCGAGCAACTCCATTGCTTCTCTGTCTCTGTTGATTACGATTGCTTGGGTTTGGTTCTGAAATTTAGCACTTTTAAAATGATTGAGAGTGATTTTAGACAAAACTGTTTTTGAGTTCTAAAACTATTTAAAACACTTTTAAGAAGTTATGTACTTTACTTCCATTTTATTAAAAATTAGTATTTTATTAAAATTATTTTCAATTATTTTAAAAGTACGTTCAAATGAATTACTTTTAACTGCTGCACCAACTCAGGCGGGCGGGCAGCTGGATTTCAATTTGGCCTGTTTAGACCAAAAATGGTCATTGGGCCCAAAGTATGCCGGCCCATATATAATTTCATTGAAAAACACTAATTGGACTTTCTTTATAAATTTCTTTAGCCACCTCTAACAAAATTTAAATTTCTTTAGACACCCAAATATATTTAAGAATATACCAAAACTATCGTTTAAAACAAAATTTCTTTTTGTTTATTTGAAAATTGAAAAAAAAATACAACGTCAAAAAGGAAAAGGAGAGTTTGAGACGGCCAAGCTGCCATCAAAGGGGTGTGAGACTCAAGAAAAGAACACCTTGTTGCACAAGGGTCTTAAAGGAACGTCATTTCTTTTTTAATTTTGGATATTTGCTTGTTGTTTTGGTCTCCACCACTCTCTCTGACCCCACCCCCCTCTGTTTTTTTATTCCTTCCTTCCCCATCTTTCCTAGGATGTTTGCTTTCCAGCTCCATCCTTCTTTTCACCTTGGTAAGGTCCTCCACTTCTTTCCTTATTTTCTTTTCCTTTTCACTTCTGCTTACACTTCATTTCCCGGCATTTCTTTCCTTGCACTTTTTCCTTTATTTTCTAGTTTTTTTTAGCCTTGTCTTAGATCTGGATTTTATGCTCCTTTTGCACCATTTAGTAGGATTATGAGAGCGCTTTTTATGCGGGTGGCTCGCTCACCTCCATTTTTCGTTCATCCAGTTTGTTCATGGGTTCTTTCTCTTGGTGGTGGTGACAGATCGGCGATGGCGGTACAGCTGGTGTGGTGAAGTATGCACTCATCCAGATTTAGGGTTTTTGTTGTTGTAGACTTGCTCTTTATGGGCTTTTCGATTGTATTTACTTTTGGCTTATGATTGTATTTGGATTGCCCTTGAGCGTTCCATTTCTTGTATTAGTTTTTATTAATGAAAGTTATCTGTTTGACAAAAAAAAAGAATAAAATGGGAAATTTTATTTAAACACATGTAACATCTTTCTATACTCAACTTAAATTTTAAATTTTAATTGTCTATTTTATCCTATTGCATAATTACTATTAAATACAATATGAAATAATAATAAAACTCAAATTTATCAATAAACCCACACACGATAATTAAACCCAAGCATCAACCTTTGTTTATTGTGACGACCCGTCCCAAATTATTGAATATATTTTATTCTTGAGCATGTAAAATGACAAAAAAGCCCTTGTTGTTTAATGACGTAGATGTACTTACTCATGTTTAAATTATTTTCTCGCTAGCGTAATTAAATATTATTCGTCGTCACGAGCGAATGGACGCAAATTAGGGCCAAATCGGGTTCGTAACGAAAAAATTACGAATGTTAGAATATAATTGGATCAAATAGGAAAATAAAATTCAAACCAATTGCAACTATTCCTGTTTTCTTGGAGCCCAATCAGATTTTTGGGTTGAAATTATATTTTTGGGCCACTTGGACTCTCCCTCTCTCTTTTCCCTCACACGGGCTGCCCAATGAGGAAACCTTAATATTTTTCTCTGGCCAATCTGTGGCCTCACTTACACACACACCCACACACGCACACCTTATTATCTCCCCTCTCTTCTCAAAAATTCCTTCCCATTCGTACATCCAAGGCTACCAACCCTCAAACTAAACCAAAACTCCACAGATCAAGCTTGATGTTTCCAGATTCCTACTCATCTCGAGCTTTAGAATCTGGTGATACCTCTTGTTTGGTGGTTTAACTTCGAAAATCCGAGATTTCATAAACTCCGGCGAGGAGCTAAGTTACTTTGACGTGATCGTGGGATTTACTTAAGTTTTTAAGGCTCGTGATGATCTCCTTGTGACTTCTGGAACATCTTGGAACAATTTTGGAATGAGTCGGACGTCGGGACACACGGGTTCATGAAGTTCTAGTTTGACCGGATTCCTCCAAGCTTATTCCGACCATTTCCCGTTAGTTTTAAGGCTCCAAATAGGTAAGGATGTGTTCTCCTTGTTGAGAGCTTCAAATGACACGCCCGCCCCTCGATTTTACTTTAAAACCTAGAAATTAACCCCCCCCCAAACCGTTTTCAATTATGCCATTTTAATCCCTAAACTTTTATACTCTCAATTTAGTCCCTACCCTCTTTTAATTTTAAAATGGTTTTGGTTCTTAAATGGTGAGCCCACTGGGCCCACCCGGATTTCTGTCTCCCCCGAACCCTCCCCCTTTCTTCTCTGGCCCTCTCGAACTCTCTCTTCCCCGTAACCCTCTCGCCCTCACTCTCCCTATCTCTCTCTCGCTCGACCTCGCCACCACACACACACACACACACCCTCGCCATCTCTCTCTCGTCTCTCGTCTCTCGTCTCTCTCTCTCTCTCTCTCTCTCTATCGCTGCGTAGGACAGAGGAAACCCAGGAATTTCTCCCGGCGAGTTCCCTGCGTTTTCCGTCGAGGTAAGCATCGATCTTCCTCCCTTCGCGTTAATTCATTGTTTAGTGAATGAAATTGAAACGTTTGGTGTGTTCTCTGTGAGTTTTAGGTCGAAATCGCGGCGGGGTGCGCACACCCCTTTTTCCGGCAAAAACCCGTGAGCATGGTGGACCTTTCCGACCATCACCGGTCGTTTCACGGCAAGGGAGTGGTACGAATCTCTTTCCCTCTCTCTGCGCTTCAATTTGGTAAGTAGATCAGGGTCTAGAACCCCGGGTTGTAGTCGATCGGAGCCGGGAAAACCCGGCGTCCTTCTCCGGCAGTTCAGGCCTCTCAGGCCTTGTGAAGAACCCAGGCCTTCGGGCCTTTTTTCCCCAAACCCAGAACCCCTCGGGCTATAGGCCCGTTTGCTAACCCAGCCCACTTCCTTCTTAGTTTATTTTATTTATGTTTTATTATTAGTTAAGGCCTTTGGGCCGTTTTAGAACTTCGGGCTTTAGGCCCGTTTAGGACCCAGCCCGTATGTATATATATATTTAATTATTTATATTAAATTCCTGTTTAGTTAATTATTAGGGCCTTTGGGCCATGTTAAGTGGGCATTAGGCCCATTTCTTTAAGACCCGGTTCCTTGGCCCGTAGCATTTTTATTTTTAGTTAGATTAATTATTAAGGCCTCGGGCCTTTGAAAAACCTAGGGCCTTTGGCCCCTTTTATTCCAAACCCAAACCCAAGGCTTATAAGCCTTGGGCCGAATTAGAGACAAGAGCCTTTGGCCCGTGACCCTTAACCCAGAAGCCCTATTGGGCCAACCCTAAAACCCAAGACCCTTTTTGGGTCAGTGACCCAAGCCCTAAACCCTTTAACCCTAACCCAAACCTAGATCCGGATCCAACCCAATTCGGGTTGACCCAGTGACCCGTGGGTTGACCCGTTGACCCAGACCCGTTGACCCGACCCGAGTTGACTGACCCGTTGACCCGTGGGCTGACCCGTTGACCCGTTGACCTGGTCAACGGTCAACGGTCAGCGTTGACCTTGACTTTGACCGGTCAACGGTCAAAGGTTGACTTTCGGTTGACTTTTTCGGGTTCCGTTCGGGACCCCTCCTAGGCTAAATTCGACGTCCTGGACCCGTTTTTGAAGTCCGTTTTCCCAAATAAATTCGTTTGAATAGAGTTTGACTAAGTTGTACCCTTTATGTGCTTAGGGGCAACTTTTGGGATTGTTCTAGATTCGCTAGCAGTGCAGCGCTGGACGGCTAAGTACTGTGAGTGGACCCCTTCTAAAATACTTACTTTATTTTAAGAAATTATATGAGTGAAATGCTTGAGTAAAGAATAGTGTAATACGATGTTTGAGTATTGAATGCTGAAATATAATGTTGAGATTAAATAAATATATGTGGCATTGATCTGATACTACCTAGTGGTCCACTTCCGCTACGGGATGAAGGGATAGGGTTCCGGTCCATCTCGGGCGACGGTTATGGTGCTGGCATAGGGCCTGGAGTGTGTTACCTCTGACTTTCGAGTACAGGGACGGGAAGCTGGCATTGGGCCTGAAGTGTGGTTTCCTCTGACTGTATGCTCAGGGACGGGGAGCTGGCATGGGGCCTGAAGTGTTATATTGGACATTCACTAGCGATTATTCCTCTATGATTATGAGTATAATATATGAATTATGAGTTTGAGATATGACTGTGTTTATGAGTTGTGATTGAGACACTGTGTTGTATGGTAGGTGTAGGAAAACTTACCTATATATCATGTTTTGTTTTCTAACTTGGGGGTTAGTATCTTGATAACTATTTTCTTATACGTATATCAAATTGGTCCACTCACCTTTGTTTTGCGCCCCCTTCAGGGCTTAGATTCGAGGCATACAATCCCGGCGTCGAGGCACTTCTGCATTTGGCATCTTCGAGTCCTCTCGGTGTAGGACCTACTCTTTTCTGTGTATTCGATTTTATGTTCTTTCTTGTATTAATTCAAATTAGATGTATGTTCTGAACACGTTCCTGAAATATCTATTAAATGTGTAATTTAAATTCTTAATTCTCGTTTTTATACCTTCTAAATGGCTTTCGTCACCCTTCGGGTGTCGGCCAGCACGTGACCACCCCGGTGTCTACAGGACATCGGGGTCGGGGCGTGTCAGATTGGTATCAGAGCGTGGTTTGTTCAGAGCAATACTTAGGATCTTCTGTCACCGTAGTAGTGTGTCAGTTATGACGTCATTTGGATGTCGTAATTTCTGAAATTGGTGCCATTTGGCACAATTGTGCAAATCTTCCTCTGTTTGAATTATCATCTTCTGGTGGAAATATCAGAATTTGTGTCGGGATTGTGCCTCCTTGATGACGTGTTTGGTGGGTGGACGAATTTCAGCATATGGCGATACTTTACGACGTGCCTTCCAAGGGAATGGCGGGTAAAGTCGGTGTTACTGGGAATCGACGTGTTCTAGAAATTTCAGATTAGGGAAGTCTGGTCAAGACCAGCTGTAGGTTTGTAATGACGATGCCACTCTGCAACATGCGTTCCCTAGGAATTGCGGGCAGAGTCGGCTCTACATTGAAAATCTTGGGAAACGGACATATTGGCAGTATGAGTTGGTTCAGACCAACTAGGAATCTGGAAACGGTAATATCACTCTGCGACATGTGTTTTCCTGGATTGGCGAACAGTCATACCTTAGTGATGATTACTTGAAACTTTCAAATTACGTGTTAGGGAAATCGGGTAAGTACTAGTTGAGGTGATGACTAGTAAGTGGTAGTTAGTATGAGCACATCAATGTTTCCGAACTCATTACCACTGAAGCAAACTAGTGTAAATCCTTGGAACAAGTCATCAGTGATTGTTCTATCGATAACCTTCTTGCATTCTCTAGTGACGAAGTCAAGTCCTTTAATCTTTGACCGTCAGCTTTACACCGAATCCTTCGGCCGTTGACTTTGTTGACATTAAATGCTTTTCTTGGAAAACTCCTTAGCAGCAGTCAATATTCTCACCAGTTTCCAAGCGGAGTTGTGATTCTTACTGGTGCTGTAGTTGAAATTGGATGATGGAAATCCAGACTTGTTTGGATAAACAGACTCCTCGAATTTCACTTGGGTTTGGTACCCGGAGGTAGACCCTAGCTTCTCATCTACGTACTTTTCGGTAGAGGTGAACTTAGCCTCTTGCTTGTAACCCAACTGATCAGTGCTCTTGTCCATTACTTGTTCAGCCTTGTAATGTTCAGTGTAATGATTTGAGACTTCAGCATATTCATCCTTGTACGAAGATCGAGCTTTGCTTTGAACTCCTCTGGACTCAATGAGCTTTGGTTTGCTCAAGAGCATCACTTTAAGGTAGCCAACCGTGTCACTGCATGCATACACAGACTGCTTTGTATCCTTCTTCTCTATCATTCTGTTAATTCAGAGGTATTATGTTTGAATTCTGAACCTTGTGATAGTTCTCACAAGGTGTAGTAAATTTTAAAACGTCTTTGGCCTCGTTAAACCTCATACACAGTTCTTAACTAACCTTGAGCTTAGACTCATGTTTCTTTTGGTCTAAGAAGCTAGTCAGTTTTGGTACGACACTGACAGTGAAAAGAAAATTTTGACAACGAAGTGTTGTCTCATCTGATCATAGTTCTTACACTTTCCAAATTCTGCGGTGGTGTATTAGTTAAATGGTTGACTGCACGCTGATGCAATAGGATTGAGTCACGTGTGTGCTTCTTAACGATTGGAACGGCACGATGTGAATTGTCTTATCCTGGAGCTAGAAATAGCAATGACCTTCCTGGTTGAAAATGTGGTGATGCTTTCTCTACAGTGAGAAATGTTGCATCCTCGTTTACCCAAATGCATCAATGACTACGATTGCATCATCGTGTACTACCCCGATTTTTGCAAGCGTAATGGCGGAACTCCTCAGTAGGAAGACTCACACCCAAATCTCATTTTGGGCATTTGACCCTAATCGGACAACTACAGCGAGATCGTTTCGGGATAGAAAAGCTGAAAAGCTAAATATACCGAAATCATATAAGCTTGTCAGGAGATTCAAAACGTCAGATCATGTCACGAGTTGTCGGACGAAGTTGATGACCGATGATGTTATCAGGTGTGTGACATCAGATCTTGAATTGTTATTAATCCTTAACGATCAAATTAGGCCGTGAACTCGAACATCAGAGTGGTTATTCAAATCCAGATATCTTGTACTCTAGATTTAATGGACTTGTTTTGACCCTCAAATTCTTGAGTGTTCTTTTAGCCTTCTCGACATGGTTTCTCGCTCAATCAGTGAGAAATTGACGATCGATCGATTCGGCGGAAGTGTACGCCTAGTTCATATCGCGTTGAACAGGAACGTTGAGAACATAATCTTTTCACAAGATTTTCCAGACTTAACAGAAAGAATTCCACGTGGCTGTGAGATTTCAGCTGCCTTGAATAAGAGTTGGATGAGGATTATAGTACAGATGATTGGCGGTTTATGTCACCATCTTACTATAATTTATAGGCATCACATCGTTTCCTTCTCCAATGATGTGTGTTCCTCTCGACGTACCCTCCCACTATCTCTCTTCGAGATCTTGTGGATGGTAGGTACGTTGACATCCAAATATCCCTAGCAAATCTACTTAGTACTCTCTGATGTGACACCCCGGCGTGATCAAGAAGGGAATCTGAGGATCTCTTCGCTCCTCTTGAAAGTCGTGTGTTTTCATGGTGCCTTCAGGTTGATCTAGCAGGTCTTCTTCTTTCCACCAACATTAATCTTGTTTGACTATAAATCTGCAACTAAACAAAAATGGAGAGGTGAATTGAGCACTGCAACAACTCCCAAGAGATACTGCTTGTTGGGAAAAATGAGTCCTCGTTTTCTACTTGCTTGGTTCGAGCTTTTGGGTCTATTACTAACCTGGTAGCAAGACAAAACAATGCTGAGAAAGTAAAAGAAGAGGAAAAGAATCACTAAATCAGTCAAACGGAAGTGTTTAGCTTGGAGAAAAGGATTGGGAATTACAGCAACTATCAGACGGTGGTTAGCGTGAGAATGAGACTTCTCTTTTACCGTTTGATTTGCCAGAGCTTTTGACTTCGCTGTCAACATGATGGCCACTTCTCTTGAATCCCAAGTTACTCTTTCAAGTGGATTCATGGTTGGCAAAACACTGGAGTAGTTGGTCACATTTGGAAGAACTGATGAGGATAGAGCGCTTGGTTCTAGATGGAGTTTTACGACGACAGGTTCTGTTCGGCTCGGTCGAATACGACACTATTTGCGTTACGTTATGAGAGTTGCTACATGCAACTTTGGTTAGCAGAGTAGTATTGCGGACTAGTGGTTAGGGGAACGAATTCGCAACGTGTGCAATCGTGCACCATTGGAAATTATTGCTTACTTATCAGGACAACGAATGAGTGGTTGATATCACGGGCGGCCGACTGTTGTATCGATAACTTGTTCGTTGGGTTGTTAAGCAAGTGAGTAGGTAGACTCGTTTATAGTAACCGTTATAGATTCCGCTATCGCTAGGACTTGACCCAAAAACACCTCTGTTCTCGAAGTACGTGTCGTTACGTACGCTTGGACAAGACCCATTTTCGTTTTCAGTTTTGAATTTTCAATGCAAGTATTTTTACTCCCTTTATTTTAGTAATTATTTTTATGTTACAAATGTTTTGGGGGAAAGTATTTTCGTTTTCGGTTTTAATTTCAGCTTGAAGTTTTCGACCTATATGTTAGTACGTATCTATTTTGGCCTTAACGTATTTTAAGTATTTAATTTTGACCCTATATTAATATATGTTTCTAATTCTATATCTTTATTAATTATGCCTTTATTTTTCTCTAATGGGGAAGAAGGTAAGAGATTGGAGGCATGATAGAGGATTTTGTGAACCGCTCGCGACGGTGTGACATATTCTCTTTGATGCACCCCCTCTAATTTGATTTCTCATTATATACCTATATTCGTCATACTATTTTCGAGTATTTTAACTTACTAGTGATTTTAAATTTCGGGGTCGAAATTTTTTTGTAAGGAGGGTAGAATTGACACGCCCGCCCCTCGATTTTACTTTAAAACCTAGAAATTAACCCCCCCCCCCCCAAACCGTTTTCAATTATGCCATTTTAATCCCTAAACTTTTATACTCTCAATTTAGTCCCTACCCTCTTTTAATTTTAAAATGGTTTTGGTTCTTAAATGGTGAGCCCACTGGGCCCACCCGGATTTCTGTCTCCCCCGAACCCTCCCCCTTTCTTCTCTGGCCCTCTCGAACTCTCTCTTCCCCGTAACCCTCTCGCCCTCACTCTCCCTATCTCTCTCTCGCTCGACCTCGCCACCACACACACACACACACCCTCGCCATCTCTCTCTCTCTCTCTCTCGTCTCTCGTCTCTCGTCTCTCTCTCTCTCTCTCTCTCTCTATCGCTGCGTAGGACAGAGGAAACCCAGGAATTTCTCCCGGCGAGTTCCCTGCGTTTTCCGTCGAGGTAAGCATCGATCTTCCTCCCTTCGCGTTAATTCATTGTTTAGTGAATGAAATTGAAACGTTTGGTGTGTTCTCTGTGAGTTTTAGGTCGAAATCGCGGCGGGGTGCGCACACCCCTTTTTCCGGCAAAAACCCGTGAGCATGGTGGACCTTTCCGACCATCACCGGTCGTTTCACGGCAAGGGAGTGGTACGAATCTCTTTCCCTCTCTCTGCGCTTCAATTTGGTAAGTAGATCAGGGTCTAGAACCCCGGGTTGTAGTCGATCGGAGCCGGGAAAACCCGGCGTCCTTCTCCGGCAGTTCAGGCCTCTCAGGCCTTGTGAAGAACCCAGGCCTTCGGGCCTTTTTTCCCCAAACCCAGAACCCCTCGGGCTATAGGCCCGTTTGCTAACCCAGCCCACTTCCTTCTTAGTTTATTTTATTTATGTTTTATTATTAGTTAAGGCCTTTGGGCCGTTTTAGAACTTCGGGCTTTAGGCCCGTTTAGGACCCAGCCCGTATGTATATATATATTTAATTATTTATATTAAATTCCTGTTTAGTTAATTATTAGGGCCTTTGGGCCATGTTAAGTGGGCATTAGGCCCATTTCTTTAAGACCCGGTTCCTTGGCCCGTAGCATTTTTATTTTTAGTTAGATTAATTATTAAGGCCTCGGGCCTTTGAAAAACCTAGGGCCTTTGGCCCCTTTTATTCCAAACCCAAACCCAAGGCTTATAAGCCTTGGGCCGAATTAGAGACAAGAGCCTTTGGCCCGTGACCCTTAACCCAGAAGCCCTA
Source organism: Crataegus laevigata (assembly GCA_963580275.1). NCBI lineage: Eukaryota > Viridiplantae > Streptophyta > Magnoliopsida > Rosales > Rosaceae > Crataegus > Crataegus laevigata. The sequence continues at coordinate 6,101,376 of OY756947.1, forward strand.
TTGGGCCAACCCTAAAACCCAAGACCCTTTTTGGGTCAGTGACCCAAGCCCTAAACCCTTTAACCCTAACCCAAACCTAGATCCGGATCCAACCCAATTCGGGTTGACCCAGTGACCCGTGGGTTGACCCGTTGACCCAGACCCGTTGACCCGACCCGAGTTGACTGACCCGTTGACCCGTGGGCTGACCCGTTGACCCGTTGACCTGGTCAACGGTCAACGGTCAGCGTTGACCTTGACTTTGACCGGTCAACGGTCAAAGGTTGACTTTCGGTTGACTTTTTCGGGTTCCGTTCGGGACCCCTCCTAGGCTAAATTCGACGTCCTGGACCCGTTTTTGAAGTCCGTTTTCCCAAATAAATTCGTTTGAATAGAGTTTGACTAAGTTGTACCCTTTATGTGCTTAGGGGCAACTTTTGGGATTGTTCTAGATTCGCTAGCAGTGCAGCGCTGGATGGCTAAGTACTGTGAGTGGACCCCTTCTAAAATACTTACTTTATTTTAAGAAATTATATGAGTGAAATGCTTGAGTAAAGAATAGTGTAATACGATGTTTGAGTATTGAATGCTGAAATATAATGTTGAGATTAAATAAATATATGTGGCATTGATCTGATACTACCTAGTGGTCCACTTCCGCTACGGGATGAAGGGATAGGGTTCCGGTCCATCCCGGGCGACGGTTATGGTGCTGGCATAGGGCCTGGAGTGTGTTACCTCTGACTTTCGAGTACAGGGACGGGAAGCTGGCATTGGGCCTGAAGTGTGGTTTCCTCTGACTGTATGCTCAGGGACGGGGAGCTGGCATGGGGCCTGAAGTGTTATATTGGACATTCACTAGCGATTATTCCTCTATGATTATGAGTATAATATATGAATTATGAGTTTGAGATATGATTGTGTTTATGAGTTGTGATTGAGACACTGTGTTGTATGGTAGGTGTAGGAAAACTTACCTATATATCATGTTTTGTTTTCTAACTTGGGGGTTAGTATCTTGATAACTATTTTCTTATACGTATATCAAATTGGTCCACTCACCTTTGTTTTGCGCCCCCTTCAGGGCTTAGATTCGAGGCATACAATCCCGGCGTCGAGGCACTTCTGCATTTGGCATCTTCGAGTCCTCTCGGTGTAGGACCTACTCTTTTCTGTGTATTCGATTTTATGTTCTTTCTTGTATTAATTCAAATTAGATGTATGTTCTGAACACGTTCCTGAAATATCTATTAAATGTGTAATTTAAATTCTTAATTCTCGTTTTTATACCTTCTAAATGGCTTTCGTCACCCTTCGGGTGTCGGCCAGCACGTGACCACCCCGGTGTCTACAGGACATCGGGGTCGGGGCGTGTCATCAAATCTATATAAGATTTGTGAAATTTGGTTGAAAAATGACAAAGATATCAAAGTTTAAAATTTTTCTAGTTTTCGTATAGTACAGACGGCGGTAGAGGACGGCGGATTCCGGTGAGGTTCACCGAAGAAGACAGAGAATATTCCGTTAACTTTAACGAAATATTCTAACGGCGGCAGGTAACTTTAACGGAATATTTCCTAATGCCGTTAGGGTTTCTGTTAGTGTGTCAAGCATGAGCCTGCGCGTGGCCAGCGCGTAAGGGTGCGTGAATCATCAGAATTTTTTTCTAAAAATATGGGGATGTTTGTGGTGTTGAGTAGGCTACGATGGTATATTCAAACACCCCAATTGAGCAACGTATGAGAAGTTATTATACGGTGAGACGTATTCGGAGGACGAGCATAGCCATGCAAGACTTGGGGGCTACGACCCTGCTACATACCAGTGAATGGGCTTTTGGTTTTCTATATATATACGTATATATGCTTTACATTTTTTCCAAAAATTGTTTAAAATGTAAATATGTTTTTAAATGCCATGTCAATTGCATCACATTTTAGTATATGCATTAGTATAAATATGCATAATATTGCATGACTCTGCAAACGCCCAGGTAAGCTTCAAGTGAGTACATATTGATGATAGAGATTACAGTGTGTATGGTTATGTTTAGATGCATTTAGTGCTCATTATTCTACACCCCAGTGTTAGTGCTCCGCCTGAGGCCAAGGCCTAGCCTTCACGTGATCGTTCACCTCCCGTACCAGACGCTTACCTTGGATCCAAGGTAAGTGCCAGCCTGTCGTACAGACCACATTAGGTGGTTCCGACTCATAGGTGACTTGCGATACTTCGCACAACCTTCACGTGATCGTAGCACTTAAGCATACCTATTTACACCCAGCCTGTCGTGAAAACCACATTAGGTGGTTCCGACTCATGTGCAGGAATTAGTATTTGAGCTATAGGTTTAGCCGTACTGGTCACATTAGGTGACTCCGGTTGACATATCATTTTTCATTGACTCACATCACTTGGCTTACATATTTATTACTGAGATACTTGACATGGCATCTAATTGGTTTCCAGTGTTCTTGAGCATGATTTCTATATACATATGTATTATTATTTTCTGGGAAATTATACGGGTTTTACGGTGAGGGGTTATTATGTTTAAAAAAGAGAAATGTGTTTTCAAAACTTTGTTTTTGCCCACTCACGTTTATTGTTTTGTGCCCCTTCAGGTTCTAGCTAGACGTTCGTGTTGGTGGCTCACGAAGACTCTACGGTGGTTCTGACAGTCTTCAAGTAAATGTAGGAACTTTCTTTCATGTTCTGTATAATTAATACTTAGCCTGCTGGATTGTACTTAGGTTACCTACGCTCTGAGTATTGTATCCCCACTTGAAACACTTTCACACACTTCTATATTTCTCTAGTGTAAATTAGTTAGTTTGATTTTTAATTGCTCACATTTTCATATCACTATCACTTCCGCACAGCACACATGGTTACGTCACCCTCACGTGACGGCCAACATGCCTCGATTTTGGTCGGGGTGTGTCATTTATCCTACGTTCATTCCGGCTAAAAGCCTAATAGCTCTGATAGAGAAAAACAAGCTTTTTCTATTGATGGATGGTGATTTTGAAGTTTTTAATCCTTTAACTAAGGTATAACTCGATTTATGGATAATTTGCGTTTGCTTTTTCTTTGAATTAAATTTCATACTTTTTATATTATATTGCATTTGTTTTTCTTTGCCGGTGTCTATCAGCGCCCCACACCACCATTGCAAGGACTTTTGATTAGTATTGCAAAGACATATTGACTTGGTTCTTGGTGCAAATAAAGATTGCCCAACCTCATCAACCTTAACCATTAACTAGAATGCGGCATTCTCTGGCAAATTCAAGTCTATGAAGGATCTCTTGCATCCCAAGTCTATGGATGGGTTTGGTAGCAGAAAGAAAAAAAAAAGACATGGAAATGCCAGTCCTATACAACATATGCAATTATAGAAGGGCAAAGGATGCTTCTTTGAAAAAGAACATTCAATTAGATGTTATTTATAAGGGGAATGAGTCTAAAGATAACTTTATATTTGAACTGGGTTTGAGATGGTAGTTTAGGTAATAAATTTGGGTTTAAAGAGGTATTAATTCTTTAATAAAAAACAATATGGGTGAAGAGAGTAAGTTGGGTGTAGAAATAGGTTATATGAGTTCAAATAAAATTTCCCTTAGATAATTTAACAGCATGTATTCATGCACCAGCCACCAAGCTTTTCATTTACCAATGTCGCCTTTACCATTCTTCAAGGTGGGCTGGATCCCTAAGTAAGGATGGGCAACGGTTATGGCAGGTGGGTAACCGCGGTTATTTACTCATGACCGTTTATGTTCATACCAGCATAACCGTTTACCCGTTGGGTAATTGCATAAACGGTTATACCCATACCCATAACCGTTTATAAACGGTTAACTATACCCATAACCGTGTACCCATTTAACCATAACCGTTTACCCATTTAACCACATAACCATTTACCCGTTTATCCTTTTTTTTACCCAATTACCCCTTTTTCACCCGTCTACATGTTTTTTTTTTTAACAACTTGACAATTACAAAAGAAAAATTTATCATAATTTTCGTTTTCTGACAATTAAACACCGTTATAGGTACATTTTAGCATGCATTTCCCTATTTTAATCATTGAAGTCCTCATACAATTCCAATAATTGAAATAATAGTTTATGAACGATATTTTTCTGCTACACCCAAGCAAGTCTTTAATTATAATCCATATGATTACAAAGTAAAGCTTCTAAAAATAAAAAGTAGTCATTATCTTGAATACTAGATGATTCAAAGCTCTAAATATTCCAAAACTAAATACTTTTGAACACTAATGCTTTACTATGAAATCAGAATGGTAAAACGCACCTTGAGAGGCGAGGAGATAGAGATGAGCGGGAGAGATGGGAGAGAGATGAGCAGCGAGGACAGAGAGATGAGCGGCGTAGATGAGAGAGGGGGTGTTGAGGACAGATAGATGAGTGGCAGAGATGAGATAGAGGACAACAAGGAGGGAGAGATGAGCGAGGGACGGGGCATTTGAGACTTTGAGTTTGGCGGAGAGATTGAAAATTTAGGGGTTTTAATTTTTTTTTAAAATTTTACATAAATTAAATTAAATAGGCAAATGGATACCCGTTATAACCGCGGGTAATACCCATAACTGCTCATTTAAATTTCACGGATAAACGGTTATACCCATAACCGTTTGTTCGTCTAAACAATTACCCATAACCGTAACCGTGAACTTTAAATGGGCGGGTAACCGCCGTTACCCAAACCCATGGGCATTTTACTCATCTTTATCCCTAAGGTACAATTACATATACAAGCTAGGGTAGATAAGACGATTCAAACAGAATAACATAAGAAAGAAACAAAGACTGCAATTATAGACTGAAAATAAGGGTCTTCAATGACAACAGAAAACTAAGGCCATCTCTAACCGATGGTTAGCCAAAGGGCTCGTTTGAGCCTTTTGGCCCTCCAAGATATTAATATTTTAATTAACAGTACAGGGTCATATTTGCCTCCATCTCCAATCGAGGGCCAAAGGGCCATATGATTAGCCCTGTCACAGTAGCTCTCTGGCCTCCAAGATATTAATATTTTAATGAACAGTACAGGGCCATATTTGCCTCCATCTCCAACCGAGGGCCATAGGGTCATATTAGCCCTGTCACAAAAAACTGTCTCCAACCGAGGGCCAAACATAATTTATTATTTAAAAACTAGAACTTAAATTCAAATCCAATGGTTAAGTGACACCAACATGAAAAGTTGAAAAAAAAAATATAATGTGAAGAGTTATAATGTGAAGAATTGAAAAAATTGAAAAATTGAAATGTGAAGAATTGAAAAAAAATTTAAGAAAATATAATGTGAAGAATTGAAAAAAAATTAAGAAAATATAGTGTGAAGAATTGAAATAGAATGAAGTGAGAAAGTATGGAATGGTGAAAATTATGTGAGAAATTGTGTAGGAATGGCTTAGGTATTTATAGGGAAAAAAAAAGGAATTTTTAAGTTTCATAAAAAAAAAATTTGAATCCAACGGTAACTAGCCGTTAAATTCAAATTCTGCCTATCATTCATGTCATTTATATCCGACAGGAATAACGAAGACATTTGGCTTGCTCCGGGCTGGGTTGGAATTTTTAGTATAATCGACAGGAATAGTGGCAAAATTTGAAATTCAACGGCTAGTTACCGTTGGATTCAAATTTTTTTTTTTGGGCCAAAATTTTTTTTTATGAAATTTAAAAACTCCCTTTTTTTCCTATAAATACCTAAGTCATTCATGCACCATTTCTCACATAATTTTCACCATTCCATACTGTCTCACCTCATTCTATTTAAATTCTTCACATTATATTTTCTAACCTTTTCCAATAATCTTTCCTTCAATTTTTTCAATAACATTAAATAATATTAAACAACATTTAAGTTGTAGTTTTAAAATAATAAATTATATTTGGCCTTTGGTTGGAGACCTTTTTTTGTGATGAGGCTAAAACGAGCCATATGGCCTTTTGGCCCTCGATTGGAGATGGAGGCAAATATGGCCATGTACTGTTCATTAAAATATTAATATCTTGGAGGCCCACAGAGCTAAAACGAGCCATCTGTCCAGCCCTCGATTAGAGATGGCCTAAAGAAAAAGGTCTAAAATCGTGGCTTGAAATGGTTAGTCTCTCGATTAATGACTAGGGTTACTCTGCCATGCTCCTGATGCTATTCATGTTAGATTTTTGGATCGCTAGACCCACCCCACTCTAACAACACCAATACTATCCCCAACTTCTTTACCACCTACCCAATCCGGGTAATCTTATTTAAATCCATTGGATTTCTTTGAACCCACCGATGTGGGACATTTAACAGTTGATTCTTATCCAACATCTGACAGTATCTTTCCTTCTTGACCCATATTTAATAATCTTAACCTAATTAAGTGAGTATATAATATATGGAGTTTACTTCGGAAGAGGAAGACATTGTAGCTGGCAGATTCACATGGAGAGTAAAAAACTTCTCTAAGTTGAAGAGTAAGAAACACTCCTCTGACGTTTTCATCATTGGTGATTTTAAATGGTATGTAATTGAGTTATCTTCTATATAGATACGTGAGTTTAAATTTTATTTTTCTGCTTTGTATTATTATTTTTGGATTACATAAATTTGGTTTGATTTGATCAGGCAGATCCTCATATATCCAAAGGGTCACAACAGAGACGCCAGCCTGCCAATATTTTTCGTTGTTGCAGATGCTTCAATATTGCTGTTGTAACATATATTGGGCCTCGATATTTGGGCTTCATGACTTATCCCATGATTCATGTAAAAAGGGAGGAAATCCTTATTCTATAAAAGGGATCCTCACCCTCACTTAAGAAGGGGAACACACAAAGAAAACAGATAACCAAAACAGAGAGCACATATAGCAAAGAGAGCAAACACTGCCTCTATAACATCCGTGTATATTCAACATTCATTTACATAGTGAAATGGAATCGACAACAGTGTGGACGTAGCTTCAACTTGATGTGAACCACGATATATCTTTGTGTTCTTGTATGTTTGTGTGATTCACGGTTAGATTTACATTGTTCTAAGATTGAACTGATTTTGTGCATCAACATTTGATGCCCCTGTGGGAATCAATACGAAAAACTATGTTGGTTTTCTTTCATTTTTTTCATCCTTCCTCCGTGAAACCCTCACAACCACCACTGTCCATCGTAAAATTCACACAAATCGAAAATCCCAAACGACCACCATGGACTTCACCAAGAAGCTTAAAACCGAGGCAAACGGGACCTTTACGACTTCTCTTCCAGCCCCTAACTCAGGACCAACTCATTGACATCCACCAAAACCTCATTCCAGAGCCACCCTCCACTTCCCATTTTATTAGAGAGAAAAGAGGAGAGAGATGGGTTACTACAGCATTTCCATGTTAGCGGTGGCCACGGTGGTTGTGTTGTTAAGTATATTCGGATCGGCGGCCGGTCAAACGACACCGAGTTATGCTCAGGATCTTCTGCCGTGCGCGGACTACCTCAACAGTATAGCTCAACCATCTGCCACCTGCTGCACTGCCATTAAGCAGACGGTGGCCACCCAGCTTCCGTGTCTCTGCAACCTATTTTACACTCCCGGACTTCTCGAAAGTTTGGGCAGCAACATCACTTCCGCTCTCAGAATCGCCACTACTTGCGGCCAATCACTTGATGCATTCAAATGCAAAACTGCCGTAGTTGCTCCTACACAATCCACACATGCAGCCACAGACTGCCCAACCTAGAGTTATCTATGAAGACAAATTTTTCAGTCTCAATCAATTCAACGAACAGAATGGCAACAACACTTTCCCTTCAAACACCATCTAGCGTCCCATAAGTCTACAACCCTCAATCCACCACTACCTTCAATGTGTAGCCACCTCAACCACGGCGACCAGCCACCCACAGTTTCATGTATGCAAGTGGGGTTACAACCAGCAATTCAACAGAAAGCAAAAGAAGAAAAGGGATGAAAAGAATAAAGAAAGAAAAAGGATGTCTGGAGGTGGAGAAAAGCCGAGAGGAGAAATTGGAGAGCACGGCTGCCCACTCCATTGTCTAATAAAATAAGATCAAGATGAACTTTAATCATTCGTGGCAGGGGACAAGTACAGAGTATAATATATACCCATTATCTCACTATCTGGAAAAACCCACAGGGAGAACACGAAGAAGATATGTCACAATCCACTCTCCTTAGGGGCACGACGTCCTCGTCGGCACACTTCCGCCTAAAGATTGGCTCTGATACCAAATTGTCATATCCCAGCCTGGGGCGGATTACTTCCCGGGCTTGTCCGTTTTGGGCCCCAACCACGTCTTCACGGTTTTATTTTTTGGGAACTCACGAGCAACTTCCCAGTGGGTCACCCATCATGGGAGTGCTCTAGCCCCATTCTCGCTTAACTTCGGAGTTCATATGGAACCCAAAGCTAGTGAGCTCCTAAAAGACCTTGTGCTAAGTAGAGATAGAAATATACATATAAGGCTTACAGGATCCACTCCCCTAGGCGATGTGGGATGTCACAATCCACTCCCCTTAGGGACCCGACGTCCTCGTCATCATACTTCCAGCCAGGGATTGGCTCTGATACCAAATCTGACCGCCCCGATCCCAATGTCCCCAGGACATCGAGATCGGGGCGTGTCAGATTGTAGGACCCACTCCTTTTGTTTATTCAATTTTACATTCTTTCTTTTAGTATTCTAATTTAGTTGTATACTCTGAACACGTTCTTTTTTTTCATATTAATTACCTTTAAATTTATAAGTCTCATTTAATTCTCGTTCTCATGCATTCTAAATGGCTTTCGTCACCCCTCAGGTGTCGACCAGCACATGACCATCCCGATGTCCCCAAGATATCGGGATTGGGGTGTGTCAGATTGTGATATCCCACATCGCCAAGGGGAGTGATCTTTATATGTATATTCCCATTTCTACCTAGCACGAGGCCTTTTGAGAGCTTACTGGCTTCGGAGTTAATCAGAACTCCGAAGTTAAGCGAGTAGCGTGCGAGAGCACTCCCATGATGGGTGACCCACTAGGAAGTTCTCGTGTGAGTTCCCAAAAAAAAAAACCATGAGGGCGTGGTCGAGGCTCAAAGCGGACAATATCGTGCTATGGCAGATGTCAGGCCCGGGATGTAGTGGACCCCGGGTTGGGACAAGATAAAACCTTCTTATCTTTCCAATTACAGCTCATTATTTTAATATTATGTTGATACCATCATCATTTCTATCATTATTTTATTATTATTATTATTATTATTATTATTATTTGTAATGTTTATCATATGATCATTACTTACTTTGACCATATGACTATATGACCATTACTGTGCCCCATATATATATATATTGGACAGATAGTAACCATTCAAAAAAGGGCAAAGCCCAGGAGCCAAGCAGCAGTACAAGGCTAGAAAAGAAAAACGCAACGAGCAGAAAGAAAAGGAACAAGATAGCCAACCACTGCCACTCCACATATATAGCCCGACCACACCATATACCTTCACTTTTATTATTTTATCACCTCGTAGCTACCATAGCTCGTGGCATGATCAGACCAAATTGGCTATCTTCATTACTTGAATGAAAATGTATAACATATGTGATGCCCTTAACAATGTCACATATAATACAAATCATTTACCACATAACTTAATAAATTATTTATGTGTAGTAGGCATAAACTGTCATTTTGATTTATAACTTTGTCAATTGATTCATTCATTATACGTTCATACTTATACTGTCACTTGTTGTCAGGAATTATTGAGCAACTAGCTCTATTGATCAACATTGGTACTGATTAAAGAAGCCTACCAACTTATAGACTCATGAGCCACATGCTAATGGTGACAAAGATTTAGTCTAAACGGTAATCTCTTGTCTGACCAGACACTCACTTGCTCGGATACTCGCTCATTTGGGCACTTATGTGCTTGGACACCTATTCGTTCGGGCACTTACGAGATTGAACACCGTCAAACTTGGACACCCGCTCGAACCCCGACTCACTGGCCCAACTTGTGGACCCAACTCAAGGACCTTACGTATGACCCTAACTCAAAGACCCGACTTGTGGACCCGATCCGCGGATTCGACACATAGACCCAATATGCGAACGCGAGTCATGTCGAGAGTTAACTCATAAGGAGCAGACCCTGACGTCGAGTGCATACTCGTAACGAGGAATGCCATGAGTCGAGCCTCCTCGCAATGAGCACAGTCTCTAGCCAAGCGCGAGCATTGCCTCTAGCCGAGCAACCGAGCAATGTGTGCTACCTCTATCTGAGTATTGCTTCACGTTGAGCACCGTCTCATGTCGAGTACTAGTTCTGGACGACATCTAGTCTCTTTGGCCGACACATGGATTAAATTTGAAGTCTTCATCCAAAAGACTCTTGACTAAAGACTTGAGGGACTCATGTTGTATCATATATTGGGCCTCGGTATTTGGGCTTCATAACTTAGCTCATGATTCATGTAAAAAGGGAGGAAACCCTTATTATAAAAGGGCTCCTCACCCTCACTTAAGAAGGGGAACACACAAAGAAAACAGAGAGCACAGATAGCAAAGAGAGCAAACACTGCCTCTATAGCCTCCATGTATATTCAACATTCATTTACATAGTGAAACGGAATCGACACCAGTATGGACGTAGCCTCAACTTGAGGCGAACCACGATATATCTTTGTGTTCTTTTGCGTTTGTGTGATTCACGATTGGATTTACGCTGTTCCAAGATCGAACCAATTTTGTGCATCAACAATTGCCATCTGGGTAGAGTAGATGTGCACGATTCAAGTTCACTGTGGTTAATCAACTTGACAGAAATAAGTCAACAACAATGGGTATTTTCTTAGTTACTGTCCACTGTTCGTGAAAAAATTAATGTTGGTTGAATGCAATTCATGATGCTTTTATATTCCTACCCTTCATTTCATTTTTTTACAGTGTGTAACTTTCTTTTTATTATTATAAATGTTCTAAATATTGGCCTTAGGTTGGCTTTGTAGCAGCAATCTTATGTATAATGATACTTAGCTTTTGAGAAATCATCTTTCTACCAATACAATTTTTATATGCGAACTGCACATTACACCGTTCAAGTTTAGAGTGATTTTCAAAATAAGATGATGGGGTTCTAATTTTCTTTGAATGTACCATGATGTTTTGAAATCGTATCAATTTATATCTTTGTTAATTTGTTTATCATTCATTAAATAGATATCATGATGACAATCTTGAGACCCATTTGTGTGTCATCATAGTAGCCACAAATACACATCATGGATCTTAGCCCTAGTTTGGGAGTGAGGTGCTTTAAAAAAAAGCACCTATGAAAAAAAGCTGTAAGAGTTTTAGGTGTTTGGTAAACTAAAAAAAAAAGGGCTTATTTTGGAAGCTGCTGTGAGAATAAGCTGAAATCAAAGGAAAAAGCTGAAGCAGCTATTTGTAGCTTTGGAAAACTGGCTTTTTTTCAAAGCACACGGAGCTACAGTGCTCTTTTAATGAAAAGACCCACTATCAGACTGCTTTTTTTTCCAAAAGCACTTTTACAAAAATGTTTACCAAACACTCAGCTGATTTATTTCACAACCGCTTATTCTCACAGCACAGCCGCTTATTCTCACATCAGCTTTTTTTCAAAGCACAGCAATACCAAACCAGCCCTGCCTTCTCCTCAATCAATGGTTGACAGAAATAAGTCAACCAATTACACCATTTGGTCTCGATGGTGTAATTGTGGCTTCTATGTTTCCACATGGTAATTTTAACGGATGACCATAGGGTCATATATATTGAACGTATAAATTGATATGATTTAAAAACCTCATTCATGGTGCAGTTTGAGAAAATTAAAAATCTATTGCCTATGTTGAAGTTTAGTTAAAATATGGAGGGTGAGTGTAAAATGCCGGTTTGAGTCTTGACTGAGGTCAGGGATCATATATTCTCACTCTTCTATAATGATATGTGTTAGCAGCTGTAAAATGAGTTTAGGTTCAAGTTTTAGTTTTTGTAAATTAGTTATATTTGCGAGATCTGGTTTTCTACTTTAGGTGGATTTTAGTTAGCTAGCTAGTGGATTTCTTATTGTTCAGTTTGTTCTTCTCTTTATCTATGCCATCCTTTTAGGAACTCTGGACTCTTGATAGATTCCAATTTATCATATCGGAAGTGCTATATGTTAGCATATAAGGAATGGTTGGGATAGTGCCAGGTGTCATTAGTAAAGCAGATTGAGTTAGTTATAAGGAAATTGTATTTATATATAAGTGTGGGATGTAAACAATATGGCATATATGAAAAACACAGAATACTTTTTTACTCTCTCTCTACTTTCTCTCACTATATTCTTGCTCTGTATATTTCTCCATTACAATTGTCATGGTATCATCGCCGGCAATGCGTAACACCGACGTCGATCTCTGATTCATGTGCTTCCGCTTCGTTTTCTTGGTGGTAGTTGCTCTCGATTGCTTCATGGATCTCAGTTGGTGACTGCAACCCTAACAAATTTGGGGATTTTTCGTCTGCAAGTCGATCGCGGATCTCAGTCGGTGGCTGAAACCCTAACAAATTTGGGGTTTTTTTGTCTGTACATCGGTGGTTGTTCTTCTTGCACTTACTTCGTTAATTGTTGATATCTTGTGTTGTCTCTCTCATTTGCGATTGTTGCTGAAGTTGTAGTGTTGCGATTGTCTTGATCTTCTGTAATCTGGAGTCTATTGTATTGATTACGCTATTTTCTTGATGCACATGTTGTTTGCATAAGTCTATCTGTGGAGAATGATGTCGAAGAATTGTGCTGAAGATTTGTGGTCCTTTGATTGTTTGTTTCTCAGTCTTGCAATTCAGTTAATCTTGTGCAGTTTTCATCATGGTGACTGTTGCTCAATTAGCCCTTACTCAATCACCAATTTCTTCGTTGATTCCTAGTGTTGGTAACACTGTCACAGTGAAATTGGATGATTCCAATTATGTTACTTGGAACTTTCAAATGGGACTCTTATTAGAGGGAAATGGAATTTTTGGTTTTGTGGATGGATCTATTCCTTGTCCGGATAAATATCATGGTTTTGATTATAAGGAAGAAACTATTACCAATGCACACAATGTTACTCATGATTACAAAGTCTGGAAGATTCATGATAAAGCCCTCATGACTATCATCACTGCTACACTGTCTACTGCTGCTCTGTCCTATGTTATTGGTTGTCAAAGTTCTTATGATATGTGGAATAATTTGAGGGAAAGATTTTCTAACATGACTCGAACGAGTATTGTTCAAATAAAGATTGATTTGCAAAACATCAAGAAAGGGTCAGAGTCTATTAATCTGTATCTGCAGCGCATCAAGAACTGTAGAGATCAACTTGCTGCTATTGGAGTAGATATTTCAGATAAATATATTGTTATTGTTGCTCTTAAAGATCTTCCTCGCGAGTTTAATACTATAAAGGCAATTATAAGGGGTCAAGAGAATATGGTGTCTTTAAAAGAGCTGAGATCCCAATTGAAAGCTGAAGAAGCTTTTTCTGTCTATGATGCTGGCGGATCATCTGGTGGTGTATCACACAGTGCATTTCCACACTCATTTGGTGGATTATCTCAACTGCCATTTCAAAATCAAATGTTCCAGATGAATAGTCTTTTTGCATTTGTGTCTCATAGTGGTTCAGGAACTTACAACAATTTCAGGGGGAATGCTTTCAAACCAAAAGGGAAAGGAAAGAAATTTTATCATAATTTTTAACAACCTCACCACAATGGTGCTTCATTTCCACAGCAATCTTCATCCCATAATTTCCAAGGCTCTTCTTTTCAGTCTATCAATTCTCCTCTGGCTACTGACCAAGTGAATCAGCCTTGTCAAATATGCAATAGGAAAGGTCACAGTGCTCTTCATTGCTTTCCAAAAGGGTGTCAAATTTGCAATAGGAAAAGACATACTGCTGCAACTTGTTTTGACCGAAATAGTGGTGTTTCTCAAATGGTGCCTCCTCAGTTTTATACATCACCACAACCACTTTATCCTCAACAGTTTCAGTTCTCTGGTTATCATTCTTATCCCAATTCTCAACAAGCTTCTTTTTCTGCACAATTGTCACCTGCAGCTGTGGTTAATCCACCTCAATTTCATTATGCAATGATGACCTCTCAGAATCATTCTCCTGTTGCAATGAATGCACAGTCTAATCCTTCTCCATCTGCATCACAGCAAGAGTATTGTTACTTGATTCAGGAGCTTCACATCACATGACTTCTGATTTGTCTAATATTCAAATGGTTGCTCCTTACTCATCCTCTGACACAGTCACTGGTGCTAATGAAACAGGTCTAACCATTGCTCATATTGGCCAGTCTATTCTTCCACTACAATCTCACAATCTTTGTTTAAAATTTGTCTTACATGTACCTCAATTGTCCCAACATTTATTGTCTATGCATAAACTGTGCAGGGATAATAATTGTAGATGTATTGTTGATGAGTTTTGTGTGTGCATACAAGACAAGGGTACTTAGAAAGTTTTGTATCACGGATTGAATAATAATGCTATCTATCCTTTACTCGTGTTGAAGACTTCTCAGGTTTCTCCCGCAGCATATCTTGGACAGAGAATAAATTCTGCAACCAGGCATTGCAAATTGGGTCATTCTACTAATTCAGTAGTCAAGGCAACCCTCTCTAAGGTAGATATTCCTTTTACTTGTATAGAACCTACTCATACTTGTAAAGCTTGTTTACAAGGCAAATTTACATATCTACATTTTCCTTCTCTGGCCTCCAAGTCTGTAATTCCGTTTGAAATCATTCACACTGATGTTTGGGGTCCATCACCTAGTTTGTCTATTGAAAGATATAGGTATTATGTGTCCTTTATTGATGAATGTACAAGGTACACATGGATATTCCTGATAATGAATAAAGCTACTGTTTTTGGTCTCTTTGTTCAATTTCAAGCTTTTGTGCACAACTTCTTTAATGTTAATATCAAAATTTTGTAAAGTGATGGTGGTGGAGAGTACATTGGGATTCTTTTTCAGAATTTTCTTAAGGACAAGGGTATCTTGCATCATAAGTCTTGTTTTTATATACCCCAATAAAATGGGCTAGCCGAGAGAAAGAATCGGCATATTACCGAAACAGCTATCACTCTTCTTTAACAAGCTTGTCTTCCTCCTCAGTTTTGGTACCATGCATGTGCCACTGCAGTATATCTTATTAATCGCATGCCTACTTCTATCTTGCCTATGAAGTCACATTTTGAAGAGTTATATCATTCTTCCCCAAAACTGGATCATTTAAAGATTTTTGGTTGTGCTTGTTATTCCTTCTTGCGGCCCTATAGATCCAATAAGCTTGAACCAAAGACTAGTGAACACATATTTTTGGGATATGCTGCTCAGTATAAAGGTTTTATTTGTTTTAATCCTCAAGCCAATAAACTCATTGTCTCTCGGCATGTTCTCTTTAATGAAAGCATTTTTCTTCCAACAAATATGGTGTGTAATTCCAATTCTGGTTCCAAGTTTGCTTCAGTACCTTCCATTGTCCACCCTAATACTTTTCATCATCCTTCATTGGTACCTATACCATTTCCTTAAGTGTTCTCCAAGGATTCTGGTTCTCCGCATCATTCTACAGTGGGTTCTTCTGCATCAAGTGAGTTTGTTTCTTCTGGTACCACTTCCTCATTACCATTGGATCACATAACCGGTGTGGATTTGTCTGGTCAAGTCAGCTATGAGTTACATCCTAATATTCACATTTCTCAAGTTCCAACCAGTCTCTATTACTGCTGCTAATCATCATCTTATGCAAACTCGCTCAAAGTCAGGTATTTTTAAGAAGAATAAGGCATTTTCTGCTGAAGTTCAATTTGGTGATTACGAACCTCAATCCTATTCTGCAGCATGTAAATTGTCACAGTGGCAGGGTGCAATGCAAGAAGAAATGGACGCTCTTATTCACCAAAATACTTATACCTTGGTTCCGCTTCCTTCAGATGAGAATTTGGTTGGGTGTAAGTGGATTTATAAGATTAAAAATTAAAAATTAAAAATTAAAAAATAAAAAACATCCTGATAGTACTATTGCTCGGCACAAGGCCCGGTTAGTAGCTAAGGGGTTCTCACAGGAAACCGGGTTAGACTATTATGAGACATTTAGTCCTGTGGTTAAACCTACCACAGTAAGACTTCTACTTTCTTTAGCTGCTTCTAATGGCTGGAAACTCAAGCAGTTAAATGTAAAAAATGCTTTTTTACATGGTTTTCTTACAGAGGATGTCTATATGGCTCAATCTCAAGGTTTTGTCAATCATATCCATCCTACACATGTGTGTAAATTACAGAGATCTTTATATCGCTTGAAGCAGGTCCATGGCCCTGGAATGAGCGTTTTACCGAATTTCTTCTCACTTTGGGTTTCAAATCATCTTATGCTGATCCATCTCTCTTTGTCAAGTCTGAGAATCAGTCTATTATTGTCCTTCTATTGTATGTGGATGACATTATTCTTACCGGCAGTAGTGTTCCTGAAGTTCAAAGTGTGATCAATCAGTTGACTACAGAGTTTGATATGAAGGATCTTAGTCTTCTACATTTTTTTCTTAGTTTACAAATTGAGTATCAATCCAGTGGCATTTTTGTTCATCAATCCAAGTATATCAAGGATTTGTTAACCAAGGTCAACATGCTCCATTGCAAACCTTGCATTACTCCATGCCATCCTAATCACAAGCTGTTGAATCATGGTAGTCCCTCATTCTCCAATCTTTTCAAATATAGAGGTATCATTGGGGCTCTTCAATATCTCACATTTACTCGCCCGGACATAGCCTATTCAGTGAATCAGGTATGTCAGTTTATGCATGCTCCCCGAAGATCATTTCCTTGCTGTTAAACGGATTTTGCGCTATCTCTGTGGCACTATGACTCTTGGTCTCAACTTTCAACATGGCTCTCTTGATATTAAAGTATACACTAATGCTGATTGGGCTGGGGATCCCATTGATAGGCGATCAACAACTGGGTTTGTATTATTTTTGGGCTTTAATCCTATTTCTTGGAGTTCCAAGAAACAACATAGAGTGAGTCGGTCGTCTACTGAAGCTGAATATCGGGCTATGGCCACCACTACTGCTGAAATTGTGTGGATTCAATAATTGTTACGGGATCTCCATCTTTCATGTCAATCTGTTCCACTTCTTCATTGTGATAATCTTTCTGCCATGGCATTGGCCACTAATCCTATTCTTCATTCCAAAGCCAAACGCATCGAGATCGATTGTCATTTTGTTAGAAAACGGGTTCAAAAAGGGACAATCATGCTTCAGTTTGTCTCTACAACAGAACAGTGTGCTGATGTGCTCACAAAAGGCTTATGTTCTTCTCAGTTTCAGGTTCATTGTTCCAGTCTTATGTTGGGATCTACCCTTCCTAAGATTGAGGGGGAATGTTAGCATATAAGGAATGGTTGGGATAGTGCCAGGTGCCATTAGTAGAGTAAAGCAGATTGAGTTAGTTATAAATAAATTGTATTTATATATAAGTGTGGGATGTAAACAATATGGCATATACGAAAAACACAGAATACTTTTTTACTCTCTCTCTACTTTCTCTCTCACTATATTCTTGCTCTGTATATTTCTCCATTACAATTGTCACTATAAAGGCATTTAGCAATGTTTTTTGGGAGCTTTAATAAAAAAGGCTTGAACTAAGTTTATTTTAACCAAAAACCATCCTATAACTTTTTTTAACCAAAAATCATCCCAGAACAAGGTAAAACCCACCAAATCAACAGATAGCTCGACCACCAGCCAGTCACTCATGGGCTCTCCTTTGGCCCTCACCATCCTCCTCCTCCTCCTCCTCCTCCTCCTCCTCCTCCTCTTCTTCTTCTCGCTGAGTACTACAACTTTCCTTTTTGAATCACCCTATTTTGTTAAGTATTGAAGAAGTTATATCCATTTGAATCTTACCTAGTTTTCGGCGACCTCCGAGGCTTTTGAGACATTTTTCCGGCCAAACCACAACGAGTTAGCCATCGTGCAAGGAACCATTCTCTTCGTCTCTTTGAGAACTACGATTTTCGTTTTTGAATCACTCGATTTCGTTGAGTATTGACAAAGTTATGAGCGTTTAAATTTTGTCCAACCCAGTTTTCGGCGACCTCCGAGGCTTTCGAGGCGTTTTTCGGCCAAACCACAATGAGTTAGCTATCGTGCAAGGTACCATTCTCTTCGTCTCTTCGAGAACTACGATTTTCGTTTTTGAATCACTTGATTTCGTTGAGTACTGATAAAGTTATGAGCGTTTAAAGTTTCAACTTTCCGGCCGAAATCTGGCCTTCCCTTCCGTTAAGCTCCGGCGAGCAGCAACCACACCAAGCCCTTTGGGCTGTGCACAAACAAACACTATATCTGGAAAGAAAATGAACATTAACACTGTCGCTGGAAAAACATAACAGTCTCTGCAAAAAACTAACATTTGTCGCTGGAAAAACTAACACTGTCGCTGGAAAAATTAACACTGTCGCTAGAAAAATAACACTGTCTCTGGAAAAATTAACATTGTCTCTGGAAAACTAACACTGTCGCTGGAAATAAACTAACAGTGCAGTGACTTAAATTCTAGAAACAGTGACTTAGATTCTAGAAACAGTGATACTTAAAATCCAGAAACAGTGACTTAAATTCCAGAAACAGTAACTTGATTCCAGAAACAGTTTATTTTTACATTCCAGAAATAGTGTCTGTCGAAAAGAACCAAAATTCAGAAACAGTGACATAAATTCCAAAAATAGTGACTTAACTTATAACATGGTTTTTTATTAAACAAAACTTAGCTAAACACAAGAAACTACTCTTTTCAGCTTTCTGTTTTCCATTTTCTATATTCTTAACGTGAACCAAATATATAGCTTAAATTCGCTAATTGGTACACTGTTAGCTGCATGACATTATGTTGATAAAAAAATATTCGTCTGATAATTATATTGTTTTGGGATAAGGCACTCATATAGCAGTTAGAATAGTTAAGCTTGATTCTTCTGGTAACCTAATGAAGCCACCTGTAATTTGGCCATGATGGCCGCTATGTAGTTGGTATAACTGCTTGTTAAAACTTGTTCCTGCATCCGAGTATCTGCACCTATTATTCTTTTCTTTTTTTTGGGCTGAAGTACCTATTATTCTTAATTAACTTTGATAAGTTAATTCCTTATCTGAATAATTTTGAAATTTTTCTGCAGAATCTTATCGGGTCCTCAGTAAACATTATCATATAACCCCAATCGGTGTATAGTTGTAGTTAACTGGTGGTTGTGTCTCTTTGAACTATTTTAAGGGTTACACTTTCTTATGTAAAAGTGGAATGGTAACTATAAATGATTCAACATTATAGCCATGTCGATGAGATGTTGAAGTCATATTGTGCATTTTCTCTACGATATCAGTTTCTGAATTCTTAATCTTAACAAATTTCAATGGTGTACAGAAAGGTTGAGATGCTGCAACAATATTCTTTTCTTCCTAACAAACATTTTGGTTATGGAGTCATGGTTTTCTTGTTAATTATTTTCCTCTGCAACTGTCTGAAATTCTTATATTAATATGGCTCCCTTTGTTTTAAAAACAAGAAAAACAAGAAACTATGGCTTTCTATGTCTTCTTTTCTTTATTACATGTTGATAAACTCACGCATTGTTGATTAACATTTTTATGATATCGATTTACTAATTTTTTTAATATTTGTAGAAACTCATAATGAGAAAGAGTTCAAAGCAGGAGTGAGTTCGTTGGGATATAGATCGTTTATGCCTTTGAGTAAGCTCCATGATCGCAGTGCAGGCTATCTTGTGAATGATACTATTGAAGTAAAGGTTAAAATCCTTGAGGCTGAAAGTGATGAGGATGATGAACACGATAAAGGATCATCTGATTTTTCTACGAGTACGAAGAATTCATCAAATGCAGATTAATACAGATTCTGTGCAAGTTCCAGACTCTTCAGTATCACCCAATTCTGAAGCAAGTCGTGAACTGCTTCCCTCCCATGATAAACCTTCTCTAAAAGATTGCACTAACACTAGCACTGATAGTCGTGCTGGCCCTACTGTAGTCAAGGAACATGAGAAAGAAAATATACCCTATGCTTTTCCAGCTAGCGAGTTTGTTGATTTCAAGGGTTTAGGTTGGATAGAGAATGCTTTTGTCCCACAACTAGAGGAAGTTTGTTCGTGGCACTGGCATCCTTCAATGATCAAGTGCCAACAAAAGAGGAGTTGTCACTGAATGTGCATTCACAGCTTTGGGAAGAGTCTTGCATTTTCTAAAGACTACAAAACGTAAGGTTATGACGTCTGAGGACTCCAACGAGAACCTTCAGCTTTTATGGGAAGAGCTAGAGATCTTTAGATTTGACTTGGCCTGGTTAGAGCCATATGTTCAATCCGCTTTGTGTATGAAGAAATTTGAGGAAATGACAGGGCAAGTGAAAAATTGAGAGGAGAGGTGGATGCTTTGGAGACCGAACTGAAAAGACGAAGGACTGAGCTAGTCGATGCAGAGGTAGATCTTGATAGGGTAGCAGAAAGAGACTTGGTAAATTTAAAGGAGATAGATATGGACAGTGAGTGAGGTTATGGAGGGCATTAGCCTAATATTTGGTGGTTTTACATTTTCGGTCACAGGACTGCGATGGGCAATGTGACCAAACTTGGCTCGTTTTAGCTATAAGCGTAACAACGTTTTTGCGCCGTTTTCACCGAAAGCCTATCTATTTGACTCGGTTTGACTGGGTTTTACATGATTACCTTTTTAGGAAAATTAATAAAAAGGGCTTGAAAATTTTTAGTTTTAATAAAAAACCATGTTATAAGTTAAGTCACTGTTTCTGAATTTTGATTCTTTTCGACGAACACTGTTTCTGGAATATAAAAATAAACTGTTTCTGGATTTTAAGTAACACTGTTTCTGGAATCTAAGTCACTGTTTCTGGAATTTAAGTCACTGCACTGTTAGTTTATTTCCAGCGACAGTGTTAGTTTTCCAGAGACAGTGTTAGTTTTTCCAGAGACAGTGTTATTTTTCAGCAACAGTGTTAGTTTTTCCAGCGACAGTGTTAGTTTTTCCAGTGACAGTGTTATTTTTCCAGCGACAGTGTTAGTTTTTCCAGCGACAATGTAGTTTTTCCAGCGACACTGTTACTATTCATTTTCTTTCCAGATACAGTGTTTGTTTGTGCACGGCCCAAAGAGCTTGGTGTGGTTGCTGCTCGCCAGAGCTTAACGGAAGGGAAGGCCGAATTTCGGCCGGAAAGTTGGAACTTTAAATGCTCATAACTTTGTCAATACTCAACGAAATCAAGTGATTCAAAAACAAAAATCGTAGTTCTCGAAGAGACGAAGAGAATGGTACATGCACGATAGCTAACTCGTTGTGGTTTGGCCGAAAAAGGCCTCGAAAGCCTTGGAGGTCGCCGGAAACTGGGTTGGACAAACTTTAAACGCTCATAACTTTGTCAATACTCAACGAAATCGAGTGATTCAAAAATGAAAATCGTAGTTCTCGAAGAGATGAAGAGAATGGTACCTCGCACGATGGATAACTCGTTGTGGTTTGGCCGGAAAATACCTCGAAAGCCTCGGAGGTTGCCAGAAACTGGGTAAGATTCAAATGGATATAACTTCTTCCATACTCAACGAAATAGGGTGATTCAAAAAGGAAAGTTGTAGTACTCAGCGAGATGAAAAGGAGGAGGAAGAAGAGGAGGAGGAGAATGAGGAGGAGGAGGATGAGGGCCAAAGGAGAGCCTATGAGTGACTGGCTGGTGGTCGAGCTATACGTTGGTTTGGTGGGTTTTACCTTGTTCTGGGATGGTTTTTGGTTAAAAAAAGTTATAGGATGGTTTTTGGTTAAAATAAACTTAGTTCAAGCCCTTTTTATTAAAGCTCCCTTTTTTTTATTAAAACTAAAACTTATAACATGGTTTTTTTTATTAAAACTAAAATTTATAAAATGATTTTTTATTAAACAAAACTTATAACATGATTTTTTATTAAAACTAAAACTTTTCAAGCCATTTTAATTAATGTTCTTGGGAGCTTTAATAAAAAGGAAAATGAAACTGACACTGTCTCTGGAAAATGGCTTGAAAAGTTTTAGTTTTAATAAAAAATCATGTTATAAGTTTTGTTTAATAAAAAACCATGTTATAAGTTTTAGTTTTAATATAAAAAAACCATGTTATAAGTTTTAGTTTTAATATAAAAAAAAACATATTAAAGCAGTCACTGTTTCTGGACTGTAAAAATAAACTGTTTCTGAATTTTAAGTAACATTATTTCTGGAATCTAAGTCACTATTTCTAGAGACAGTGTTAATTTTTCCAGAAACAGTGTTTTTCTAGATACAGTGTTAGGTTTTTCCAGAGACAGTGTTAGTTTTTTTAGAGACAGTGTTAATTTTTCCAGAAACAGTGTTTTTCCAAGGACAGTGAACAGCCACTTTTCCAGAAACAGTCACTTAAACACCAAAGGGCTTGGTGTGGTTGCTGCTTGCTGGAGCTAAACGGAAGGGAATGCCGGATTTCGCCTAGAAAGTTGGACAAACTTTAAACGCTCATAACTTTGTCAATACTCAACGAAATCGAGTGATTCAAAAACGAAAATCGTAGTTCTCGAAGAAACGAAGAGAATGATATCTTGCACGATGGCTAACTTGATGTGGTTTGGCCAGAAAACACCTTGAAAGCTTCGGAGGTCGCCGGAAACTGGGTAAGATTCAAATGGACATAACTTCTTCAATACTCAACAAAATCGAGTGATTCAAAAACGAAAATCGTAGTTCTCGAAGAAACGAAGAGAATGATAGCTTGCACAATGGCTAACTCGCTGTGGTTTGGCCGGAAAACATCTCGAAAGCCTCTGAGGTCGCTGTGGTTTGTTCTGGGATGGTTTTTGGTTAAAAAAAGTTATAGGATGGTTTTTGGTTAAAATAAACTTAGTTCAAACCCTTTTTATTAAAGCTCCCTTTTTGTAATTGAAATAAAAGTAAGAAAATAAAATAAACGAAAATAAAAAGAAAAGAGTTAAGAAAAATTGGGTTGCCTCCTAATTAGTGTTTTAGTTAACGTCTATAGCTTGGGAGAAGTTTTGGAGATTCTTAGCTAATATTTTTTACTTTGCAATTTAGCTTGTTACATGCATACTTTGGGTTATGATATTTAAGGATCTCAACTCTTACTAGCATTGTTCTTTTATCGTTGAAGGAAATGATTATACCTTCTAAGTTCTATGGAAACTTTTGAAATAGACTTACCTTTAGTATTTTGTCTTTAGTATCTGCTGATACGGTCTTGATTATTGTTATTGCATTTCTTGATATTTCACAGGCACTGTTCGACTAGAGTTCAAAAAGGAAGCAAGTGAGTGGGGATTCACATCAATCATTTCCTATAGTGAGCTTCATGACAGCAGTGCAGGTTATCTCCTGAATGGTATATGTGTCATTGAAGCGAAGGTTGATATCCCAATTAAGAATAATGACCAAGGACCTGAATTATGAGCAAGCTCCAGACTCTATAGCAGCACCGAATACGCCAGATGCTGAACTGGTGCCTACTGTTCAAGATACACCAGGTTCATGTGTTGTTAAGCGTACCGTTGATTGCCCTGCTGATCCTTCTCCAGTCGAGTTAATTAAGGAAATCCCCACTGCCCCGTTAGGCGAGCGTATGGATTTTAAGGGTTTTGGACGCATAGATAAAGCTTTTGTACCACTTCTAGAGGAAGTCTGTTCATTGCATCCTCCATTGATTATTTGCCAACTTAAGTAGTAAGATGTTTGCTAAAAGTGCATTCAAAGCTTTGGGGCGACTGCTGCATTTTCTAAAGACTACAAAGGTCAAAGATATGACCGAGGAATCTTGTAAGCGCTTGAGCTTTTGCGGGAGGAGGTTGAGCTTGGGAGTTGAAGTTGCATTTATCCTGTTATATTCATTCACTTGCATGATTTATCATCCATTCACTTGAGCTAATACTTGCAGATTACAGTTTAGGTATTTCTTTTTTGGTTACATCTTAAGCATACGAGCTACAGGAACAAGTAAATTCCAGTGAGCAGAGACCGAACCGACTAAGCTGAATGCTACAAGTATATTCCCTACTTAACAAAAGATTAGTTCATGGATTCTGTAAAATGTTGTGTTGTAGCCAAAAACCAAAAAAACAAAAACAAAAACGATGCGGGACCCAGAAAGCTATGAAACCGCTACCGTAACTGCAATATATCTTCACACTTTCCACTGACTAACCTGAAAGACGAAGGGGCAGGTGACGTCGTAATCATAGGTTCGTTTGGGACAAATAATAAATATCATCGTAACGTCAAGCGAACTTTAAACGTATCTTCACCAACTCACCTGATAAGATCCCAATTAAGGGGTTTATTTTTAGTGAACTTGACGCTATTGCAACTGATTTCAGCCAAAGATGCCAAGTAAGGGGTTCTGTTCTAGTGAACTTCCCAAGGAACTGGATGATGATAATCTAAAGAAAAGCAAAGCCAGGTGTAAATAAATGCAAAGTTTCACCAAAGCCACATGAAAAAATACAAAAGCACTAAAGTATCACCTGAAGTACGAGAATTACTGTTATTATTCCCAAAAAAAGGAAGTTCTTGGTTATCCCTCGGAATATATTGAACTCGTCGGGCTTTCGAGCATTGAATGCATTGAAAATCTGCAAGTTGAACATTACACTTATTAAATACGTCCTTTTGATACATCATGCTTAAAAATACGAACGAATGAACCCTAGCAGCTTCATCCTCAATCAATTGGTAAGCAACACTAGAAATGCATACAATATTCCATTCGATCTGAACTGACATGTTGCATATCATTTTCGACAAATCCACTTTAGTAGCAACTTAGTGCAGAACTTAATAGGAAAAGTCGAAGTGAGAAGCTTAGATTTACTTGACAAAGGACACCAGAAAAAATACAACAAACCTAGACTACGTTATATTAACCAACTATGACTTACTTGACATAGGACAAATGTATTGAATATCACAGTATTCTTCACTGTGGTAGCATTGGGACCATGCAGCTTCAGCATACTTATTCCTTGGAAGTGGAGGACAAGTAGGACAATGACTTGGTAGAAAGCCTGAAGTTCAAGAACAATATATCAAATATACAAACGACAATGCAGAGTATGTAGCAAGACAATGCAGAGTATGTAGCACGACAATACATGTTATAGAGCACCAGTACTTCAATTTACATAAACTTATTAAACGCATGTACCTGAACCAACAATTTCCTCCACATTAAATTTGTTATGACCGGCTCTCTGTAAAACATTGTACCATAGGTTCATTACTATAACCATCCCAAAAGCAAATAGTATGCTTAATGACATGAAATATCCAACAATATGGGCCACGAAGAAGGCAAGCACATTCAAAACAATAATACTATACTTTAGATTCTGCACAAAGACAGTAAAAAAGAGTTTGAAATTTCTCTCGCAATCTTACTATGCCTTGCAATTTCAGAATTTAGTTCCTCCATGTAAATATATATGGCTATAGTAAGCATTGTCAAAATGACTTGTTGACAAGGACTTGAAAGCTAATTGTAACCGGTAAAAAGGAAACCTAACAGAAACACACTTTGACAAAAAATATTGTAACTATTTTTGTCATAGAAAAGATCAAGTCTTGTTCCCTTGCATCCCTTTTCAGGGTAGAGATCCGGTGCACTATGAAAACAAGAACTTTATCCAAAACAGCATGACAAAATAATACAAAAAAGAAAGGAAGAAATGATAATGTTAAATCAACTAAAACAAAATGCTCACAAGTTTTCAGAAACTTTAGGTGACTAACAAAGATTAAGATAGCATATTTGGTGATATAAGCAATTTTATTTTCTTTTATTTTTGGTTTTGTAAAAAGAAGCCATCATCACAGAAATCTAACCGTCGACCAACAGGGGGTCTGTCCATCAAGTGGTCTGTAGGTGGCTCCGTGGCCAATGCTAGAACTCCAAGAGTATCCATGATAAGATTCACCCACAGAAGCTGCACCAAGCAAAAGAATGGCATCCACAGGTGTACACATGGAGGCGAGAGGTGTGTGTGTGTGTGTGCGCATATATATAGATTCAGATACAGATAAATAAATATATATATATATATAGAGAGAGAGAGAGAGAGAGAGAGAGAGAGAGAGAGAGAGAGAGAGAGAGAGAGAGAGAGAGAGAGAGGGATCAGAACCTGAACAGCATTTAGTGGAACGTCACCAGATGAAATGGCTAACACAACATTTATAGTTAGTGCTACAACATTGACTGTAAGCTGGAATTGGATGAATTTCTGAATATTTGAATATACAGATCGACCCCATCTAACAACCTACAACCATTAGATAAACAAAACACTTTTAAAGATTTGCAAATTTGGGTTTCTGAATCTGCACTTGAAATAATAATGAAAAAACAGACCAAGATAGATACACATACGGTCAGTTTGTCACCATGCTGACACTCCCTAAACTGCTTTTTTTGTTTAATCAACTTTTTATTCTTTCCCACTTTTTGCTTTTGGCTTCTCTATCCTCTCTAACATATTTTCTGTTAGATTCATGTTCTACGAATTAACTCTAAGCCATCTCCAAAGTTATTGAGATCTCTCAGTCTGATAACACCAATTTCACAATGCAAAACAAACCCTCCCTATAGGTGTAAATGGTTCCCAAATCAAAAAGACCAGATTGGATGGCTAAGACGAATGATTTCTTGGATGGTTCTAGAAATAGTCAAACCATTTTCACAACATGACTTGTCATGCCTTTTCTACCTAAGCAGAAAACCAAAGATTTCTAGTTCTCAACCACCATAAAATTGCTTTCAGAAAACCATAGATTTCTAGTTCTCAACCACCATAAAATTGCTTTGATGGGCTAATCAGTTATAATCTCAATCTTTTTCCAATTCCTGTGTTTTCTGGGCATTAATTTCTTTCAGTGACACTGTGCTACTGAGGATGGATAGGTCACTGATGTTCTCAGTTGTTTGCCATTTTCGTCTAGCAGTGAATCAATATTTTTGACAATGCACTCTATGCTATGTCGCTGCAATTGTATGACTAAACAAAAAGCAAAATTCAGTTTATATGAGCCTAATGTGGAAAAGTAAGTTATACATCTGGACACCATATATGCACACTGAGTGCTATCCTATTCATTGAAGGGCGAGGGGGATGCAAGAAAAATTAAAAGTGAGAACTGAGAGAGAACAAAGTAATAAACTAATTAAAAGTATGTATCATCTGTTGGATGGAATTTACCGAATGAAACACCGGAACTATTGTTACAGTCCAGTTAGAAGAATGAGCTTGTGCTTATGTTACTGATTAATTAAAGCACTAGACAACATGTCTATTAAAGAAAGGAGTTATGAACAGAAAAGTAGAACAGAGCGCTACAATACAAAAGACAATGACATTACTAAGAAATACTGCAAAATGTTCGTACAGTTACTAACCTTCACAACTGAAGCAAAATTATCGTCCAA
Source organism: Crataegus laevigata (assembly GCA_963580275.1). Classification (NCBI taxonomy): domain Eukaryota; kingdom Viridiplantae; phylum Streptophyta; class Magnoliopsida; order Rosales; family Rosaceae; genus Crataegus; species Crataegus laevigata. The sequence continues at coordinate 6,128,984 of OY756947.1, forward strand.
GATAATGATATCTGAACTCTCTTTGGCAACTTCAGTCCCTTGAATACCCATTGCAAGACCAATGTCCGCCTGAACTCGTATGTGGATTATTTCCACACACACACACACACACACACACACACACAAAACCATCAAAACATAAACTCATTTAACACTACAGCTAAAAGGGACAAAAAATAACCCGCTACAAAACTAATGCAGGGATGCCAGGGATTCAAACACATTAGGGTGCTACAAAAAAAAAAAAAAAAAACTGAAGTTAAAACATTTGAGAGACCTCATGCAGTGCAGGAGCATCATTAGTGCCATCTCCGGTTACAGCAACAACATGACCCCTTCTCCTCAATGCTTGCACGAGTAGAAGCTTGTCATTGGGGGAAGACCGCCCCATCACCTACACATTACACAAAAAAGAACCAATTTTCCTCAAATCTGGTGTTCACACTTCAATCATCAAAACATGTCACCAGAAAAAATATGTAAGTAAATACGAGTAGATATCCAATTACTCAGATCATACCGAAATCTTTTCAGCACATTCTTCTCTCTGCTTATCCGAAAGTTCACGGAAAGCTTGTCCTTCAATGAGCTCGGCAGCATCTGAATCTGGAGCAAGTATGCCACATTCCATAGCAATTGCTTTCGAAGTTTGAACATTGTCACCCGTGACCATGCGCACCTACAAAATTCTCAGATTGGAAGGAGAATTTAAGATACAACATCCAGTTGTTCACTTTCTCCAAACAATATTTAAAATGATACCCAGAAAATAATTTATGAAAATAATATTTAAACAGTAGCAAATTTCTTTATAAATGAAATTGATTCTTCTGATTTACAGTTACTGTACAACTACACTACAGATACAGACATGTACCCAAACCTAACTAAGTTTTAACCATAAAAGGACATACATTGACACATAATGACATAATGACATTACAACCAGTGCAAAAACAACTGCATTTAGACCAAGTGTATAAAACTCAAAATAAGGATACAATTTTTAAGAGCAAGGAACTGAGGGAGCAAGTGAAGGCCGAAAAAAAAAATCTACAAAACAATATAATAAATAAACATACAGAGGACAGCCCTATGAAAAACAGAGAGGCAAGTTGATCTACCATTGTTGCACAATAAACAAGCAATTGATAAAAGTTGACAGCTGAACTTATTGCATAGAATCTTTGGGCTTTCTACAAATTGGGGGCTGAACCCTTTCTGTTCTCTCCGGCCTAATAAACACTCTTAATCTGAAAATAAACACCCTTTTTATGAAGAGCAAAAATCCAGAAGACCATTCACATAGATGTTACTAAATAATACCTTAACACCAGCATTTTTGCATAGTCGCACTGCATCTCCCACCTCAGGCCGACAAGGATCCTGCAATTTTTTCAATTCTCTAAATAAGCTTAGAACAGGGGATGTTAAATGTCACATGCTCCTCGTCTAAGTTAGCAATACAATGTCCAAATTTATGAACGCACTACCTTTATACCAACAATAGCAAGCAAGACAAGGTCATCATCAGGCAATGCCCACTCAGATAGTTGTCCATCAGTTGGAACATCTTCCAATTCATGTGGTCTATAAGCAATGGCAACACAACGCAAACTGCGAGCAGCCATATCCTCAATTGATTCCCTGAAAATCTTTGACTGCAGACAAAGGTATATTTCATTAAAATGAAATATTAGACAAAAACTTCCAAAGTTCAAAGTACCATAAAAGGAACACAAAAGTAGTAAGAAAATAAGTTTAGGAAAAGGATTCATACAATTGATAATTAGGGAAAATATAATTTGTACAAGTTCAAATTTTGTCTTTAAGCTTAAAAGAAGGTTATAATGTCTTGCACGATCACAAAAAATTCAAAGGGTGTTAAAATCATCTCAAGCTGGAAAGGAATGACAACATTAATAGGAAGAAAAAATATTGTAGTATACAAGTGTTTCACTAAAGGAGATGCAGAAATTAACTATCATTTTATTTTATCACGTAAAAGCCAAAGTTTTCTCCTACCTTCTCATCATCCATAACTACCAACTGGTCATTTGGATCCAGGTACTTTGTACAACAGGCCAAGACTATTTCAGCAGCCCCTTTCCAGTGTATATGAACTTCGGAATTGGGCTGTACAGATAGAAAAAAGGCAATCAACCCTTATTTGCAGCTCCCTTGAATGCAAAAGAAGTTATCCACAATGAATACTAATATTCTTCCCCATGTACTGTAACTGATATATGAAGACATTTTACAAAAGAGAACGTATAATATTAAAATCATCCAGATTCCTGACAGGTTTGTTGCAACCAGGAAGGTAACAAATAAACAAAATAATGAATACATAACTACTAAAACAAAATTCAAAATGTACTATCTTAAGATCCGCATAATATAACCATAGTGTGGCAAGGTAAGATTCTTAAGTTCCCTACCAATTTAACTGCAGCACCACCTCGTTTTTTCTCAGAGTTGAATAGGAACGCGTGAAGAAGTGAAGACTCAGACCTGATGGCATCAAAATTCATTCCGAGCTGCAAACAAGTTATCAGTAATTAGTGGTGAGTTCAAGGGATGAAATCACCCATGAGCAGTAGCAAGATACATGAATTGGAAAACCAAATGAAAGAACCTTGATTCCCAATTGCAGAATTGCCTTCTCAGTTGGTGATCCAGAAACCTCTATATCACCGCCAGCCTACAAAAGGGAAGAAACAGCAAGTTACAACCTTACTGAACCTAAGCCTTCACCACTCAATAGTCTGCTAAAAAATCTTACCAAGAAAGCAACACAAATATTTTAAGCATACCTCAGGCGTACAAACACTGCCATTTGTATTGAATGCAATGCCTTCAATAAGCAAAGATGATAGCATTGGAGACAAGTCTGGCTGATCGCCAGAGAGAATGATTTCCCCCCCACCCGTAAAAGCCTCAACAACAGTCATCTTTACACAAAGAAATGTAAAGAAAAATATCACTCATTGGCAATCTTAAGCTGGAGAAAAAAGAGTGAGAGGGAGAGAGAGCAAGAGAGACAATTAGAAAAAAAATGTCCATAACATTTGTTCTGCTCACGTCCACCACCATTTTTTAATCTCACAACACCCACACCAATTGACTAAAATTTTCTCTTAGTGAGACAACACTTAAGCTGATGAACCTTCAAACTAACTTCATCTGAAACTAGCCTAGTTGATGAGACCTAAACACCTCGACCGTCATATATTTTAAAATGAAAGAGAAACTGAGAATTTAGAACTCCATTTACAACCCCATTGTAGTGAAAGTTATACCCACCTGGTTTAATGTTAAGGTTCCAGTCTTGTCGCAGCAGATTGTAGTTGCAGAACCCATGGTTTCACATGCAGACAGCCTCCGCACCTACATTTAGAGATCCATTGTTCCAAAATTATTATATGCTTAAACCCTAAGAAAAGTACATATACATAAAAATCTACAAAGGCATAAAACTGAAAGACAATTAGAATTACCAAGGCTTTATCTGCCATCATTTTCCTCATCGAGTAGGCAAGCCTGTGTCATAGCCAAAGAATGAAAGGGGAAAAGTAAGGAATGAGGAACGTAGAAAGATGAATGTGTGCAATAAAAATGTATCCTTTTACAAAAGAAGATAAAACAAAAGTTTTCAATTTTATGTTTGGCTTGGCGGCAAGCCCAGGGCCACAACACATCGTACAGACAACTTAGTATCGAAATAATCATTTTGCTGATAGCAGGTTACTTGGTGTAACACACGAGTGAAATTAAAAAACGAAAAAAAAAATGAAAAACAGGTTTAGCACAAAACAATGAGCAGACTTACGTCAAGGTAACAGCTAAAGCGAGCCCTTCAGGAGCAGAAACAACCGCAATGGCGACCTAAAACATTTTTCAGATTAATCAAATTCACAAAAACACTTGTATTTAAGGTGAATAATTAGGTAAACAATGAAACCACGGACAAGTATTTACTGAAAACAACCCAGGAGTTATTGACATACTACAAAAGTAAAAATTTTAATCGCTCCATCCATGGCATCTCCAAATTTTGTCTTTCCAGCGGCAAACTGAATATTTCCATTTGTATCTTTTGTATTGCCAGTGTAGTATCTGCACAAGTTATAGTACTCTATCATAAATCAAGTGTCACTGTCATAGAGAAGGGATCACTAGTGACGATCGGAATATACCTCACAAACAGGACTACCAAGAAAAGCAAAGCCACTGTGAGTCCGACAATACCAATGTAAGTCGCAACCCCGTTCAAGTGCACCTATTCAAAGATGTATATGTTTGAGTACAGAACTCCATGCATCAAATGAAATTATTCAAGTTAAAAGTTCATCGCTGACCTGCAAAGGAGTTTCTTCACCAGTATCTTCTGAAATACTAGCCATGAGCATTCCCCATTCAGTATTAATCCCAACACTAGTTACCTGAAGAAAAAATGATAATAATATTAAAACATTGACAGTTCTATTTCAAAATTACATGGCCAGCAAATAAAGACAAGCCTCCAAAAAAAAAGTTTCCGAGACTGATTCTAGAAAAACCATTATGAATCTATATATGTATCATGGGAAAAGGAAAAGAGAGATTGGAATCTTTACCAGCATGGTACCATTTCCATCTGCTACTTTGCAGCCAGACATTAGAAATGGGTCCTCGGAGTCCTTGCGAACCTGAAAAAAAGGAGAATACATACATCATATGATTTACAGAAAATAATGGTCAGTGTTCAAACAAGGCTAGAGAACACGTATAGAGGCTCACAATCTTGCTCTCTCCAGTCATACTCGACTCATCTATCGCAAGTGAGTGCCCAGTTATTAAAATGCCGTCAGCCGGGACCTACATATAGAATCACAATATTAATAAACTTTTCAATTGGAATGCAATTGCGGAATATACATGAAACATTTACTGACAAATGCACATACCTGATCGCCGATATTAAAGGGTACAACATCACCAACAACAAGATCATAAATTGAGACCTCAACACGTCTACCACCTCGAATGACCTGCACATTACCTCCAAAGCTAAATATTGGCACATGAGAAGAAATAAAATTCACATAAACAGATGGGCGAAGAGAACCAGAAGCTCACTTCCAAATGTATATTTCTCTTTTCCTCATTTAAATTCTGGAACCGAAGAGATTGTCTGTAATCACTAACGGCTGCAGGTAAAAAATATAGGAAAACCTGATGAGTGTACCACTTCAGATTAATAGTAACTCCCATTTATTTTAGAATTCAAGTAATAAACTTGTATAAGCTCATGATTGACATATGCCTAAACAACCCCACAAAAGAGCATAAATGATTAAACATCATCCAATTTGTAAGAAGCCCATATATGGCTACGAGTGAGATGCATAGCATCCCCTCTAATAATGACAGATATATATAAGTGCGCACACAAATACGCACACACACGCACAGACACACACAGAGAGAGAGAGTTGGAAAAGAAGAATAAATTTTGAACTCAAGGCTTTAGTGTCAAATAATATGCTCGAATGTGGAATTGATGTATTGTGGCCACTATGAATAGTCTTCACTCAAATTAGTTTTTGGGAAATAATTACAAACTCGCTGAGCATATTCACAGAATTTTATTTGAATATGGAGAGGGAAAGAAACAAAACTGTTAAGACATCTATAATATATATGCCTAATATTTAAAGCAAGTTGACTAGTACATCAACACACCAGCCCCTACAAGCAAATTAACTAAATTTTGGAACCAAAAGTGACAATCAAATATATACATTTTAGACATCATTGAATAAACATGCTAACTCAATACCTGTGACAACAATGACAAGGAGAACTGCAAAAGCAATGCTGGCCCCATCATACCATCCCTCCTTTATACCCTGTAAGCTACAAAAGAATGCATAAGATGAACACCATAAAAAAATTTCGTATTTAAAATGAATAAATGAAATGGGATTCACAAGGGTTGGTGATATCACATTTCTCCAAATATGATTATGAAATCATCAACATTCCCACAAAAACTGACAGATTTGCAACCATATTATCTATACTAAAATTGAAGGGGGAACGGCACTGTGCAATTTTGAGTGAATTTCAGTTTATTTACAAAATTGCCACCGGGCTGATTTCAGCCCAAATTTCGATTTATTTACAAGATTGCCACTGGGCTTAAGGACGGTTTTTCAGTGTTTGGGCTGGATCTGGACTTTGAGTCGGGGAGAGAGAGGGAACGGGGACCCAAGGGTTGACGGGTTGGAGGGAGAGGTTTGCCGGGATTTAGGGGAGAGGGGAGAGGATTTTCGACAGGGAGGTATGGGTCTAGGGAGAAAGAGTATGGGAGAAGTATGGGGTAGGCTGATTTCCAGGGATTTCTTTTTCACCCATTCACTCACCACGAACCCATCTTTCCTCTCTCTCTTTCTCTCCCCCTTTGACAAAGAGTAAGGGAGGATGAGTAAGGGAACAGCTTCCGATCACTTCCCTCTCTCCCTTCGAAACAATCAGTAAGTCCCTCTCTCTCTCTCTCTCTCTCTCTCTCTCTCTCTCTCACTCAGTTCAATCAATTCAATTACACGATTTGTATACATAAATTCTGAGCTGATATACGTATACTCTTAAATTCTTGATTTAATATCAAATTTGCTTTTGAAAAACGATTTCTTCTTTTGTTTGGCGATGAATTCTAATAAATTTTCTGTATTTTTGGTAGGTTTATAATCCCATTTAGCAGAGTCATGTCGCTTCCAAATGAAGAAAATGATAAGTCCTCTTCTTCTGATGCTCAGGTATTTCCCCGTTTACATTCAAAGCAACACCCTTCTGTTTCTTTTTGCATTTGGGTTTTTGCGGTTTCTGTTTTTTTTTTTTCCTTTGTTTTGTATTTCTAATTTATCGTTTGCTGCTGGACAATGGTGATTGTATGTTTTAGGGCTGGTTTGGTATTGCTGTGCTTTGAAAAAAAACTGCTGTGAGAATAAGCGGTTATGCTGTAAGAATAAGCGGCTGTGAAATAAATCAGCTGAGTGTTTGGTAAACATTTTTGTAAAAGTGCTTTTGGAAAAAAAAAGTCTGATAGTAGATATTTTCATTAAAGGAGCACTGTAGCTCCGTGTGCTTTGAAAAAAAACCAGTTTTCCAAAGCTACAAATAGCTGCTTCAGCTTTTTCCTTTGATTTCAGCTTATTCTTACAGCAGCTTCCAAAATAAGTCTTTTTTTTTTAGTTTACCAAACACCTAAAACTCTTACAGCTTTTTTTCATGGGTGCTTTTTTTAAAGCACCTCACTCCCAAACTAGGGCTTAGTTTGGATGTTTTTCTAATTTTGGGTTGGTCAGTTTTTTTGGGCTACTCGAGAAAATGTGATCCCATGTTTTAATTGAATGAAATAATTAAGAGATAAAAAAGAATGGAGAATTAGTGTCAAGGGTAGTGATGGAAAAAATGAAGAAAAAAAGATAGATGTGGAAGAAACAGGGGACTAGAAAATCGAGGAAACTGAAGAGAAAAAAAAATGGGGGTTTAGTGAGCAGCCGAAAGAGAAAAAAAATGAGGAAAAAAAGGCTTAATGTCAAAAGAGAAAAGCAAGAGAAGGAAGACAGAACAGGAACAAAGTGTGGTTTTGTTGTTAGTTTTATCCAAATTTTTTATTTGAAATTTGATTTGAAGCTTATGTCTTATTAGTTTAGTCTAATTTAGTGTTGGTTTATCTAGGTTTGTAGCTAATTTAATGTTAATGTTGATCTAGGCGTTTTAATTTGTTGTGAACTTATGTGGGTTTTGTTTTTTAATTTTTATTTTACAGTTGTTGGGAATGAGGCCGGCAATAAGGTCGGCGATGCTATATGGCACGGAATGTTAGGCGGTGAAGCATCAACACGTACATAAAATGGGTGTAGCAGAGATGAGGATGCTTCGTTGGATGTGTGGGCACACAAGAAATGATAAGATTAGGAATGAGAATATCCGAGGTAAAGTAGGAGTAGCTGAAATTGAAGGAAAAATGGAGAAAATCTGTTAAGGTGGTTTGGGCATGTGCAACGAAGGCTTACTGACGCTCCGGTTAAAAGATACGACTACGGGACAGAGGTCCATGGTTGAAGGGGTAGAGGAAGACCTAGGAAGACTTTAGAAGAGACTCTAAGAAAAGACTTAGAGTATTTGGATCTAACGGAAAACATGGCACAGGACCGAGTGTAATGGTGTTCTAGGATTCATATACCCGACCCCACTTAGCAAAAGATGTCTTAGGGTATTTAACACAATATGCTAAACAAAGTAAAGCTTATTTATTGGAATTTTCGATAAATTACATACATGGACACACACAAAACTCAAAACAAACAAAAAGGAAGGAGCCTTCACAAGGTTACTCATGAGAAGCCTCAGTACTTGGCAGAGCACCGGAAGGAGGAGGCACCAGAGGTTGATCATTTAGAGCTTCGGTACGCGGTAAAGCTCCAGAAGACGAAGGCAGTAGATGCCTTTGGAACAAATCCACAAACTTCTGATGATCACTCAGAATCCGACTCTCAGATTCCTGCAGCTGGTCAAGCTTCCTCTTCATGCCCGTGGAGTAGTTATGTGCAAGTATGTGCAACTGTCTATTTTCATGCTTGAGCCCCCCGATCTTTTGTTTGAGACTTGCCACTTTAGCCATCAACGACTCAACTTGACGGGTTCAAGCAAGTAGGCGTTGGCCCATATTAGACACAGAAGCTGCACACTGAACACTAAAAGCCAGAGAATCCTGAACAGCCAACTCATCGGACCGCTTGGAGAGTATCCTATTATCTTTGGAGGTGAGAAGATTCCTGGCCACCACAATAGCAGTCATATCATTCTTCATCAAAGAGTCCCCAATGGTAAGAGGACCAGTAAGGGATACGAAGGATGGATGCCATATGTTGTCTTGAGAAGACATAGATGCATCTTCCATAACATTCAAATCAAAACAGCGGTCGAATGGACAAGACATTTGTAGAAAGGACGAAGGAAAAATGAGGCACAATAAATCTCAGAAGTACGAAAATGAAGGGGAACTTCTACAAGCAGTAGCTCTCTGAATGTACTCCTTGAACACAATTGGAACCTTTATAAAAGGAAGGGCAACAGGACAACGTGCTCAAAAATTGAAGAAGCACCACGCTCCGAATTTCGAGAGCCAGGTTTTCCTGGATAAATCAATCCTCACACGCAAAATCACCTCCTCGGATACCACAGATAACTTGGTCAAAGATTTCTGACAAATGTAGAACACGTGAACCTTGCAGCTCCCACTGCATTACTGTGCCCAAGAAGGGTAAAAGAACAATACGCGAATTTTGAAGTGTCAGCTACCATACTATTACACACAAGAGCAAAGGAATGACACCACTACTTTCTGAGTGGGAAATCCCTATATGTGTCGACTTCCGTCCTCTATGGCAAAGCAGACTTGCAAGAATGCCTACTTTTCATCCTCCCCGAGAATGCATCTTCAACAAGATCTACTTGTTCAAAAATCGAAGAGGCACCATTCTTCGAATTTCGAAGAGCCAGACCCTCAAAAGATTTGTTTGTTCAAAAATCGAAGAGGCACCACTCTCTGAATTTTGAGAGCCAGACCTTCAACAGATTTGTTTTTTCAAAAATCGAAGAAACGCTACTCTCCGAATCTCGAGAGCTAGGTTTTCCTGGATAGAATGTGTCGATGCCCTTCCCACGCAACATCGGCTTTCCGGATATCACGAACCACTTTGCCAAAGATATCTGACAAAGTTAGAACACGTGAACCTTGCAACTCCCACTGCATTGTTTGGAAAATTCCTATATATGTCGAACTCCATCCTCCACAGCCAGGCAGACCTGCAAAAATGTTCAATCCTTCCTCACATCTGAGAGGACACTCCCAACGAAGCCTCTCGAAATACTCAGCTTTCTTTTCCCCTGATAGTATCTCTGCAAACAAGCCACACCAGAGCAAGAGTACCTCATATCATCAGGGTCGAAAGCAAGAGTATCCCATATCATGCTTTCTCCCTGTACTTGTCTTTGTCCTTGTTCCCGCCTGTAGGACAAGAAGAAAGAGCAATCAGTCAGAACCTGAGATCAAACTTTCGATCTGGAACTGATTGCCCCGGAACCTTTGCTTGTTTGTTTCTCTAGCATTGCTCTCGAGTACTCATCCTCAACTGTTTTCAAGGTCATGAATTCCACCGGCAAATATCCCATGACAGTTGATCAGATATTGACTCTTTACATTGAAGTTGCCAAGCATAAATGAGTCATTGAGAAGTAGTGTCCTGAAGGACCATTCAACTGCAAATGTTGCACACCTCTTCTGCCATGCAAAAGATTGAAGCAGAAGGGTCAACGATGAGCTGGAGCAGGTCACTACAGCATGACGCATTTCCTAATCGCATAATCCAGACGGAGAAGTCTAAGACAAAACCAAGCTCGGCATCACTGCCTCCTCTGAAGAATTCGAGAAGCCTCAACAACCTTTCGTTGGCACCGTCGCCGAAGAGCAATAGTATCTCATATCATCAGGAGCGAATGTACTCTAGATTTGATGGAGTTGTTTTGACCCTCAAATTCTCGAGTCGCCTCGCTCCTTTGGAGGAAACCAAAAAACCCTCCAGTCCAGTTGAAGAATAAACCTGTGGAAAGCTACTTCTTCAAAAGCAAAAGTATTTCATATCATCTCTTCTCCCTTTGCTTCTCCTTATCCTTCATGCAACCTGCAAGATGAGAAAAAGAACGAGCAGCCGGAATCCGAAGTCAAACCTCCAATCTAGGACTGTTTTCTTGGAACTTTGATTGCTTACCTTGTCTGTCACCTCCTTCGGCAGATCTTCTCAGTCAGAGACTTGGGGGACTCCCACTAAATGGTTTGTATCGCACTTGACCAAGCCTGAACCTACAAGTAAGCTTCAAGTGAAATGATACATTACCTTGTGCGTTAACATATGTTCAAGATATCACTCCTACCTATGGGACAGAGGCAACTGAAGATGATACCAACTCAAGGACCCACAAGAGTTTCCCTCAAATCAGGAGGCCAATCACAATGCGACACATGTCAACGTCAGGGGCCAACCACAGCACAACACGTGTCAACATCAGAGGCCAACCACAGCATGACACGTGTCAATGTCAGAACAAAGCTAGAAACTCTTCTATAAATAGGGACCATTCTCCGACAATAATCCCTAATGTCATTTGTATGAAATCATTCATTAGAACTCACAAAACGAAAGCTTGAACCTATGTACTTGTGTGAACCCTTCACAATTAATGAGAACTCATCTACTCCGTGGACGTAGCCAATCTGGGTGAACCACGTACATCCTGTGTTTGCTTCCCAGCCTCTATATCTTTACATACTTATCTGCACTAGTGACCAAAGCAATCCAGCGAAGGTTACACACCTGACACTTTCTGTTGTACCAAAGTCCGCGGCTTTTTATGATATGTATGAGCGACTAGATACCAAAGAAGGAGAGTTAGATATCTAAACTAGCTAAAGCAAAGGAAAAGAAGACAAGGGACCTAAACCAAGTGAGGTGCGTCAAGGATAAGGATGGAAAGGTTCTTGCTATGGAGAATGCGGTCAAAGATAGAGAGAGGTTATTTTCATAATCTTTTCAGTGAGGGACATGAAATGAGTACTCAAAAAAGAATAAATGCGAAGCTTAACCTCTAGCGAGTTGGAATCTAAAGGTCTTCGCCTAAGTCGGTCAAAGACAGAATACATGGAGTGCAAGTTCAGTACAACTGGAGGCCCAAATGAGTTACGGGTGAGGATCGGAGAACATGAAGTACCAAAAAGCGACCGCTTTTGCTCCATAGGATCTATCTTTCAAAAGAACGGAGATTTAAATGGAGACCTTAACCATAAAATACAAGCTGGATGGATGAAGGGGCAGAGTGCATCCGACGTGTTGTGTGACCGCCATATGCCACTAAAGCAAATTCTATAAGACGGCAATCAGGCCAGCGATGCTGTACGGCACGGAATGTTGGGTGATGAAACATCAACACGTACATAAAATGGGTGTAGCGGAGATGAGGATGCTTCATTGAATGTGTGGGCACACGAGAAAGGATAAGATTAGGAATGAGTATATCAGAGGTAAAGTAAGAGTAGCCGAAATTGAAGGAAAGATTAGAGAAAGACCTAGGAATAGAGGTCCATGGCCGAAGAAGTAGAGGAAGACCTAAGAAGACTTTGGAAGAGACTCTAAGAAAAGACTTAAGAGTATTTGGATCTAACGGAAGATATGACACATGACCAAGCGCAATGTCGTTCTAGGATTTATATAGCCAACCTCACTTAGTGGGAGAAGGTTTTGTTGTTGTAGTAGTTGTTGGGAATGACTTTGGCTTTTATATTGGTTTGGGTATTTTTTTTTTAATTTCATGTGAAGATTTAGTGTCATTATACACCTTTGCACCACTATTTGTTTTGTTTTTCTCGGTTTCTGTATATAGTTTTGGTAGAATTGGATTGTTCTTTTTAACTTAATTAAAGTGTTTGAGACTTAATTGAATGAAAATTTAGTTTGGTTTGATCACGATGAGGTGTTTGATGTTGGGTGTATGATCCTTAGGTCCAATGGAAAACAATTCCCATCTTCCAGTGATAAGCTTTTAGGATTTTACAAATTGTGGTTCATAAAGATCATTCAATGTATAGAAGCATTATGATTTCTGGGGTTTGATATTTCATTTAGTTTTGTTATGTTTGGAATATAAGTTTTTCAAATGGTTTGGTTCTTCTTGGGCCGTGCTATGCAAGAAGGTTATTGAAAGAATTTTTACTAAGGGTTCATCGAAGAGCTCTTTGTGTTCATTGATCTCAACTTTTAATTTGTTTCTTAATTTTTTTATAGTTTTGGATTTGTAAAAATCCTCGATTGAATCGGATATTGGCATGGTCCCTTACAGGAGCCCACAAACCAAGCAAGTAGTGATAGTCACAAGCCTCAAACATGGTGGATGCGTACTGAAGGTATAATGACAGCTAGCAACCGCCGCCTTCGGCAATGAATATAGCCGTCGGAAAGCGTCCTCGCTCGGTTACGGTATGTTCCTTGAATATCCCTTTTTTTTTCCTCTTTCATTTTTGCGTTTGTTTGGGGTGGGACCTGGGTTTTCTCTGCACTGCTTAAATTTTGCATTTTTTTTTCTGGATTTCAATTAAGAAATGGATAGATTTGGGAGTTTCTTCCTCATCACCTGCCAATACCAATGCCAGAGATGTGGATCTACGGCCACCACCATCAACCACGCCGCTCGGAATATCTTAGATTGAAAACTGGAACTTTGTACGAGGTTTCATGAATATAGGAAGTGTGCTTGCTCGCTCTCTGAGTGTTTCGTCAAGGGGTGAACACGGTATGCTCGATTATTTTTACTTTGTTGTCTTATTGTAATTATTACTAAGATTTGTGGCTTTTTTTTTTTTTTGAGAAGAAACAAATAAGATTTGTGGCTTTATCATTTTTACATTCATTGCTTTTTGTTGATTAATGTAATCTGATTTTGTAGGTCAAAGTTTTTTCAATAAGAAAATTAAGCTGCAAATTAAATTGAGGTATGAATGAGTTTATCCAACTTTAATTGTTATGGTCTGCATTTCCTTTATTTTTTGAAATTAGATATTTTTGTAGACATTTTTCCTTAAAATTGACTAAATTACTCATACTTTTACGCATGCATCAGCTATGGCTCAATGGTTTAAAAATTAAAAAACCAGAAAGATGGTTATTCTAGCTTTCTAACTAGGTTTGTATCTATTTTATTTTTATTTTTTGCAATGCTCCTCTGCGCTACAAGGTCTCTCTCTCTCTCTCTCTCTCTCTCTCTCTCTCAAAAGATTTAATTTTTGTTTCTGGGTCTTTGTTTTCTCATTGTTTCACTGGTGAGTTTTTGTTTTTTGTTTTTGTTACATTGGTGGGTTTTTTTTTTTTTTTTTAATTGTTACATTGACCGGTTTTTGTTAATTTATGTGTCCATTTGCAAGAATGTGTAATTTTGTAAATGAGGAGGAGTTGCAATAAAAATTGCATTGCATTTGGTTGCAGAATGTTTCCATCGCGTTATCAAAGGCTTTATGATACAAGGTGGAGACATTTCGGCTGGAAATGGAAGTGGGGGAGAGTCAATTTACGGGTTGAAGTTTGAAGATGAAAACTTTGACATAAAGCATGAGAGAAAAGGAATGTTGTCTATGGCTAATAAAGGCCCTGACACCAATAGCTCTCAGCTTTTCATTACCACAACTTGGACTTCCCAACTTGATGGGAAACATGTTGCGTTTGGGAAGGTGATCAAGGGCATGGGTGTGGTTCGTTCAGTTGAGCACGTGAACACGAAAGGAGGAGACTTGCCTATCCAAGAAGTCGTTATTGCGGATTGTGGGCAGCTTCTTGAGGGAGCAGATGATGGGGTGTGAAACTTCTTCAAGGATAGTGATGTTTATCTTGATTAGCCTGCTGATCTTGATACAAAACCAGAGAACATTTCTCGGTGGGTCCCAGCTATGGACGCTATTAAGGCCATTAGAAACTAACAGTTCAAGGTAATGGGTTATTTCATTTAATATCACAACTATGGTAATTATGTCAAACATTTCATTCACGAATACCAATAGTATTTTTTTAATCTTTATACAGAAGCAAGACTATAAGATGGCCCTTAGAAAGCATCGCAAGGCTTTGCAGTACGTGGATATATGCTGGGAGCTGAAAGAAATAGATGAAGGTAAACCAGTTGCTTTGCACTATAGAGTGTCCATTGCTTTCTTTGATCATCTTATGACATTATCTTTGTGATTAAACAGAGACGAGCTCCTCTTTATGGAAGACAAAAGTCCAAGATATTTACTAATAGCTCAGTAAGAATTTTCATTTATCAAATTTGAAAGCACTGGATGTTAAATGAATTCTCTAGGAAACCCTCTTGAAATGAAAACAAAATTACTGTCTGGATAAGTAAACCAATTTCAGTTAAGCAGTGTAAATGACAAATTGTTGTACTGTGGTTATTGCAGAAAGTGTACATTTATGAGTGGCAATGATTGACATCGAAATTGTATGATAGTAACATAATCATACTTAAATTAAGCCTATTAGACAAAATGAAAATTAATGTTGGTTCTGAGTTGCTATGAAGAATCCTTGAAATGAGTGAAACCAAAAAGACAACTATGAATATAGTAATCAGGTCTCGCATTAAATACTTCTTTGAAGGCTAACTTGATTATGTTCATGAGTATTCTGTATTCTTTTGTGGTGCATTGATGTTAATGTCATCAACCAAAAAGAAATACATTTCCCCTTATCCACTTGATTGATAGATGAGTTTTCTGTTCAGGCTTGCAGGTTGAAATTAGGAGACCTAGAAGGAGCATTGTTGGACACAGACTTGGCATTGCATGATTGGGAAGATAATGTGAAGGCTTTGTTTCACCAATGCCAGGTAATAATCTTTAATTGGCAAGAATTCATAAAGCCTTCTGTTTATTACATTTTTTTAATTAAAGTAGTTGTATCCTTCTTCTTTTTTTTTTTTTTTTTTTTGCATGGGATAGAAACTGACTCAAATGTGGGTAAGAACCGTGAATCTCTAATCCTCTTCCTCTAATATAAACAGGCACCTTGCATCTTTCTGCAGTTTTTCACCAAATAAACAGATTATAAGCAACTTTTTTTTCAATTTTTTCTTGCTTTTAATGATCATGAGGTTTGTAGATTGAAGGTATAAAGAGTATTGCTCTTTTGTAACATATAAAATTACTAAGTTGTGTTACATTTTCCCTTCTATTTTTTTTTCATCAATTTGCTTCTGATTCATGTTTTAACACGTATTGAATAATTTCCAAATTAACGACTGGTTCTTGCAGCCGCGTGAAGAGACTGACTATTCAAGCTTCGCAAGTTAATTCAAGGGCCTTAATCACTATATAAGGTTTCCATTTCTAATGCTTATTACTTCCGCCTTTCCCCTTATTAAGAAAATTTTACTAATTGCAATTGTTAAATGTTATTAAGGTGAGAAAGGGATCATCGATCTAAAATGAGCTTTTTACATAAGCAATTTATCCACTCATTCACCTCAAATTCTTTTTCTTCATAGATTGTTCTGGTACATGCTCTCTCATTTTTTTTTCATAGGCACAACTCTTTAATTCTTCTGCTTCTTCATCATACTTTGAACTTCATTTCGTTTTCAGCTTTGAATTCTGGATGACAAGCTATACGCAAGAAGGTAAGCTATTTTAGCTTTTTGTCCATATTCGGAATATCCCCACTTTTGGAATTTTAGGGATTTGATTCATTTTCTTGTAGCATGTTCCGTTGGTTTGGGTGGTGATCATTTGAGGATGTATGAACTTGAATGGTTGTGAGTATACTTGATGTGGCCAAATTTGGATAAGAACCGTGAAACTCCAATCCTAATTTTGTCCTCTTTTGAATTTAAGAGCTAAAATTGGTGTATTTATACCCCTTTTGTTGTGAATCATGCAAATTAAGTGTTTTTAGTGTTTTTCAATTTGTTCCCTTTATTCTGTCTGCAATTTTTTAATCTGTGGTTATGCATCAATTTCTCTGCTTCTTCTTGGTAAATCTTGCAGGTTAGGACGACACACCTATCGGGGCAATGTTGGGAGTTTCAGACTTATGGAAGAGGTGAAGTAGCTTAGCTCCTCTGTCATTAGCTTGATCTGTTCTATGCATCTCTACAATCTTACAATGCTCTTTTATTAAATTGCAAGATGTTGGGACCAGTTACTGAAATACAAGATTTGAAACAAAAGTGGTTGACAATGCAAGAGTCGAAACCAAGTGTGAAATTCACATTGAAAATGACTGGTGAGAATGTTAATCATATTCTAAAAAAATGTTGGGTTTCCTGATGAGTTCTCTGGCCGAATTCAAGAGCCTAATTTAGTGATTTGGAATTAATTTTGTAAATTTATTGAATGAAGTCATTTGTTATTTAGCTTATCTTGCGTTTAGTTTGATTTTAGGAGACGGTTGCGCATGATCTGTAGGTTCAATCAACCTTGCTGTTTTCGTTAGAATCACAATTAAAGGTCAATTTTTCTAACATATTTTCTTCTTCTTTTTGCTGCATGTTTTTGCATTTTGGTCTTTCCATTGCAACACTTTGCATTTCCTACCCAATGAATTTTTTAATAAAGATGTAGTTAAAGCAATTACATGCTCTATCAAGTATGTTTTATATGTAGTTGTGGTTAGGGGTGGTTTTGGTATATTACCGTACCAAAACTTCCGTACCGATTACCATACCAAATATTTGGTACGACAAAATTTATTACCATTACCGTACCAAACTTTTGGTATACCTAATATCGGTATACCAAATAGTTTGGTTGGTATGGTATGCCAATGGTAATTACCACTTTGTTTTAAGCCATTTAGTTTGCCTAAAATCTAATATTTTTCTAACCTAATTCAAAGCCTATAAAATATACAGTTTGACATATATGCACAATTTAACCTAATTCAAGAATTTTTACTATTGTATGTCAAAGTGGTAAAAACTTAATAAATTATAAGACAACATTTCTATAGCATGCTGAGACTCAAATGAACCAGAAACATAAGACAACAAACCACAAAAATGTAAATATCCATAGCTGTGCTCGACGACTAGCTTGCTGATTTGAACCCACAATCCAAGGTGGTAATACCCAATGCATATGTTGTGCCCTCACTTGGAAGACAAAGTCGCCGGAAACGAGAAACGAAGATGAATCGATGAGAGAGCTGCAACGGCGGAACAAGCCCTAGGTTTCTAATGCGTCGAGCATAGACCAGAGTGAGAGACTAAGAGTGTTTGGTTTGTGGAGATTTTAGGAATAGAATAAATGAGTCAAAGTGTCAAACGGCATAATATAATATTACATAATACATAATTCTATATATATATATATATGAATAAATATATAATATAATATTAATAATATTGGTAACCGGTAAGTATGGTATATCACTGGTACTAGTTTTGAGTACCAGTACCGTACCGAAATAGTGTGGTATGGTACAAATACTGTACCATTACCAGTGGTACAAATTTTTTGGCACAACTTTGGTATAGTACGGTAGGTATGGTAATGTGGTAAAAAATTCCACCCCTAGTTGTGGTAGTTGCAAGGAAATGAAATATTTGTGCTGATAATTGGTAGTTTAAATATATAGAAATAGAGAATAATTATAAATGGAGCACCTAGGATTTTTAACATTGTTTTCTTTTCCATGTAATTTTTCTCATGTTTAACATCTGCTTTTGTTTATGCATTTGATTCAAGTGCTATTTTTATTAGTGTTAATTTTGGGTTGCATATCCACAAACTAACCCAGTTAATTTTGCTTAGTGTTGATCTATAAGGAGAACTTTCATTGCATCAACTTGAACAAACATTCTTCTACTTAGTTTCTTAGCTGCTAAAACAAGAACAAACCACTTTTTATGTTTTTTTGTTTAACTGCTAAAACAGGTGGCTGGCCTGTAAGACATATTTTGCCATCTTAACTTCAAGGGCAATATATGTGTAAAATGCATGTTGCTTTTGTTTCTCAGGGAAACAGAGCATTTTTGGCAACCACATCTTTTGTAATCAGCTCGGTTGAATGTATATAAAAGACAAGATGCTTATGTTACCGACACCGTTCACTCATCTATCCCTTTTGTTCGTTTATGATTATGTTGAATTTTTTTCAGGTTAAATGTGTCTTGTTTATATAGTTAAGGCTGGTGCATCAAGTCCTGCAGCAACGCGCGGGCATATTACTAGTAAGCACTATATTTGTGGTAATGATAGAGGTCATTTCCCTAATCATGGAACACCATGGCCCTCGCAATATATGCAATCAAAAGGGTGCACTATTTAAGAAAAGACAAATCATGCTACAACAATGACTTAGACTCCAAAACAAACAGGACATTATCAGAATATAAAAATCACCACAACTAGCAGATATTCATAAGAACACCCTAAAAGTTTCACATCCTACTCTGATTAAGGATGAAGCTATTAAGAAGCCAATGCCAGCTCACCTCAGTTTTTATACCCAGCGCTAAAGAAGCCACTGCAGCTACCATCAAAATGATCAGAGTAAGATCTTGCCAAGCTTCCCAAAGAAATCTCTATCAGACAGAAAAAAGAAAAGAAAAAAATATATTACAACAGCACATACTTTTCTTCTTCTTTTTTCTTATTATATCCAATATGGAAACTTCAAAAGTTCACACTGTAGCAAATTTACCCAGAAACTTGGTTTTTTCCTAGGATATGTGTTCGACCCAAATGCATTTTTCCGTTTTAGTAAATCAGCATCATCTCCATGAATTCCCTTGTCGAGATTTGTTTTCAATAGGTCCCCTAAGCCTGTGACCTGATGTACGGAAACAACAGAACAAATATAAGCAACAGTGTTGATGTACCAATTCAGATCATGAAAGAGGTTATGTGCTGGACTTGCCCCCCCATATTGTTGAAGAGCAGCAAAATTATGATCACTCGTCACTGGAACTAGTTCCTCTTGTCCAATTGGAAAATCACCAATAGACCTTGGTTTTGGTACTACCACTCCTAACAATAAGAAACAACAAGTTAACTCCAGAACTACCACAAAGAACAGTTTCCACACCACGATTTATGCATCACGATTCACGATGGTGGAGCAAATGAGAGAGATGTCTAAAACACAATCCTAAAAAAATGAAACAAGAATGCAACTTCACAAATCCTACTACAATCTAAAAGACAATGAACCGGAAATGAACAGAGCATGACAAACAAATTGCCATACCGCCCTAGGATTGGACCCAACAAACAGGGTAATACCCTTCAAACAACGAAAATGAATAATTACAATAATGTTGCATTTTTTTTTTTCCGCGGATAATATTTACAAAAAAATTAATGGAATAAAGAAAAAGAAGTACCAATCACTTGCTCGTCTCCAGCTTGCTTGAAAAGATATGCAGCCTATTTTAAAAATAAAGAAAAATCATATGTTAGGATACTGATAGTACATGAGTGACTTAAGACACATTTATTTTGAAGTGATTTACTCGTATGGCTTGTGCATGGGCTCTAATCTTCCTCTGTGTCTGTTCCTTTTCTTCTTCCTTTTTCAAGTCTAAGGTGTACCGGAATCGACGAGAAGTATTCAGCACAAGTGCCGCTTCCTACAACAAAACAAAACGCAGTTCAGCCAGAAGCATCAATAAAAAGATCAGATCAAATAAAATAAAACAAAATAAATGAGTTCCAGTAACAATGTAAACTACGCACCCAAAAGATATTTCCAATTCTATTGATTTTGTTATTAAAAACAAGTCCCATATCAAAAAAGATACTCGTAGAACTTTTCGCCAACAATTTGCCAATTTTTCTTTCAACTGTACATACACTACTTTATAGGTTTAATCTTCTAATCCTAGCCATACTAAGCCTAACACAATTTCGGAAAGTCCTATTCCCTTCTTGAAAAATTGAGACTAATCTATTCACATAGAGGGAGCAACTACACTATTAATAGATATTTACCATCCGGTACAGAAAACCGACATTACAATCCGAAATCTAAATCGTAGAGGCAGATACACAAACAGATAGAACACTGGACCAAATATACACCTGCAAAACAACATAAACATATACATATCCATACATACAGAGATGAAGAACAAGTTGCAGAAAAAAAAAAAAAAAAAAAACAATATATGTGTAATATATATATATGTATATATAAATGACTTTAAAACTGCAAAATGTTATACAGATTGGAAAGCATACCCTCCAGCGCTTGAGGCGGTCGACCGATGCATCCTTAGTTCTGGCAACGTCAAAAGGACTGGACGAGGACTCGTCGTCCAAGTCGCCGGAGCGGCTCCCGCCGGCCTCCAAATCCGCCCGTGAGCCTCTCGATTGACTCATCATTCATTAAAAACCTGTCGCAGGAGTGAAGGTGCCGTTAGTTTCTTCAACCGCCGGGCCCTAACAGCCACTCGAAACCCCTCTCACACTCCCAAATTCTCACTTCCCGTACCCAATTTCCAGCTTTCTAATCTCTAATTTCATTTCAAATTTTTCAAAACTCGAATGCTAGTCACTGATTTTTTTCTACTGTCTAACCCACAGTAAAAACTAGTGCAACTTCCAGTCCGAAATTTCAAGACTTATCTGGAACCGCCACTCACTCCGCCGAAATTTCAAGACTTGGCAGAAACGTTAGGGTTACAAACGAAAACCCGGAAGGTTTGGCTACAATTTATAATAGCTGGATAGGGGGTTCACCTTTAGGTACCGTTTGGTACGCAGACTGGATAGAACGGAACGGAACAGTATGGGATAGGACAGGACGGGATAGGACAGGACGGAACAGTGGTTCCATGTTATGTTTGGTATGCGCAGGACAGAATGGAAGAGTTGTTCCGTTCTGCGTTTTGTGCACAGAACGGAACGGAACCAAAAGATTAAAATGACTAACTTACCTTGTTCCGTCTCTTGTTTGGCACGATGTTTAGGCTTGGGACGGGACGGAACAATTTTTTTTTTCCCTTCTTGCTGCTGCTTATCTATGAAATCGAAACAAGTAAGTCAGAAAAGAATACAAAGAAATCAAAGCACTACAAAATACAAAGAAAATCAGCAGAATTAGGAACTGGGTGGTCGAAACAAGCAAATCAGAAAAGAATAATAATGCCACTTCAAATTTACATCAAAATTAATTAAGGGACCTCCTGGAAGCAATTTTTTTATTTTCAGTAGCAGATGCAGTATTGGGCAGATCGAAGCACTACAAAATACAAAGAAAGAGAAACCGAGAGGCTACACAATCACAATCAGATCGAACCTGGACCGGAAATGCAGAGCTGAAGTTCACAGAGAGGCTACACGGAAGAGGTTGAGGAGGAAGGTTGCGAAGGCCAGATGCAGAGCTGAAGAAGCTCACAGCGGCAGAGAAGAAAAGATACAGTAGATACTCTCTGCCGTACAAACTTCCCATTTTCTCCGTCCCTTCCTAGTTTATATTCTCTCAGAATATATAAAATATTAGAAAACCAGGCGCAGTAAAAACAGATGTTTTGGCAAGTGACTCTAATCTAATATTTTTATCGTTTGAAACAAAAAAGATGCTTTGGACAAGGGTTAAAAAGGTAATTACGGCTTCTCCACTCAGACTTCTCCATAAAACCCTAAATTATGTACTATATTTTGATATCGGTGCTGAAAGGCAGAGCAGACTCGAAAATTTCGAGTTTAAGACGTGCATAAGTAAACGGCGGGGCAGCATGTGGGGAATGACATGTGGCAATTTCGAACTATAACTTTGTGCCTTGGAATAAGGAATGTGGGCGAGATAATGTAGGAGAGTTATACTTGATAATTGAATTATTTAATTTCTGATTTATTTGTATTGGGAGTTCAATTGTCTTTAAACTCGAGTTGGTTTTACGTGATTTTATTTTGGAAAGGTTGTCTTCTTTTTTTTCCTTTCCAAATAAAGACAATTCGTAGCAATCTACGGTTATCAACTCTTTCTAAGTCTGGAGAAGTTGTTCAATGAGGCTCACTTCGTTATGTTGTTTAACGAGGGTGATTAGTGATGTTTATGCTATTTTTTGTTTATTTATGTTTTGTGAGAGTATTTCATACAAACATGTCCTTTTAAAATTACAAATTTTGTTTTATGTAATTACATTTTAAGTTTTATACTATTTTAGGTTTTTGAATTCTGCTTTTGTGTTAAGTACATATATTTTTCAATTTGCTATAAAATAGTGAACGTAGCACAATCGATTACTCCTCTTTTGTTATTTATTTTTTTTCTTGTAAAGACAAATGAACAAATTCTATACTTTTATGATATTTTTTTACTAGAGAGTAAATAGAAAACAGCATGCCTGAAGTAATTTCCACTAATTAAGTATTTATTCTGTGTAAAACTGCAATCAAAACGGACAAATGTAAATTGGATGCAGCAATTATATACATAAGCTCAAATATCTAGGGCGGAACTTAACCCCAAAAAAGTTCTAGCTGGGTGGATTGGAAAGAATTTGTGCATATACAGGTGGAAAGGTATAAAAAAAAAATGATGCAATAATCTGCTTATTTTAATAAGAAAAAAAAACGTGTCCTAATTTAGAGAAAGTAATATTAAATCATAAAGAATAACTTTGCAGTATTCGAAACCAAAAATGTACATGAATCGGCTTGAAACCTTTCACGCAGAGAGTACTTAAATCAGCTAAATCAATTGGTAGCGTCTGGCTTTGATTTTCACCTCTTTATAATTAACAACTATGTCATATATGCGTATATACTATATATATATATATATATATATATATATATATATTGATAGATATGCATATATACTAAGTGGAAAGGGAGCTCTTGTTGAATATAATAAATAAACATACAGAGGACAGCCCTATGAAAAACAGAGAGGCAAGTTGATCTACCATGGTTGAACAATAAACAAGCAATTGATAAAAGTTGACAGCTGAACTTATTAGCATAGATTCTTTGAGCGTTCTACAAATTGGGGGCTGAACCCTTTCTGTTCTCTCCGGCCTAATAAACACTCTTAATCCGAAAATAAACACCCTTTTTATGAAGAGCAAAAATCCAGAAGACCATACACATCGATGTTACTAAATAATACCTTAACACCAGCATTTTTGCATAGTCGCACTGCATCTCCCACCCCAGGCCGACAAGGATCCTGCAATTTTTTTCAATTCATGTGGAACATCTTCCAATTCATGTGCTCTATAAGCAATGGCAACACAACGCAAACTGCGAGCAGCCATATCCTCAATTGATTCCCTGAAAATCTTTGACTGCAGACAAAGGCATATTTCATTAAAATGAAATATTAGACAAAAACTTCCAAAGTTCGAAGTCACCATAAAAGGAACACAAAAGTAGTAAGAAAATTAGTTTTGCAACAAGATAATTAGGGATAATATAATTTGTACAAGTTCAAATTTTGTCTTAAAAGAAGGTTATAATGTCTTGCACGGTCGCTAAAAATTCAAGGGGTGTTAAAATCATTTCAAGGTGGAAAGGAATGATTAAATTAATAGGAAGAAAAAATACTGTAGTAAACAAGTGTTTCACTAAAGGAGATGCAGAAATTGACTATCATTTTATTTCATCACGTAAAAGCCAAAGTTTTCTCCTGCCTTCTCATCATCCATAACTACCAACTGGTCATTTGGATCCAGGTACTTTGTACAACCAATTTAACTGCAGCACCGCCTCGTTTTTTTCCGAGTTGAATAGGAACATGTGAAGAAGTGAAGACTCAGACCTGATGGCATCAAAATTCATTCCGAGCTGCAGACAAGTTATCAATAATTAGTGGTGAGTTCAAGGGATGAAGTCACCCATGAGCAGTAGCAAGATACATGAATTTACAACATTTATTTGTGAAGTGTTAAACGTCACAACATTTATTTGTGGCAACCTCCAATAGTGGCACAAATGTGAAGTGTTAAACGTGAGGAAGAACCACATTAATTTAGGTCTAGGGTTTTCATTGACGTAATCAGTCATGACTCCTGCCATTGTTGTCAGACAGAGATGAGGCTGTGTGTGTGGACATTGGGTGCCGTTGCGTTGCCTTTTTTTTGCGTATAAGTAAACTGGGTAAATAGATAACGTTTTACTGGCTAAGCAAGTCATAACTGCGTATTTCTTATGGTTTAGTGAAATGCCCTGGCATTCACGATTGCAGCACGGTTCCTCATGTGCTGCGACAAATAGGGGTTCATATAGACATAATTGGGCAGTAAACCCGTTTGCTTTCTGCTTGGCTTATCAGGAGAGAACCTGCATCGCCTCTACGCATTATCGTTACTTGTTTTTCTCTCATTACGTCACTCGGCAATAAAATTCCCCTTACGAAATCAAATATCCGGTTTCAAAGTTTCATAGTGTCTTGTATACGTACATTAAGAGGGGGGCGGACGATAGCATTGTCTTCAATAACCACTGTATCTTGATAGCATTGTCTGTTAACAAAACCGCGGCTGACGCTCAACTTCAAGGTGAATTCAAAGTGTGTCCATCCATCTTGTTGGGCAACCGAAAATCTCTCAACTTAAAGCAGAAACCGCATCTTCCGAGTCTGCTTTCACCTGAAAACAGCACACCGGCAATGGTATTGGGCACTCCGTACACAACAGCAATGTTATAAGTTTGTCCCCGTACTAGCCCTAGATTGCAAATATGGCTTACCAGTTCGAGATGGCTCAGCAAAGCTCCACGTAATAAATTCTTTAGCTTGTTACACTCATCTACCATGTGGCCCGAACAGATCAATTCCTCAAGTTGGCACCACAGACGCTGAATTCCCGTGTATGGAAACCAGACTCCTAGTCGTCTTTTACGATTGACCATGTCAGCCGGCCTCTGTAGAAGAGAGCATGTTAAGTTAAACAACCAGTAGAGTAGAAATCAACATGAAATAAGAAGACGTAACGTACCTACAATACTAATGCCCCACGAAATTACGGTACACTACTTTTGCATCAGTTCTTTTGTCCCATTTTTCATCTAAGGTACATCAACAACCCGACTATTTTAACAGACCTCTTCTTTCATTTGACCTCCCTATACATGTATCATTAATTCTAATGTTCCAAAAACTCCAGTATTACGCAGACCTGCACTTGCATTTTGATTAAGGAAACACCAATAGTCTAAAAGGGGCAACAATACATAAAATAAAATATAAATATCGCCAACTACTGTTTTTTAAGGAAACACTAATTCCATGGCTCCCATCACTCCGACCCCATTGCCTCCTTCCTCATCGCCCACACCTCCACCTTCAAACCAAACGCCACCATAAACCCACCATCGTAAGTACATAAAAGAACCTGAAACCCAGAAACTAAACCAAACTCTGCCACAGAAAGCACAAAATGGCATGAACTTTCCCAATGCAAAGTTAATACCATGGGCAACCTTTAGCCAAGCAGGAAGGCAGAAGCTTAATATAGAAAAGAACAAGCTGCAATTTACCATTGATGCGAACAATCCTATGTACTCAAGCAAAAGATTTGTAGCTTCTCTGTATCGACCATAATCAACATATAGTTGGAATAATAATGCTGGATTTGATTCTTGGCCTGTCATTCCCCAAGTCTTGTCCTTTCTACCATCCTGTCAAAACACAAGTGGGTCACAAGGCTACGATGTTACGAGAATGGGCCATTTAGGATGGGTCATTTTAAGCGTGTGACAAAACCCTGTACTTTTCATTAATAACCAATACACTAGAAAGCTAATGAAGAATAATTAACTAACAAAGGATATAAAGAAACATAATTACAGAAAAGGATAAACTAAATAACATAGGATACCAGAAGCATTGTTAATGAAGAAGAATAAACTAATAAGATGGAGGGTGAGCGATAGAGAGAGAGAGACGATTGTTCAATTAAACAAAAATATAGATGCTGTAAAACGTGGCTTCCTCTTTTATTTACAAACCACCTAGAGAGTTACCTTGAACATCTTTACCAGCCAAAGAGGCAATTCAATTTGAGGATCCGCGTGAAGAAGAGTTTCAGCAACAATTAGTGGTAAACCGGCATGAAATACTTTATATTTGTCCTGCATATTTTGAATACATCAAAAGGGTAGGATAAGATGAAAATTCTTAAATGGAGCAAAGAGACAAAGGGTGGGGAGAGGCGAAAAGTGAACAAAACTCATGGTGGCTTGTAAATGGTACGAGTATACTACTCCTGACTTCCTTTAAACATATGTATATGAAAATATTTGACTATGAAAAGGGTAGAAGCACCAGTAAAGGCTCCCTCGTCTACATTTGTGTTGATAAATTACAAGAATGAAATGCATTAATCAAAATTTGATAGCCTAAAAGAATTTAACAGAACTATGAGAATTAGGAAGATAAGACACTTAATTTAGGAAGCTAGATCACTAAACACACTGGGAACCAAATATTCTTATATAGTTCTATTGACAATATAGTTCTATTGACCTGGCCTATTCCTAACCATTTCCCAAGCAACACTCACACCAACATGGGGCAACTCCAAAGGCTCAGTTTCAATATACTTTCACAGAGTCTATTATCAATAACATACTCGTTTTAAAATTTAGGAAAAAATATTGCACACTTGTGATTTTTTTTTTTTTTATTTGGGTGAACAGCATACTTGTGTTAAACAAATTTAAGAAACAAGATAATATCTAAGGCCCTTGACCAGATTCAGCATAGTATTAGAGTATAGGATTATGAACATAAATAGGCACTTAATTCTTCGAGATATTCATATGAAACAGATCCATTCAAAAACAATTTTGTAGTGTTCAAATATTCAGGCAAAGCATCCATGCAGGTGCATGCTCCCTTAGTTGAATAAAACCTCAACTGTACTTTCAAATAATTTACTTCTTGTTCCTTCTAATTTGAAATACAACACTAAAATGTCTATATGTAGTGTGATCCTGGAAACCTTTAGAGAAATAACCTCTGGGCTGTCTAAAATTAAATATGGGCGGTACTAATTATCTTTTAAACCCTTCAAAATCCAAAATCTAGAGACTATAGTTTCCTTTTCAATAATGTAAACATGCAATCTATTCCTTCTTCCATAAATCATATTTAAAATATGTCCTTCTAATATTTAATAAAAGCGCATTGATGGTTAAGAAGAAGCTCAAAAAGATTGAAGACGCTGAATACATACAAGGTAAAGCTCAAGAGTTCCCCATTGACTGATTCCCTTAAATTGTTCATTTGTAGAACCCACATCCTCATGAACAGCCACATCATCCATTGATGAAGTCAACAGAAGACCACGTGCTCTGTGATCATTCCTGAAAGTTATATATTACATAATTCAGATTCAGTTACAAAGAAATTAATACAAGATCAGGATTGTACACTTTTTAAAGTATTTAAGGCAAATGATTAATGAGGAAAATATCTATCTTACCCAACCCATGAAGAATCAACTCTATGTGAACAGCATCTCAGTGACATAGCAGAGAAAACTCTTTCCATTCCCCTGAACAAAAGACAGCTCCAGGTTTTATGCATTACAAGGAAACACTATGGCTATAATATTATAATATAGATCTATACCTCTTTAACTCTGAACCTTTTAAGAATCTTAAAACAATTGTAAATGCCATATCATATGAATTTGTCTGCATTAGGAGATCAACAACCTCTAATGGTGCTTTCTGGGTTCCTGAAAGAAGTCATGGACATGTGATATGCCACAATAAATAAACACGGAAAAGAAAAGGGACAAAAAGTGACGAGCAGAAAACAAAATCAGACACTTCCAACAATTTCTTTCAATCCAACCATGAGACAAAACATGGGACAGGCTGGATATAACGGGATAAATTGGCTCTCGCATGAGAAAAAAAAAGTTGATTAATATACGTAGGAGGGTTTGTGAGAGGTGTCTAAAGGTGATGCGTTACAAATATTCAAGAAAAAATGTCGTAATTAACTTTTGGAAACAAGAATGAAACATTGGAATTTGATGCTAATAAATGGCAAAGAAAAGAAAATTCATGATTACTTCTAAATGTGTCATGAATAGAATGTGATTGCTACTGACAATTTCAAGATGCTACTGAAAATTCGTGATTTTAAGAGGCTGGGTTGACAATGGCAAGGTATAAAGGCCAACTGAGTCCCACTGACCCTTCACCCTTAGCCAAACACAATTAATAATTACTGAAGAGACTTATTATGTATAAACATCATTTTACAAAACAAATTTCCATGCACATTAGAATTTAATTTAAACTTAAAAAAAAATAAAAAACTAAAGTATCAAGATAACCAAAATTCTGGCTAAATTGCCTTTACCACAAGTTGGATGCGACTTTTACAAGTTTAAATAAAAAGCCTTGAGGTAAATAATTAGCATATTCCTAATTCAGGTAGCTAGCTAATTCCCTGATACATTGTTAACTAGTATAATCCTTGGGAATACCACACAAAAATTTGGAATTACGTCAAGGGTTGCTAACCAATTTTAATTTATTGGGAATCTTACACAAACAAATTAAGTTAAAATAGCACTTTACCACTAGATGCAGGTTTGATATGTGCCAACGAAAGCAAATATTCTGCTGAAGTAAGCACAAACTCGTCCTCAATCTTCTCAATATCAAAATAAGATTTCCCTGTTTGAGAATAAGCATTGCTGCTGGCCGCTGCAATAAAAATAAAACGTGTGACTGCCTCAAAAGCAAATATTATTTTAGAGAGTTCTAACGATGTACATATAAATGTAATTGTGTGTATAATGGGATTCCAAAATCATCCAGAAAGTTACATAATGGGATTTCAAAATCAGTCTATGTATGTGCGTTCATTGCTTTTGAACAAATTGTTGGCCTGCAAGAAAATTTTGCTCATAGGTAGGTAGCAGCTAAAAGTTATGGGTATTTAATTTATCAGATACATATGGTAGTCGTGATTCATGACAACAATTAAAGATGCAGACACAATTAAAACAAAGTTTGGTTGTTGCATTATCTGCTCTGTTCATATATTGTAATTCTAGCCTTTTTACTTGGATAGTGCTTCTTGTGAAGAGAATTACTCCAGAGTAGAGGGTCAATCCAAGCGTTGGCAGGATGAACAAGATGAAGTGCATTGATAGCAGCAGAGAGCCCATTCAGAATCTCCTTTAGTGCCAATGACGTGTGCTGGTAATCTTTCAGAGCTGTTTCTGTTCTCAAACGAGTGGAATATAGGTACATGTAGCTTGCTGCTCTTCTCCAGTTATGTTGATGCATTTCAAATGCATAAAGCAGCTTATATAAGTTTGGCTTTGCTAATATATCTGAACAATCTCCCTGCATGTTTAAGATAGAGAAAAATCACCAGGACATAAAAATTGAAAAATTTGAAATACAGTGTCAGTATCCAATCAACTTTACATTTAGATCATACCTTCCTGGCAAGCTCGTGCTCTACCTTCTCTGTAAGACCAACAAACGGTAGCTGACCACCACAAAGAATCTGCAACAAATGACGGCGAAAGAAATCTAGTAATAGAAAAACCTTCATCTGAGAATTAGCCTCACTAGGACAATCTCACACAGAATTCTTGAAATAAGTTCCATGCCACACGCATCACAGGAAACATAATATTCAAATATTTTGCTAAAAAAGTATATAAATAAGTA
Source organism: Crataegus laevigata (assembly GCA_963580275.1). Classification (NCBI taxonomy): domain Eukaryota; kingdom Viridiplantae; phylum Streptophyta; class Magnoliopsida; order Rosales; family Rosaceae; genus Crataegus; species Crataegus laevigata. Next base: position 6,159,237 of record OY756947.1, read on the forward strand.
CATAATCAGTAGAAATCATCGAAGCTAAGAAGAAAAGGGTACTGACATAAAATCAATACATTATCGACAATATAGATGGAACAAACATCGTGCAGAGAGAATTTCTTGTGGGTATATACTTTGAAACTTAGTAAAGACAAAAACTGGAAAAGAATGTAAAAAGCAAACAAAAGTTAGTTTCAAGTTTGAATAAAAACCTTTATGGCACCACGCTCGTAAAGAACAATTATCAGACGCCTCAAGCAGATGTACTTGCTCTCCTCATCTGGGTTTGAAATTACTGCACAATATGCATCACAATAGAGATTATGATCTAAAGTAAACTTGAAGACATTTGCCCAAAGTCGTCCTTTGATGGTAGATACTGATTCATTGACCGAGTCTCGTCCATTCAGCTCATCTTTTACACTAGCTTCCTCTACCTGCTCAAGCGCAGCGAGAGCAAACTGACAAGCACCTTTGCTTATATTATATTGCTCAAATATCTGCATAACCCATTGGTAGTAATGCAGTCTCCATGAGGAAGCTGATATGTCACCAGCTAAAAGGAAAGGTAAAATGAAAGAGTGAATAAAAACAGAAAAGCAAAAGGCACAATCAACCGTTTAAGATATAAAAGTTAAACAAACTCACTGAAACCAAGATTTGGAGACCCCGGTTCCTGAAGCAAACTCCGTAAAGCCTGGGATGTTCCTTTTCCAGACGAAGCTCTAAATAGAAAAACTAGATATCAATGTTCACTATGAAAACAACAAGCTATTCCTAAGTGCAAATGATACAATTATGAGTGAAAAATATGGGCAATTCCCAAGTATAAATATCAGTCTTCAAAAGAATGCACATCATTCATACTAAGCATCTAGACACTACATATCCAGAAGTGTATAATGTATCATTAACTAATATTGTAATAAAGCTTTAAAGGTGAATGCTAGTTTTATTTGAAATTGGCCCATTCAAATACAGAGTAATAGAATAGAGAATGTGAAAGGAAATTTTGAATGCAAACACCAAGCAGCTGAGTGTATCATATTAAAAATTCAGACTCTTCAGTTTTGTGCATTACATCAAAATCCAACAATTTATTGGGTTCACTTTGTGCTTCAAATCAACATATTAAATATTTGAGTATTGGGGAAATAAGAAGATTTTTTTGCCTGAGTCTATCATATGTGCCTCAATCAGCACATGTAACATCTAATACTCAATTACACATTATTCAATACAACCCTTGTCTCCCGTAAATCTTAATTCAAACTATCCACTAGTTCAATTATATTGGGACGAGCTGGTATTCCAACGTACTTTTTCTTGGCACAATGAGAATCTCCTTAGAAGAATAATTTTGAAAAAATAGAAATATCTTCAGGAAAAAAGAGATTAAAAACATAACTTGAAGTTAAAGTTCGAGTTTCACATCTTATTTACTTTCTTCAAGAAGTCAGATTCAATGCCTTACAGGAGTTACCGATACAGGATAGGCAATCGGCAAAAGATTTAGAAAACATAGAATACCTGAAGAAACAACGAACAGCTTCAGTGACTTTCCTCTCTTTCAGCACTCCTTGCAACCCACGGCGTACCTGAGCAAGCAAGCAGCACCCTAAAAGATGATGAAGTATGCACCATCCTCCCTCTGCATCTTGGATACTATAAGATGTCTTCTCATTTTGTAAATGTGCCTCCACCATAGTGAGTAGGTTCTTTATATAGAAAAGTAACAATAAGTAATCTCAATGAAGTAAAGTTTAAGGGATATTAGGAAAACTGTAGGTAGAGAAACAACCTCAACCGCATAATACTGCCCATGCCTTAGAAGGATCAAAGCAAGATCTGTTGCACGTTTGAGGAAGGTAAAGGATTCTGCAGTATGGCCCCAGATGATCCAGCTAACGAAGTCCCGCATTGAAATACTAATGTCCTTCACGTCCGGTATGCTTCTCAAGGAAATACAGACCTGGTGTCCGGAGGAAGTTTGAATACTTGGTAAGAATATAAAAGCCAGAGTGAACTCACACTTTCCAAGCTTCTCATTCCATGATCTTCTTCCCATGTTGCTATCTGAACCACAAACAGGGATATTCATCAGAATAATACTAAATCAGCAAACTTACCAACTAAGGCCCCAGACAAAGCATAAACCTACCAATATGTAACACTGAAAGCTGAGAGCTAAAATCTTCAATTGCAGCTGATTCAGATGGCGTGGTGGCACAGAAATGTATAAGAAGCCACTCAGAAATGATTTTTTCAATCCTTGGAATCAAGTCAAGTTGAATTTTGGATACATCATCATGCAGCATCTTGATCTGCATGCAGACCCAAAGAAATTATGACACATTAATTGATTAAATTCCAGGAAAATGACGACCCTTATCATGGAATAAGGAGTTATATAAAAACGATAAAGACTGAAAAAGGCAAATGCTTTGGTAAAAAACTAAAGTACATATACTGTAAGTTGTTGAAGTAAGCACTGGAGTAGTTTCCTATAGACTGAAATTAAGACCAGAAGCATGTGTAGAACTAATGATGAAGGATATTAATATTAAAGATGCAGTGGAAAGTATGTACTTGAAATTTAGAATACAGCTCAATAGCAGAAACATCACATACAAGGGTTCGTGAAAAAGTTAGAGCAATGAATCCAACCCAACTTTGTATATTTATTCGTTGTTTCTTTTATGAGAACAATGGGTGATTTAGTCGAGTTGCGTATTGTTTCGAAGTAATATAAAGTCCTGTTCAAGAAAGAAACCAAATTCTCACCTCTATTTTCCATTAGTTCTAGGGGAGAAAACAAAAATCTTAACTCCATGCATTTATGAGTACATAGCAATAGATTCCACTCTAACAGAGTACAGAGCCAACTTCTCATATCTTGAATTAGGAAACAAGCAACTCCCTTTATTCTGGTTTATTACTAATTTGATTTTGTACAAAAGATAAATTCAAGGCATGAACTAAACATTTATTTAACGAAAAATTAGTTTTGGGGTTCTTTTGCTAAGAAACATTTTAAGGATCTATATTGAACATTTTACAGATTTACATATCTAAAGCTGGCAGGTGAGATGCAAACTAACCAATAATCCAGATTCACAGTCCAGGGACATAACATGCTTACTTATTATGATAAGTAACATTTTGGTTTGATATCCTCCGTTCTGTTTTTTGTAGTCTGCTTGCTGGACTTATTTGCTACTGCTATAGTGCTATGAGATATTTCTTTTGCATAAAATAAAATCAGTCTTTTCAAAATAAATAAATAATTCACAATAATGAATACAGCTGCACAGACCCAATGCATGCGACGTGCAAACAGGGAGCAGAGATATAAGCATCAAAACAAAATACTCAAAATCCTGTTTCGATGACCAAAAAACAATGAGAAACCTTGCTTCTTAATAAAAGAATTACAAAAAATATACATATATAATTGATTTTGTTACACTGAAAACACTCATAGCAGGTCTTGCTAACCACACGTGAAACCACAAAATCAAAGTAAAGCAAATAAAAATTATAAAATATAAAAAGAAACTGACCTGCCCACTGATGCTCACCACATAGCTTAGAAACAGAAGAATGTCGAGGGCAGACTCATACATAACCTTCGCAACTTGAGAAGTAGCCTGGACCAAAACGGAAGCACTGATATCCAATGATATTTCAGCATCAGACTTTTGTACAATTTTCCGAGGTTTAAGAAATTTTAGATAAATCTCAATCACTTTTAAAATTCGACTCCACGTGCGAGATTCTTTGTGCAAGGCATGAAGAGATAACAGCATGTCAATAGAAAATTTCCTCAATTTTTTTTTATCAGCCAGGCTTCTCTCCAAAGCAACATCTGGTCCAAGATCTGATACATGAAGCTTTGCTACCGTTGAACTATATCCAGATTCTAACTTCTTCAAAAGGCGATGAGTAATTTCCTTAGCTGAGATCACCAGTGGGGCACTAACTAATGATTCATAAAATATAGCAGAAGCTGTTTTTCCCAGTTGTTGGCTGACATTAACAACACATCTAAGCATTTTAACGAGCAACTCTAATTGAAGAAATAAACCCGTCTCAGTGGTAACAAGATAGATGAGATCATCAGAAGTACCTATCAGATGTGAATATGATAATTCCAACAAAAAAAAAAGGACATGCATTAAAAATAAGAAATAATTCATCCTAAAGCAAAAAAGGGAAAGGTTCGGATAAAGCAACAATACCTGAGATACCATTAATAAGCCGCTCAATATTCTCCGAACAACGAAAAAGAGATACTGAGTTCTTTCTGATCAATCCAAAAGAGCCCCTGTGGGAATCCAAAAGCAAGCCAAATGGTGCATTGCTCTTGCACCAGTTTTGGAAGTAGCGAGAACAGAATTTTTTCCAGCAGCAAAATATCGACTTCGAATTATCACTGTCACCCTAAAACAATATACAACATACGTTGGTTATCTGTTAGCTAGCAACCCCACCTCCAGGGTGTCATATGAGTGTGAGAGAGACAATAAAAACTCCAATGCAAACCTCATGTTCAATCAGGGAAAGAATTTCCTTCTTCAACATATCGGCAGTTAGAGACTGGAAATCTGAATCACTCCAGTGCCTGTTATAATCCAGCAAGGTTGAACGCAAAGCAATGTTATGATGAACCCCAGGAAGAAGCAGCCTGCGTAAGAAAATCGAGGATACAACTGGTACAATATGATCCTGCAGAATTTTCATCAAGCAAAACATCATAAGCAGCTTATTTAATATATAATAGCTATTAGACTGGCTACAATGAACATCTTACATAAATTTGTATTCTTGTTCGGTTATAAAACATTTATACTCAACCCATACACACAGTTAACCCACTAATCCCAACTATTGGGTATTATATAAATGTACACGAATTTTTGTTCGAAGCTCTCATACATAATTCTTGTTCAAGCTAAAGTGAACATCCTTTCAAGAAAAGTACTGAATATGGAGATACAAAGCAAAATCTGAGCTTTCAAGACTAAAGCTAAGCACCCACTCAGTCGTATCTTCAAAAGAGAATTTCCATTTCATTTTTATCCCAATTTAGTCCTCTAACAGTGATCAAATAAAAAGATGAAGACAATTTTACCATAAATACTGAAATGACGAAGATAATAAAATGTTTTAGACAATTTGACTCTGCTGATTCCCAATATTCAGGGCACTGAACCATATTGTATGGTGGGCCCTTCAATTGGTTCTTTACTTCTTTATATCTTCGAAAACAGATGTCCACTTTCGAAGTTCTCATAAAAAATCAAAGCACACATATATGTGCGTGTATATAAACAGTTTGTAAATAGCAGCTCTTATTTTTTGCAGTGTTACATTGCAGAGCTGCTTACCAACTCAAGATTAGAACAGATGGGATTAAATTCAAATCCCAGCCCATGTTTTCAATTCTTGACCCACTGAACCACCATCTATTAGATAGAAAGGTTCAACTGAGATATGTATCTTGACAAGTGAGATGTAACGGAGGGATTTAGTGCATCACGACTTGAGAATAAAAACACTGGTTGGGATTTAAAGCATCTGAAAAGAAATACAAAAGAACAAAAAAAAAAGGGAAAGAAATTCAATCCGAGCAGTTATTCTAATCCTGTATGGCAAATATTGCTGTTCTGCACCAACTCCCTCCAAGACTTCGTCCACAATAGAGACAAACCCTTTTAAATAAATACATCCACATAAAAATGCATATATGCTGGTGGCATGGAGTCCATCCCAATAAAATTGTGACAGCATTTCCAATTGCATTTCGTACATGGCAGAATATTTTCCAGCTCTTTGTAATATTGTCATACAGTAAGATGACAATCCTGGGGAAAAAAAATTAAAAAAGAAGCATTGTCTATTAACAATAAAATTTAACTGATATACCCATCATACCTTCGAAGATGAGAATACTGAATGTGTCATCAAAAGAAGGTCATCTGAACAATGTTCAGAACTTTGAAACAATTGATCTGCAACAAAGTCCTCCTGCAAAGCGTAAGAGCATGCATCTTCCCTGGAGATTTTGGGTCTAGGCAAATGAAAGAAAAAGGAAGTCAAGTCAGTCATATACATTGAAAAGAAAAGCATTTACTGTTACCAAAAAAGATATGAGTTGGGACTAGACATCCCTACACCAGCAAGAGTTTATATTAATAAAACAAATAAAATAAAACCTCAAAACAATCATGTCATCAAAAGAAAGGCACATTATGTGGATGATTAAAGTCAAGGGTATCAGCTGACCCTTCCAACTACATGAACTGAAATCAGAACTAGCTATATAATATTAGATGGTATGTCCATATACTTAAACACCTGCACAAAGTGCCACCATCATGAAACCATCAGCTAATTAGCTAAAACAAATTTATGTGATTAAGTTTATTGCAGTTCTAAGAATAGAGTACTCTCTCTCACAAGTTAATATCTTCCTAGTTCATCTTTTCACTCCCCTACAGGAATTTATATACAAACAATACAGAGGCGTGCCCTAGCACAAAGGAAGCATTCGAGAGAGGCCAATGAAAGGGAGAAGAACGAAAATGCCAGAGAATCAAATCAATATTAACAGGAACGAATTCACTTACACTTTGACATTCGTCAACAAGTTGTGAAGCACTAATCCCTTATTTGTCAATATGCATATCTTGCCAGAAGTAAGTTTGACGTCAACGCATCCAGCCTATGACAACCAAATTAATAGTATATTTGGTGTAACAAATATAACTTAGGAAAAAAATGGAAAGTAAGGCAGTGGGATTGACCAAAAAAAATTGTGTACCTCCTCCAAAGGAATATTTTGTGCTGAAGGTTCCATCACTCTTACTGATCCGTACTCTAGATGGCAACGAAAACTATATACATAGATCGTATTTGAGCAGATTCCCTTCATGATTGACCCAAGGAATTCATCAGAACAACAGCAAATGGAAGAACCCTCAAGTCATGCTACAGAAAATATTTCTAAATTTATTACTGCAGACTAAGAACCATATTTTCTATTCTTTTTTTAAAAGGAAACATTACTTATTTTCTTCATAATTAGTTTTCTGTAACTTTTTCTTAAATTGCAAAAAGAGTCAATGCCCCTAAATCTTTCTTATATCTTTTTGAAAACTCTCAAGGAGCAAAAATAAATAGAAATATATGCATATACAAAAAGATGACACCGAAATTCAGATTCATAGCACTTGTTTCAGATTACGTACTGAAGTTTGCCTGTACAAGATTGCCAAAGGAATCACGTTTGAACGATTCCCAACTTGACCAATCCATAACCTTTCCAACGTTGCTCCTGAAATTAGATTCTTTGTTAAGGAAAAATAATTATATGTTCTGCCAAATTAGAGAACAAAACATCGGATAAGAAAACATGTTTTTATATATAGATGAAATATTTTGTTTAAAAAAAAAGGAATTATATCTTCTGGTAAATAATGTGCATACATAAAACAACCATGTGCTCATCAGAGAAATCTTCCATCTCTGTCAATAAATTCTAGATTTAGCAGAAATGTTCCTCCTTGTCCTCTGGTGTTGTTTACTCTATCTCTTGTTATTAACTTTGTGCTTGTTAACCCCACAAAAAAGAGCATTGTTAAAGTGAACTTTCTGTGTACAAATGGAAGTAGATTAAATTTTAGAAATTCAACCAGCAAGAATAAAGTAACACTCGGAAATATGTCTTATAAATAGAGATTTTTGGTTGGGGAGTTTTTGTGTTAATATGTGGTGACTACTCAATGATGGACAACATAAAGTAGGTAGTAACAATCACAAAGTGAATCGGGAAAACCGATACTTACCTGCCAGTGTCGAACTATTCATGTTTTTACTAAAGATCCTGCTATGACATGAAAGATCCCATACTTGCAACATCCCATCAGAATGAAGCACAAATACAAGTGCCTTTCCACGAAAGATGCATATCACCAAGTCTTGCACAGCCCCTATCCTCCTTCCCCTGTGTTATAAGTTCAGTTTCATTTATTGAATCACATTTACAGGCGATAGAAGAGTAATTAACACAGAGCAATTTGAAACTCTATAGTTCAAGAAAGAAAACTAAAGTGATCCATCGTGTTTTTGAGTAAAATCTTTTAGTCATTTATCAGAAAAATGATGCATAACACAACTAACATTATATACACAATGCAACAAAAGATCCTACTTCTAATTCAAACAGGAGTGGACAAGGTAACCCATAGCAGTACCTCTTCATAATTCATTTAACCTACAACATTCCAAACTTGAAAACAGTAATAAACAGATCAAAAAATAAAATGATGATCACATTTTGGCATTCAAAAAAGGTTAATTCAATTTAATCATCTTTGGCAACAACCTGAGATCCAATTCTCATAGACCAGAAGGATCATCAGCAAGTAAGACTCCGCTAATTGTTTAAAACAACTCGCTAACAAGCAGCCAAAAAGACAAATAGGTAAGCAAACTAAATGTTTTTTCATGTACATTTTTCTGGTAATGTAGTTAACAAGCACCTTGACATGAGACCCCACAAAAGACCAAATCCGAAATCATCCAGCAGCTCCAGCGTAAAACCTATGAGAAAAGAAGAAACAAATTGGAAATTGGGGTTTAGAATATGAACAATTCTAATACATCACTACATTGTCAGAAGGCAAAACCACTAGATTGATGGGGCGGAAGGAAATCATGCTTAAAATAATTGAATGGTTACAAGGGCACAAAATACAAGAAGCAAACGGCAAGAGGAGTTTTATAATACCCGGAGGAGTGGGATCAAGTCCGCCCAGTTGAAAACCAGCAAGGGATCCATCATCCCGCCCAACAACCAGGCACCCAGATGATGTTCCTGCAGCACTTGTTACTGGTACATTGGGGTTCATATTAAACACCACAACCTCATCCTCCCGGAAAACAGAGCGGGATGCATAAGTAGAGATGGGTCTAAGTCTGAAAAGGTAAGCGACCCCCGAGACGGTCAATGCATAAACCAAGTAGGGGTGGCTCATAGAACCCAAATCAATCTGCAATGTACATATCAATGTATGAATCACTGACTCATTTTTACAAATAAACAGTAAACCAGAGTAGAGTAAGAAATTAAGAATACCTTATTTATACAAATAGGAACAAGGGGAGAGAGGGCATCTGGAAAAGTGATTCGAAGTCCAACTTTGGGGAAGTCTTTGGTAATACTGAGCTCAAATAACTCAAGATGATGAGGAAGGTCGTTATGAATTCTCCTGTTACAAGAGCCATAACAAATGAACAATATATAGTGAAAACGCACAAATTCGAAATAGATATAGATACATAGAGAGAACCGTATGAGATGTATACGACTGCTAGGGTCTCCAATGGCGACGGAAAAGGCAATGTCGTGGGTGAGAGGAATGACACAGGCAGTAGTAGTAGAAATATCAGCGGCAGGAGCAGGTATCTCAATCCATTTCAATGAATCACTGCCGATGATTGGGACCTCCATGCCAGCCAATGCCAAGAACCTTTAGAAACGTGCCTCGAGTGGCTAAATAGGTTACAAGGTCTTTAATGTATTAAAAAAAGATAGAATTATAATAACCTTTTTCTCGTTACTTTTTACTTGAATTTTCTCGTTTACCCTTTTGGCTTTCTTCTTACTCATGCTTGGTGATAAGAGCTATGTCATTTTTAGATCAGTATGTAAACTTCAACTCTGCAAAATCAGCCAAATTAGAAATTTCTTGACCGTCAGTTCACATTGCTGAAATTTTAGTTAAGTGAGGAGTATGGTTTATCTATTTTATAAAGGCTTTTTAGTTAAAATGGTCCCTAACAATTGCATAACTTATTACTTTAGTCATTGAGATTTAAAAAAGATAAAAGTAGTGTCTGAGATTTGTCAAGTCAACCCTCTTAATTAAAATACTCTTGATTAACGGAGTTGTTTAACAGATGGACTAAAATGATGAATTGTGGACAATTTCAGGAATTAAAAATAATTTTCAATTTAGTTAGTCTTTTTATAGAGATGATAATTAAGAGTAACATAAAAATAAAGAGTTCGTCTCGATCACCCAGTTTCTTGGTTTGAGGAACTTCTGAGTGTAATTTCTAATTAATTATTGGAGGATAATATAAGTAGTTAATTTTGGTGCAAGACACTATTTTTTCTTCGATCGGGTTAATTTTAACACTTTATCCTTGATTTTATACGTATTTCACTATTCAATAAATATCGTACTTCGTCTCACAAAAACAAAGAGTTCGAATATTTTGCAACATCACAAAAAAAAAAAGAGTAAAAAAAGTAGAATGAGAAAATCCAAATAAAAAATGTTGCTAAAAATGGTTAGTTTTTCCAGAATGTAGTACTATATATATACCAAGTGGTTAGTTTACTAACGTTTTGTTGTGGACTATTTTATCTGACAAAGGGAGAGAGAGGGAGAGGGAGGCCGGCGGCACAAGGGAAGAGAGAAAGAGAGAATTGTAGGGGAATTGTGTTTTATATTCCTCCTACCTTGCACTTCTATTTATAGTATTAGGGTAAAGGCATTCCTTGCTCTCCAAGGAATAAGAGATACAATAGGATAAGGATAACAACTCTAATTAAACCTAATCTAGGATTTACACAATCATACTTCAACTAGGATTTGTTTACAACACTCCCCTTTGAGTGTGTAAATACTCAAGGTAGATCTAGCATCATGCAGAAGTTGATGAAGTCGACTTGTCAGTGCTGATTCCAAGGAACAACGCTTATTCTCAATAAGGTAGGAATTTGCATAAGTAAGTAAGTCTCACTAAAAACCTTAAGGCTATGGCAAAAACCGGAGTAGGGACAAAATCCATAGTCTAAGGAAAAATGCGTGAGAAATGCAAAGTCAAAAGAAACGTATACAGGACGTCCTCAGGGATATGACCAGCCCAAGGTGGGTGCCTCGTTAAAACCTAGTTAGGTAGTAAAAACCCAGTGGGAAAAATGCTCCTAATCGTAGGGAAAAAGAGTACATTAAGATCAAGCAAGTATCTACAGGATACTCCCCCTGAGTTTGACATAATTCCAAAGAGAAATAGCAAAGTTACAACTCAGAAAGTTTACGCATACCAATTCCATGAACAAGCTTCTGGAACGTCGCCTTCGGCAGTGATTTGGTGAAGAGGTCGGCCAGATTTTCTTGTGAGCGGATTTGCTTGACTTCAATCTTCTGATGCTCTTGTTGTTGATGTGAAAAGAAGAACTTCGGCGCAATGTGCTTGGTGTTGTCTCCTTTGATGTAACCCTTCTTGAGCTGTTCGATGCAAGCTGCGTTGTCTTCAAAGATCGTCATCAGGACATCAACGGCGGGATGAAGATCGCAGGAGCTTCGAATATGGCCCACTACTGATCTTAACCAAAAGCATTCCCGAGTTGCTTCATGTAAGGCGAGAATTTCAGCATGGTTAGACGAAGTGGCAACTAAGGTCTGTTTCGTTGACCTCCAAGATATTGCGGTGCCTCCAACGGTAAAGACATAACCCGTTTGAGAACGCGCCTTGTGTGGACCAGATAAGTATCCAGCGTCGGCATAACCAACAAGGCGAGAATCAACTCGAGGAGCACAAGATGTAGCCTCATTTGATGATTCGTATGGATAAAACAAGCCCATATTCGTAGTACCCTTAAGGTAGCGGAAGATGTCTTTCACGCCAGTCCAGTGTCTGCGTGTAGGTGCATTGTTGTATCTTGCCAAAAGATTAATAGCGAAGGAGATGTCGGGTTTAGTGCATTGAGCTAAGTACAATAAAGCGCCTATCGCACTTAGATAAGGAACTTCAGGTTCCAAAATCTCTTCATCATCCTCCTTTGGACGGAATGGATCTGGTTTTGCATCTAGCGTACGAACAACCATAGGAGTACTCGAAGACTTCGCTTTATCCTCATTAAAGCGGCGCAACACCTTCTGGGTGTAGTTTGATTGATGTACTATGATTCCATCTGAACAATGCTCTATCTCGAGACCGAGACAGTATCGAGTCTTACCTAGATCTTTCATCTCAAATTCCGACTTCAGGTGCGAAGCAGTTCTCGCGAGCTCTTCAGGAGTTCCAATGAGATTCATGTCATCGACATATACTGCAACAATCGCAAATCCGGAATGTGACTTTTTAATGAACACACAAGGGCATAATTCGTTGTTCACATATCCCTGAATAGTCAAATACTCACTCAGACGGTTATACCACATTCTTTTGGATTGTTTCAAACCGTAGAGTGAACGCCTCAGCCGAATTGAGAGCGTGTTCCGGGGTTTGGAAATATTTGAACCAGTCAATGTAAGTCATTCAGAAACTTTCATATAAATTTCTGTATCAAGATCCCTATAGATATACGCGATTACTACGTCCATCAGCTACATGTCCAGTTTTTCGGAAACTACCAAACTGATAAGGTAGCGAAAAGTAATCGCATCCATAACGGGTGAATAAGTTTCGTCATAGTCAATCCCGGGGAGTTGTGAGAAGCCTTGCGCAACAAGACGAGCTTTGTAACGCACAATTTCATTCTTCTCATTACGTTTCCGAACGAAAACCCACTTGTAGCCAACGGGCTTCACATGTGGAGGAGTAGGAACTACAGGTCCAAACACCTTACGTTTCGCAAGCGAATCGAGTTCGACTTGGATTGCTTGTTTCCAGTTTGACCAATCAGCTCTACGTCGACATTCATCAACGAAACGTGGTTCAATGTCATCGCTCAACATGATCTCAGTAGCTACTGCAAATGCTAATGCATCGTTGACAATCATCTCATTTCTACGCCACACATCATCTAAGCTAGCATAATAGACCGAAATCTCACGATTCTCGGGAGGAGGATTCGTCTCTTCAAGGACACTTCCATAATCTAGAATTTCCTCATGAGTTGGGTAGAATGAGTAAGCGATAGTCGGATTCACGGTAGGCTCTTCAGGACCTTGTGTCGTAGTTTTCCTCTTCCGGGGGTGTGAATCCTTTGAACCAAGGGGTTTGCCACGTTTTTGTGTAGGGGCAGATGATTGGCTAGCCGCTAATGTACTTAGATCACCAGAATTGGCGTCCCGGGCTTCTAGGAGGGCAGTCCGTCGTACATTTGGTACATCTATCTTTGTAGGCGTATTCGCAGCTGGAATGTGTGATCTTGTCACGCGCGCTAGATCGGTGAAAGCATCTGGCATGCTCTGAGCTATGCTCTGAAGATCTAATATGCGCTGCACTTCAGTTTCAGACTGAGCGGTGCAGGGATCTAAATAAGACAAAGTGGGAGTCGTCCACGATAATTCGCGTCGTTCTTCAGGAACGTTGACGTTCTTATCTCCCCTTAACGACGGGAAGACTGTCTCATAGAAGTGACAATCCGCAAAATAAGCGGTAAACAGATCGCCTGTCAAAGGTTCTAAGTAACGAATAATCGAAGGAGAATCATATCCGACATAGATTCCCATCCTTCGCTGAGGCCCCATTTTTGTACGTAAAGGCGGCGAGATCGGCACATATACCGCACAACCAAAAACGCGCAGATGCGATATGTCGGGTTCGTATCCAGTGACCAACTAAAGGGCACTGAATGGTTGTGTCGCAACAGGCCTCAGGTGGACCAACTTTGCTGCGTGCAATATTGCATGGCCCCAAGCAGCGATCGGGAGCTTGGTACGTATGACCAACGATCGAGCAATCATTTGTAAGCACTTAATGAAAGCCTCTGCCAGGGCGTTCTGGGTGTGAACATGGGGTACTGGATGTTCAACTTCAACCCCAACCGATATGCAATAGTCATCAAAAGTTTTAGATGTGAATTCTCCAGCATTATCCAATCGAATAGATTTGATTGGATAATCAGGGTGGTGAGCCCTGAGCTTGATAACCTGAGCCAACAATTTGGAGAATGCAGCGTTCCTTGTGGACAACAAGCACACGTGTGACCAACGTGTGGAAGCGTCAACCAAAACCATAAAATATCTAAATGGTCTGCAGGGAGGTTGAATCGGTCCACAGATGTCCCCTTGAATCCGTTGTAGAAAAATGGGAGGATTCGAACGAATCTTGTCATAAGAAGGCTTAGTAATAAGCTTTCCCATAGAACATGTTTGACATGCGATTCCTGGGATCGAACCTAAACTTCGGGTTAGTGGATGCCCGTGTGATGATTTGAGGATACGGTGCATCGCTATTCGTCCAGGATGTCCCAAACGGTCATGCCAAAGTGTAATTTTGTGCGCGGTCCCAGTAGTAGGGCCACCCACATAGTGGCTTTCTATGGGGCGTATGGTTGTAGTATATAGACCACTCGGGATACGCTCCATCTTCTCTAGAATACGCTTCTGGCCATATTCGTAGGAAGTTATGCACAGAAATTCAACTCCGTTTTCTACGTGGGTTTCAGCGTGGAAATTATTATCTCTAATATCCTTGAAACTTAGTAACGTTCTTCCGGAACGTGGGGAATAGAGTGTCTCATCAATGGTCAAGATTGTACCATTGGACAACATTATACGTGCCTTACCGTATCCTTCTATCAGGTTGGATGGACCTGAGAGGGTTGTCAGAGGTGCATTCTTAGGTATGAAGTTAGTGAAATAGATGCGTTCACGCAAAACAGTGTGCGTGGTTGCACTATCTGCCAGACAACTAACTTTCCCACAAGTCATACCTAGAATGAAAAATTAATTTGAATCGGTCACATGCATAAAGGTTTATAAAACAATTATCAATTCAAAATAATTTAATTTATTCAAGGATTAAAACTTAATATCCAAAAAACAAATCACCAACTAATAATCCAAAACATAAAGGAAAATTGTTCAAAAATCAACCAAAAAACAAGGTGGGGTTCGGCCACTAGGTGGAATTCGGCCCCTATTTGTCTTATTTCAACTAAAAAATAAGTCTATGTCTAAGATTCTAATCTTCCATAGAGGTGGTATCCTCCTGAAAGTCAGAAACCTCCATTTTTGTAGTCTCCGGTTCATCCACTTGCATGAAGTTTGATTCAAACTTCTGACGACGTGAATGATATACGTCTACAACCTGCTTGGGAGCGCGGCAAATACGGGACCAATGGTCCTTAGCACCACAACGATAGCACATATCGTTATCCATGGTTTTAGGTGCTTTGTCCTTATTTTTGAAGTTCTGGGCCTTGGGAGCGAGGTTTGGGCGCTGCTGGGCTTTGTTTCCTCCCTTGGGTGGGCCTTGGCTCTGTTGACCTTGGTTGGATGGCTTCTGGCCACCCCTACCACGCTTCTTTTGGCGCCTTGGGTGCTGGTTAGTGCTATAATGTGCTTCAGGCACAGCAGTAGCCCCAGTAGGTCTAGCTTGATGATTCTTCATCAACAGTTGGTTCTGCTTTTCAGCGAGAAATATAACAGAGATCAAATCCGAGAACTTGGTGAACTTCTGAACTCTATATTGTTGCTGTAGGACAATATTAGAAGCAGAGAAGGTCAAATAGGTATTCTCCAGGAAATCCTCTTCAGTCAAAGTTTCATTACAAAACTTGAGAAGTGATCGGATTCGACAAATTTCAGAATTATATTCATTCACAGACTTAAAGTCTTGGAAGCGCAAGTGCTGCCAGTCGTGTCATGCTTCAGGCAAGAATATGTCCTTTTGGTGATCAAAACGATCAGCCAAAGCGACCCATAATGCACGTGGATCTTCCTCAGCAAGATACTCAGTTTGCAGAGCGTCATGGATATGTCTTCGAATGAAGATCATAGCAGTGGCTTTTTCAGCTTCACCAACAGGCACATCAGTGACTTCTTCAATGGCAGGACGCAAGTTCTTTACGATGAGGTGGAGCTTCACATCTTGAACCCACTTGAGGTAGTTTCTTCCCGAAACTTCTAAAGTGGTGAAGTCGAGTTTGTTCAAATTCGACATGTTCCTATCACACAAGAGATAGATAAGATGTAGTTAGTGTAATGGAGAAAAATCAGTCAATTCACATAGAAGTAGAACATACAGGTTCTAATAGACATGTATTATTTTAATTTTTGCATGAAAAACTTCGGGTTTTCATGGGTGATATGTTTAAGTCAAAACTTCAGGTTTTCAAATAAGGCATGTTTATAAGAAACTTCAGGTTTCAAATTAATTATGAACTTCAGGTTCATATATTCCTGCAGGCAAACACAAATATATATGCAAACAAATATGCAACAAGTATATGCAAAAATATAATTTTAGGTGTACAATTATAATTGAATTAATTTATTTAATTATTTGGACTTCGGGCCAAAATAGAGTGTGGGTGAAAAAATACAAAAACCCATTGGGCCTAAAATAAAAATTAATTAGGCAATAAAATTTTGTGGGACCCAAAAAAAGAAAGAAAATTTAAACCACCGGGGGTAAAAAAAAATGAAAAGAGACCCTTTTAAAAAATGCCCAAAAAATTGGGCTGAGGCGTTAGGTGGGGCTGCAGGCCCAAATTATTATTTTTTTTCAGTATGGGCAAGCAGGCCCAAAAACAAAAAACTTTTTTTTTTCACTCGGGCTGAGTCGCAGAAAACAAATTTTTTAATTTTTTTTTTGTAAATCACGGGCTAAAAAACTGGAGCCCACTAGGGTTTGGGATTGGAAACAAAACGCCAAAAAAAAATTTTGCTTTGGGGTGCGGCTTGCATGCCGCAAAAACAAATCCATTTTTTTTAAGCTAAATTAACTGGCATGCATATGTAATTCAATGAATCACATATTTATGTTGATGCATATGCAAAATAATATTTTCAATGCATGTACATATGTAAGATTCAATTCATGGCAAATATCAAATTCACATAATTTAAACAATTATGATTATGAGGCATACACAATTTATGTAGAATTTAAAATACGTTAAACATAAAGTTGGGTCATGCATCATGGTGAATGTTCATGCTATCAGGGCTTGCAAAATATCGAGTTAAAGGCCGTTGTTTTGAAAGAACCTAATTGCGTGATGATATGGATGAACTGGTTTGATGCAGAAAATTTCTCCAACGTCAGATTCCTAAGCGCAGCGGTAGGAGCGTGCTGATAACGTGTTGTGGACTATTTTATCTGACAAAGGGAGAGAAAGGGAGAGGGAGGCCGGCAGCACAAGGGAAGAGAGAAAGAGAGAATTGTAGAGGAATTGTGTTGTATATTCCTCCTACCTTGCACCTCTATTTATAGTAATAGGGTAAAGGCATTCCTTGCTCTCCAAGGAATAAGAGATACAATAGGATAAGGATAACAACTCTAATTAAACCTAATCTAGGATTTACACAATCATACTTCAACTAGGATTTGTTTACAACACGTTTGACCAAATAATCCTATTTTTCTAAAGAATTCAAGGGTGGTCAAATTTAACAGAACAAAAGGTTTTGCTTTTTATGAAAAGGAACGAAACCTGTGTTCGGTGGCCAATTTTTTATCTGTATATTTTTTAGTCACACATTTGCATACAAGGGATTTATGCTTTTTTAGAATTTGAACACCTTAATCCCCTTTAATACTCTAAGGGTGCGTTTGTTATACCGGATTATTTCGAATTAGATTAGCTTTATGGACTAAGTTGGACTGGCTTAGAATAGATTAAGCTGGACTAACTTAGTGAAACGTCTGGTGCAGTATTAGACTAAATAACTAAAATAATAATTAATTCTTATCTTTTACATTTTTTTTCTTTTTCCCCTTTTCTAAAAAAGTCTACCACTCCCCAAAGCTCCCCGTTGTTTTCTCCTGCCCTTCCAACTCCATCACTCTCTCTACCAAGGTATAAAATATCGATGATATTGGAAAAATCTGTAGTCCGGAAACACGGAAATATCGGGATAATATCGATATCGATAAAAATCCAATGAAAACCACGGAAATTGTAAGAAAAAGTTGGAAATTTTTATTGAAACTTTGCAGGATGTTTATTTAGTCAATTATTTATTAGTTTATCACAAAAAATTGGAAGGAAATGCATTGCATGATGGATTTAACTGATTTAAGTTGATTATTTAGTGAGCTGGCAAACATTGTGAGTGTAGAAAATATGTAAATATTTTAGCATATTTTCACAAGAACATAAGTGATATGGTGGTCAAGGTGTTGAAGGAGTAAAATGGGAGGGGTTTGAATTCCCTTAGTGTTTTAAAAAGGGAACGGGCCAAAGGCCCCAAATTAAAATGGCCCAAGGCATTTTAAACAATTTAAATAAAAACAGAAAAGGAAAAAGAAATGGGTTGGGGTTGCCCAGGTTTTGGGCTTGGCAAGAACGGCCCAAAGGGCCTAAGGTTGATGGGTCGCCGGACCCAAGGAAGAAGAAGGCCGGAGTTCGGCCGGAATTCTACCCTAACTTTGAACGTCTATAACTTCTTCGTTACTCAACCAAATTAAGTGATCCAAACATGAAAGTTGTAGTACTCGACGAGATGAAGAGATTGATACCCTGCACGCCAGCCAAATCGCCGTGGTTTGGCCGGAAAACGCCTCGAAAGGGGCAGTGCTCGTCGGAAAACTGGGTTTGGGGCCGAAGGTTTGGGCAATTTTCAAAGCTTTGTAACTTCTTCGTTTCTTAACCCAATTGAGTGATTCAAAAGCTAAAATGTAGTTAGGAATGTGGAGAAGAGGTTCATACCAAGTGAGGACTGAGTGGTGGCCGGCGTTGACCGGAAAATGGCCTGAAAGATGGCCAAACGACCATGGTTTATCGCCGGAAACTGGGTTAGATTCAAACGAGTATAACTTCTTCAATACTCAACGAAATTGGGTGAAACAAAAAGGAAAATTGTAGTTCTCGAAGAGACAAAGAGAATGGTACCTCACACGACGTCTAACTCGTCGTGGTTTGGCCGAAAACTGCCTCTCCTGCCTCGTTAACTCTTTTCTCGTCCCACATCGCCCAAGTCATAAACAAGAAAGCTGGTGTAGAATTATAAAAAGGACCAGAGGCCCAACTATACTTACCTTTATCGATAATATCGTGATAATATCCAAAATATTGTGATATTATCGTGATATTTTGACGATAATTAAAAGATAAGCAAAAAAATATGGTTACCTTGAAAAAACGATAATATCGGTGATATTTCGCCGATATTATCGATATTTTGGTCATTGGTTCACGTGGATCCTCCTCAGCAAGATACTTAATTTGCAGAGCGTCATGGATATGTCTTCGGATGAAGATCATAGCAGTGGCTTTTTCAACTTCGCCAACAAGATTGTCCGTCTCTTTTTCAATGGTGGGACGTAAGTTCTTTGTAGTGAGGTGGAGCTTCACATCTTGGACCTACTTGAGGTAATTCATTTCAGAGACCTCCAAAGCGATGAAGTCGAGTTTGTTCAAATTCGACATGTTCCTACCATAAAATAGATGGACAAGATGTGGTTAGTGTAATGGAGAAAAAATCAATCCATTCACATAAGAGTAGAACATACAGGTTCTAATAGACATGTATTGGTTTAATTTTGCATGAAAAAACTTTGAGTTTTCATGGGTGATGTTTTAAAGTGAAAACTTCAGGTTTTCAAACAAGACATGTTTATAAGAAACTTCAGGTTTCAAAAAAAATATAATCAGCTGTGGCTGTATATAGACAATGTTTTAGTAATCAACTACTCATTTCCTAACACCTTAATTTCCTTTTTCTACGACACGTGTCTTCTTTTTGTTTTCTATTTTCATTTTAAATCTCAACTCCTAAAAAATTGAAAAAAAAAATCAGAAGCTCAGTAAGTTCGCTCCTTTCGGACCTGTAGCCTGTAGGTGAGTCAGCCCCAAACGCAGCAACTCCCGCCCCTGCGTTTCCGACGGCCGGAAATCGGAAACCGACGACCGGCGACCGCAGCGACTTTATTGCAATTGCATCACCCATAGCCGACTCGTCGTTTTTGAAGGTAATTTTATCGAATCATTTTTCTACAACCTTCATTGGATTTCTGTGGGTGAAGTTTGTGGGGGCGAACCCAATTGGAAATTGGGGTATGAACAAATTGAGCTCGTTCATTCATTTTTTAGATTAATTTTACTGTGTTTTATTGTAAATTATAACACCCACAATTCTATATATATGTAAAGATTCAATCTTTATTTCATTTTTTAGATTAATTTTATTACTACCAACTATGCATTTCACTGTAATATGTGATTTTTGATAATATCGTAAGTGTTTAAGGCCTCGTTTGAAAATGATTTTAAAATAATTGAAACAGCTTTTGGTGAAATGGTTATAATCGCGCTGCACCAAAAATGGTGTAGTGGTATTTAAGTCCTTGGGTCCTCCCACCTATCAGACTAGTCTTTTGAGTTAGGCTTTTCCTTTGGGCTTGAGTCCTAACATTGGTATCAGAGCCAGGTTTCAGTAGCCCATATACAGGCTCGGTGCTTTGAATTTCAGAAATTTCACTGGATAGGAGATGGCTGCTGAAACTGAGGTTGCTGAATGGGAGGTTGCTGAAGCAGAGGTTGTTGCTGACTGACTTTCCGGCTAGAATTCTGACCAATTTTCCGTGTCTTGAATTTTTTTTTCTCCATTTTCTCCATGTCTCTTTGTGGGTATGCCAAACAGAATCTTTAGGGATCATAATAAGGCCATGGAAAAGCAGGAGGATATTAGTATACACTCATCATAGTGTGTGAAATTATGAATCTAAAAAGCTGCAAAATCAGATTGCCTGATCATTATATTCTGCAAGCTTGAGGAAAAAGAAGAAGAGTTATGAAACAAAACAAAACAAAAAACCTAAACCAAGCTAAGCTAGCTTGGAAGAAAAAGAAGAAGATTTATTACCTCATTATATACACTCACAGACAGTTATATATATCAATATCAGTTGGTTTCATCTGGTAGCTAGTTGCTGGTTGAAATGCACTTTGATTATTAGCTGTTGGCAATATTATACAAACCGAGCTCGATATATGCTATATGCACTTTACTTCAACTCATTTGTTAAACTATACTATGCATATATAGATATAGTATAATTCCTTATATAGAACTTATTTTTGGGCCCTTTCTTTTTTAGTGGAGCACCATAGGTTTTTCTCTTCTCCTGTGGAGTTCATATAATGCTAAAATTGCAAGGTTGTTTGATGATATAAGTGATTAAGATTATTTAGCCTCGCATGTAATCTGGATATGTGAGTTTTGTTATACATTACCAAGAACCAAATTTGAGTTTTGTTATCTGGATATGTGAGTTTTGTTATACATTTCTAAGAAATTTGGTTTTACAGATTCTATTTAATTGATTTAATGGTTCTTGGGGTTTTGCAGATTGGTGAAGGAACTGGGCTCTTTTGCTTTGCTTCTGCAGCTTCTGTGCTGGAGTTTTATTCACCAACAGGTAAATTTCTCAGATGAGTTTTATTTACCCAATGCTTGAAACCCCATGATTAGTTGGCTTTTGTGGAAGAATCTGAGGAAACTATTTTAAATTCTGTGTTTTTAACTGGTTAATGATGGCCAGTTTATGTTAATTGGGTGATTATTCTATGTTTGGAATTGGGGCTCACTGATTATACCTTAAGAAATTTGAGTGAAGTTATCTGGAGATCGGTAAAGAGAGAGAGAGAGAGAGAGAGAGAGAGAGAGAGAGAGAGAGAGAGAGAGTTAAATAAGGAAGCAATGAAGAAATTGTTTACAACTGTTCTTTTAACTCAAGTTCGATGTCTCTTCTTTTAACCTAGTCGTAATATATTTTGTTCATATGTCTTTGTGGGTACGCCAAACAGAATCTTTAGGAATCATAATAAGGCCATGGAAAAGCAGGAGGATATTAGTATACACATCATAGTGTGTGAAATTATGAATCTAAAAAGCTGCAAAATCTGATTGCCTGATCATTATATTCTGCACGCTTGAGGAAAAAGAAGAAGAGTTATGAAACAAAACAAAACAAAAAAAACTAAACCAAGCTAAGCTAGCTTGGAAGAAAAAGAAGTTATATACTCATTATATACACTCACAGACAGTTATATATATATCGATATCAGTTGGGATCATCTGGTAGCTAGTTGCTGATTGAAATGCACTTTGATTATTAGCTGTTGGCAATATTATACAAACCGAGCTCGATATATGCTATATGCACTTTACTTCAACTCATTTGTTAAACTATACTATGCATATATAGATATAGTATAATTCCTTATTTATAGCTTATTTTTGGGCCCTTTCTTTTTGAGTGGAGCACCATAGGTTTTTCTCTTCTCCTGTGGAGTTCATATAATGCTAAAATTGCAAGGTTGTTTGATGATACAAGTGATTAAGATTGTTCATCCTCGCATGTAATCTGGATATGTGAGTTTTGTTATACATTTCTAAGAAATTTGGTTTTACAGATTCTATTTAATTGATCTAATGGTTCATGGGTTTTTGCAGATTGGTGAAGGAACTGGGCTCTTTGCTTTGCTTCTGCAGCTTCTGTGCTGAAGTTTTATTTACCAACAGGTAAATTTCTCAGATGAGTTTTATTTACCAAATGCTTGAAACCCCATGATTAGTTGGCTTTTGTGGAAGAATCTGAGGAAACTATTTTAAATTCTGTGTCTAATAACTGGTTAATGATGACCAGTTTATGTTAATTGGGTTGTCATCCATTTCTAAGAGTCACACCATTAGTTATTATGCTTAGAAATTTAATTCTGTTTTATTGTTTCCTCTTACTTTGCACATGTTGAATATGTTAATGTTATTGCATTTGAATTGGATATGTGAGTTATTGATTGGAATATGGATATATGCTGAACTGTGGTTGTGATCTATTAATGTGCATTTTTATTTTATTTGTTAGGATGGGACAGGTCTAGTAGCCAATCTAGTACACGAATGGTCTCGGTATTAGGAAAACGAAAACAAACCCAACCTAGTGGTGGTATCCTTCAACTAGGCACTCCCTCACCCCAAATTTTGATCACTGCACAGCCAAGATATGCAGTGCAGATTGGCTATTCTGCACACTGCACAGCCAAATATTATAGCCGAAAAGCCCAAAAATATTTCGGGATTCCTGATTGTCCCGAAATCCCGAAACTATTTCGGGACTCCTGAAAATTTGGTTTGAGATAAAAAATAATATATATTATTATCTCTGTAAATATATATATATATATGTATAAAATAATTAAAAATATATATTTTCGGTTCGGTATGGGAATATCGAAATATTGGGAAGACAACCCTGATTCCCATACCGAAATTTGGGTATTTGTTCAGGATAGCATACTGAAAATTTTGGAAAATCGGTTTTGGATCGGTATTTTTTTTTATTTGGTTCGGGATTTTTGGGAATTTTTTCCACCCCTATATTTGCCTATGTTAGGTGGTCTTAGTTAATCTTATATATAAATGGGGTGGATCCGTGGCACAACTCCTTTTACACAGTTTTTGACACGGTTTTGTGGAGGCCTCTCTGCAATGTATTTTAACAAAGCAGTATTCTTCTTCATTTGTAAGTGAATTCTTCTTCACTTGTAAGTGAGGTTTTAGGTCCGATTCTCGCCAAAGACAAAATTGAACCACATTATTGCTAGTTCGTTGTGAGGTATAGCCCACTCTTCCGCCCTCTTATTGTAGATAATATCGTTTGTTCAAAAAAAAAAAACTTGGGTGCCAAGAAAATATTTATCCAGAGAAAAAGGTACCAATCAATTAAAGCAAAGTCAAAACTAGTAGTTAATTAATAGTTTTCACATATATTGACCAAGAATAACACAATCCAATTTATCATTTGGAAAAATATGTTTACATTTGTAGCCTGTTCTGTTGAATCCCTCTCACATTGGGTAAATAACCCTCACTCTCCATTTGAAGTGCCAAGTCTTGAAGGATACCATGAATCAACTCCAACCCTGCTTGCATAGTCTGCCCTGCTGAGAACATAAAGATCTTATTCTTCGCCTCGATCCAACTCTGGCCCCGGCCGACTCCTCCCATCTCCCGCTAGCAGCAAACATATTTGACAGCAGCACGTAGCTCTTGATCATTTCAAAGTTCATACTGAAAACGTTGGTGGCGATTTCTTCTTCAATATTATTATTCTTGTGCATGTGCATCCAACAAGAATTAAGAAGAGCACCCAAAACGCAAGCATTGGGTTCCATAGGCATGTTTTCCACAATCTTGCTTTCTTCTTGCAATAACCCAGCACGATCGAGAAGATCAACCATGCATGCGTAGTGCTCCATCTGGGGTTCTATACCATAGACGCTAATCATCTGATCATAAAGGCAACAACCCTCAGTGACTAGCCCGCCATGGCTGCAAGCAGAAAGAACAGAAACAAATGTTACTTTCCTGGCCTCCTAGAAGGTTGTCATCAATTTTGCTTTGTTTAAAAGTAATGAGGTCATATGTGTTGTGTTTCTATGATTTTTAAAGAATTTTATTGTTATCTTCGATTCTTTAAATTACTTGTATTCTTTCTCTCTGCATTTCGCGTTGAATTGTCAGACCTTCAAGCTATTTATTGGGCCAGCAAGCTGAAGTTCTGTATGAAACTTGAATTATATGTCCATTGTTGATTGAATTTTAAAAATATAACTGGTGCATGCCTATTTTTGCACTGTTGTTTGTAAAATTTTCACTGGTGCCCAGAAAAGATCTTTTGGTGGGTGTTCGATTTTGTGGCTGGTTTAATATTGGTTTTCTCTTGTTAATTTGCAGGATCATAATAAAGTTGCTGTTCTGTATTCTCACTAAGAAAAAAAATTGAGTTGTCAAAAGAGATCCTTTAACACAGTATCATATAAGGACTCATCAGAGCATCTATGTTTCCCACAAATTCTCAACCATGTGCTCTCTAAACACCGTTAGGTTCATCAGACCCAAATCATCACACCTATCCTACATTACCCGCAATGAATTTCTTAACTTCTTTGAACACCTTCTTCGACAATGCGCTAGACCTGAACAGTGCAAACAAGTTCATTCCCAAATTGTTACCATGGGCACCTGTCAGTCGGCATTCTTGGCCGCCCGGCTCATAGCAGTTTATGCACATCTTGGCCTGGTGTTGGATGCAAAGAAAGTTTTTGACACCACCACAGTTGAAGGAACATCAAATGTGCTCTTATGGAATTCAGTCCTTAGAGCTTATGTCTCTCATGGGTTTTATGAAGAAGCACTCCAACTATATGACAAAATGCGTAAACTGGGGGTTTGGGGAGATGGGTTTACATTTCCTTTGGTTATTAGGGCCTGTGCATTTATATCTAGCCTTAAGTTATCCAGGAGTGTGCATGGTCATGTTATACATATGGGTTTTCAGAATCATCTTCATGTTGTCAACGACTTGTTGGGAATGTATGGGAAAATTGGTCGGATGGATTGTGCTCGCCGGTTGTTTAATAGAATGGGTGTGAGAAATTATGTTTCATGGAATATTATGGTCTCTAGCTATGCCTTTAATTATGAATGCGATGGTGCTACTGAGATGTTTAGGAGGATGAAGTTAGAAGGGTTTGTGCCGAACCCTGTGACTTGGACGTCATTATTGTCAAGTCATGCTCGTTGTGGCCGCCATGAAGAAACGTTGGAGTTGTTTGGTAGAATGAGGGTGGTAGGAATTGAAACTACAGCTGAATCCCTTTCTGTGGTGTTATCTGTATGTGCTAATCTTGCTGTGGTTGACAAGGGTAAGATGATTCATGGATATGTTATAAGGGGTGGTTTCCAAGATTACTTGTTTGTGGAAAATGCCCTTATATGTATGTACGGAAAGTGTGGTGATGTAGAAAATGCTCACGAATCATTTTTGGGAATGAAAAGCAAGAACCTTGTCAGTTGGAATGTTTTGATCTCAGCCTATGCTGAATGTGGATTGTGCGATGAGGCCTTTGCAATATTTTCTCGGCTGAATGAACACCCAGTAATGAGACCTAATATCATAAGTTGGAGTGCTGTTATTGGAGGGCTTTCTTCCCAGGGACGAGAAGAGGAGTCTCTAGAACTTTTTCGGCAGATGCAGAATGCAGGAATAATTGGCAATTCTGTCACCATATCCAGTGTTTTATCTGTTTGTGCCGAACTACCAGCATTGAACCTTGGCAGGGAAATTCATTGTCACGTAGTTAAGGCTTTGATAGATGGTAGCATTTTGGTTAGAAATGGCTTGGTTAACATGTACACGAAGTGTGGAAGTTTTAAGGAAGGGCATCTAGTATTTGAGAGTATTGACAATAAGGACTTGATAACGTGGAACACTATGATTGCTGGATACGGGATGCATGGATTTGGTGAGAATGCTCTAAAAGTTTTTTATCAGATGCTTGACACGGGATTAAAGCCAGACAAAGTAACATTTGTTTCTGTTCTTTCCGCTTGCAGCCATGGCGGGCTAGTCACCGAGGGTTGTCGCCTTTATGATCAGATGATTAGCGTCTATGGTATAGAACCCCAGATGGAGCACTACGCGTGTATGGTTGATCTTCTCGGTCGTGCTGGGTTATTGCAAGAAGGAAGCAAGATTGTGGAAAACATGCCTATGGAACCCAATGCTTGTGTTTTGGGTGCTCTTCTTAGTTCTTGTTGGATGCACATGCACAAGAATAATAATATTGCAGAAGAAACCGCCACCAACATTTTCAGTATGAACTCTGAAATGACCGGGAGCTACATGCTGCTATCAAATATGTATGCTGCTAGCGGGAGATGGGAAGAGTCGGCGAAGGTGAGGATGTCAGCAAAGACAAAGGGTTTAAAGAAAATCCGAGGCCAGAGTTGGATCGAGGTGAAGAATAAGGTTTTTATGTTCTCGGCAGGGGAGACTATGCAAGCAGGGTTGGAGTTGATTCATGGTATCCTTCAAGACTTGGCGTTTCAAATGGAGAGTGAGGATTATTTACCCAATGAGAGAGGGATTCAATAGAATAGGCTACAAATGTAAACATATTTTTCCAAATGATAAATTGGTTTGTGTTATTCTTGGTCAATATATGTGAAAACTGTTAATTCTGAAACATCTTCAAGCTTGAAGACCCTTCACCAGCTAATGAAACCTATCAACTTAGTAGCACACAAGGCCAAAGACCCGTGATTTTAACATTCTGCCTTATCATATATGTTTTTAGTTTCTTTTACCAGCCTTGGTTTGTTTGATCAGGAGGATCCTTGTACGTCCAACATGGATATACGATGCAAATCCTGAACTCAAAGACCAGTTATCCATGTATTTGAGTGTTGAAGATACTTCAACATTGCCACCCGGTTGGACTAGATGTGCAAATTTTTGCTTGACTGGTTAATCAACATGACAGCACCATGTCAATAACCAAGTCTACAAACGGTACTTTCTTTACGGTTTTGTTTTGTTTTTTCTTTTTCGCATTTATGTTTGTGCTGTTCACTGTTGTCTTTTCTTTTTTGTTCTTAATTCATGCTACCTTTCAAGGAAAATATTAAGCAAAATTCTTAGATTCTCAAGGAAAATTACATTATTTCCTGTTTTCCTTATCTTTCATTTCTTCTACATTCCGGAATACAAGAAAATGTCACAGCTAAATTCTTAGATTCTTCTATTAGATTAGCATTTCCTTCATGGACTTCTATTTGCTGATTGAAGGCACTTTGTGATATGCTACTGAAAAATATTGCAGTCTGGAAGTGCTAAAACAGTTAGCAACTTATTTGACCACCAATTACTGTCTTCACTTGTGATGCTTGATGTTTTCTTCACAGGCAATCTAAAAGAGTTCAAAGAAAACAAGAGTAAGTTTGGCTTCAAATCATTCATGCCTCTTCGGGAACTCTATAACTCCGGTGCAGGTTTTCTAGTAAATGATATTTGCATTGTTCAAGCCAAGATCAATGTCCCAGTTAAAATTGGCGGCCAAGAAACTAATATTTCTGCAACTATGGAGTCATCAAAGAAAGAACTTAAGGGGCAGGAATCACAGGGGAATTCTGAACTCCAAAACGCACCAGGTTTTCAACAAGATTGCACTGAGGCTACTGATGATAGCCCTTTTGACCCTTCCTTAGCCAAGGTACTCAGGGAAGTCCCCACCACCCCAACGGGCGACCTTATGGATTTTAGGGGTTTAGGACGAATAGAGAGAGCTTATGTTCCATGGCTAGAAGAAGTCTGCTCATCGAATCCTTCCTTGATTGACTGTATGCTCAAAAGAACTCCGATGTTTGTCGAATGCGCATTCACGGCTTTGGGCCGTGTGCTGCATTTTCTAAAGACAACAAAGGTAAAAGATATGACCAGGGATGCTTCTGACCGCCTTCAACTATTCTGGGAAGAGCTTGAGGACTTTAGATTTGACATAGCATGGCTGGAGCCGCACGTTCAAACCGCATTTGGTATGAACAAGTTTATACAAGAGCAGGGAGACTGAAAAGGCTGAGAGAAGACGTAGACGTTTTGGAGGATGAACTTAAAAGGCGGAGGGCAGCAGTAGCTGTTACAAAGGTTGATCTTGCGGTAGCCAAAAATAACTTGGGTAAGGCGGAACAAGAATTCAACGGGATAGACATGGATACTGAGCCAGGTTATGGGACTGGTTAGCCTTGTTGTATAATTATCTCTAACTGTGGGTTTAGATCTTACCTTACTTGCATGACTCGGAATCTGGAAATTTAAGGAAAATAATGCTTTAGCTTTGTAAGTTGTGGGAATTGATTTTTGCACCACTTTTTTTTTTCTCTCTCTCACTCCTCTTATTTTAGCCGTTCGGTTGAACAAATTGAAAGAAAACCAAGGTCTATAATGGAGACGTGTGCAGAAGGTAAAAAATAGGGACTTGGATCCTCTCCTGAGTCCAATGAGAGGATCTTCCTGACCAAAGATCCAAGACCGTTAGATGAAAATTCAACGACTACAAACAGGGGGTCCATTTAAAGTTATAATAATTATAGCCGTTGAATTTTCATCCAACAGTCTTAGATCTTTGGTCAGGAGGATCCTCTCCTTGGGCTCAGGAGAGGATCCAGGTCCGAAAAATAGTATGCAGAAATAACTCCGCAAAGTTGTTTGTATTAATTTAAGAATATCATTATAATTTATAATATTGCAGTTCCTTCTAAAGAGTGGTGTTTTGCAGTAGGGCTCTATTTTCTCTTTCTATCAATGAGGGGAAAAAATAACTTCGTGGCCTAAACTTTAGTGGGTGATTATCGTACTCGAAATTTCTAGATTACTTTAATGCATGACATATATTGTTTAATTTAACAATTAGGAGCTGTGTTGAAGTATTTCAAGAGATTTAGGGATCATTTGGTATCTTTGTTGATTTTTTTTTTTGAAACTAATGAGTATTAAGTAATTTAGATTCATTCATCATTTATTAAAAAAAATAATAATTTGAGTAAAATATCAAACATGCCCTTAGAGAGTGAGCTTACAAAAATTTTAGGGCGTTCCAAAATATGGGATAATTTGGGGTGTTTAAACCCTAACAATGTAGTTTCCAAAAAAAAACCCTTACAATGTATTTGGATGAGGAAAATAAATTTGAAATTTTGACAAAAGTCATAATTATATATTGATAAACACAAATTCCTTTTTTTGAATTCATAAACACAAAAATATAGAATTTTCGGGTGAATAAAAAATTGGAATTAGATATTTCAATTTCCAAGTTTAAATTTCATGTAAATATATGTCATTTTCAAATTTCTATGAGTGAGTTTAAAAATAACACATTCTGTATTCAAATTTCATTGTTCTTTTAGTTAACCAAACAAAAAAATTCATAAATTCTAAAAAATAAAATTATGTCATTTTAAAATTCTTTAATAATCTTAAAGTTCCCCATCCAAACAGAGTGTTAAATTTTGGCTTTTGTATTTAGGAATTGTTATTAGGATTCCAAAAATCTCATTTGACACTCCAAACTTTCTATAATTAGAAGAAGAAAAAATACACTTGTAAGGAGGGTAGAATAAGATTTTTTGAATGCTATTCACAATTTTCTTGTATTTAAGCAAAAATTTAACAATTAGAAACTCAGAAGACACAAAATATCTCATATTACAAAATACAGTAGAAAATCCCGTAAATCTGAATACACTGATTGATGTATAGTAGGAGGATTCCATCCGACTTTGTCCTTGAGCTGGGGCATTAATTCAATTTAATTGTACTGATGCTGCATTGAGTTGAGACAATGGAAGCAAGGGTTTCACTAAAATGGTTAGTGACAGTCTGTCCTCTATAGGGGTGGGTCTGCACTCTGCAGCGGATATATGGAATTAGAAATCTTTAGAGTCAGAGATGCCTGGGCCGGGGAAGACTGCAAACTCCAGTGTAAACGCCTTGCAGAAGTGAAGGTGGAGGAAGCGTGACTGAACAGGTTTTTAATGGCTATGCCTTATATATATATATATATATATATATATCAAAGCCACTGTTCATATATGTAACACTCTTACCTTCAATACCAAAAGTGAATATTATATATATAGAGGAAACCTTTAAGAGAAATGATCCTTATTTTTTTATTTATAAAAACGATGATTAGTTGTTGAGTCCACATCACATCAAAATTTAACATCCGAACCGTTTATTTTTCAAGTTGCACCTCATAAATCATTCTTACAAAGTATTAGCCAAATGGGAAATGTTTAAGACATCTAATTGAATTCAAAGAAATTAACGAATACTTTGTTATATAAGAAACAATGAAATTTTATTTTGATAATTAAATAGACAAATAGTTTTAGATTGAATTGAATTTTTGTAAGGATAATTTATGAAGCAAGACTAACAAAATAGACGGTTCGAATTGTTGAACTTCGATTTGAAATGGGCCCACACCAAATTCCCATTTAAAAAAAAATAAGAATCCTTTTTCATTTGTTGGTGCAAGTTGTACCCTC
This sequence comes from Crataegus laevigata, assembly GCA_963580275.1. NCBI lineage: Eukaryota > Viridiplantae > Streptophyta > Magnoliopsida > Rosales > Rosaceae > Crataegus > Crataegus laevigata. Next base: position 6,190,040 of record OY756947.1, read on the forward strand.
TACCACTTTCAGTGGTAGGGTATGTTTGGGTGACGAATTTGGAAGTTCCACACCTAATTAAATATTAAATTTGATTTTTAACTTTAACTCAATCATTAGTAGGAGTGATTTTCAGACACATTGAATCGAAAATAATTTTTAATTTTCAATCCAAAAGTTTTAAATTTGATAAAAAAAAATTTACTTCGAATTTTTGGATTAGTTTGAATTTCCGTATCAGAGTAATCTTGGAATGTTTGAAACATAATTAGAATATTCATATATTTTATAAGTTTTTGGATATTTTCGAACATTTTTGTATAAGCAATCTATTTTTCTTTCTTGATATTTTGTATATGCCGGCAAATATATCTAATTAATTGTAATATACTATTATTTTATTATTTTTTATATATACGTTTATGATTAATATAAAATTTATAAATGAAATGTATCTAAAGCTAACAATAAGATACAAAGTGAAAGGTATTAGTTTCAAATTTAGGATATGTCGAGTTCACAATTAATTTATTCTCTATTTACTTAGTGTAGTTATATCGTTTTGTAAAAAGTAAAATTCTAAAAAATGCTAGAAGCTAGTCGGGCGACGAGGTTCTAAAAACCACTAGAAGCTAGTCAGACTGCAAGGTTTATATAACAATAAAAACATATAAATAAGTGACTACAATTGATTGAATACATAAATTATCTTCAAACCTTTAACCTAAAAATAAAAATAAAAAGCTAAACTACCTACTAACTAGGGCAGCCTAGACACCATCTCGGTAGCCACCTAATTGCCGCCTAAAGGCTTCACCGATTTTGTAAATGCCTGCTTAACGCTTAACGCCCCTCCCTCCTAGGCCGCTTTTTATAACAGTGATAAATGGAAATACATAACTTTTAGTGAACAACTATTTAAAATTTTAATATTGTCGACAAATTTTATGAGAATAAGTTTGGAACATTTTAGAAAATTCAAAATTTTTGGAAATTTTAAATGCATTCCCATTTTTATTTCCGTCCAATCTATTTAGAAGTATTTGGAACAGAAATTTATTGGCGGAATCCAAAAATCCCACTTTTACCTCATTACTTATATCCGAAGACAAATATGACTAGCTAACCCCAAATTCATATACAACCCCAACTATCCATGCACATTAAAGAGAGATTGATTCAAAGTTAAGACTCACATCTGTAACTCATGAGCCATGATCATAGGAGAATTTCATTTCTTTTTTGGGTTGAAGGACGGGGTAATAACTTGCATGAAATGTTATGACGCTTCTTTCTCTCTATTTCTCTATTTCTCTTGAGGCAGGTAAATTTTTTTCCCGGATTTTCTTGCACATTCATCTTTACTCCTGACTTTTAGATTGAATAAACCAATAGAATCAAGAAACAGAAATAAGTAGAGTGTTCGTAAGGAGAAAATGAGTCCTCATAGAGACAAGAAGGGACATGAAAGCAGTTGCTCCCAATATCACAAAAAATGATGGAAACCTATTTATGCCCACCTGAACAAGCCTTTCCCTGCCTCGTGCTAAGGATCCAACAAACCCAGAGAGAATAAAACTCACTAACAAGCTCAACTGCTCAACACATGCACAATATGTGGGTAATTACTAGTAAACCATGAAACAATTATGCTTGTTACTCAGACAAAAGTAGTGGTTGGCGCAACTCAAATTAATTTAGGAATTGTTTGGTATTCAGTTTTTGTTCAATTTTTTAACTCAAAAATAATTTTTGAGTCCCAAGTTAATGATCCTTGTTTGGTAGGATTATTTTTAAACCAAATGATGTGGTTGTTGATGATTGGATTATTACTTAAGCGTTGATTAATGTTCTTATATTCTATGTGACGACCCGTCCCGACATATTAAAATATTAATTGTGAAATGACAGAATTACCCTTCAGGGATTACGTACGTGTGCATGTGTGTTGTATGAGGACCAATAATTGATGGCCCTCAATTATTGGAGCCTTAGACATTATGGTGTTAGATGGTTTGGACACACACACACATCTCCCATACTCACCCTCACCGACACACACTCTCTCCCTAGTCAATTATTTTGCAGACACTCTCTCTCTCATCTCACGATCTCTCTCTCTCTCGTCGCCTATTGTACGGACGTACACCAAAACCACTCACAACCTCGTAGATCGAAGAAAAAAATTACATATTCGTGCTCGTGAGGTTCATACGAACTCAACCACACTATTTTCAGGTAAGATTTCATACGATTTCACGTCCAAAACTCAAGCGTTGATTAATGTTCTTATATTCTATTGGTAACATATAATTTCATTTACAAATTTGGTTTAAAATTTTGGTCTCTCTAACAGTACCCCCTTGTGAAGAACTCAAAAAGTTTGTTCTTTAATTTTTTAACAATGATGAATTTTTTTAGTAGGATACCAAACAGGGTTTCGGACACAGCATATCCCAACGTCAACTATGTTAACAAGTAAACTTTTCAGCACGATATCAAATTGTTATGGCCGTCAGTTGAGATCAAAATGGTAGAAGAGGGGAGTAAGAGTCTGTGTTGGAAAACAATTATGAATCAATCAAACACAAACAAATGGTAGAATAAAAAAAAAGACAACAAGTATTTATCTTCACTTGTAACTAAAACGTCTTTGGTTTGATTCTCGCCAAATGCGAATTTGAATCACATTATTGCTAGTCCATTGTAAGGCTTAGCCAACTCTTCAACTCTTCAATATAGATAATATTGTTTGTTAAAAAAAAAAAAAACTGACAATAGAGAGGAGAGTGAAGCCAGCTACTCTTTTGATATTCGGTTGTTTGTTTTTTTTTCCATGAAATGTTTTTGCTTTGATTTTATTACAATTAGTGTATTTTCAACCTACTTTGTGCATGAAAAAAAAAAACTTTGTACATGAATATGAAAAGACACGAGAAATCATTTTCACAAATTTTTTCCGTGTGCCAAAGGCAATCAAAGAGAGAGAAATTGAGTGTCTTGAGAAATGGTTGGGCATCTTGTATAATAATATTAAAAAATGTCGAGCATATTTTCACTATGCCAAAGGCAGTCTAAGAAAAAAGAATTGAGTCAAGCCACACAATATGCGAGTTAAAATTAAGTTTTGAACTGAAGACAAATATTTAACATCCTTGTTAACTATATGGATACCTGTAAAAAGAATATTAGATTGTACAATTAGTTGGTAAGAAAATTAGTATTTAAAATAAGAGTAAATTGTAGGAATGATCCATCAACTTTAACCCAATTAGAGCACTGGTCCATCAACTAAAAATTCATTACTAATGGTCCCTCAACTCATCAAAACATGTAGTTATTGTCATTTTCGCCAACTCTGTTAGAATTTCCGTTAAATTGAGTCACGCGTCATGCACGTGAGACTGAATTAAAAGGCAAATATGGAAAATCAAATAAGAAAAATTGTATCTATTGTCCCTTAACTTTACCAAGTTGGAGCAATGATCACTCAATTTTAACTCAATCCAATTGTGGCAATGGTTCTTCCAACATAACACATTTTGACAGAATTCTGACGGAGTTGACAAAAAGGACCATAGCTACACGTTTTGATGAGTTGAGGGACCAATGATAATTTTTAGTTGAATAACTATTGCTCCAATTTGATTAAAGTTGAAAGATCATTGTTACCATTTATTCTTAAAATAAATAAGTAAAGGATATTGAGAAAAATATTTCTCATTGCTTAATCAATAAGATTACACTTGGTGACACACCCCGACCCAGGGGCCGAAGCGTGCTGGCCGTCACGTGCGAGTGACGTAGCCAAAACGTCAGCGGAAGGTAATTATGCATGAAATGCAGCAGTGAAGTCAAGTTGATAATATACATAAGATAAAAAGTGATAGAGAGCGGAAGTGAAATAGTTAAAGGTCACAGAGCCAATCCTAGGTGCAGTCGTTTAAAAAAAAACAAAACAGCACAACTACTAAAGAAGTCCTACATCAATGGTGGTCTGTCAGAACTGCCTCGGTGCCTCGATAGCCGTCCACGTCGTCGCTACCTAGAACCTGGAGGGGCGCAAAACAGAAAATGTGAGTGGGCAAAAACAAATGCTTTTCAAAACCATTTCATAAAATCCATAAATAACCCCTCACTGTAAATCAATATAATTTTCCCAGAAAATAATACGTATGTAAACTTATGTATGAAAACTCGTCTCAGCATCAAAACTCATTATCAAATCCCAACAATAGGCCATGTCGATATACCAACTCAGAAAATCAGTATCATCAGGCAAGTAATATAATTTTAGGGTGTCCCTAGTGTCATGTCAGCCGGAGTCACCTCTAGTGACCTGTACGGCTGAACCTATAGCTCATCCATCATACTCAATCACTATCAATCATTATCCTGCACACGAGTCGGAACCACCTATAGTGGTCTGTACGACAGGCTAGGTGTATAACATTACGCTCAGTGCTACGATCACGTGAAGGCTGTGCGACGAATCGCGGGTCACCTACGAGTCGGAACCACCTATAGTGGTCTGTACGACAGGCTAGGCACCTGCCTTGGATCCAAGGTGAGCGTACGGTGCGTGAGGTGAACGATCACGTGAAGGCTAGGCCCTACTCTGGCGGAGCACTAACACCCGAGGTGCAGGTGATGAGCTAAATCACTATCTATCATCATCTCAAGCACTATAACCATACTTACCTGACTTACCTGGTCGTCCTCGGCGTCAGAGCGAAATAAATGCAATCATGATCATATTTATAATCTATAGTAGGTATATGACATGGCAATATAATTATAAAACCAATTCTGTTCATAAATCATGAAATTTGCGTTTCTGGGAAAAACGCCAATTATATATATATACTGAAAACAAAAGCCCACTCACTGGTATGTTGACGGGTCGTATCCCCCGAGCCTAGAATGAATGCGCTCGTCCTCTGGGTACGTCTCACCTATATGTGAAACAACTGCAAAACCGTCATTAACAGTACATAACCGAGCTACGTAATTAACTTTTCATACGAAGGTCAATTTTGGTATTTAGATATACCAACGCGACCTACACGACGTCACGAACGTCATGGTATTTTTAAAATAATTTTTCACTGTGGCACGCGCCCCCACGCGCCAAGGAATGCACGGACAGACGCGCCCCTACGCGCGTCACGTGCTGCGCACGCGCGACTAACCCTAACGGCGTTAGGAATATTCCATTATCTTCTAACGGATTCCGTTAGAACTAACTGACGGCGTGAGGAATATTCGGTCAACTTTGACGGAATATTCCGTCACCCCCAACCTCCAGCTCCGGCGACCGTCGCCGGCGCTGGACTGGTTTTTCCGGCGACCATTTTCCGGCGAACCTTCAAACCTCCATATCTCCTTTATTTTTCATCCTTTTTCCACGATTTTTCTTCCTACATGCTCTAATTTTAGTGTAGAATAAGTATATACCTTCAAATCCTGCGAAAAACGTCTAGAATCTCGATGAACAATTCCTCCAAAATCGGCCACTTTCGAAACCCACGATCCCGACGTCCCACAAGTGCAAACGAGGTGCTCCGAGGTTCGTGGGAAGATCCTAAGTCTCGCTGTGATCTTAGTTTCGTCTAAAACGCCCTGAAATCGAAGTACATGAACAGTGCTTCGTTATTAGCCTACGGTTTCGACTTAAACCTAGGGTTTTCTAACCTAAAACCACTATATAAATACTCAGGAAGTCTCAAGGGTTATGAATATGCATACCTTAGCCTCGATCCGAGTCGAAGGAATGGTATATGTGTGTGTCCGTACAATGGAATCGAGAGAGTGAGTGTGAGATGGTTCGAGAGAAAGAGAGAAGGGAAAGCAGAAACAATGCACATGTGTGCATGCTGCGTACGTGTGTGTGTGTTTAAAATATCAGCCCAATCTTTGGGCTTAAATGGTTAGGACACCCAAGTCCAAATCCAAACCCAAAATCACATCCGTTCCCGCGTATTCGAGGCTAGAATTGTCATTTCACGTCGAAACTATATTTAAAATCGGGACGGGATGTCACACTTGGGATATTTATACACAATTGTTACAACTAACAGAAAAGCTAAAAACACACTAAGTTTCCTTATCCTCTAAGTATTCTCTTTTAGTATGTGTATTTACACTTCTATCCTTAATATCCCCCCTCAAACGAAGATGGGAAATTCCCAGATGAAGTTTGTCACGCAGAAATAGAAATCTGGGTTTCGAGAGGGATTTGGTACAAATGTCAGCAACCTGGTCCTGGGAACAAACATAGTGCACAAAAATTTGGTTTGCTAAAACCTTTTCGCGGATGTAGTGGTAATCAAGTTCGACGTGCTTAGTCCGAGCATGAAAAATCGGATTCTTTGCCAAAGAAATCGCAGAGACATTATCACACCATAACTGGGGAGAGACAGAAAGAGGATAAGAAATTTCAATGAGCAATTGACAAATCCAAGTGAGCTCAGCAGCTGTGGTTGCCAGAGAACGATACTCAGCTTCGTTTGAGGATCGAGCAACAGTAAGTTGCTTCTTTGCGCTCCAACTGATGAGGGAAGTGCCAAAGAAGATGCAGTAAACACCAGTTGATCGTCTGTCCAGTGAACAACCAGCCCAGTCAGCATCGGAAAAGGCCGTAAGAGATGGAGCTATCGAACTATTGGAAATACATAAACCAAGATCAATGGAGCCTTTGAGGTAGCGGAGAATTCATTTTACAGTTTGCATATTAGAAACTCAAGGACTGTGCATAAATTGGCAGACCAAATTGACAACAAAACTCAGGTCAGGACGAGTTTAGGTTAAGTATTGCAAGGCACCAACAATCGATCGATATTCAGAAGCATTATCGAGCAGAGGATAAGAATGATTAAGCTTGGTTGAACTCAATTGAGTATTACACAGTTTAGCCCCTTCCATGTGAGTTTTAGTTAAGAGATCCAAGACATACTTGGTTTGAGAAAGAAAGAAACCAGAGGACGATCGTTGGACCTCAATACCAAGGAAATAGTGAAGAGCCCCAAGATCCTTAATAGGGAAAAGAGCACTGAGCTGAGTGATAACAGCTTGACATGCGACAGAATCAAGACCAGTCACGAAGATATCATCCACGTATACCAGAATAAAAACCAAGGAGGGAGAACGCTTCACAAATAAAGAATGATTTCTTTGAGAACCTGTGAACCCCAGAGAAAGCAAAGCATGATGAAGTTTGTCATACCAAGCTCGATGAGCTTGTTTTAATCCATAAAGAGATATGTGTAAATGACAAACATGATTGGGTTTTGTGAGATCTTCAAACCCCGGAGGCTGTTGCATATAGACAGATTCAGTGAGAGTGCCATGTAGAAAAACGTTACTGACATCGAGTTGATTGAGAAACCAACCAAATTGAGCTGCAAGAGTGAGAAACAAACGAATTGTCACAGGTTTAGCAACCGGACTGAATGTTTCAATGTAATCCAAGCCCTCTTGCTGATGAAAACCTTTTGCAACCAGACGGGCTTTGTCCCTGTCAATAGAGCCATCGGGTTTCCGTTTTATCTGAAACACCCACTTGCATCCAACAATATTATGAGAAGGAGATGAAGGCACAAGATACCAAGTACCAGTCTTGAGAAGAGCATTATACTCTTCCTGCATGGCAAGACACCAATGAGGATACTTAGAGGCTTGAAGATAAGTTTTAGGTACATAATCAACCTCAAGATAAGAGGGGTTTAGTTGCAGTCAAAGCTTTTGGTTTATAGATCCCAAATTTGGAACGAGTTTGCATAGGATGATTATTGATAGGAGGAGGAGGCTGAAGAGATGAGGATGATGGATTTGTGGGATTAGAAATAGAGACATGATTTGAAACAGAAACAAAGGAAGAAATGGGACCAGAGATTGATGCAGAAGGTTGGGGTACAGATATGTGGGAAGGAGGCATAGGTAAAGGGTGGGAAGAAAAAGAAAGAAAGGTGAGAGAAGAAGTTATATGTGTTAGGTTGGTAGAAGGAGATACGACAGGGGTTGAGATAGAAGAATAAATGAAATGGTAAGGAAAACGTAACTCATCAAAGAGAATATGGTGCGAAATATAGATTTTGGAAGTGGTGGGATCAAGGCAGAGATAACCCTTGTGATTGAGACTATACCCCAAAAAAACACATGCCTTACTCTTAAGTTCCAGTTTGGAGGATGTATAAGGTTTGAGCCATGGAAAGCAACAACAACCAAAAACTTTGAGAGACTGATAATTTGGAACTCTGTGAAAGAGAGACTTCCAAGGAGAAGGCCTGGAAATAGTAGGAAGTCTGTTAATAAGATAAATCGAAGTAGCAAAAGCTTCAACCTAATACGTAAGAGGAACCTTAGAAGCAGTTAAAAGGGTCCGAGCAGTCTCAACAATATGCCGGTGCTTACGTTTCGCACACCCATTTTGCTCAGGTGTGTGAGGACAAGATAGTTGATGCTGAATACCATTGGCAGTGAGAAACTAAGAGAAAGCAATGCTAACATATTCACCACCAGAGTCGGAACGTAAAGCAATAATAGAAGTGCCCAGAGACTTTTCAACAAGTAGTTTCCATTGCATAAAAGTAGAGAGTACATCAGATTTGCACTTTAAGGGATAGAACCAACAGTAATGAGTAAAGTCATCTACAAATATAACATAGTACTTGAAACCATGAAGAGAAACTGTAGATGATGGTCCCCAGACATCAGTATGAATAAGCTCTAAGGGCTTTTTTGTAGTACATTGAGAACCAATAAATGGAAGTTTAGAGCATTTCCCTAGTGCACAATCGGAGCAAAAATGCTTATTTGAACTTGTAGAAACAAAAATACAAGACTGAGAAGATAATTTATTTATGATCTTTGCAGACAGATGACCCAATCGTTGATGCCAGAGAGACCTTGAAGCTTTGACAGAGGCAGTTAAAGCTTGAGATGAAGTAGGAGATGACGAAGAGCAGAACTGATAGAAACCATGTTGAACCAGTCCTTTAAAAAGCATCTTCCTCGAAGAAAGATCCTTCATAGTGAAGTGAAAAGGATAAAGATGCATTAAACATGAATTATCAAGACGAAATTGATTCACAGAAAGAAGATTATGTTTGAGATCAGGGACATGTAAAACATGTTTCATGGCAAATGAAGTATGGGGAGTATGTAAAAAGGAAGAACCAGAGTGGAAAATAGGCAAACCTTTGCCATCTCCAATATATACTTGCTCAGGGCCATTATATGGTTCTGGATTTCGAAGATTAGCATAAGAGTGGGTCATATGAGAACTGGCTCCAGAGTTGGCAATCTAGGGAGATGAAGAGGTGTTTGCAACCATAGCAGAATGAGATGATTTGCTACCATAAGTCTGATCCATGCGATGAGGGCAGTCACATGCTTCATGATCGAATTGACGACAAATCTGACACGAAACCTTCATGTTGGACGAGTAATTGTTTCGAGCGCCACAATTGAAGTGTTGATTATTGTTGCGAGAGTAGTTGTTTCTGCCAGCATTGAAACGATAAGTACCCCGATTCTAATGATTTCCACGAGACTGATATTGATAAGACTTGTCTAGATGGCGACCTTGAGTGAAAGATTGAGAACTAGGATGAGCAACAAAGGCTTGCGAATGAGGATTCATGGTCAAGCGAAGAATACCAGCTGAAGAGTTATATGCCTAAAAGGGGGCAGTTGAACCAGAATTGAGAGACTGTTTCCGATTGGCGAGTTGAATCTCCTTGCTCAACAATAAGGCATACAATTCATCAATAGTCGTGGAACCAAGTCGAAATTGAATGGCATCCACAAAAGAATCAAATTCAGGAGGTAATCCATGCAAAGTTACAGAGATAAGTTCAGAATCAACCACTGGAGCCCCAGCACTAGCAAGTGCATTTGCAATTTCTTCAATCTTCTGGAGATATTGTGTCGCAGTGGAATCGCCTTTAACAATATTGCGAAGACAAGATCGAAGTTCGTGAATATAAGATTGAGATGCAGAAGCAAGGCGCGATTCCAGTTTCGCCCAAAGTTCACGAGCAGAAGTCACTCCAACAGTGTAGGGGATGAGAGACTCAGAAAGAGTAGAAGTAATCCAGATAAGAATGCTTTGATCATTCTCAAACCAAGCAACATAGGCTAGATTGAGAGTAGCAGTGCGATTTCCAGACGAATCAAGCAGATATTTGGGCGGCGCCACCATAGTTCCATCGATGAGACCGGTGAGATTGTAACGACAAAATATAGGTGCAAATAAAGCACTCCAAGTCAGGTAATTGGTGGTAGTAAGCTTGATTGGAACCAGAGATCTAATCTTTTGGATCGTGATGGAAGAAATCGCCGGATTAGGGTTAAGGATTGCATCTGGAAGCGGATGAACAGGAGAATCCGAATCCGAAGAAGGAGATGCAAATGCGACCATAGCTGGAGATGAAGAAAGGATCAAGAACAAGATCAAGATCAAGAAAGCACGATGGAGATGAAGAAATCGATCAAAATCGAAAAGGAAGTTCAAGCAGTGCAGAAAGAAGCGAGAGAAAAGGATCGAGAAAGTGTCGCAAGACTAGTGGCGGTTGATACCATATTGAGAAAAATATTTCTCATTGCTTAATCAATAAGATTACACTTGGGATATTTATACACACTTGTTACAACTAACAGAAAAGCTAAAAACACACTAAGTAACACACTAAGCTTCCTTATCCTCTAAGTATTCTCCTTTAGTATGTGTTTTTACACTTCTATTCTTAATAAAGGACACATTTGATAGTCAATTAAATAATAGTAGAAGAATTGGACGCTCCCAATGGAGCTTTTAGATGTCTGCACTGCCCCAAATGCTGGACTAGCCTAGTGCTTCCCGGGCTCGGATTTTCCTCTCTCTCTCTTCAGAGACGCATTAGAAATTTGGAAGGAAGGTATGTTTCTCAGTCTCACACTGTCACACATTATTGTTAACATTTATGGGTTTTATTTAAATTCGTGTTCTTTTTCGGGGTCTGGTTATTTTAATCTGTAATTTTTGTTTTGTAGATGATGAGCAACAAAAGGGAAGAAGAACAAGAGGTTTTGTCTGGGACATTCACATGGGTGATCGAAAACTTCTCTAAGCTCAACAACAAGATGCGTTTCTCTGACGTTTTCACCATTGCTGGTTTCAAATGGTATTCTTTTTATTTTTATTTTGTTTTTTTGGAGCTTCTTCTATTTTCATTTACTCCATTTTTTATATAATAAACACACACCAATATATATATATATATATATATATATATATATATTTCTATCGTTGTTTTATTTGATTTATTAAATTTGATTATTTAGTATTGAAAAAAAAGTGTGCGGTTATCATTTTTCTCTTTACGAGTCTATGGATTTGTTCAAACTGCAAGTTTTTATTTATTTTAACCTAAAAAAGCCACTGATTATTTCTCAATACACCTATTTAATACTAATATCTAGTAACATTCTTCTTCGTATATAAGATTAAGAGAGGTTTTAGATTCAACTCCTGATAATGGCAATTTGATACCAATGTATTCTTATTGACTTATTGTGTGACTTAATCAATATTTATCATTCCTTACTATAAATATATTTGAGAAGAGAGAGAAGAGGAGAGGGGGGGAGGGGGGGGGGGGGGGGTGGTTGGGGGTTGGGATGGATTTGAGCTCGAAACTCAGGTGCAAGGGTCAATGATGTTTTCAGTTTTTTACTACCTTTGGTTTGGTTTGGTTTGAACAGGAAGATCCTTGTTGTACATCCAAAGTGGTTATCCGACCAAGATCCTAATGGCCTAGTCCAGTTGTCCATATATTTGAGCATTGCAGATACTTCAAGCTTGGCACCTGGATGGAGTACATATTCCAGCTTTAGCTTGACCCTGGTCAATCCACTTGACACCAACAAGTCAATCACAAAGTCTGAAAGTATTGTTCTAAACTCGAGCGTTCATCTCTTTTCATTCACATTCATGTTTGTAAAACATTTTCAGAACAAATGTATTCTCTTGATTTGGATGAGTTGTTTCGAACTAGTAACTACGTTCTTCTGTTGTGGTAACAAATTAGGATACATTTGGATAGAAAGATTAAAACGAGGGATTTGGATTGATTTTCTAACTTTCATCCCTCATGGAGTGGTGAACCATATACGCATTTTTTTTACTCATCCCTTCCCTTTTTGGAGAGACATTCATGTGATATCCGCCTGATTTGCATTTTGACGACATATTTCTTCATATCGTTAGGGCGTGTAATGCCATGCAATTTGTAGAAATGTAATGCTATAAGTTGATGTATCAGGAATAATAATTTTAGTTGATGTTTTGGCTCAAAGTTCATGAGAAATAATCCCCTACAAATTCAAGAGAGGATTATTTAGAGTATTGAAGGTTTTGAAACCGTACTCAAGGCTCTAGAAGACATGCATGATGAGTAATTCAAAACGATACAATTAAAATTCAATTTGTGTTCATGACTTTCCTTTCGTCCTTGTTTTTTTTTTAATGCCTGTTCAACACTGGCATGGCATGGCCCAAACACGAATAAAACAGGGTTGACAGTCATGCTAATCATGCCAAGCACAACATGTTTTTCCTTTCCTGCTGGCTCAGACATGGCATCGGACAGATACAAAGAACGACTGAGCTGGGCATGATTATCATTTATACTCCTTCTTGGGAACTGTTGGAGAATAAATCGAAAGTTTTGAGATATTGGGGTCAGTTATAATATTTGGTTTATTAGTTAATATGTTTGAATATGTGATTTGGTTTATCTGCGAAGAGTTTCTGTGTTTGTGTGTGTGAATATATGTGTGGCTATTATTGCTGTTAGCATTACTCATTGATTGAATTCCTATATGTCGATAGTAGACTTCTATTGTAACCTCGAAATGTACTTCATCTTTAATTAATTACTTGGTGATGAGCTTTGCATTCTTGATTATTTGCTTTTGTTTCCTCAATAACAGGATCTGTAAAAGGGTTCACAGAAAACCACAAGGAGTGGGGCTTCAAATCCTTCATCCCTCTCATCAAGCTTTATGACAGCGCTGCGGGTTATCTTGTGAATGATACATGTATTGTTGAAGCCCGGCTTAATGTCTCAATTAGGATTGGAGACCAAGGAAGTAATGTTTCTGCAAGTACGGAGCACTCAGAGAAAGAGCATAAAGGGCAGGAACCTTTGGTTCTGAATTCTAAAGCTGAAAACTCTTCACCGGCGCCTAAGACACCATGTTTTGAATTGCGGCATACACCAGGTTCTGAAATAGTTTGCAGTGAACCTGCTGATGGTAGCTGATGAGTCAATTTCATATTATATAATATTCCTTATTCTTGGTATATTTTGGTTATTATTTTGGTGAGATTTTGATGCTTTGTTATATGTTTTTAATATAGGACGTGCAAACTTGTTTGAAGCATAAAGTAATCAAACGGTGGAATTTTTTAGCGATTCCAATTGGAGCTGGTTCGTGCGTCAGTCCAGGAGGTGGTGTCAAAATTTCATAATTTTATCCCGAAGCATCTGATCGTGGCAAATTAATTTATGGCCAGCGCGCAGTGCTGGCAGATTGGGTTACAGAGCTTGTGAGCGACTTTTGGGCTGGAAGATGTTAGATTTTGGACTTGGGTTGTTCTTGAAAATTGAAGAGGATGTCCTGATCTTTAATTTGACTCGTTTTGGGCCTGTTTTGGAGGCCTGAAGGTCCAGAAACGTGGGTTCTCCTTTGATGGGCAGATTTCCTAGTCATGATAGGAATGTAATTTTTAGTTATCGTTTTATTATTTTGTTTCCTAGTTTTTAGAAAGCCTTTTCCTACTAGGGTTTTTATTAGGAGTAGTATAAATAAGGTTTTTTAGCCATTAGATTATTATTATTATTTTAGGAGAATTATTTTAGGAGGAGAGAACGCACTACTTTGGCTTTTGAGAGCTTTTGACGATTTAAGGTGTTTTCTATCCATGTTTTTAATTATATTTTATTTTATGGTTGTTCTTAACTAGTTTCGTTTGCTAGGGCGAGGCCACGAGCCTTAGCAAGAATATGTAGTTTCTTTTCAATTTACTTATGATGCTATGCATGCAAGTTTTGAATTATTAATCACCGTGCTTGAAACTATCTATTTGTCTTAGTGATTGGCCACCATTAGGATATTTAGAAAAGTAATTTGATGCAATTTTGGCGGAGGGCTGTCCCTGGAATTGGCGCTGGCTTCTTGTGGTTAATATGTGTAACCTCTTAGGATGGACGACACGTTTTAAGGGTTATATGGTTTTTCAAAGGGTTTTCATAAAGCTTAATGAGTCTTGCATGTTCACATTCGATCTGGACACCACGGACGGGTTTGCATGTTAGATTTACGTTCTATGTTGGAGGTTCCAAGTAGGACATACTTTAGGAAAACCTAACCTTCAAATATGCATGTGTAATTCATAAGTAATTGGAAGAACTACATAGGATTGTTAAGGTGACGGCGGAACCCTAGTGCTCAAATAGATTTTCAAAACTATTTTCTTTTGTTTGATTTACTTTCCCAAGTTATTTAGTTATTTTTAATTAAATTCGTTTTTAATATTTTAGGTCATTAAATCACTCTTTTCCAAACTTTGTTTTTAAATAATTAATTAAGATTTGGTTAACATAAAATTATTCATTCAATCCCTGTGGAGAACGACCTTGCTTGAGCTGCTATACTACGACAACCTTGTACTCTTGCAAGTATTTTTAAGTGTTTTTATCCCTACTTTTGCAGGTGGTAAAAATACCTATCAGTAGCCCTACTGAGCCTTCTATGGTCAAGGAACTCGGGGAATTACCCACGAACCTAACGGGTGAGCTTATGGAATTTAGGGGTTTTGGACAAATTGAGAAAGGTTTTATTCCGCTGCTAGAGGAAGTTTGTTCGTTGCATCCCTCATTGATTGAGAGCCTGCAGAAGAGAAATCGTATGGTTGTTGAATGTGCATTCACAACTTTAGGGGGACTCTTGCATTTTCTGAAGACTACGAAGGTGAAGGATATGACCGAGGATGCCTGTTCACGCCTTCAAAGCTTATGGGAGGATGTTCATATGTTCAAATTTGACTTGGCGTGGCTGGAGCCTCATGTTCAATCAGCTTTGGACATGAAGAAGCTTCTGGAGAAGTCAAGGAGAGTGAAAAGACTGAGAGAAGATGTGGATGTATTGGATAATGAGATGAAGAGGCGGAGTGCTGCGCTCGCTGCGACAGAGGTGGCTCTTGAGACAGCGAAAAGAGACTTGGAAAAGGAGGAAAAGGGCATCGCCGCGATAGATATGGATAGCGAGCTAGGTTATGGGATGCGTTAGCCTTGTTGAAGTTTCTCATCCTGTAGGACAGTATAAGTTGCAGGACAGATATGTCGAATACGTATATATAATATATTGTTGAAGGTTGCAGGGACTATAATTTGGTAACCTTCATCAACTCCCGGTATGATCGATTAGGCGGGATGCCATGGTTGATAGGTATTAGGCATTTGTTGAGGCTGTACTTGAATTTTCTCATGTTGAAAATGCATAGTGCTCGGATATGTTTCTACTTACTGTTTCTTAAAATTGCGCTTCATGTTTCTTGATTTTATTGATATTAAGAATATCTTGAGGATCTTAGATTGCTTGTCACGTATGACTCAAACGTTCCGCTCGCTCACGAGTTGGTAGTGCCGATATTTGGCCACTTTAGCCATCCAAAAGAAACGGGTATGGAGTTTTACCAAAAGGTCTCAACAATATGTGTGTGTTGTACCACAACTTATAAAATACTAAATAGTTCTACCTCTGACCGAAGTGGGACTCAAATGTGGCTCTAATCTAAGTCACCAAACTCCAACACTACACGAGTCTTGAAATTGTTAAAAATTAAAACATTGGGAGTTATTAAGCTGGTCGAGCTTGATTTGCTAGTGTTTGGGCTGCTGCTGGATTTTACTTCGCTTGTTATCTTGATTTGGACTGACTTGGGTTTCACTCCAAGTCATCCCCCAACTATGTAGTTTATCCTCTGGGCTTTATGATTTAAGTCAATTATTTGAAACATCACATGTGTTTTTTAAATGAAAGACTAACATAAATTTTGATGTAGATCGCAATTGTTAACAATGTGTTCATTTTAATAATTTTTTCTTCTTTTACAATAAGGGCATTGTTTGAAATTTTTTTCAAAAAAATTTCAAAAAGATATGAAAAAGGAATCAAAGTCAAAGCTTCACCTTACATAGGACAAATTCTTAAATTTTAAATAAAATCGAAACAGGTTTTGTTGATATTTTCAACGAATTGATTAAGTATCGAAGAAACACTTATATTTCGTCTAAACTAGTGTTTGAAATTCCTTAAAACTTATTTTTAAATTTTCATCGAAAGCAACCAATATTGTTATCGATGTCGATATTTCTACAAATTTACATATCAATATTCTCACAGATACTGATATTTTAAATAATGGACAATGGTCACATTAAAAATGCAATAGTATTACCACATGGACCGTGGAAAAAAAAAATTAGCCAAAAAAAGGATAATACCAAAGAGATTACATTTTTTGGCCACATTCATGCACCACGTGTTACGACAAATTGACATATATCTGACATCAAATAAGATAAAATCATTAATTGAGATAACAAATATACATCATTTGCCACACATGCGGTATATGAATGTGATAAAAAAAAATTGATATCTCTAACATTTTCCGAACAAAATAAAGATTAAACAAGTCTTTATTCTTATCCAATATTTTATGGGTCCCACGTTATAGTTATAGTAGACAACGAAAATGAGGTAAGATCACATTGGACATTGTTTGACGGACTGGGGCCATTATAAATTGGAGATGTTTTGGTTGTTGTCCGCACAGTCCCCCGTGCTGCAGTGTGAGCTCTGCTGGGGAGTGAGTATTTTCATCTCGCCCTAGAACCGTGGGCGTGGGGTGGGGGTTGAAGGTACGTCTCTCTCTCTCTCTCTCTCTCTCTCTCTCTCTCTCTCTCTCTCTCTCTCTCTCTCTCACCGTCGATCATGGTTAGTTTGGCTAATATTTAATAATTTGAATATTTTGATTTGTAGATGACGAGCAACAACAGGGAAGATGAAGCGGTTGTGTCTGAGACATACACATGGGTGATCGAAAACTTCTCTAAGCTCCAGAACGGCAAGCATTACTCTGACGTTTTCACCATCGCTGGTTTAAAATGGTATTATTTTTATTATTTTCTCAAAATTTTGTTTAATTAATTTTAGTTCTTGTTCTTTTTAGATCCTTCAAGATCGCTTTTTTATGAGTCTATCGTCCCAAGAACAGCTTTAGATTCACTTTTCATGGTTTATTTTTCTTAATTTTGTTTATTTAATTTTGTTTTTTTTAACAATTTGTCATGGTACCTAGTATTTGTTAACTCCATTCCACTTTTCAAAATAAAAAAATGAAAAAAGAAACTCCATTCCAATATAAAAAGTGAAAGAAAGAGTGAAAATTTCCAGACTAAAAAACAAAGAAATAAAAAATGAAAATAGGAATCATCTAGAAGGTTCCACCATTGACCTTTTTCACTAGGACCATCTCCCACCCTTTGGTTGAAAATTTTTGACTTAGAAAATTGAAGTTTTAACTCATAAACAATTTGTTTTTTATTCAATGGTTATGAATTAAAATTTTAACCCAATATTATTAAAGAATTAATTTAGGTTTTTGCGGAAATTTTTTCAAAATAAAATTTATGTAGATTATCATTATTTATTTTTATGAACGTTTTAACATTAAATAATTTTTAATTGTTTTAGCCGTTCAATTTAATTTGGGCTGTTAGATTTGATCATATTCGATCACGGAAGTTGAATTTAATGTATTTAAAATTTAAAATTGCCTAAATTTTAGGTTTTAACTCAAAACTTATTTTAAACCCAACTATTGAAGAATGATTGAGATAGTTTAAAACCTAAATTTTGGTGGGCCAACCTTTAACACTGGCCTAAATTTTCGGTTAAATTTGCCCAAAATTTAGGTCTTAACCCAAAACATATTTTAGGCCTAACCATTAGATAATGATTGGGTTAGTTTAAAACCTAAATTTTAGTTTTCAACTCAAAAGTTAGAGATGGTCCAATAGAAACCCAATAGATGCCCTAAGACTTTAGGGTCATGACCTGCAATTTCAACACTGTGCTCTTTTGGTTTGATAATTTTGATTTGGTCAGGAGGATCCTTGTATGGCCAAAGGGCAACGAAGTAAATTCCAAAATGCAGTTCTCCATGTATTTGGGTATCCCAAGTGCTTCAACTTTGGAACCTGGTTGGACTAGATTTGCCCACTTCAGTTTGAGTGTGATCAATCAACTGGACAGCAGCAAGACAATCACAAGGTTTACCAAGGGTATTTCTTTTACTCTTCATGAATTGTGTTTCTGTTCTTTCTATGTGATCTTTTCGTTGTGGCAATCGAAACTCATTAAATGGATTCCCTTGCGCTTTCTATCCTGATTCTGTTTTTGTTTGTTGTTTGTATATGACACGCGTCGTTGGTTGGTTGTAACAAGTTATGATGCATAACACTTTACATTGTTTAACTGATCGTTATCATTTACACAACACGCGTCATTGTATCAAGTGAAGGTGCATTTGGATAGAAAGAGTTAAGACAAGGGATTTGGAGTTCCTAGTATAAATTGTTTAACTGATAGTAATCACTTATGTGACACACGTTGTTGGTTGTAATAAGTTATGGTGCATTTGGATTGATTTATGCAACAAGCGTTGTGCATTTGGATAGAATTAAAACAAGGGATTTGAAGTGTGTTTCTAGTATAAATTGTTTACCTGATCATTATCATTCATGAGACATGCGTCATTAGTTGTAACAAGTTATGGTGCATATGGACAGAAAGATTTCAGACAAGGGATTTGGAGTGAGCTTCTAGTATAAATTGTGTAACTGATCATTATCAATGAAACTGTAATTTTGTTTTTCTCCGTTAGTTTGAGTGTGTTGTCAAGAAAAAGTCTAGAATTTTTCTTCCTTTAAGCTTTGGTGCTGATAATATTTTGTTGCCGATATTATATGAGATTTGCTATCGCATTGGGACACTGGTGGCAGCTTATCTTTTATTTTTTCTTGGAACTTTCTGTTTTTAAAGCTAACGGAGATATGCCTGGCTAATCAGCATTAGTTCTTGATCATTGATTGGGGTCATCTTTGTTGAAAATTTGCTTCTGTAGTAAATTCTGAAATGGACTTCCTTTATCGTTGTTTCCACTTTACCTGGTGATGTGCTTTGCATTCTTGATTAATGTTTTGTATTCCTTGATTTTTTGTTCACAGGCTCTTATAAAGAGTTCAAAGAACACAAGAGTGAGTGGGGCTTCAGATCAGTCATGCTGCTTAGTGAACTTTATGATGAGACTGCAGGTTATCTTGTGAATGATACGTGCATTGTTGAAGTGAGGGTCCATATTCCAATAGACCAGCGAGCTAATGGTTCTGCAGAACCTGCACTTATGCAGTCCATAAAGAAAGAGCATGTTGGGCAGGAACGTTCACATGTGCATTCTGTGCAAACTGTAGAGTCTTCTCCAGCACCTATTGTGCCAAGTTCAGAACTGCTGACTCCTTTCCAAGAAACATCTGGTTCTGAACAAGTTTGCACTAAGGCTATTATTGAAAGCCTTCCTGACCCTTCTCGAGTCAAGGAGTTTGGGGAAGTTCCCACCAAACCAACAGGGGGAGTCAAGGAGCTTGGGGAAGTTCCCACCAAACCAACTGGGGAAGTCAAGGTCAAGGAGCTTGAGGAAGTTCCCACCAAACCAATGGGGGAAGTCAAGGTCAATGAGCTTGGCGAAGTTCCCATCAAACCAATGGGGGAAGTCAAGGAGCTTGGGGAAGTTCCCACCGAACCAGCGGGGGAAATCAAGGAGCTAGCGGAAGTTCCCACCAAACCAACAGGTGAGCTTATGGATTTTCGGGGGTTGGGACTAATAGAGAAAGCTTTCGTTCCACTGCTGGAGGAAGCTTGTACAGTGTATCCTTCGTTGATTGAGTGTGTACGTAAGAAGAATGGCAAAGTTATTGAATGTGCTTTCACAGCTCTTGGAGGGCTCTTGCATTTTCTTAAAACAACAAAGGTGAAGGATATGAATGAGGATGCCTTTGTTCAGCTTCGAAGTTTATGGGAGGATGTCGAGATGTTCAGATTTGACTTGGGTTGGCTGGAGCCACTTGTTCAGTCTGCTTTGGGTAAGAAGAAGTTTCTGGAAAGGGCAAGGAGAGTGAAAAGGCTGAGGGATGATGTTGAAGTTTTGGATAATGAGAAGAAAAGGCGGAGTGCTGCACTTGCTGTTACAGAGGTAGAGCTTGAGGAAGCAAAGAGAGAGTTGGCAAAGGAGGAAGACGGCTTCAACGAGAAAGATATGGATTCTGAGCTAGCTGTGGTGAGTTAGCCTTATTGTAGAAGTTTCTCTTCGATGTCAGTTGTAGGACGGACATATGAGAGGGAGAGACATGGGTAGCGAGTGAGTTATGGGAACCGTTAGCCTTATACTAGAAGTTATCTTAGATATGAGTAATAGGACAGATGTGCGGGGATATATATTTCATGGTTTAGGACTAATTTGGTGCACCTGCGTCAGCTCCCTGGTATGATCGATTAGGCAGGATGTCCGTTTTGATAGGTATGCCTCTGTTCAAGTGAGGTACTTGAAGGTACTTTCGTCAAAAATACAACTTTTCGGATTACTTTTATATTGAATTCCTAAGGTTTCGCATGATGTTTCAAGTTGCGCCTCTCATATTTCATCGTTTTGTTTCGGATTGAGAGAGTGTAAAATTTGGAATATTCTTGCAGTTGCTGGAAAGACTTCTTAGACTTTGTTTCTTCTTTCTTCTGGGTACTGGATTCTTGCTGATCTACTCTTATATGCTGTCTGTGCAAGGATTTATGCGAATAGTTCGTTGTTTCTAAGGAAAACTAATGAAAAAATGACTTGAAAACTTTGAGTTTTAACGATAACGACAAAATAAAGGGTAGAGTGAATAGTACCAGGATTGATTTTTTAGTGTAAAAATGTGGTTTTTCTTTAAAATGAACAATATCGAGAGCTTTTCGTTAAAGTTTCATTGTTTCTATCTTATATCTAAGTCGATTTAGTAGTATTTCTCGAGTTTGTTTCTCTCAACAATGCCAGCTCTTGGTCTTATTGAAGCCGTTTAGCTCTTGGTCTTATTGATGCTTCTTTTTTGCATGCTAGAAGAAGAGATGTCAAGTTCGAATCTAAAGAAAAATCTTTTGCATGATGACGGGATTTTAAACCGCACAAATTTAACCCTCTTTTTGACAGTTGTAGTAAAGATGTAAGTAGGGTATCGTTCTAGGCCGGGGATTAGGAGGGATTGCTAATCTACTCTAAATTAATTTTAAAATGTAAAAACAAAGTTCAAAACACTAAACTAGACTCAAAACTCGAAACACACTTAAAATGACTCAAAATAATAAAAACAATTTAAATTAAACACTAGGAA
Source organism: Crataegus laevigata (assembly GCA_963580275.1). NCBI lineage: Eukaryota > Viridiplantae > Streptophyta > Magnoliopsida > Rosales > Rosaceae > Crataegus > Crataegus laevigata. The sequence goes on from OY756947.1 coordinate 6,211,555, forward strand.
TTGAAATGGACGGAAATCGAATTAAAAGATTAAAAATAATAAAAACTAACTAAATAATATAATATAATAATGGGGGGGGTTTGGTTTGGATGAAACGTAAATTAAACTTAAATAAATTATAAAATTGACAAAAACATAAAATTAAAGTAAACAGATAGACGACGGATTGGCTAGAGGGTTTTTCTCCACACATGACACAAATGCAACCTAAATTGATTCCCAGTTATGAATTCAACAAACGAATGAATGACAATGCTCCAAGTTAATTAGGTCCGCTTAAATTAACTTTCAGATTTTCCTAAAGTCATTAGATTGGATGATTGCATACGACAACCCAAAACATTCCCCACAAGTTCCCTACATGAATTGCATATTAGAGATACAAGCAAGAATCATTAAATTCTATGAAAATCATAAGCATTGACGAGACACTTGTTACTATGAATTGCATGAAACTTATGCCAAGAATTTACTTAACACAATCGTGACTAGCGATTTTTACTACTCATGAATATAAGTTCATAACGATTAGGTGAAATTCCCTTATATCCTAGCATCAAGTCTAAGCATGCAAATTAAGTATCGACCCTTAACCCACATACATAAACAAGTTATTAATCAAATCAGAATAGTAAACCACATCCAAACATTCATAAATTCATAACTGGAGTAAATCAAATTAAAGTTACAAATATAATCATGGTTTCGAATTATCCTCTAGCCAAAATAAATTAATTACACATTATTTATAATTTAAAAACAGAAATTAAAAACATAAATTAAAAAAAACAAAAGTTGGAAGGATTAAACCGAAAGAGAGATTGTGCAAAGGTTCTGTGCACTTGCTGTGCTGCCAAATGGGCAGCTTCCTCTGGCTTTCAATCACCCGAGGCTTCCCCCGCGTTGACTGCTTCCTGACTCGCTGACTTCTCTCGGCTCCCCCCTGGCGCTGCTGCCTCGCTGGCAGCTCCTCAGCGTCCCGTGTATTGCTGCCCTTGATTTCACTCCCCGTGCCAAGCTTTTTCTGGCTGCACCGTGGCTGTGCTGCCCAAAATGGCAGCTTATCAAATTCGTGCGCCTTCTTTCTGAGGCCCCCTAGTTTTCTCCCCGAGGCCTTAGTGCCTCTTTCTTTTTTTATTTTTCTCAAATGAGCTGCTGCCTTGCAGCCTATTTTCCGTGCACTCCCCCCTTGCTCTTATTATTCCTCCTCGAGTGCTCCTCTTCTTCTTTTCATTATTTTTTTATTTCTTTTCTATTTTCTACAACTTTCTTCCAAGCTGCCTGCCATTCCTTTTGTGTTTTCTGACTACTCACCCACTGCATGCCATCATTTTTGCCATTATGTTTCCACCAAATCCTTACACATTATAAATATATAAATATATTAATATATAAATATATAAATATATAAATAAATTAATATATAAATATATTAATATATAAATATAATACTTTCTTATATTTATTAACTAAATAGAGAGGGCAAAGCAGTTTTGACAATTTTATTACTAAAAATTTCACTTATTCTATTTTTATTTTCTTAGCTAGATAAATTCTATAAAACACAAAAATAACGTAAATAGCTCAAAATATAACGAACTAACTAAGAAAAGACGAGTGAATTTGATGTAAAAATGTATATAAATATGATCCGATCACATGATCGGACATTTTCATTTATAAGTCGATATAGATTGAACCATTAAAAGCTCAAGCTACTTCTCTCAAGTAAAAATGGACCATCTCAAACTCAAAATCTTATATTTGAATCCAAATATGAGTCCAAACCTCTCTACAAGGCCAAATTATGGCCAAGGTACAGCGATGGAAGCAACACCTTCTCTGCAAAAAAAAAAAAAAATATATATATATATATATATATATATATATATCTAAGTTGAAAAATAGAAAATCTAACAGTTGTAAAAATCGAACCTAACAACTAATACACCTGCAACACTCAAATAACCTTTTCTCAAAAAAAAAAAAAAAGTTTAGAGACTTGATTTTTACTTGGGTAATGTTTCAGGGACCAAATTAGCAATTTACTCAAAAAGTTAATTTGAAACTAAATTTTCAATTTCTTTTAAATGTATGTGTAACACTAAGTGATATGAAAAATAAATTGTTGAGTTGAAAAATAGAACATCTAATAATTGTGGAAATCAAATCTAACGACTAATGCGCCCATATCAAAAAGTTAATTTGAACCTAACGACTAATGCCCCCACAGCACTCAAGGGAACTTTTTCTTGAAAAAAAAAATAGTTTAGAGACTTGATTTTTACTTAGGTAATATTTCAGGGACCAAGTCAGCAATTTACTCCAAAGTTAATTTTGAAACTAAATTTTCAATTTCTCTTAAATTGTACATGCAACACTAAGTAATATGAAAAATAAATTGTTGAGTTAAAAAACAGAACATCTAACGACTAATGCGCCCATAGCACTCAAAGGACTTATTTTTTGAAAAAAAAAAAGTTTACAGACTTTTTCACTCAGGTAATATTTCAAGGCCAAATCAGTAATTTACTCCAAAAGTTAATTTCAATACTAAATTTTCAATTTTTCTTTAGTTATACGTAACATTAAGTGATATGAAAAATAAGTGACCAAGATTAAAAATAGAAAATTAAAAAATTGTGAAAATCAAATCTAATGATCGTAACACCGAGGATTATATAGTATTGAAGCCATACCCCTAAAATTGATTAATTTCATAAATTTTAGGGGTGTGATATCCACATACCCCTTTTTACTTCTCTCACACCCTTTTGGATTTCGGTTGTCAAATCATATGAATTGAAGAAGATCTAACGGACAGAAAGTAATAGGAGTGTGTGAGAAGTAAAAAAGGGTGTGTGGATAGCACGCCCCATTGGATATTTTCAAGAAAGTTAAAATTTAAAATTCAAGTGAAAATGAGGGTCCAAAAGAACAGTGAAAAAATGAGGAACTTTTAATTTTTAAAAGTATAAATTGGGCTAGATGGACAACATTTGGCAGAACATAGCAACACACACACACACTCTCTCTCTCTCTCTCTCTCTCTCTCTCTCTCTCTCTCTCTCTGTCTGAAAGTCGCCAACGGAGAAATACGCAGCTATCAACCGAAAATGCAAAGAGGTCAGAACGGCTTTATACTTCTTGTTTTCCCCTTCAAGCTTTAGTGCATGGAAATCTTCTGCTTAATTTCGAATTTTTCTTATTCTTAGCCTAATACCCACTTCAGTATCATGTTCTAGATCTCATTTTCTGTAGATTTCAGCTCGAGTTTTGCTGTCCTGTTTAAATTATGAAACTTTTAAGTAATGTGTAGCGTCGTTTGTGATATTGTCTTGCAGATGTACATGTTTAAAGTGAAAACTTTTGTTTCTCTGAAAAAAAAATGAGAAATGAAATTAGGGTTTAGACAACCATCACAATCACCCAGAAGTTGAAGAGAATTAGGGTTTTTGGGGTTTGTCGGAAAAGCAAAAAACTTTAGTTTAGGGTTGATTTGTGGACAAGGGTTGGTGATGGAAGGAGGGTCAAGCCACAACTTTGTTCCTCCTTCAGCTGGGATTGATAAGTCAAGGGTTTTGGATGTTAAACCTCTGCGTAGTTTGATGCCGGTGTTCCCAGCTACGTCTCAAGCCCCATCCTTTCCGGGCATGCCTCCCTTTAGCCAGACCCCTAATGGGTTTCCTCCGTTTTACCCGTTTAACGTACCACTATCTCAGGCCTCACATGATCTAAATAGTGAGATGAGGACGCCAACTGGTCCCATGCCCGCTCCTATCCGGTCATATAGAGCCCCTGAACCATCTGGCTCCGATGACTTTCCAGAGGATTCCAGTGGAGAAGGGTTCTTTGATCCTCATGTGGGTTCTAGTGCATCTCGAAAGAAGACCTCAAAAGCTAGTTCATCTCGAAAGAAGACCAAGAAAAATGGAGATGGCGGTTCAGTAACAAACAATGGGTCAGGCGTGACCTTTGTTCCTGTTATGAGTTCATTTCAAATTGAAGATGGTAACAGGGAGTTGGTTAATTATGTACTCATGAATTTTGATGCACTCCGGAGAAGGATCTGCCAAATTGAAGATAACAAGGAAACGAAAACTGGGGTTATTAAGCGTGCAGATTTGAAAGCTGGTAATATTTTGATGAGCAAAAAGGTTAGGACAAACATGAGGAGGAGAATTGGGGTTGTCCCTGGAGTTGAGATTGGCGACATTTTCTTTTTCCGAATGGAAATGTGTGCGGTTGGATTACATGCTCCATCGATGGCTGGAATTGACTACATGGCTGGCAAGGGTGATGGTGAAAAAGATCCGGTGGCTTTAAGCATTGTTTCTTCAGGAGGCTATGATGATGAGGCAGAGGACAGCGATGTCTTGATATACAGTGGTCAGGGTGGAAATAGCAACAACAAAGACAAAGATAGGGAGGTGGCTGATCAGAAGCTGGAGAGGGGTAATCTTGCTCTTCAGAGAAATTTGCATCATGGCAATGAAGTACGAGTGATTCGGGGCATGAAAGAAGATGTTAATTCAATTACAAAGATCTATGTCTATGATGGCCTATATAAAGTTCACGAGTCATGGACAGAGAGGGGGAAAGCTGGTTGTAATATATTCAAGTACAAGCTGTTAAGGGTGCCTGGACAGCCACCAGCTTTTGCAGTTTGGCAAACTCTTCGTAAGTGGAAGGATGGTTTTTCCTCAAGGGCTGGACTTGTTCTTCAAGACCTCACTTCAGGGACTGAACCTGTACCTGTTTCCCTTGTAAATGAGGTTGATAATGAAAAGAGGCTGGCTTCTTTCACTTATTTCCCTACACTCAAATATACTAAATCATTCAGTCTCATGCCACCTTCTTTTTGCTGCAATTGCCGCAGTGCATGCCAGCCAGGTGATATGAATTGCTCTTGCATTCAGAAAAATGGAGGTGATTTTCCTTATACTAGCAATGGGATTCTAGTCAGCCGTAAACAATTGTTACATGAATGTAGTCCTACGTGTCCATGCACTCCCAACTGCAAAAACCGGGTATCCCAAACTGGTGTAAAAGTGCGGCTGGAAGTGTTTAAGACAAAGGATAGGGGTTGGGGCCTCCGGTCATGGGATTCTATTCGTGCTGGTGCTTTTATTTGTGAGTATGCTGGTGAAGTTATAGATGAAGCGAAGTTAAAACAGAAAGAGGGTGGAGGTGAAAATGATGAATATATTTTTGACACAGGCCGTGATTATGAATCGTTCAAGTGGAGTTATGAACCTGGATTACTAGAGGAGAGTCCTCATGATGTTAATGAGGATTATAACATTCCATATCGCCTGATCATAAGTGCCAAGAATGTTGGGAATGTAGGTCGGTTCATTAATCACAGTTGCTCACCAAATGTTTTTTGGCAACCAGTTGTATATGAACACAACAATCAGTCTTTTGTCCATATTGCTTTTTATGCCATCAGACACATTCCCCCTATGACAGAGTTGACATATGATTATGGGACAAGTTCTAATGAAGCTGGCAGTAACAGTGGACCCAACAGGAAAAATAAATGCTTATGTGGATCGTCAAAATGCCGGGGTTATTTTGGTTGATCATGTAGGTTCTAAAACATGCTGCTGCAGTGCCAACAAACATGATCCTGGTGAGAACGACTGGAACTTCGTCCTGTTTAAATGTTTTTGAACGTAGCATAGCTGTAGTATTGTTGTTTTATCTTTCAATCCATGGTCGATGGTTTAGGTTCCACCAACAGACCATCATGGTGCCAACAAACGTGATCCTGGTTAATAAGTCTGGAATCTCCATCATGTTTATATGCTTCTGAACTTAGCATGACTCTGATTTTGTTTATCTTTCAATCTCTAGGGGAGACGTGCTTGCGTACTTTAAGTTCCCGTCTTTTATATGTATTTCTTATATAAAAGCTCTCTGCATGGTAGTTCATAAATGCAATCTTGGATATATGTGTAAGAAGGCTTATGCTACGGATTCATGAAACTTTGTATTTGGAGTCTGCTTGAATTTCTAATAAATAATATTGCGAGATTATGTTATAGAACTGGGCTAGTTATGTACTTGCGTTAGGAAGGAAACAAATGGATGGAATTGTAGTTTATTTATTGCTTGACTGTTCATTATTCGCGTTTCCTCAAGTTTGGAGGTTCATTTACATTATTGTTTACAGGTTATCTTTATTTATATCATCCTCGTACAACCAAACCGAAAACTTCTTTTCATGACATATTCAGCCTACCTAAACTAAACTAAACCCATTTCTCTGCTGCTGATTTCTGGCGATGGAGAGGCGCCGAGCGGGTCAACTTGTCCAATCATAGGGCACGACTAGGATTAATCTTATGGGTTGTCGATTCCTAGTTCTTTGGCGTTGTCATACATGCTTACAATTCGGTGGAGGATGTGCTTCACAGTCTAGCTTCCTTGTTAATAGGGTTGGTAGATTTCCTAGCATAGCTTCCTTATGCGGTATAGCCCTTCGAAGAGGCAGGCTTGGTAATGCGTGCAGGTTTTTTGGAAGGAAGGATGCTCCACATTTTGATAGAGTTGATGAGGTTATGAGTAAATAGGATTAGATTAGGACAAGTGTTTATGTATTAGTAGTTGTGGTAGTATTACTAATGTATAAATACATAGAGTTTTAATTATTCTAAACAAGTTGCATAGAAAGAGAAATTTCAGCTTAACAAACTTTCCCTTTCTACCTTCTCTCTCTTGCTTTTCCTTAACACCTAAGCTTTTACATCATTATCATGGTAAAAGCTTCACACCTAAGCTTTCCAGTTCTGCATTCTAAAGCCAAACATATTGAGATTGATTGCCATTTTGTTCATGAAAGGGTTCAATAGGGGACCATTCTTCTGCAGTTTGTTTTCTCTGCCGATCAATATGTAGATATGTTCATTAAGGGTTTGTGTTCACCTCAGTTTACTCGAAACTGTTCCAATCTCATGCTCGGTTGTTTACCGCATGAGCTTGAGGGGGGATGATAGAGTTGATGAGGTTATGAGTAAATAGGATTAGGACAAGTGTTTATTTATTAGTGGTTGTGGTTGTATTACTTATGTATAAATACATAGAGTTGTAATTATTCTAAACAAGTTGAATATTAGAAAGAGAAAATTCAGCTTAACAAACTTTCCCTCTCTACCTTCTCTCGTTTTTCCTTGACACCTACGCTTTTATCGTTATCACATTTTAGTCTCTCGTTTTTTTCTCCAAAATTTCTTTCTTGTGGTATTGGGAATTGGGGTGTGCTATCCACACACCCCTTTTTACTTCTCACACACCCCTATTACTTTCTGTCTGTTAGATCTTCTTCAATTCATCCGATCCGACGGCCGAAATCTAAAAATGTGTGAGAGAAGTAAAAAGGGGTGTGTGGATATCACACCCCTTGGGAATTTTGGTTCCGGAGATTTGAAGGTTTTCATTCAATACTTTTAGGGAGTTTTTTTATTATTATTTTTTTTAATTTTTTTATGGGTGGTGGCATGGTGCTATTTACACTCATTTTTACTTGTCACACGCCCTTCTCAATTTTTGAATATCGAATTGAATGAATTAAAGAAGATTAATTGATAAAAATTAATAAAGGTGTGTAAATAGCATTATTCTTTTTTTTTTATCGGTAATAAAATAAAATGAAGGAAGGATAAATAATCTACTTGGGTTAGGTTGGTCTTCTTAATGAAGTGTTTTGAAGGATAAAAAGTTTCCAACCAAAGAAAAATAATAAACAAATGAGTCGTGTATGGTTTGATGTGATCGTTAGGTATATCTTTTAAAAATAGGGGAAATTTAATATGAGTCCAATTTTATGACTCATTTTATAATCTAATTTTGCTTAATTTTTGAGTTAGGTCCAGTGATTCATTGTTCACATAAGCTTATTTGTATTTTCTTGCCAAATTTACCCTTAAATTGACCAATTAAGTAATTACATTTTTTAAAGTTTGTGATTAATGTTAAACTTATCCTTAATTATAGGATTAGGGATTTAAGTCTTCTTTTCCTTCCCCAAACCATTCATTTCTCTTTTCTTGTTTCTCTCTCACAATATCTTTCTCTTCCTGTGTTATTTTGCCTAGTAATCTTCTTCCATAATCTTCTTCTCCTCCTCCTTCTATAAGGATGATCAATATACATTTGATTGGTTTAAAAAAAAAAGAAAAGAAAATTGCATTAGTCAATCTTGTGTTTTGGGTTCAGCTCTTTTTTTTTCATTCACCTTTATATATATATATATATATATATTTTTTTTTTTATAACTTTGAAGTTCTATCGAATTAGCATTTTCTCTAGTGTTTCCTCCCTCAATATCATTTTTCTTCACGAATTTTTTTTGGTTTTAATCTACCTATATAACTTGTCCTATTCGTGTCAAATCTTAACAACAACTACAATATAAGTTGGTGTAGCAGCTGCATTTGTCATTTGAATAACCCTAGCTGTCGTTATCCCAACATAGGATACTCTCCTCAATTGTCTCGAGCCCAGAGCTCCCTGCTGTCCGTTCCCATCTCCTTTGCAGAAGAGAATAATATTTTATTTTGAAACTAAAGCCTCTCCCTCATTTCCCTGTGTTTCCCCCTTCCCCAATCCCTCAAACCTTCTCCCTCATTCCTCTCCTTGTTTCTTCTCCCCCATCTCTGCAACCCTCATTCCTCTCCTTGTTTCTTCTCCCCCCTTCTCTCTTCTGAGTATTATCCCTTCCCTTCTCCCTTCTCCAGCTCTCCCACACACACACACACAGAGACATCTCTCGATCCTTCTCTCTTCTCCCTTTTCTCAGTCCCACACACACGCACAGAGACCTCAGTCTCTTGATCATTCTCCCACTCCCACATCGCCTTCTGCTCCTCCCTCGCCTTCCTCCTCGTCGAGCCCGTCACCATGTCGCGCGACCTCAACCTCTCCTCTGTCGTCCCCATCGGCGCTCTCTACTCCCTTTCCCTCTGGCTCTCCAACTCCGCCTACATCTTCTTCTCCGTCTCCTTCATCCAGATGCTTAAGGCCCTCATCTCGTCGCCGTCTACTCCCTCGGTAATTCGGCGTCGCCTTCAAGCAATGTCGCGATATTATCGATATTTTGACGAAAACCTATCGGATATGTGTAGAAATATCGGACTCCAAAAAAATCGATAATATCGGCGATAAAAAGCGATAATATCGGCAAAATATTGCCGATATTATCGATTTTTTATACCTTGCTTTCAGCATCATTACATCTGAAAAAAAAAAAAAAGATCATTTTATAACAATGAATTAAGATCCTGACCATTGAATTAAGATATAACAATGGTTGCCCATTTTATGTGATAGAGCTTGCATAAGAGATGGAAAAAGGAAGGGAGGAAAGCTTCTCAATTCTCCCAAGAGCATTATTACTTACTGTCATTGCTTATGAGTGGGTGCTATAGATGTTTGAAAGTTCAATTCCATCCACCAAAAAAAATACAAAACGGGCTCAACAATGTTAAAAGGACAACAACTAGAGTCTACAACTTACAATTTGAACCGATGCCATGTAAAACTTACTTAAAGGAGGAACAAATGTCCCTAAAACAACAACACAAACTCACTTCATACAACAATTATAACAAGCCAGAGCAGTGTACAAGTACACAAGCATGCACGACAGATCCGTATTTCCTACGAGCCGCAAAGAAAAAGCTCCACGTTGAATTGTCTAAACACCATCCAAGCAAATACAAACCTATACCTGATTTTTTTTCCCCCACCGCTCCTGGAGATTGAAGCACTCCATATGGGTGTCTCTACAACTCTGCATGTGGCCTTGTTACTCATGAATCAGTAGCGTTTCCTATCATACAGCTAGCCACCCCGAAAGACCACAAAGAAGATATTCACCAACAACCATAACCAAAGTTCCGCTATTTGAACAGTTTAGCCAAGCAAATCTCGAAACAAGTTGGGATTCGGACTTGTTGGCGTCACGCCCATCTGCCTTACAAGTGAATCCTTTTCCAAGGCATCTTTAGGGTTAGGACCCTTGTTAAACTGTGTTACCCCGCCTTGATCAGTCCTTGTAGCAGTTGATAACTCAGATGTAAGATTAAACTCATCCCTGTTGGTCGGCAAAAGATCCCCAACACTGCTACTGAGCCCACTGACAGGTGCATCTGCATATAATCCCATAAAATCAGGTGTCTTAGCAGCACCTGCTGTACCACGATTCACATTTGACGCAACATCAGTTTGATCAAGAAGCCCTTCTAACTGCTTGAAAGGATCTATGGCCGGAGCAGAACTACTACTAGTTGAGTCACCCAAGTCGAGCAAGTCTGGAGCAGGTTCACGATTAACTTCAGTGTGTACAGCTGCTGCCTTTGGCGCTTGGGACTTCTCTGAAGTATGGCTACTCGCCTTAGACGCCTTATGGTTGGCAGAAGATGACCTCTTCTCGGTTTTTGATGGACCTCCAAACAGTGAAGAGGCAAGCTTCTGCTTTTCTGGAGAAATTTCAACCTGTGGCCGCCTCGAATCATAAGTATCACGGGCTTTTGAACTTGAAGTGCCCACGCTATCTACTTGAGTGACCCCATTTGTTGTTTTGTGGGAAGTAGAACTTGAAGAATTTGTGCTCGGCGATGCAGAAGAAGAATATGTTGGCCTGCCCCATTTTTTTTGAACACCGTCAAGTCGTAGCTTAAGTTCTGATGATCCTGCATCTGACACAGATGGCAATGATGCAGGCTGGCGGGTCTCCCTCGCATAAGATGGTTCAGGCACTGGAACAAGCTCAGTTGAGGAAGCAACTGCAGCTGGAGGAACTCTTGATGGCATTACTGGCTTTGGAAGCTCATATGCCTCAAACCTAAGACTATGGGTTAAAGCTTCATGGTGATCTTGGTTTCCGAAGTTACTGATATCTAACACTCCAGAGCGCTCATTCTCAGGAATATAGGGCTGAGCGCCTTTTTCTAGTGCTTCTTCGACATAGCCATTGAGGAATGAAAGGTTTTTATCAATCTGCAAAAGAAGATGAAGATATTAATTTATATATATATATATATATATATATATATATATAATTATAAATTTAATTCTCATTTAAGATAAATCACCTCTACAAGAGATGGTGTATATGCAAGGCATAAACCAAAATCTAGGTTTTCCGGAATACTAGAGAAATATACAAAACCTTTCAAAAGAGCACCCACAGGGCCACAACTAAAGGGAAGAAATAAGATGCAAAGACCATGGAGGACCGAAGTCAAGAAACTAACTACAGCATGTTGTACAATACCATGTTGAATCACTCGATCAGTATCCAGATAGTACCAAGGTTCACCCATGTTAGTCAAGTAAGAAATTTAAGTCATAAACTGATCGTGAATTTTTCATCTAAACCAAGATCTTTTCCAAAATGTTTTTCAATGTACAATTTAATAAGGTTGAGCTGACTGTTCAGTGTTTAAAAGATAATAGTTAATGGCATTACAATTGTCACACTTCTTAACACATGGCTGCTACGTTCTCTCAAACTTTATCTCATTAGTAAGACATATAGGGTATAGTTGAATAGAAAGCAAAGCTAGCACTCTCGTGTAGGATACATGTTCATTTTTCATAGTATTTGTATCTTGAGTAACATTCTTCTGGATCTATATATTACGTTGCATTCTTGTCGAAAATGAATAATGTTGCATCATGTTTTTTTATAATGCATCCATGAAACACATACCACATGCTTCATCATGATGTAAAAAAGTGAACTACATTTCATCAAGATAATTATAAACACGAGAAAGATATTATTGTGACCTGGAAAAGTGAATTATGTCGCATTACAATACGCTCTGAGAAATACATTTTTATGAGATAAATACATAGTTCACTTTTGATATACCCCACGTAAAATTAATCAAGGGTTATATATAATATAATAGATCTCAAAAAATGTTTACCAAGCATAATAATTCAATAAAACAAACCTGAAAATAATGAAAGTGATACAATGTTTTTGAGTAGTCAGAGAATATCAGGACCAGACTCTACAAATGTTTGTTTAAAGGAAATGAGATATATCCTTAAGGTTCCACGTGAACAAATCTCTTGAACAATCCAGTGACCCAACATGTAAATATATCAGAAAACATAGAGTCGATAACAAATGGAAAAAATCATTTGGCATATAACAGTAAAAGACTCACCAATCTTAACGCAATCACAAGGCTAGATAACTATTAGACCTGACTATTAGAAAACAGGATGTTCAGACTAATCCAATAGCAAAATAAGAGGGAAAAGAAGAAATGCAGGGCTACTGTAATAGGGCTCGTTTGGATGTGCTTTGAAAATGATTGAAAGCGCTTCTACAAAAAATGTTTTTAGGTTCCAAAAGCACTTGAGTGCTTTCTACAACAAGCACCAGTTATGTGCTTCTTCCAGGAAGCACTTTTAAGTGCTTTTTCAGAATTTACTAACATTTTTACTAAGGATTGTTTTCAAAAATATTTTCACCAAAAGCACTTTCAGTCATTTTAAAAGCACATCTAAATGAGCTCATAATTAATATTTGATAATGCAAACAAATATGACCTCAATGTCTTCACAACTTGCGTCTGGCGGCATTATACTCTCAACAGCAGGAGCATCTAAGCTAATGACAGCTTGCAATTCATATGCACGCTGCTGCAGATCTGTTGAGTGAGAAGCTGATAGTTCTTCCACCAAAGATTGACACTGCAAGGGAATAAAGATTTTTTTTTTTCAATCGTAAGTACCTCCATGACGAGGCAAAACAAAATGAACATGACAACATTATAGCTATTAGCTAACCATTGATTAGATAAATGTGATCTTGTAAGTTCTGTCCAAAGAACTCAATGTACAAATATTCATTTATCACTACAACTCTAAAACTTCTCTTTCGGATTTATCTTGGAACTTATCCAAGTCAAACCACCTAATTATAATTTCTTCAAAACAGAGAGAGTACACCATTCTTAAAATTAAGGCAATCAAATATATAAATTCAGAAAGAAAAAAAAACACTGATTAGAAAAGAAAATTACACTGATTCAGTTTCTTGTCAGATAGCCTTTCAATTGTTAAAAGGATAGGAAAGGTATGACTACATGCAGCCTTACATACAATTTCACTTCATGCTACAAAATCAAGATCAATATGAGATGATGTTCAAACCTAAGCAGACAGTAGAAGCATGGTCATTGATATTCTTATAAAGAACTTAGGATTAAAGAGTTCATTAAATGCACCTCAGGTAGGATGTCGACTTTTCTCCGAGCTGATATTTCAAACGCATATATTTTCATGATTGCTGTAATGGCATAAGCCTGTAAAAGAAGAACATAATCACTTTAGTTTCAACAAATAAGAAACAAGCATAAACATAAAATAAACACAACACGAATGGTGAGTTTTCTATGAATAGATAACTAAAAATCAAAATGAGAGAAGAAAAGTTCAACCAGGTAACATAGCATACAGAATAGAATTCTTTGCATAAATTTTTCTTCAAACTTCAACTGTTCAACAAAAAGGAAAAGAGAAGAAATGCCCTTCAGCCCATGAAAATCCAAATAGAGGATTAAAACTACCTTTGCTTACTTCTTAATCAAATGGAAAATAAAAGGTTTGTTCCCTACCTTGTCGTCTATATTTTTTCCAAAAGCTCTCATGCTTCTACAGCTACACATGAGAACCTACTTATTTAAAATACCTTTTAATTTCTTTAATATATATATATATTTGTTTTGATTGTGATCAAACATATTCTTTTAATTTCAATTCTTGTTACCACTGAGCTAACAGGCCCTGTTGTGGGCCTCCCTTTGAAGATCCACAGGCATACAGGTCACAGCTGGACCGTTCCAGAGCACAATTTTCACTTAGCACTTGAGGAATTTTTTGCAAAAGCTTTATGAGCACTTTGGCAGATTGGAGACTTTTTTTCTAACCCAAAATTCTACTTTTGATGGGTTTTTTTAAATAAAATATTAGTTCGAGAAAAACCGAAGAAAAAAGAATCACGTTAAGCGCATCTTACTGAGCATTTTGCTTCCCCAGTCAAGTGAAAAACTATAAAATCATCATCCAGTTACTAGAACGAATCCAACACTCAAAATATGCAGTTTAGGAGTAGGATAGTATTACCAAAAGGTAGCAGAAAAATAAAATCCAAATCCATAAACAGAAGATTAATTAAAACTCCAAAAAGAAAATAACGAACACAGGTGCATAAATGATCGCATGGGAAGCATAGTTATTAAAACTACGAAAATGACAATCCAATCATTCAGTTTCGTAGACGTTAACAGCTTGCCACCATGTATAACTTATTCTGAACAAGAAGTACCTCAATTTAAAAATATATTATTGAGAAAAGGAAATGAAACAGAGCCTTATATTCATCTTAAATATTTGGTACAAACCAAATTGTATCAATTTTTATACAATTATACCATGAACTAATATCCAATTTAAGATGCATGGAAATATTGACTCAAACTAAAATACAAATTCAGATAATGCAAATTCTAGTTACAGAAATCTGAGTTTGAGGAGTACCTTGACAGATTCATCATTTGAATATGCCTCTGCAACATCACATAACTTCCCAGTGATATAGGAAGCAGAATATTTTCCATCAGCAGTTCCATATTCTCCCAAAACCCAACAAATGACCTGAGATCACAACCAAAAAGTACGATATCAACAGCAAAGTTCGTTAAAAAAAATAACATAAAAGAACAAAAGTACAGAGGACATAATGTACCTGGAGAAATACAGATGGAAGCTTTGGCTCACCAATTATACGCAAATATGACTCCACCTGCACATAAAGAAGATTTTTCTTTACCATAAGCAACAAGAGAAAAAGAAAGGAGCTGGTTTATGACACAGTGCAGAAGCAAGCAATGCACAAGTGTTGTAAACATGCTACTATCATATAATCTCAAAGATCATGGCAGTAACAAGTAATGCTTCTTTCTCAATGAGGTAAACTACATCTCAAAGAAAATCTAACTCTGAAGTTTTCAAAGAACAGGAGATAAGCAAAGACGGGTGAAAAGAACAGAATAAAAAAAAAAACATAGATCCGGTGGTTGTTTTGCAAACCAACCCATTATCCCTCTACATAATAACTACAACTTGGTTCAAAGAAAAAACTCTTTGGCAACAGAAATCAGCTAGCCCACTGTTGGCTACAATATACATTATATAGGATAGTTTGCTAATGCCCCTGAATACAGTCCGTCGCTCTAAACATAATTTGGTGTCGGTACACACTAAATTCCTCATGGTTCCCCCCGTCAGTTCAATGGTAGACAAGGAAGTGGTGGTAGTGTGGTGGGACAGATCAAAGATTAAGAAATATGAGAACAAAGAGACAGAAGCTTGAAGGTAATTACAAAATTTCATACAAATTAGAACACATGGCCCTGTAGGTTTAAATATCAAATTTTTTGAAGTAACAATGGATTCTTCCAAAATAATGTCTTCATGCTTTTCCCATCAATTGTAGATGGTCTTTACGGAACTATGAGGAATCTAACAATTTAAGGGACAAATTTCTTTTAGAGTTTAACAGAAACCTTTGAAGTCAAATTTAGGAGGGCATATTTTTATTGATATTGAGTAAAGCAATTATGAACATAAGGGCAAAATCAAAGTCACATACCGCAGATGATCTCAACTGACTATCTGCATTATCATCATCCTCTCCAAATCCCTCGGCGATCAACTTCATCAAGTTATGTGCCACCTTAACATTCACTAGATCCCCCGCATGTTCAAATACTTTATTCATGGTCTGCAGTGAAAACACATCAGTCAATGACAATGGATGTTCAATAAGCATTGACAAAATTGTCCTAGATGGAACTAGAATCTAAAAAGCAAAATGCATTACCCTTACCAGGATAAACCATTGATTACTTGGGGCAAATTGCTCTGCAAGCTCCACACATCTCGATGCTATGTAAGTTTTGTAATGGTTGTCATTAATGCTAATCATGTAATCAATCATACGATCCACAATCACCTCCACATTGGAGGACTTGGTCATCTTGTACAATAGTTCAAATGTTTTTCGTTTCAGAGTATCATCTGGGTCCTGCATGCACACCAAACTTCTACTAGCTTAAAAAGTTACAAGCAAAACTCTAAAAGAGAATACCTTAAACTAAATGGGAATCTCGCACCTCCAAGCAATCGATGACGGCTAGTTGGTGTTGCTCAGCTATCTCTGGACTAATCTTTATCAGTCGACCAAGGGCATCAATGCCCATATATTTCAAATTATGACTGTCACTCTGTCCACAACATAGATAACAAGGAATTGGTGTTTAACCCTTTAACCAATCTACACACAAACCATAATTTGTATAATTTGTACAAAATCACAGTGAAAAGTACAGATAAGTCAAACCTTCAAAAATCTTGAGATGACTTGAGCAGCTTGTTCTAACAACTTTGGATTGGGATATATGGAAGAAACGCAACAAATGCACTCATAAAGAACAGCATTTCCAATATTACTTGAGGAATCGCACTTCCGAAATATATCGCCAACTACCATATACATCTGCTCGCTCGATTGCTTATCACCACTCCCCAACAGTGCTAGAATTTTCAACAACCTAATCTGCATTGTCAAATTCAATCACTAAATTACATCGCTTTACAACAAAGAGAACTCATTATGTCAATTACTTTATCATACCAAAAAAGCTAAATTCACGCACTGAGTAGCTCAGCTTCAATCAGAGTAAGTAAAACCTGGATAAAGGGCGCCGGAAGCTGATGGTAATCGTAGGCCTTGGGCAACCTGCGCTCGGCGACCTGCTTGAGAATGCTGACAAAGCTGACCACCAAATCCTTAAAAGAATTCGCATCGATGGTAATTAGATCAAACAGCGAGCAGAGCGTGGCACCCATGACGCCCGGATCGTTATCGCAAAGCCGCTTCCGAAAATTCGAGATCAGATGCGAAACAGAGGAGGGCGATTTCTGATAAAATCGGTGAAGCGCCATGATGGCCTTCTTCCTGACAGCCTCCTTGGGATGGGCGAGAAGGTCGACGACCTGGGGTAAAACGGCAGGCACAGTCTCGTCGTTGATGAGCTTGCAAACGGCATTGAGGGCGGCGCAAACCACGAGGTAATTGTCAGACCTGAGATCCTTCTGAATGGTGTTGACGATCAAGATGATCAAATCGTGATCGTCGCTGAGGAAGAGGGAAACGGCGAGGTAACCGGTGCGCTTGAGGAGGAGGTTGTCGTCGTGAGTCATCTTAACGGCGTGAATGTAGGCGAAGGAGCCGTCGTGGCCGAGCATTTCGACGTAGACGAGGCGGATGATGTACTCCTTCATCTTGCGCTTGGGGATATCGGGCTCGGAGAGACGTCGTTTAAGGGTTTCGATCTCGAGGAGGACGATGCGCTCCTCCTCCGCCTTGGATCGAGCTTCGCCGATGGACTTGACGAGGTCGAGGAACTCCTTGGATTGGCCGAAGCCGCCCTGCGAGCCCATCGCGAGCTCCCGGCCGATGGTCTTGAGCTGCTCCATTGATGATTGAGGGTTTGAATGTTAGGGTTTTGGATGGAGAATTGGGGGTGGTGGTGGTGTTGGGTGTGGTGGTGTCTCCTCCTGTGGGTAGATCTGATTCTGGAGAGACAGAGAGGGTGTCGTGACTCGCGTGCTACGGGTGGCATTTTAGACCCAACCCCGCTAACCCGATCCAATTCACTCGCTAAAATCCACATTTGGATAAACACTAACGGGTTGTTTTATTTTTTATTTTTTATTTTTAACAGACGATATTTTTTATATTAAAAGAGAGGCAATAAGATTAGTATTGTAATGAGTTAATAATAATATGGATTAAATTAGCCTCTAACGAGAATCAAATTTAAAGGCTTTCACTTACAAGTGATATTCATCTTCACTTATAAGTGAGAGATATTAAATTCGATTCTTATTAAAAGCGAATTTGAACTTTATTATTATGGTTGGCCCATTGTGTGCCTTAACTCATTTCCCCACCTCTTAGTGTAAATAATATCGTTTGTTCAGAAAAAAAAAACTTTCAAACGAGTTTCAAAGATCACTAGAAGTGCTTCCGACCATAATTCTCTACTCCTTTAGAACTCGTTTGAAAATAATTTTAAAAGTTGAAAGTGTTTATTATTCAAAAAACCCTCAAATAATTTTTCAAAAGTACTTGCATTTTTATTAAAAAAAATTGTAGTGCTCCTAATAGATGTGCTGTTCTTGAAAACGTTTTTTTAGCAGAATTACTTTCAAGTTGGAATTTATAAATAACAAATTCGAAATATAAGAACAGTTGGAGTTTATATGATTCCATGATGCAAAGGCAGAAGCCCATGTAGCTTTTCTTTTATTTATTCTTCAATCATATAAATGAACAAAAAAATTGGTCTTCTGTATTGAAGGAAGTGTTCACTCAAAGGATAATGCTAAAAAAATTAAAATTAAAATTAAAATTAAATAATATATTTTTAATAAAAAAATAAGTGCATTAATCAACACGCAATCGTCTCCAAAAATAATGGTTGCTTTTGCTGAGCAGAGGCATTCAAAAAGCTAACCCCTAAAAGTGGTGACCATGCACTGTGACGATCACAAATCTTTGTAGTTTCAGTCCAACACTGAAAAGGAATTGAGAGATTATCACCAAAAGTCTTGGCCTTGTTTGGAAGTAAATTTAAAATAATGGAAAGCGTTTTAGTGAAAATATTTTCACTAAAAACGTTTTCAGTCACTTTAAAAACATTTCCAAACGAGTCCATAATTATAGCTTTCATGATTTTATCCTATTTCCATGTTTTCCAACGTTTCCACTGCTTCTCTCTTCCCTCAAACCTGGCCCTTCCGATTCACACCCATCAAAATCCCACTGTCACAACCATGCATCCACTCTTTCATTTTCTTCTTCAGGTTTGGTGCTGCATGCATCATACACTATTGCCAGGACATTTCAGACCCCGAAACAAGTCCATGCTTATATCCTACTCTCAACTCGATCGGTTCAACGTCAACGACCCGTTTCCGGTTTCTGTTCGACACAAGAAAGAACCAAATACAATGTTGGGGAATTTAGTCATAAACTCCCACGTCAATTCGGGTCTTCTTGATTGCTTTCTGTTTTACATTACATGTGCTGGAATCGTTCCTTTTGTGGCAATTCAAGTCTTTTTGCATACCATAAGAATGTTGATCATTTTTAATCTTCAACCTCAATAGAGAGCCAAAATATACACTACTTTGAAATTGATAAGACTCTGAGCATACCGAATACTCTCAAAATCGCTCGATTGCAGCCCTAATATTTTTCCTAAAAGGATTATGATACATGTAACTCCAATGCCAAGAATGTTTTCCCTTTGAATAATGAGGATCGTGTCTAATATTCCTACTAAGCTATATCCTTGCTACAAGATCAGTGTGGCCGGGGATTTTCCTTGGACATCGACATGAACTTCCGTTTACATTGATCTCGGTCTACTCGTGTAGAGTAAGAAATGGCTTGAATGTCATCAGAACTGCGATTGCCTCGACCACATTCAAGATGAAGAATATCATCTGGCTTCCTGCAATCGAAAATTGAAACGATTATGTTTCTAAACCATGCGAGCTGTCAGTAAATCCGGGATGAAACGTTGGTCAAGTATGATACCAGGTAGGATAGCAGCATCCCGACGTTTTTGTGCCCAAGAAAACCTGTTGAAACGAAATCATATTGTTGGTAAAGTGCAAGGCAATATGTACACCGAAAAAAGTATACTGTTGTAAGGCTTGTAGACTCGCCTTCTCCGATTTACAGTATGCAATACTACTAGTAATCTTCAAACTATATGCAGAACAAAACGTACAAGGTATACGCAAACTTATGTAATGGAATAGTACCAACAAAGAACATCGTATAACAAAATCACTTCAACTCCCAGTTGGCGTACTTACTAGAACGAAAATATTGATTCAAGCATCGGCTGTAAGTAAAAGAAAGCTAAACTTACAACGCACCGCCACCAGCTGGACCAATTGCCTTGAACATTGACATTGCTGTCATAGCAAGTCCGTTTGCAGCACCTCTTTGTTTTTGGTCCTGTTGTGTAATCACGGTTAAGTTAAGACACATTCTCTATTCGAAGCCAATGATCACATGAATTAAATAGTTAATCCGAGAATAAAATTACCACAGCTTTGTTTTGAAGGATGGACAGGCCAGTCACAATCGTGACCTAATTGTATAGAAAAAATTGTAAGTTAGAGTACAATACATATTACAGTATTAGAGAAGAAAATGGTAAACAGATAGTATTCCTTTGGAAGAAAAGGAAATAAAAATTGATAAACTATCAATTTCTGGGGATAGATAAAAGTACAGTTTCGCTTTCGTAACATATTATGATTATTGTAGATAAAAATTTGTTTCTTGTAAAACAATTTATATCAGTTTCTCGTAGATAATATATAATGGTGCATACAGTGTGTTAAGTAGATGAGCTCTAAAGTCATGGATGCACATACGGATAAGACATTCTTCAGCACAGATGCACAGTTTAACAGCACGGAAAGGGAGAGCCCGGACAACATTGCTATAAACGGGTAACTTGACAACAGAGGTATGGATATAATCTGCACACAAATCATGTGCAAAACAAAACACGAAGAAAAAAATAATATCGGTCACCTGGAGTTAGGTCAAGGGACAATTATTTGCAAAAAGAATTAAACTGCAGAAGGTAGTATGATGCACAGGGAGAAGGAGCCGAAAACTTACCCCTCCAATGCGAGCAATCCTAACAGGACCAAGAAGTCTTTCAACATATGGATATAGAGTAATTTGAAACAAACAGAGACTGCATATTAAGCAAATATCCCAGATATGTTATGCAGATCATAATGTGTTTAACATAGGAACATGTGTGAATATCAAGTATTACCAGAAATTGCAAGCACTTCACCAACGTCCTCAGTTGAAAAGCTCAAACCCCCAAACTTCCGAGGACTCACAGCCCATAATGAGAATATCTGTTTAACGAATCATAAGAAATATAGTATATCACTTCGAGTGAACGAGAGCAAAGGGAAAAGGAAAGATGCTGCAAATTATGCTATGCTGTGTCAGCATGAAAAACGCACGGAAGTTACCTCTGTATAAGCCATGTCATGAAGTGAGAAAATGGAATAAACAATGATTGAAGACATTAAGGGCCAGTTCTTGAAGAGGTTTTCTTTAGGTGTTTGTTCTTCAGTATTTTGCTTTTCATTTGCATCAGACCCACCGGATGCAGTTTCCAATGCTTCATAAGGATCATCATGTAATCTAGCTTTTCTGTCGTGCTTGTGTAAAGTTTCCTGCAACCATCAAGGTATGGACATTTTCTGTTAATACGAACAGTTTCAAAGTGTACTTAATGTAAACATCTGCTGAAGATGAACCAAGCATTACTAGTTTCTCTGTTCTTGAGGATCCTCAAGAAGTTAAATTCAAATAAAGAGTTAAAGAGTACGAAATATAAAGGACAAGATGTCTGAAATCTTCCCATTCACGTAAAAATAAGTTAAGGCATGCTAGGATGAATGAGTGTAAAACGCACGGGGTATATAATTGGACATTATAAGAACAGAACTTGGTATCTAGGAACGGCATCTAGATGTACTGTAGGGCAATAAGCGAGGCCTCTATGTGATGAGAAATTTGACTAAAGAGTACAAAAACAAAAATGAGAAAATGAGCAAGTTATGTTTGTGATAAGCTAAGAAATATAAGAGGCCAAAACAACAGGAAAAAAAAAAGAGGAGAAATATAAGAGGCCAAAACAAGGAGTAAACAAATAAAAGAGACTCATCATCATAAAGGAATATATACTAAGATGTGTACCGGAAGCCAGAAGGAAGCAACGGCTACTCCAAATGCAAATACCGATATACATAGGCAAGGCAAGAAATACGGAAACCTGCATAAGAATTTCACAAACATCATCGTGCAACAAACAAATAATAAGAAAACGGCTGAAACTTGACAATCCCACTGCAGTATACTTAAATAAGTAGCCCAACTTTACCTCCCAAATATAGAGTTTTGGGAAAATATACTTGGAAATTTGTCTGCTGGCTGCATAAAAATGTTAGGAGAGTCCCATTAATAATCTAGAAAACAAAACGATGAGAGAGAGAGAGAGAGAGAGAGAGAGAGAGAGAGAATTCAACCAGAAAAAAAATAACAAAGAAATAGAATAACTTCTTCTTTAGTGTCCATAGCTCTGAATAGTCATCATATTATACAGACATGGGGCAATTAGATCATTTTGGTATCCCACAACCTTAAACTCGCAGGAAACAGTCTTCAAATACTAAAATCATCTGCTACACCATGATTTTCACTAAGGTACTCTCGACACTGAGCCATTAATTGCTCTATTTAGCCTATTCCTTAGAAAACCAACCTTCTCGTACTCTAACCCCAGAACTAATTCAAAACGACTGTTACACATCATGCTTGCTTTAAGCCTTCAAATTAATTCCCAAGTGTTATTGTACCGTGTGCTAGCGTAAAATGATCTACTCCCCTTGATTTTCACTGCAGCAAGTAGAATTACCTGGGCCAAGAAACCTCCCAAAGCTGGGCCAATGATCAATCCGATACCCCAGGCTACACTAACCTGAAAAAAGAGGATGACTCTCATTGTTGATGATGTACAACATCTATTATAAGAAGTTGCAGAATCCAGAGGCCAATGTGGCTTACTGTTGACATGCCTAAAGCTTGGTGTTCTTCTCGGAAGGCTTCACTTGCGTATGCCTGGTCATGCAGTTAAATCATATATTCTAAGTAACTGGGACATTACATACATGGTTGTACGCTTGCATTGACATTATTAATAATCGCATATGACATGATATAGTACCTTAATCGGGCCAAGTAAACCATTCAAACTTCCAAGAAGAAATCGTGTAGAAATGGCCATCCAAAAGTTTACACTGAGTCCGAATAGAGTGTTGAAAATAACCCTGAGCCAATATATAGTACAAATAATTTGTAAATACGCTGAGAAGAGCGTCGAGGAAAACAGCCACGTTATCAAATTGAAACTCAATTGCAGAACAGAAGTTACTAACACTGTAACAGTCCCTATAATTATGACAGGTTTCCGACCATAGCGATCAGCCACCATTCCCCAAAGAATTGATGTCAGAGCTCTGCCAATCATGTATG
This sequence comes from Crataegus laevigata, assembly GCA_963580275.1. Classification (NCBI taxonomy): domain Eukaryota; kingdom Viridiplantae; phylum Streptophyta; class Magnoliopsida; order Rosales; family Rosaceae; genus Crataegus; species Crataegus laevigata. The sequence goes on from OY756947.1 coordinate 6,234,803, forward strand.
AAGCCCCTTCACAATGTACGGAAGTTTTAAAAGACACTCGTTAAGGAACAAAATGGTGAAGAATAAGAAAGGGAAGTCGTGACAATCATCAACTCACCTACATACCCAGCGTAGTAGCCAATGTCTTCCTCTCTTTTAGCAATATGCAAATCCCTAATCTGCGCACAATAATTTGGAATCTTGAGATACCAAGCCGGGTTTTGAAGGTTGTATTTTTTATAAAATTTAAGAATTGCAAGTAACAACAGTATTCATACTCACCATAAAATAAAGGAATGGAAAGAGAGATGATATCGGCAGCGCTGGAAAGCGATCACAAACAGTACATCAGGGCGAAAACATTTGAAAGAAATTAGAAGACAGTGCAGATATAAACATTGCTTCACATAATCGATTAATCATTTCGGGAGTGACAAAGCAATCAAACTGTAAGATCATCATGCAGCAAGCCTTTCACGAGTTTCATAATGTCCTAGTAGTAGCTTTTTCTAAAAGCACCTATAACTGCTTAAACCTCTAAAAGCATATATCTGAATTTCCTTTTCACGTTTTCAATTAATTTCAACATGGATTGCAAAATTAGTTTCTCCACTGAGTTATAAATCATACATACACGTCACATTATTCACAAGAAAATGGAAGTGTAATGCGACACAATGAGGATGAATTCGAAAACCATTTTCAGATTCGGTTCAAGAAAATTGATAAACAAAATCAGAAAGAAGAAAAAAAGTGCTTTTCTTACAAGCTGAAAGAACAATAATCCATATAGAAGCAAGCATTTTAATAGGAAGGCCTCTCTGCAGCTCTTTGCGCTGTTCCATCACACAGCCGGGACAATCGTCATGGTAATCCTTCTTCAACAGCGTCTCTCTGCACTCCTCAGTCATTCTTCGACAATCAATCGCTTCGAACCCAAAACCCGAAAAATGGCTCTCTGAATCTGTTTGATACTGTTTCAGGCTGACTGAGGAGGAGGAGAGGGAGATATTAAACTTTTGGTTTTTTTATACGTCAGGATTAATATTAACATGAAAAGTAAATTAACATCAATGCATGCGTCTCCTGCAGGAGAGGGACTTATATGGCACCGTACGCTGCTTCCATGGTGTCCTGTCATTGACAATTATTCGCCGTGTCGTTTCCTGTCAATAATAAAGACATGAATAAGTTTGTTTCCATATATCTTGTCGCCATGGTGTGCTGATACCATTAAAATTGTCCTCAACCTACAGCTACAAATGCAGTAAAATCATAATCATTGAAGGCATTGGACGAGAACCAGCATGGAAAATATGACAAAAATTAAATGTGAATAAAAATAAAATACTAATATTAATGGGATGGAATCAAGATCCAGTGAACTGCAAAATTTCCAGTATAAGAAATAAAATATATGGCGTAGATTTATCAGGATAAAATAATGAGATTTGCGTTCACTGTTGTTATTTACACAACAAGGAAAGAAAACATAACACCATTAGGATTGTAATTAGCGGAGTAGGGACTGTTGTTGGGCTGAGTTTTGTTGATGACGCAGTGAAACTCAACATATTCTAAGTGTTTGATAAACTTTTATATAAATTGCTGAGTATGTTAATAACAAAAAAAAATATAGTATTTATGGTGATATAATAATTGTCAAGGACAACAATGTAGGGTAATATAATAATTGTCAAGAACAATAATGTAGGAACAAATATTGTAATTTTGTAAAATTTACAGGGGTATACTTGCTATTTAAAATTTTTATTAAATGAACATTGATTGCTATGCTTTAAAACAAAAACTTTTTTAGAAGCCTCTACTTCTGCTTTTCTACTTTCATTGACAGTAATTTTTTGTAAAAGTTTTTTTTTTTTTTTTACCAAATACTTTAACATTCCAGATTTTTTTTTCAAAAGCTGATTTTTTTCTTCTTAAAGCACCACAATCCTAAACTAACCTTAAAACTCTCTTACACAACCAGGCCATGGAGGAGACCTCCATTAGCGAGAGTAAACATTTAAATTTAGAAAAAGTTTCACAGCAGAGGGAAAGGTGAATAATTATGAAAGTTAAGTGGGTAAGTGTCTAAAATTAAAGTTCAAAAAGAAAATTCCAGGAACCTTACAAGTTTAAAAGAAAAATTGACCATTCTCAAATATTTGCTTGACAATTGATTCCTTTGTTAGTGGTCACATCAATCATATACCACTAAAAGCTAAACTCACATATTCATTAGTATTAAAGATAAAAAGAGTTTATAACCCAAGTAGCTAAAATGTTTGTTCATTTAAGAAAGGTGTTATGCTTGATCACTCCAAATATAGTTATAATATATTAAAAAATGAGCATCTGACTTATAATTAATTGACAAAAAGAAGAGAGAATGCTAACACTAGATCCTAAGAGCATATCCAATGGTGTAAATAAACACAATCGGTAAAATTGTATTATAATAACTGACATAATCGACAAAAATAAGAGCATCTCCAATGCGACAAGTCCTAATGCAAGTGGCAGTGATTAGAGAACAACGTATACAAAATGAATTTATATTTTACTGTTTCGTTGTATCTTATCTCTAATAGTGTCATAATATTATTGAATCAAAACACTGCGACAAGTTTTCACAAATAGCATCAAATTTTTAGTGCTAAAAAAGTTCCTAAGTTGTTATTGAGTCGCATCATATGGACTTGCACCATTGCACATGGTTGGTGGTGGCGCAGCCCCCTTTTAAATTGCGCGTCTTCTTGATCTCATGGGTATTATGTTGATTTACTTTTGGCGCTTAGTAAATTATTATGATTCCCTCCTTTTTTCCCTCTAGATTAGAAAATTAAGAGAGTTTTGATGAATTTTAAATGAAAAATATAAATGAACTTTTATTAATAACAAGGACAAAAACAAGGGATAGTTATAGTATTGTATGTAAATTGAAGTAAGGCGGCAGTGACAATATTATAAATAAGTTAAGGTTTGATGACTGTACTGTATCGCATAAAAGTTAAAGTATCGTAAACAAATTAAACTTCGGGCTTACTTCTTCATAACTGAGTATTTCTTAATAAATATTGATTGTTTCATAAGAAATAGTTTGTGCAACCAAACTTCAACTTATTTATGATCTTGTTACTAAACCCAAACTTCGACTTATTTACAATACTATCACCGCCTAATATTAATAAAATTTCATTAAAAACAATTAGTTTTGTTAGACCCTTTTCATTATTTAATTTTTAAAATTTTCTATATATATATTTTAGTTTAAAAATTAGTACACGTGTCAATCAATATTTTAAAAGTTAAAAGTGTTTATTATTCAAAAAAACCCTCAAATACTTTTTCAAAAGTATTTGCATTTTTATTAAAAAAAATTGTAATGCTCCTATATAAAACGTTTTTTTTAGCAGAATTGCTTTCATGTTGGAATTTATAAGACCATCTCCAACCCTGGGCTAAAAGCCAAATTATCCCCCAAAATTTCCCCCCAAACTCACTCCAACCCAAGGGGAAAATTCGGGCTAAATGCTAAATGCTAAACCAAGGCCAGATTCCCCCCAGAATTTAGCCCAGAAATCGGTGTGGGCTCTACCAAACTGAATGAAAATATTTATCGAAATTTAAATTTTTTTATATTAAAATGTTCATAAAATTAATTTATGATAGTCTACATATTTATTTATTTTTTTAAATTTAATTTAAGAAAAAAAATAGTCTAAGTTTATTCTTTAATAATTCCGGGCTAAAATTTTAGGCTAGAAAGGGTTGGAGTAGAAAAACTGTTTCTGGGCTAAAAGCTAAATTTTTCGGGCTAAAAAATTTGGCTTTTAGCCCAAGGGTTGGAGATGGCCTAAATAACAAATTCGAAATATAAGAACAGTTGCAGTTTATATAATTCCATGATGCAAAAGCAAAAGCCCATGTAACTTTTCTTTTATTTATTCTTCAATCATATAAATGAACAAAAAAATGGTCTTCTTTACAGTTAGAGTGCAGGAAGATAACTCTGAAGGAAGTGTTCATTCAAAGGATAACGCTAAAAAAATTAAAAATTTAAATTAAATTTATAAATTAAATGATGTACTTTTAATAAAAAAATAAGTGCGTCAATTAACACATAATCCTATGCATGCTTGCATTTGCCGAGCACAGGCTTTCAAAAAGCTAACCCTAAAAGTGGACCATGCGTTGTATTTTTAGTGAGCACAGGCTTTCAAAAAGCTAACCCCCTAAAAGTGGATCATGCGTTGTATTTTTAGTGAGCACAGGCTTTCAGAAAGCTAACCCTAAACGTGGTGACCATGCACTGTACTTGTTAGATCACAAATCTTTGTCGTTTCAGTCCACCACTGAAAAAGGATTAGGAGATTATCATAGAAAGCTTTGAACTCGTTTGAAAGTGTATTTAAAAGAACTGAAAGTGCTTTAGTGAAAATATTTTCACCGAAAACGCTTCCAGTCACTCTAAAAGTATTTTCAAACGAGTCCATAATTTTAGCTTTCATGATTTTATCCTATTTCCATGTTTTCCAACGTTTCCACTGCTTCTCTCTTCCCTCAAACCTCTCTCTTCCGATTCACACCCATCAAAATCCCACTGTCACTACCATGCATCCACTCCTTCATTTTCTTCTTCAGGTTTGGTGCTGCATACATCATACACAATATTGCCAGGACATTTCAGACCCCGAAACAAGTCCATGCTTATATCCTACTCTCAACTCGATCGGTTCAACGTCGATGAGCCGTTTCCGGTTTCTGTTCGATACAAGAAAGAACCAAATACAATGTTGGGGAATTTAGTCATAAACTCCCACGTCAATTCGGGTCTTCTTGGTTGCTTTCTGTTTTACATTACATGTGCTGGAATCGTTCCTTTTGTGGCAATTCAAGTCTTTTTGCATTCCATAAGAATGTTGATCCTTTCAAACTTCAACCTCAATAGAGAGCCAAAATATACACTACTTTGAAATTGATAAGACTCTGAGCATACCGAATACTCTCAAAATCGCTCATATTTTTCCTAAAAGGATTATGATACATGTAACTCCAATGCCAAGAATGTTTTCCCTTTGAATAATGAGGATCGTGTCTAATATTCCTACTAAGCTATATCCTTGCTACAAGATCAGTGTGGCCGGGGATTTTCCCTAGACATCGGCATGAACTTCCGTTTACATTGATCTCGATCTACTCATGTAGAGTAAGAAATGGTTTGAATGTCATCAGAACTGCGATTGCTTCGACCACATTCAAGATGAAGAATATCATCTGGTTTCCTGCAATCCAAAATTGAAACGATCACGTTTCTAAACCATGCGAGCTGTCAGTAAATCCGGGATGAAACGTTGGTCAAGTATGATACCAGGTAGGATAGCAGCATCATATTGTTGGATCCGGGATGCAAAATTAGTTCCTCCACTGAGTTATATATCATACATACATGTCACATTACTCACACGAAAATGGAAGTTTAATGTGACACAATGAGGATGAATTCGAAAACCATTTTCGGATTCGGTTCAAGAAAAATGTAAACGAAATCCGAAAGGAAAAAAAATTGCTTTCTTACAAGCTGAAAGAACAATAATCCATATAGAAACAAGCATTTTAATAGGAAGGCCTCTCTGCAGCTCTTCCATCACACAGCCGGGACAATCGTCATAGTAATCCTTCTTCAACAGCGTCTCTCTGCACTCCTCAGCCATTCTCCGACGATCAATCGCTTCGAACCGAAACCCAAACCCCGAAAAACAGCTCTCTAAATCTGTTGGATCCTGTTTCAAGCTGACTGAGGAGAAACTTTTGGTTTTTGTATGAGTCAGGATTAATATTAAGATGAAAAGTAAATTAATATCATCGATTGCTAATCATCAGTCGGGGGTTGGGTGCTTGCTTTGCAATTGGCATCAATGCATGGGTCGCCTGCAGGAAAGGGACCTATATAGCACCGTACACCTCTCCCATTGTGTCCGGTCATTGATTGCGATTCGTGTCAATGTGATAAAGACATGAGTAAGTTTTTCTCTATATGTTCTTGTTTCATTAGCATGGATGTCACGTGACAGTTTGCCGCCATAAACGCCATTTAAGTTGTCCTCCACCTACAGCTTTAGATGCAGTAAAATCATAATGATTGAAGGTGGAGGACAACCCTTAGTTCCTCAAAGTGTTCTACTGTCAAGGGTTCTGACTACAAAATACTCACTGCATATAAAGACTCACTACAGAAGACTTCCCTGTTCATATATTCAGATAACTCGAACATCTAGAATTTTGCTTCCAGTCACAAAAAATGAGAATGCATGAAAATATCATGCATAAAGTATGGAGGGTATGAGAAACCCCAATAAAAAGGGAAAAGAAGGAGAAAAATAATCACAAATGTCTTATGCTGATTATTTTCTTTTGAAATTGTTGGGAGGGTTCTGCATAACCATTGTGCAGATACAACCCATGACTGCAGGCACATGGAATGATATGACATACAACCTTAAATTCCTTCTAATAGCTTGAACACACAACAAAATATTATGGTTTCTTGTGAATCACATGCATGTATTTGCAGTATATGTAATTCACAAATTCGGACTACTTAAAGTTTCATCATTCATCAAACAATCCGATCCTACCCCAAATTCTCTCTATTGAAAGACTAATCTCTCACTTGATATAGGGAGATGCTATTGAAAGCACTAAAAAATGAAAAATATTAAGTCTTACTTCATGAGAAGTTTCCAAAACATCGATTCGTGTTTCATTTGTAAAAAGTATTTTTTTTCAATCAACGTATTAGTTTCATTAGTTAGAATTGTATTTTACAATGGAGGATGAAAGGAGTTTTGAGAATAGAAGAAGATAAATAATACTTTAAAAATGATTTGGTGTGTATTTAGAAATTTCTTATTTTTTTTTAAAATCTTATAAGGTCGAAATTGTCATTGCATAGTAGGGTATATAAGTTCCTTAATATTAAATTTCAATGTGGGGTGTATTCAACATTACGTGGGGTGCTAATAAAAAAAGCCTTTCATTTCATTTCATTTGTTCAGGTCATTTTTTGTAAGGTTTATATTCAATTTTAAATAAAAATATTTACAATAATTTATGACTGCACGATATACAATGAATATATGTGATTTGAGGACTTCCGAGATACTTTTTCCGCTCTTCCCATATCTAAAAACTGCAACGGATAGTGGAGGTGGTTCCAAATCCACTACCCACACCCACGAGTAGAGATCCACTCCAGATCAAAACAACCGAAGCCCAATGATTAATTGATCCGGGACTTTGAAATTTGATCTAACGGCTAAAAGAAAAAAAGCTTTTAAAAAGCACAATAGTTTCTGGTCGTTGAATCAAATTTCAAAAGCCTTGATCAATTGATCCTTGAGCTCCGATTGTTTGGATCCGGAGAGGATCTCTGGGCCACACCCACTATCTTTCGGAAAATGATCCCCTTCGGATCCATTATATTGGGATCCGAGAGATTCCCACATTTCAGCTGTTCATCGTGTATCGTGTAATCAAAAATCATTTGACTTTTATTTTTTAAAATTAAACATAAATAGTACCTGACGAAAATTGACGGTACGATACACGATGAACAACTGAGATGTGAGGATCCATAGGATCCCCACATGAGAGCAACTTCACTGTTGCAAAGGGCCCCTAGGGCTATTCACTATTGAATTCACCCAGTTAATAGTAACTGCCTTTAATGAATAGTAACTGTTACAGCCCATCCCTAAAAATGGTGTTTTATTAATTTTAGAGGAGTGAAAGGACGAATTTGCCCTTAGAGACGAGGAGGTTGATCTTCGTTGACTGCCAGGTCATGTCAGGTAAGACTTATTTTCTTGGCATATTCTTGTAGTACTCGTAGCTAGGGACGCGTGGGCACAAACGGAATCAAATCTAGAGTGCCACATGTGTGGCAGAGATTAAAAGGAAAAGAGGAACAAAGAGAGAAGTGGAGGAATAAGGATAGGGGAGAGAAATGGGAACCAATGGGAGAGAGAAGAAAGGAGGGGAAATGAGAGAAGGAAAAAAGGGAAAAAAGGGAAAAAAAAGAAGAAGAGAAAACTAGTCATTTGACCCGCGTGACCCGCGCGACAACACCAAGGAAATCTGACGGTCTCCCAGAAAATTTCTGGTGAGTTGACGTCCCTCACTACTTGAAAATTATTTCTCATTATCCCCTCTACCTATTCTACCACAAATTTCATACCAAATAGCCTTGAAATAGGAGAAATCACACGGTGGGGTACGGGTTCATAGAGGTGAATTCCCCAAATTTTGAAACAATTTCACCAAATTGATACCACCATTAGACTCCCCTTGAGGTCTAGAACAAAGCCCAAGCAATGGTTGAGACGTCGGAGTTGATTTGACGATGGATCGAAGCACACCCATCCTAGGGTTTCCGGCGGATTTTGGTAAAATTGGAGCCTTTTCCGGCCAAATTGGTCTTGGTCACAGGTATGAAAGTTGTTCTACTCATTGGGAGCTTCAATTCTGCAAATTTTGAGAATTTTTGGAGAAAGTTGATTTTTCCGGCGAGCCGGGGCAGCCGACCGCCACCCACGGCGGCGCATGGCCTAAGGGCCACCAATGATATTTTTAGCCTATATTGAATGTCTTGAGTTCAGTTTTGAGAATTGATTGAAGTGGATTGATCGTTAGAACCTAAACTAGCTACGATACGTAATAGACCATTTTATGAATCGACGATCCGACCGTTGGATCGTCATCAAACTTTAGTAGATTGTTATACGAAATATTTGAAGAATGTAGGAACTTACGGATCAGGAATATGATGTACGGGTCTTCCCGAATTAGATTTGTAAGTTCATAAAATAAAACGTCGACCGCCACTTGGTTTTGGCAATTGGTGGAGATCCGACCGTTGGATTGTTCTGAAGCTTTAGGATGTTATTTTAGAAGCATAATGTGGATACTTGGAAGTTATGGATCAGAAATCTGTGATGTGGATCTTCCAGATCAAATTACGTAGTGATGTGTTTTAAGTAAATTATGTATTTTATCGATACGAATTCTGAGATGTGATTAATAATTGTTCTAGGCGCTGATCGTTCGTGACGCCTCAATGTGAGTGCTAGGGAATTGTAGCGTGGACTCCAAGTGAGTGGATCTTTTCCTTCTTATTATATATATATATATATATATATATATATATATATATTTATATGTTATAAAGTACTATAGATGATTGAGTTTAGATTATATCATGATATATCCGTATGCAAATTATATACAAATAATTACTGTGAACTACGATTGGCTTGATCCCTGCTTAGGGTACGTAGGCAGTCTAACGAGACGTTAGATGCAGCCATACTATAAGTGAGATTAAATAATCGGGACAAAAGTTTTGTTTGGAAAATTGAGCAGTGTAAAGGAATCTGGTGAAAAATATGAGATTAATCTTATGATTTGGCGACTTAATGTTGATGATAAAATCATTGTGTGAAGAAATGGGAAATGGTGGTTTTATGTTTTATAAATGCTATGCCATAATTCGTTTATATTTTAGTATGTGATTAATACGGCTTTGCACAGCGTTGCACAACAATGCGGAGGCCAAGGTAAGTTCAGGTGAGTATATAGTGTTGGTATGATCAAATGGTAATTAGTGATGAATGGATTTAAGTAGAATTCATTGTTTTGCACCCTGGTGTTGATGCTCCGCCCGAGGCCCGCCTTCACGTGATCGTTCACCTCTCGCACCTTACGCTCACCTTGGATTCCAAGGTAGGTGCCAGCCTGTTGTACAGACCACTATATGTGGTTCCGACTCGTAGGTGACTTGCGATACTTCGCACAACCTTCACGTGATCGTAGCATTTGAGCGTATTTATTTACACCAGCTTGTTGTACAGACCAATTTAGGTGGTTCCGACTCGTGTGCAGGACCTGATTGATGAGATGTGGATGAGTCGTACAGGTCACTATAGGTGACTTCGACTCACGTGCTAGCGCCTGATTTATGAGATATTGATTGATGAGATGTGGATGAGTCGTACATGTCACTATATATGACTCCGACTCACGTGCTAACACCTGATTTATGAGATGTTGATTGATGCGATGTGGATGAGTCGTACAGGTCACTATAGGTCACTCTGACTCATGTGTTAGCACCTGATTGATGTGATTGATTGATGAGATATGGATGAGTTATACAGGTCACTATAGGTGACTCCGACTCACGTTCATTTTATATTGATGTATTTCATTTTGTTTGTATGATTGTTACTGAGATGCTTCTACATGGTATGTCTTGGTTTTAGTATTCTTCAACATAATTTTTATACATATGTATTGTTATTTGTTGGAGAATTATAAGTATTTCAAGATGAGTTATTGTATTTCTAAAAAGGAAGATGTTTCAAAGTTTATTTAGTTTACTCACATGTTCTGTTTTGTGCCCTTTCAGGTTTTAGTTGATGAACGTTCGTCTTGAAGAGGATCCTTGCCAAATTTTAGGATTAGTGGCTACTTCTGAGGGTATAACACTTACCCATTTTTACTGTACTTTACTTATGTTGTCATCACGTGTAAGATGGGTTCGCTTCCGCTCACTAGTATACTCGGGTATTTAGGTACTTTAGGTTTAAATTTACTCATTTTTTCCATAGCACCACACTTTATGGCTTCGTCACCTTCCAGGTGTCGGCCATCACAGTTCGACTTGAAGTCCTACTAGACATTCCGGGTCGGGGTGTGACAGTAACTGCCTTTTGCATCTTTTAACCAATCACGTTGCGCCACATGTCACAATCTGTTTAAAATCTTTGAGGATAGATTTCGATCAGATTTTTAACGAACGACAGCATGCCACGTGGCATTATTTACAACCTAATCCTTTTTTAATCCTTCATATAATCCACCATCCATCCTAAGAAATCACACACCAAAATCAAAATCTCTATCATTATTCATAGTTTCTGCTTCCTTCTTACAATGTCTTCTTCTTCAAGGATAATGTGGGAAATCGATCAGCAAAAGGAAGAATTATTTAACTAATAAGAAGAAATGTTCAATATCTAGGTGGCCCAAAATGAAATGGAAGAGGATGATGAGCGTAGAATGAGAGATTGACGAAGCAAGAACGGCAAGAGCCTCACATTCTCGTCGAGTCATCCAAGTTGTGGCTCAGATCTCCAGGCTCAGTCGTTCTGCAAACATTGATAAAAGCAGGCAACGATGAGGTAAAAATCTCTTGGACGATTATTTTGTTCGTAACAGTGCATTCCATGATACGTACTTTAGACGTCGTTTTAGAATGGAACGACATTTGTTCAACAAAATCATGATTGATGTTTACAACCATGATTCTTACTTTGTGCAAAAGAAGAATGCTTTTGGTGTTATGGGTCTCCTTCCTAAGCAAAAAATTACTACTGCCTTGCGGATGCTTGCATATGGAACATCTGCAGACCAAGTGGATGAGATAACGAGGATGGAGAAATCAACCATTCTTGAGGTCCTGATAAGGTTTTGCTCCGCAATCAAATCTATCTACACCAAAGAGTACATCTGGAGACCTATTAATATGGACTTGCAAAGGCTTCTGAAGAAGGGTAAGATACGAGGTTTTCCTAGGATGATTGGAACCATTGACTGTATGCACTGGACCTGGAAAAACTGTCCAAGTGCATGGCAAGGAGCTTATAGGGACAAAAAATAAGCAAAAAGTATCATTTTGGAGGCGGTTGCATCTTTTGATACATGGATTTGGCACGCCTTTTTGGGGTTTTGAGAACTCAAAATGACCTCAATGTCTTTGCCCAACCCCAAGTGTTCAATGATGTCCTGCAAGAAAAACCACCAAGAGTCACGTACTGGGTCAACATGCATAAGTACTGTGGGCCATACTACCTAGTAGACAGCATTTACCCAAGGTGGTCATCGTTTTTCAAAATAGTGCCACGTCCACCAATTCCAAAGGAAAAACACTTTGCAAGCTGTCAAGAGGGGTGTAGGAAGGATGTGGAGCGTTGTTTTGGTGTCTTCTAAGCTCATTGGGCGATTATCAGGGGTGCTGCTAGAATGTTTGATTTAGAGTCGCTTTGATCCATCATGATAACGTGCATCATTCGTCACAACATGATTGTGGAAGATGAGTACGAGATTTAGAGTCGCTTTGATCCATCATGATAACGTGCATCATTCGTCACAACATGATTATGGAAGATGAGTATGATTATGATGACGTTGATGAATATGAGTTAGACACAATGACCAATCCCAAAACACAAATATATTGTGCTCATGACACCACTCAAGAACCAGTGCAATACGAACCATTAGAAAGGGATGAGCGTTACAATGAAAGGCTCATTCAATGATATACTGCACTTTAGGACCCATATATGCACAATGCTCGACAAATTGACTTGATAGAGCACTAGTGAGAATTGAAACAAGCTCAAGATGATTAAGTTCAGTTAGTGTGTTTGTTTTTATTTGGTGTGTTTATTTAATTTTATTTGGTGTATTTTTTAAGTTCATTTAGTGAGTTTTTTATTATTTGGTATGTTTATGTAATTTTATTTGGTGTGTTTTTTGAATTCATTTAGTGAGTTTTTTTTAAATTATTTGGTATGTTTATGTAATTTTATTTGGTGTGTTTATGTCCTTTGAATAAAGATTGTCTTAGTCTAAATAAATTACCAAATTCAATAAATATACTCTTAGTTTAAATAAAGTACTAAATTCAATAAATTGGAAACAACATAAAGTACTCTATTCAATAAATAAGAAATTACAATCCAAGGTGATTGGAAAATTATGGGCTCCGATCACAAACAAAGTGATTGGAAAATTATGGGCTCGTGAATGGAAAATCATAACCTAACCAATTTGTGGTGCTAGGATCATCTTCTGTTGTCGTGCTAGAACCATATCCTCTTACTCTCGCTTCTCTTGCACGCCTCTTTCGCACCACGTCCGCTTTCTCCGAATTCCAAAAATATTTAGAATTCAGAGACTTCACTTCTAAAGGCGTGTTCATAATGTCACAATCTCGTTGAGCCCTTCTTTCTTCTCTAATCTCTTCCTATTATTGCCTAAGTAGCTCTTTTCTCTCCCATTAGCTTGAAATTCTCTCTCAACAACTGCAGCTTTTGCTTCATCTCTATGTTTATTAGCCTCAAATTTAGTCATTTCCCGCGCCAAAGTCAATTCACCTTGGCGAGCAAGTTCTTCCATATACTTTGCATAATCATTCTTGGAAGCACTCCATTTTCTCTTTGAATCCTTCTTACCTTGAGGCCTAATTGGATAACGGGTTGACCCCGATGCTTGTTCAGGGGGGCGTTTCTGGCACTTCTTCTGCGTCATCTTCATGAACATGTGAGGCATGATTGGGTGTAGAGTATAGAGGGGTGCTGTTCATGAAAACTTCTGGACCGATAGGTGACACACCCCGACCCAGAAAGTCCACTAGGACACTGAAGTCGAGTTGTGCTGGCCGACACTTGGAAGGTGACGAAACCATAAAGTGTAGTGATGTGGAAAATGTGAATAACTTTAAACCTAAAAGTGCCTAAACACCAGAGTGTGCTCGTGAGCGGGAGCGAACCCATCTCACGGTGACTTCAGAGCATAAATAAATACAGTAGAGCGGGTAAGAAGTATACCCTCAGAAGTAGCCACCAGTCCAGAGATTCGCCCAGAATCCTCGTCGATACGAACCTTAACAGCTAAACCTGGAGGGGCGCAAAACAGAAAATGTGAGTGGGCAAAAACAAAGCTTTTCAAAACCATTTCAATATCAAAAGTACTAACCCCTCTCTGTAAAACCCGTATACTTTCCCAGAAAATAATACGTATATACTCATATACCAAAATAGGCTGTAAACGATAAAACTCGAATATGCCATGCTTGAAATATGCCATGCCGAAATATCCAGTCAAGAAACATATGAATCGATCATGTGAGATAAAATCAATACTCAATATATGCCTGCAATATAAATCTATAGCTCCTCAACCACTATCCTGCACACGAGTTGGAACCACCTTTAGTGGTCTGTATGACATGCTAGGTGTATAAAATACGCTCAGTGCTACAATTACGTGAAGGTTGTGCGACGAATCACGGGTCACCTACGAGTCGGAACCACCTATAGTGGTCTATACGAAAGGCTGGCACCTGCCTTGGATCCAAGGTGAGCGTACGGTGTGGGAGGTGAACGATCACGTGAAGGCTAGGCCCTACTCTGGCGGAGCACAAACACCCGAGGTGCAGGAATATGAGCTATATCTCAATCTCACCATCAACATCACAATCATCATTACCAATATATATACTCACCTGACTTACCTAAGCGTCCATGGCGTCACAGCATAATCAACACAATCATACCAATAATATAAAAGATATTTGACATGGCATACCAATCATAAACCATTTCAATTTCAAACCCATTAAAAATGTCATTTATGGGAAAACCAAGTGTATATATATATATATATATATATATATATATATATATATATATATATATATATATATATACTGAAAACAAAAGCCCACTCACCTGGAGTCCACGCTACAGCCCCCTAGCACGACTCTCGAGATATCTCAAATGATCCCAAATGATCACCGCCTAGCATAAATATCAATTCTTGTCTCAGAATCCGTACTGAGAGAATATGAAATTTATAATAAACGCATCCCTACGAATTTGATCTGGAAGATCCGTATCACGAATCTTCGATCCGTCACTTTCAATAATCCAAATTAAACTTCTAGAACAATACCCCAAAGTTTCGTTACGATCCATCGGTTGGATCTCTGCCAATTACCAAAACCAAATGGCGGTTAACACTTTATTTACAAACTTGCAATTCCAATTTGGGAAGATCCGTGTGACAAATTCCCAATCCGTAAATTCCTACATTCCTCAAATATTACATACTGCCACATACTAAAGTTTGGTGACAATCCAACGGTTGGATCGTCGATTCATATTTTGACCTATTACCAAATCATAACAAATCTAGGTCCTAACGATCAATTTACGTCAATCTATCATCAAAAATAATATCAAGGCATTGAATAATGCTTAAAAACATCATCAAAACTAATATCACATGCCGCCGCGGGTGGCGGTTGACCGCCCCCGGGTTGCCGGAAAATTTAACTTTCACTAAAAATTCTCAAAATTTGCAGAATTAAAGATCTCAGTGAGTAGAACAACTTTCATACCTTCGAGAAAGTCCAATTTTGACTAGAAAGCTCTCAATTTTGTCACACCCGCCAAGAACCCTAGAAATAGGGTGTTCTCCAATTCGACTTCAACTCAACTCCGATGCTCCAACCAAGGATTGGGTTTGGTTCCTGGGTTCTAGGGAAGTATTTTGGTAGGATCAATTTCATGAAAACGGTTCAGGTTTGGAGGATTTCGAGCATGACCCATTTTGGCACCACCGATGGTTTTATTGTTTTCAAGGCCAATTTCTCTCAAATTTGGAATGAAATTCATAGAAGGGAGGTTATGGAAGAGATTGCAAGTGGAATATGAGTGTGATTCGTCGAAAAATGGTGGAGAAGTGGCCGGAATTTGTCCCGGCCGAACGGGTTTGGGTGAAGGTGCGCACGGGTTGAAGAAAGGTGAGGGATTTTGGTCCCCTCCTTTCCCTCCTTGCTCCTTTATCTGATTGGACATGGCCCAATCCTCCATTCACGAGCCTCCACGTGGCACCCAAAAGTCTGGAATTCTCCAAATAACTATTAAATTATCATTTTAACCCCCAACTTCAAACGTTAATAACTTCTTCATTATAACTCCAAATTCGAATCTGTTTGCGCTCACGTGTTCGTAGCGACGAATGCTATAAGGATATGCCAAGAAAACGAATCTTAGGTGTCACTACGAGACAGTCAACACCAATCGAACTATGTGCCTCGAAGGACATTTTTGTAAACTCACTTATTAAAATTATAAAAATCATAATTTTTAGGGACGGGTTGTCACAATAGGCATAACTCTGAATTTAGGACAATCTTTGACAATATTCCAACATTCCCACTAGTTAAATGATTTGTTTTTGCTTTTGGTTTTGGCATTACCAAGCTTGTGCTTGAAGTGTCTACACAATGCGGGAGAAGAAATAATTATAATCAAATTAGCTAATGTAAATTTGGGTATAGTACAAACAAATAAATAATATATTGTTACCTGATTCGCTAGATTTTCCCCACTTCGAAGATTACTACTAGCTTATGTCAAGGTGTCTCTCTACATACTAAACGATTGGCTGAGTATTCTCCAACGACTGGACATCGATTCTTTGGTTCTTTTCCCACCAATTTTCTCAAGATAATTGGCATGAATAAGACTCTACATTTCTCGCAATTGTGTCTCATTACCCGTAGTCAGATTATGAGTAACTTTAACCCAGCTAGTACACAATGTAACATCTTCAATAAACGTCCAATTCGTACCTGCATCATTAGTCATTTTGTTGAAAAAAAAAGAGGACTGAAACTTTGAGAGAAAGATAGGAATATGGTTAAAAGTAGTTGAAAAAAAATGAAATTGTAGTGTAAGGTAGAAGATTATGAGAAGGTAATTTATAGAAAAGTAAAATTTTTTTTTTTTTAATTTTTCAATTTTTTTTTCAGATTTTTTATTCACATAATTCATCTTTGTTGTTGGATTAAAAATATTTTTGAAAACCAACCCTCCAGATTGTGCCACGTGGCACAATAGTGAAATTTCAGAATTTTTAATTTTTATTTATTTATTTATAAAGGCAAATAAAGTGGACCGTTGATCTCAAATCCAACGGTTGAAATTAAAGAAGGTTTGAATTTTTTTTACCGTTGGAAATCCAACGGTCTAGAAAAAATAATCGTTGAGATCCAACGGACACGAAGGCGCCACGTGGCCTCTAACGGTAACATTACCAAAGATGTGCATGCGGGCCCCAGCGCTTGCAAATTCGGTCAGGGACGCGCCCCCACATGGGCGTGCAATACACGAGCCTGCCTAAAAAAGAAACTAAACATGGCTGCCCTAACGTCAGCCTTGCATCATCTCTACTCCAGGATTTCGGGCCAGCGACTCGCGCTGGGCCTCTCCCTCGGGCTCCCTTTCATCCACAAGCCTTGCATGGGCTGGAGCATGCAGCTTTAGCTATTGGGTTGGTGGGAAAGCCGGTTCATCATGCTAAAGAGCACGGTGGAGTTGCTCTAATGGATTTGAAAAGGGATCCTTGTACCTATCTTTCATCCAAAAAAGTTTATAAAAAGACACAAAAAAAAAGGAAAGCAAGGAAGACACAGCAAGGGGAGCAAAAATACTGGGTATAAATTTATTATTTATAATTTGGAATCTGGATCCTTTTTGTGAGATCCTAAAGATTCGTAAATCGTATCCATTCATTGTACATTTCACAACTAGAAATTATTTTTATTTTTTATTTGAAAATTGAACACAAACAATACCTGATGAAAATGGACCGCACAATGTATGATGAACGGACACGATTCACGAATTCCTAAAATTGTCACAAAGAGAAACTAGAGAGGATCCTAGTGGTATAATTTGTTCTTTGTCTTGGTGTTGGTTCAGCTTTTTGCAGAGGAAAAGAAAGAAGACTAGCTCTTCTTACTTTCACCAAAGCAAAAAAAAATTGTGAGTGATAAGATTTTTACCACCTACAAAAATATAGATAAAAACACTTAAAATACTTGCAAGAGTGCAAGATAATTGTAGTGTGGTAAGCTCTAGTAAGGTCGTTCTCTACAGGGATTGGATGTATAATTTATGTAAAAACCAAATCTTAATTAATTAGTTGAAAACAAAGTTTAAAAAATGTTGTTTTTATGACCTAAAATAATACAAAGTAAAGAAAACAAAAGACAAGTATTCGATGGCACTCGGTTTTGTACCTTCATTAGAAGAAGAAAACATTCTTGAAATTCAAATATCCATGCTAATTTTTAGAATACTGTAACGGCTAGTGTGCCCACTTCTCCCTTGACAGAACCGTGACACCGCTTTTCATGGATCACCATTTTTTTACTCAAGTTTTTGTGGAGCTTACTTCGTAATATATTTCAACGATTTAAACCATCTATCTTTTAAGATTTCCTTCAAACATTTTATTTTTAAGTTTCCTTCAAACATATGTCTTTGTAACATTTGAGAGTTTCAAACACTAACCTAGTCTATTCCTACCCATCTTTCTACTCTCCCTCAAGGCTAATCCCAGAGGCTTTCTTGTCCCTCCCTGCTTTGGTTGTTAATTAATTAAATAATTCCATTCATTTCTTAGTATTTATTGCATTACTTGAAACTGGTTGTGGAGAAGACTTGTTCGATCACAAGTCTTTGTAGTTTCAGTCCAACACCGAAAAGGGATCAGGAGATTATCACCAAAAAGTCTTGAGCTTGTTTCAAAGTGTATTTAAAATGGCTAAAAACGCTTTTAGTGAAAATATTTTTGGAATCAATTCTTAGTAAAAATTCAAGTCAATCATGGAAAAACACTTTCAAGTGTTTTCTGCAAGAAGCACTTCAAATGCTTTTGAAACCGAAAAATATTTTCAATAAAATGCTTTCAGTCACTTTAAAAGCATTTTCAAACGAGCAATGTTTCTAACTTTCATGATTTTAGCCTATTTCTATGGTTTCCAACGTTTCCACTACTTCTCTCTTCCCTCAAACCTTGCTCTTCTGATTCATACCCATCAAAATCCCACTGTCACAATCATGCATCCACTATTTCATTTTCTTCTTCAGGCTTCGTGCTGCATACATCATACACAATATTGCCAGGACATTTCAGACCCCAAAACAAGTCCGTGCTTGTATCCTACTCTCATCTGAACTCGGTCCAACGTCGACGAGGTGTATTCAGTTTCCTTCAAAATACAATGTTGGGGAATTTAGTCATAAACTCCCACGTCGATTCGGGTCTTCTTGATTGCTTTCTCTGTTTTACATGTGCTGGAATCGTTCCTTGTGCGGCAGTCCAACTCTTTTTGCATACCATAAGAATGTTGATCATTTTATCCTTCAACCTCAATAGAGAGCCAAAATATACAATACTTTGAAATTCACAAGACTCTGAGCATACCGAATACACTCAAAATCACTCGATTGCAACCCTAATGTCTTACTGAATTGCAAAATGGCTAAAATATTTTCCTATAAGGATTATGATACATATTGATAAATCAAATATTCCTGAACTTCCTCCACGTCAGCAATCCATGGTCAAGGCCTCTCCAAGTCAGCAATCTCCACAACAGGTTTTTGAATTAGTTCATTCGCAGTTATCAAGTCAGCCACACAAGTCGGATTCTCTTCAACCTCTTCAACATATAGAGAGAAATCATAATCCTCCCTTATCTGAAACTCCTATGTAACTTAGTTTTGAATTTCAAATGTAATCAGTTGATTTGTTACTGTAACCTCATCTTGTAATCTGTATATAATGAAGTCCATACCTCACTCAAAATTGATTGAGTTGAGCTTATGCATTCAGTATTCAAAACCCTAGCTTAAATTCTTTCATGGTATCACAGAGCCAAAGTCTAACGACATAATTTTTTTTCTCCTCTCTTTCTCATGGCGTCTCAATCCTCTTCTTCCAATGTCTCCAACTTTCTCACGATCAAACTTGATCGTACCAATTACCCACTCTGGCAAGCCCAAATGTTACCTCTCCTTCGTAGTCGCAATCTTGTCTCCTTTGTCGATGGAACCAGTACGTGTCCACCTCCGTTTCTGACTGATGAGGATGGCACCATTACTAACACCGTCAACCCAGACTTTGACATCTGGATTCAACAGGATGCCACTGTCATGTCGTGGATCAACTCTTCTGTTCACCCCACCGTCCTTGCTGCTTTGATCGGGAAAACTAGTTCCCATTTTGCCTGGACCACATTACGTGATCGATATGCTTCTCAGTCAACCGGTCGTCTTCTTCAGCTTCGTAGTGAATTGATGAATACTCATAGAGGTGACTCTTCCATTTCTGAATTTTTGGATAAGATTAATTGCCTAGCAGATACACTCTCTCTCTCTGGTGCTCCTGTTTCAGACTCAGACATTGTTGCTATCATTCTCAACAACGTTGGTCCTGCCTATGAAAGCACCGTTGCCTCAGCCCAAGCTCGTGATGAGGCCATTACCTATAGCGCTTTGGAAGCCCTTCTCCTTGGTGCTGAACGACGTCAAAAACTTCATTCTGCTTTTACCACTGACAGCCGCCTCACTGCTCTTGCAGCGGTTCGTCATGGTGGTCAATCTTCTCTTAACAGTGGTCGTACCACTCCTGCATTTCGCGGACGAGGATTTTCTCCTGGGTTCCGTGGTCATTCTACTGTTTCTAATGGTCGTGGCTCTTACAGTCGCCACTGCAATTCCTCTCATCACCACGATCCTCATTCTCATCAAGGGACCCCCTCTCGCTCCACTGATGGGATTCTCGGCACACCTCCTTCTCAAAGTCCTTTCACTACTGAACGACTTCAATGCCAAATATGCAGTCGTCATGGTCATTCTGCGATCGATTGTTTCAACCGCTTAAACATGTCCTATGAAGGCCGTGTTCCTGCACAGCGCCTGCAAGCCTTTGTTGCCACTGCACCTCCTGCTTCTGCCACGGCACCTGCTATTCAGGAATGGTTGTTTGACTCAGGGGCCAATGCTCACATCACACATAATTCTGCTACTGTTTTTAATCCGCGGCCCTATCATGGCACGGATCAGGTCAATGGGGTTGTTGGTGGAACAGGTTTGACAATTTCTCATGTTGGCAACACTTGCATTCGTACCCCTACATCTACTTTTACATTACCCAATACATTACTGTGTCCTAATACATCAACTAATGTCATTTCCATCCATCGCTTTACAAATGATAATAACTGTTCTCTAACCCTTTATCCAAACTCGTACTCTGTTCAGGACCTTCACACGGGGAAGATGCTTTTGCAAGGCCCGAGTAGAAATGGATTCTACCCCTTCTTTGGTGTTATATCTTCAAATAAAGGTGTGTCTGCATTTTTAGGTACTAGGGTGTCCAATTCAATTTGGCACTCTAGGTTAGGTCATCCTTCTTTTCAAATTTTGCAAGGTTTGGTTTCTAGGAATAAATTGCCCATTAAAGGTGTTGTAACTAGTGAGTTCTGTCACTCATGTCCCATGGGTAAGAGTCACAAGTTACCATTTCAATTGTCAGCTTCTAGGTCTTTGTCTCCCTTACAGTTGGTTCATTCCGATGTATGGACTTCGCCTTCATTTTCTGTCAATGGTTTTAAATATTACGTGGTATTTATTGATGATTATTCTCACTACACTTGGTTATTTCCTTTAAAATTAAAATCTGAAGTTTTTTCCATTTTTGTGTCATTCAAGAAACTGGTTGAAAACATGTTCACTACTAAAATTAAATCACTTCAAACTGATGGCGGAGGAGAATACATAAACAACAATTTTAAAACGTTTTTTACTCACCATGGTATTCAACATCGCTTTACCTGTCCACATCATCCTGAACAAAATGGCATTTCCGAACGTAAACATAGGCATATAGTTGAGACCGGTCTCACCCTCCTTGCTCATTCCTCCTTACCAACTTCATTTTGGGATGACGCTTTTCAAACAGCCAATTATTTGATAAATCGTTTGCCAACTAAAGTTCTCCATGATGAGTCCCCATTTCAACAGTTATTTAAAAAATCTCCTCCATATGATTTTCTTAAAGTTTTTGGGTGTGCATGTTTTCCATATCCACTACAAAAAAAGTAGTCATTACCGACGAAGATTTTCCGAGGGCCCCAAAAAACCGTCGTAAACAACACATTTTACGACCATAAAATATGGGTCGTCGGTAGCATGACACGGAACAAAATTTTATTACCGACGCACATAATGCCCTCGGAAAAAGTATCAATTTCGTCGGAAATGCACTTTTGTTTGGCGGGAAGAATTGGCGCCAGTTGTATTAACGACGAGTAAAGTTCTTATCGGAAATAGAATGGTTATTTTCGAAGGTTTGCTCATGTTGACGAAATTGATTTAGTATTTTCGAGGGAAAAAAAGTCCTCTCGGTAATGTTTTTATGTTTTTGTTGGAAAAAAATCTTCTCGGTAATGCTTTTATATTTTCGAGGGTGATTAGTTGTTGTCAGAAGCAAGGATTTAAATATCGGTAATATCGGAAATATCGGTAGTCCGAAAACACGGAAATATCGACGGAAATATCGATAAAATATCGATATCGATAAAAATAACATGGAAACCACGGAAATTGTAAGAAAAACTTGGAAATTTTTATTGAAACTTTGCAGGATGTTTATTTAGTCAATTATCTATTAGTTTATCACAAAAAATTGGAAGGAAATGCATTGCATGATGGATTTAACATTATCAAGTTGATTATATAGCGAGCTGACAAACATTGTGATTGTAGAAAATATGTAGTAATTAATGAAAGAAGTCTAAACACACCATAAATCATTTATATATAATGAATTAGTACAATATTTTACACTTTAGTACCACATAGAGTTCCTATGAGGTTCAAAATTTTCACTATCTTCATCATCTCTCGTGTAGAGTGAGTGTATTGTGAAGAGTAATTATCAAATGATAAATCCCCAAAATAGTTTTGCATGTAATTGTTAACATGCCACCCATATGGATCCGAGATTGGTTGAGGTTGTCCATAAGCAAAATCATTTGAAGATTGAGTCTGGGATTGTTTCCATGACTCGCTCGATTCCATCCCAACAGGAATGGGATATGAAGGGTAGGGAAATGGTTGGCTATGAGTATAACCATAGTTACTACTTCCCACACCAACAGAGTCCGAAGTTCTAGATAACGAGTCATCTTCTTGACTTGACAAAATCCCCTTGCCTCTTTCTCTACGAGTATAGTCCTTCCCTATGGCACCAATTCCTGGTCCTGCCCGCCTACTGCCATGGTCATCATCCTGTGTTGCATGCGTGAAGTTTGCCTCACCAATGAAGGGGGTCATAAATCCGGGAGGTGGTCCATAATAGTTTCCATATCCACCACCACTACCTCTAACTCCACTACCTCCAGCTCCACTGTATCCTTCATCATTCCCACCTCCGGTAGTAGGTGAGTCTCTTGATCTTGTACTAGAGCTATCATTAGTATCAGCACGATGTTGTGGTTGTGTAGGATTGGAAGAAGGTGGAATTCCAGTGTTTCTTGGTCTTGGGCGCAAATGTTCTTCCAAAGAGTCAGTGCTGCTAGATCCCACCTCCTCTTCTAATACTCTTTCTACATTTATCCCTTCATTACGTGCTTCTTCAGCAACTCTAGGAGCTGGGTTGCCTTCATCATCATCTAAATGAAGAGGTCTAATCCATTGATAAAGTTGGTTATCCTGTGTATCATCATCTGCACCAACAATATCAAACACATCTAGTGGGTCACCACGGTCGACATGATCTATTTCTGCTTCCTTATCTCGAAGTTGAAGCTTCATGTTGTAGTAGCAATAAACTAATTTTTCCAAGCTACTATGAGCTAACTTATTTCTTTGCTTTGTGTGTATGAGTGCAAATGTGCTCCAATTTCTTTCACAAGCAGATGAGGAAGCTGTTTGTGATAATACTTTGATTGCTAACTTTCTCACAGTTGGTGCATCGGTCCCATACATGATCCACCATTCAGCTACAATGAAAAACAATGTTGATAAGCCTAATAACTCCAACAAATTCTATTATAAACTTATAGTGAAATATGTTTATACTCACTAGGAGACATATTTGTTCGAGCAGCAACTGATGTTGGTTCTCCAAAAGTTCTTCTTGCATCTTTAAACCATGTTAGCTGAATTCAATAAATCGTGTTAGTTTAATCCAACAAAGTAATTATTATAATTTAAGTAATTGTGTACCTCATTTCCAAATTGGCCAACTGCTGGTGATGCAGGGTCTAATTTAGAGAATACATTATGTACAACACGTATAAGGGTACCATCATCTCCAACACCGGGTCTGTATTGGTATCGGGGATTCAAATAATATGCTGTTCAAAGACACACATACTCTAATAAGAGAAATAATACTTATGCAACTAAAGAAATGAATTGCAAATTATGACATAATTTATACCTGCTGCATGCAAATCGTGGTATAATGTTTTATACCATCGGTCATCAATTATCTTTATGACCCACCTTGCACCATGTTTTCTTTGCAATTCATCCTTTACTACACGCATCAACTCATATACTGCCCTCATAGTAGGATACACTTCTGTGTCAACGATCCGTAAAACTTTGTACAGAGGTTCAAACACTTGGCACACATGTTCTGATTCAGTCCAAAAAGCATGATCAAGCACTATACTTTCCACCATACGACCTGTACTTGAGCAGCTGAAATTGTGGTTGGCCCAATCGTCACTAGTGAATAGTTGCTTCAACCCTGCTTTCTTCTTAACTAGGCTGTCTAATGCAATATAATTGGTGGCAAATCGAGTGGTAGCTGGACGAATAATTTCTCCCTTGCAAAATTCACGCATCTTTGCCAACAACCAACTGTGATTGTAAATATAATTTGTGATCGTTCTAGCTCTTTTGACCACAGTAGCAACATTCTCTCTCTTCCCCATTGCCCCAAACATGAGATCAATACAATGTGCTGCACATGATGTCCAAAACACATTATGATGCTTCATTAACTTTTTTCCAGCCTTGACAAATGCAGAACCGTTGTCGGTCACGACTTGGACAACATTATGCTCTCCCACCTCCATGATTACATCCCATGATTACATCCCTCAATAATTTGTAAATATACTTGTAGTTCTTTATATGGTTTGAAGCATCAACAAACTTCAAAAAAACTATTTTTCCCTTGGAGTATACCATGAAGTTTATGATAGACAATCTGGTCGGCCCAGTCCATCCGTCACACATGATTGTGCAACCATGTGTTTCCCACTTTGACCTCAACTTGTTAACATAGTCGCCAATGTCGTTATACTCCCAATCCAAATATTTGTTTCTTATCTCATAGGGAGTGGGAGGTTGTACTCCAACACCGGCTTGTTGACATCCCACTACCATATTTTTGAAATGATGTGATGATGCCTTTGCAGGAGGGACATTTTCATAGATAAAGAACTTGCTAATTAGACGCCCCATTCCCTCCTTCACATTACCTCCCTTGAAATAACTCCAAACACTCTTTTGACGTGCGTTGGATGACTTATATAAACTTGGGGCTATTGGTGGTGTTGGTTGTGATTCTCTAAGACTGCCTCCCCGTCTCATTTGTGCACCACCACTTGTCCCGGAACCTTGTGCTCTATTAGGAATTTTATGAAGGTGTTCTCTTTCCCATGCTGACTGTTTGGAGGCACGTAATGCTTGTTTCAAATTGCGTTGTTCTTCAGGTCCCATGTCATCATCACATTCGTCCTCATCGTCATCATCATCACTGTCAACCGCTTGGCCAATGACTTCTCCTCATAGCCCAGCTCGAATATTTTCCATTCCTTGTGTTCTCTTTTCCTTCTGCTGTTTTTTATTTTTTAATAATGTGCTGATGAATGCCTTCACTTCTGGGGGGACATTATCGCATCGTTGGACATTTTTTGCTGGATCTAATCCACTAAGATGGTACTTAAGTCGTGTCACTCCACCATTCTTCATTACCCGACCACAATATTTGCAAATTGTGCCATGTTTGTTTCCGTCTATTGGGTCTCCATGTTCTCAAGCTGGATCACGTTTAGTAGCTCCACTAGACATCTTAAACGTACCTACATTTATTTTTCATGAAAATTAGACAAATATTTTTTGGCCAAAAAATATAGTAGTGATGACGGTTATATAAGAGAACCTAAATAATAAAGTTATTGTACAGAAGAATTAAATACGAAGTAAAGAAAATGATTGTAAAAATTTAAGTAATTAAAAAAATAATATGGATTAATAAAACCTAATATTAATGAATAATAATCCAATTTGATAAAAAAAAAAATCCTAATATAAAACATAGTGATGAATAATAATCCAATTTGATAATAATCCAATTTAATGAACAATCCAATTTAATGAATAATCCAATTTAATGAATAATCCAATTTGATAATAAAAAAAACCTAATATTAATGAATAATAATCCAATTTGATAAAAAAATAATCCTAATATAAAACATAGTGATGAATAATAATCCAATTTAATGAATAATCCAATTTGATAATAATCCAATTTAATGAATAATCCAATTTGATAATAATAAAAAACCTAATATTAATGAATAATAATCCAATTTGATAAAAAAAAATTCCTAATATAAAACATAGTGATGAATAATAATCCAATTTGATAATAATCCAATTTAATGAATAATCCAATTTGATAATAAAAAAAACCTAATATTAATGAATAATAATCCAATTTGATAAAAAAATAATCCTAATATAAAACATAGTGATGAATAATAATCCAATTTGATAATAATCCAATTTAATAATAATCCAATTTAATGAATAGTCCAATTTGATAATAAGCCAATTTAATGAATAATCCAATTTAATGAATAATAATCCAATTTAATGAATAGTCCAATTCGATAATAAGCCAATTTAATGAATAATCCAATTTAATGAATAATAATCCAATTTAACAATAATCCAATTTAATGAATAGTCCAATTTGATAATAAGCCAATTTAATGAATAATCCAATTTGATAATAATCTAATTTAATGAATAATAATCCAATTTGATAATAAAACCTAATATTAATAAAATAATAAATAACATTAAACATATTAAAATAATCCTAGGGAATAATTATACAACATTACTTAATTACTTAAAAAAAATTAACATGTAATTTTAACATTACTTAATTACTTACAAAAATTAACATGCAAGTATTAATTACTTAAAAAAATTAACATACGAGTCCATACAAATTTATTTGTTGTTGTATAAATTACAATAATATAAATATAAGTTTGTAAACTTACCTTAAATACGGAACCCTTTGTGTTCAAGCTTTGGAATGGATCTAGAATGACTTTGAAAATGGTAAGGGAAGAAGAAGAAACGAAAATGCTCTGAGGGAATGCCTCTGATACTCCACCTCTGATAAGGTAGAAGAATATAAGTATATAACAGAGAGTGGCACATGGTTTTGCATGTGAAAGCATATCACAGACTCACAGTGACACACGGTTTCATTATTAAAGTTCTATTATTCGTTGTCCATTGTCTGCAATTGTAAAAAGTGATTGAAAAATTAGTGAGGTGAGTCAGATGGGGTCAATCAACCACAGAGGCACACACACAGACATGCTATTATTTCGTTGTCCATTGTCTGCAATTGTAAAAAGTGATTGAAAATTTCATGAGGTGAGTCAGATGGGGTCACTCAACCACAGAGGCACACACACACAGACATGCCATCACACACGCACACAGCACACGCACACAGCACACGCACACATATCTCACACGCATACAGCTCTCTCTCTCTCTCTCTCTCATTCTCGATCCTTCTCTCTTCTTCTCTGAGGCGCCTGACCTCTCTTCTCCCTCTTCTCCATTCGACCCACACACACACACAGAGGCCCTCGATCCTTCTCTCTTCTTCTCTGAGGCGCTGACCTCTCTTCTCCCCCTTCTCCATTCGACCCACACACACACAGATCTCCCCCTTCTCGATCCTTCTCTCTTCTTCTCTGAGGCCCTCGATCAGTCTCGTCATTCTCATTGTCGCTTTCATCAGTCTCGTCATTCTCATCCTCCCCATGCAAATACCATCTAGTATAACTTTTGATAATTCCATTATAAAGAAGATGTTGTTGTACTTCAACCTTAACTTTTTTGTATCTATTACTGCACTTGACGCAAGGACATAAAATTTTAGCATCGTCCGGCTGAAGACGGTTGTATGCATAATCAAGAAAAGTTTCAACTCCGTTAAAATAATCTTCAGATGACCTCCCAGATTGCATCCAAGATTTATCGATTGGCATTTTTCCCTGCATGGAACAAAGTTCACAGAGATAAATGCATAATTTGGATGAATTTAGAGTTGAATATTACTCATATTAATAAAGTGTGTGGTGAGTATTAATCAATCAATATAGTAGAAGATAAATGTGGGGTAGTTCTCTTGGCTTATATTGGTTCCGTACCCAACGTTTCCACTTCCTAAATAATTAGATTGCTACTGGACTATAACACTATGTTTGGATGAAGAAATTTAAGATTCTTTAAGGAATTTTAAAATGACGGAAATTGAATTGACGGAATTTTATTTTATAGAATTTGTGAATTTTCTTGTTTGGTTAACCTAAAAGAACAATGGAATTGAATATGGAATTTGTTATTTTTAAGCTCTCAATCATAGAAATTGGGAAATGACACCTATTTACATGGAATTTAAACTTGGGAATTGGAGGTCTCAAATTCCAAGTTTTTTTCCACGCGGAAATTCTAAATTCATATGTTTATGAATCCAAACAGGGGAATTGGTGTATGTCATTTTACAAATTCTGACTTTTATTCAAATTCCAAGTATATTTCCCTCATCCAAACATAGTGTAACTGTATTATAGCTTTTAGTTACGGGATTAGAAATCCATTAGAACTAGTATTTGGGTTTGACAAAATGCAAAGGATTCGTGCTTCATACATTACCATCAAATCAAGCACGTGACATGTGTTTCACGTGTCTAATACAAGATGTTGGGATTAAATTTAGAGGAAGAATTAAAAAAGAAAAAAAGAAATTTTAAAGTAAACAAAATAAGTATTACCCATCCGCTGTGGTTTTAAGATTCAATTCTTTACTTTGCACTCCTAAAACGTATTCAATTTCACATGACGATCAAACCCTATTTAAATTTTACTTAAGCTATAATATATCGTAATTAATTAGGTTGATTATGCAGACGAAATTGATTCTAAATACTTATTTGAATGGGCAAAGAAGAAGAAAAACACAACCAGGCATACCAGAAGAATACGTACAATCAGGCCAAGGCGCCTGGTCTGATCAGTGGTCTTCAATGGATCATCAAAATCTGCAACACAAGGGAAAACAAAATAAGCAATGCATCTAGAAACTCCACCGCCTGGTCTGATCAGT
The DNA here is from genome assembly GCA_963580275.1 of Crataegus laevigata. Lineage (NCBI taxonomy): Eukaryota > Viridiplantae > Streptophyta > Magnoliopsida > Rosales > Rosaceae > Crataegus > Crataegus laevigata. Next base: position 6,263,948 of record OY756947.1, read on the forward strand.
AATCTGATCAGTGGTCCACCGCTTCATCTAGAAAATCCACCGCTTCATCTAGAAACTCGTTTGACAACAGTATATCAAATTAGCAATATATAATCAAATTACCAACGGAAAACAGAATAAGCAATGCATCTCGTAATTAGCAACAGTATATCAAATTAGCAATGCATCTCGTAAACCCTAATTATGGAAGAAATTCATCTAGAAACTCGTTTGACAACAGTATATCAAATTAGCAATTCATCTCGTAAACCCTAATTGCACCCTAATAATTGGAAAACAGAACAAGCAATAAAAAAATACCAACGGAACGGAAGAAAACATTCGAGAACGCCCAGATTATGGAAGAAATACCTAGAGTTCAAACGCCCGACGATGGAACGGAGGTAGAAATTGAAGAACGCCCAAATCATAGAACGGAGGAAGGAGTTCACCAATCTGAGCGTTGTTTATCCCAACTAAGATTATATGTAGGTTTATATTATTAAGTAGTGGGTCGTATATATTATATTAGGTATATAATTAAGCAGTGGGTCATATATATTATATTCAGGTATTAAGCAGTAGGTATATAATTAATCATTGATAGTCCACATAAAACCGTATTTTCAACAAAAATAAAAATAAAAATTGTAATTGAAGATTGAATTCGTTCGTCGTATTCTTATAGGATTGAAGAGTGTAGTTTAAAAAAATGGGTAAAATCGGAGTTAAAATAACTGTTAAATCGTGAGTTTTTAATTTATAACCGTTGAAAGGTTTCGTCCCATTACCTAATATCTGAATGTCTGTTTTTTGCGATTTTTTAGGTATGCGATCTTGGAGCATATACAAACAAGTTTGACGGTTGGATCGTTGAAATTAGTTTTGTAGAATGTGTATTCCTTCAAAATGATAGATTCACCAAACAGTTCCATTAATTAGAATGTAATATTTTGTGGTATCTATAATAAATATTTTAAATTGAAGATCAAATTCGTTCATCGTACTCTTATTAGGTTGAGGAGTGTGGTTGTAAAAAATTAGCAAAATCGGAGTTAAAATAACCGTTAAATCGTGAGTTTTTGTTTATAACCGTTGAAAGGTTTCATCCCGTTACCTAATATCTGAATGTCTGTGTTTTGTGATTTTTTAGGTATGCGATCTTGGAGCATATATAAACAAGTTTGACGGTTGGATCGTTGAAATTAGTTTTGTAGAATGTGTATTCCTTCATGCTATATCTTAGGTGTGCTATATCTTGTGTGACACAGTTGCAAAAACAAACAGTGTGATACATTGCACCTGTTCCACTGCTATCTCTAACAAAGATTAACACTTTTCCATATTTATAACAGAACATGATTTTTTTTTCTTGTTGGTCCACCTATGTAGCACTATGTGGTTTAGGAGTATTTTTGTCGTTAGATTTTGTTTTCATAATTGCTAGAATTTTTTTTCAACCTCAACCACTCATTTTCGATATCACTCGATGCTATGCATCATTGAAGAAAAGAATGTTCTTTCATTATTTTATACATAGTCTAATTAATCTAATCTTTGAGAAAATGAATTCAAATTGAGTGTATAGTGGAAGACATGCTACTTTAGCCAACTTAGTTATACTCAAATTTACAATCATGAACATAGTTTGTATGAACCATAACTGTATGCACAAGTTAACAAAATGAAACGCCATTGAATAGAATTGTATGCATAAATTTGGTTCAACTTATAAAGTTTTTAAAAAAAAATGCTTTTTATTAAAATGCCATAAGATATAGCATAAAGGATGCCCAAAAAATGCCACAAGTTAAAAAAAATGCTTTTTATTAAAATGCCATAAGATATAGCATAAATTTGGCGTCCCTTCCTTTTCTCCCACAATTTCCAAATTAATTAGGGTTTTGGCGTCCCTTCCTTTTCTCCCAGAATTTCCAAATTTTTTTTATACAATTGTTCCCCCCACAGCCAAAAAAAGGGAGGAAAACTAATATACCTAATATAAACCTACATATAATCTTAGTTGGGATAAACAACAGTCAGACTTGTGAACTCCTTCCTCCGCTCAGAATTTTTCCTTCCGTTCCATTGGTATGTTTTTTTATTGCTTCTTCTGTTTACGATTAGTTTACGAGATTGATTAGGGTTTAGTCGGCATGCTAATAGTTTGCAATTAGTTTACGAGATTGATTAGGGTTTAGTCGGCATGTCAATAATATTGTTTTTTTATTGGGCTCGAGTCGGCATGCTAATAGTTTGCAATTAGGGTTTAGGGTTTACGAGATGCATTGCTAATAGTTTGCAATTAGGGCTGTGCCATGTCTGATGATCAGTATGCACAAGTGTAATTAGGGTTGTGCAATTAGGGCTCGAGTCGGTATGCACAAGTGTGCATGTATGATCAGTATTAGGGCTGTGCAATTCTAGTCGATTTTATTTTAGGTTTCATGGTTTCGTTTTTTCATTTTTCTATCTTTTGGTATTATGCATCTAATTTTCTTGTCTTTGTATCATTGATAGATATGGCGAAAAAGGGAAGGAGCCAAAAAAATTCATCAAGCACACGTCCTCTATCATCTAGACTCTCTTTAAACCAACATGATTCCACCACTGAACTACATGAAAATGGAATGCAAGAGACCCAACATGTAAATATACAAGGTAATTTTATATGTGGATTTTTTCATTTTTCTATCTTTCGGTACTAGGCATCTAATTTTCTTGTCTTTGTTGGTTGTTTTATGAACTTTGTCATATGTTAAAAGAAACTAATTCTCTGATAATTATGTCTTATTTAGCTTTGTGTTTTCTTTGTAAAATTATAGCCACAGAACCAAGAGGAATGAGTCAAAAAAGAGCACTGCACACCACTACTCATTCACCTACACCTTCTTCAAACCAACTTGATGTTACCCAACCATCACATGATAGCGAAATACATGAGACACAACAAACATCTATTGAGAATCAACCTTCAAGTGTGGAAGGTACCGTATTTATATTGGTTTCAAAATGTGCATTTTTGTAATTGGTTATTTATTAAACATGCAAGCACATTATGATTTTTATTGATTAGGTCCTACCAAAAAGAAAGGTAGAGGGAAGGCTAAGGGTAAAGATGGGAATGGCACTCCAATTGTAATACATGATAGAAGGTAATGAGCACAAGTCATTGAAAGCATGATTGTCAAATAGTTTACTATTTAGATATGTGATTGTTTTAATCTAATTTTAATTTTATAGGATTGTAACTACAAATGCTACGAGAACTATAGGGGTGCTCTTTAATCAAGTTATTAATGGGCCTTGGATTACGTTTAAAGATTATCCAAAAGATCAAATGGATGAATTGTATGATCGTTTTAAGGGAACTGGATACACATACACGTGTTCTAAAGAAGAGATGAGGGCTGCTTTTGAACTACATATTAAAACAAGATATGCCGATTGGATGAGCACATTGAGGAATTCAGTTTTTCACAAGTACAAGACTACTGGGGAGAGATACATTAACTGCCCATCAAATGTATCTAAAGATGTTTGGTGTAAAATGGTTGAAAAATGGGAGAAGCCTGAATGGAAGGTAAAAGTTTTATTTAAGTAATATCATCTTATGATGGTTAATGTATTATTTTCCTTACATGTAGATGCTTACTCTGAGATGATTGGGTTTTAACTTTGCTTTCTTTTTCATGCAGAAATAAAGTGTGCAAAATGCGTGCAATAGGGAGCAATCTACAATTGTGCACACCACAGGTTCAGTTCCAATGGCAAAGTACAGAAAAGATGAGGTAAAAGTACTATGTTTATGCTTTGTTTCCATACCGTTATTCGCGCATATTTAAAATTTATTTAATGAACTTTTTTTTATAATCTTAATAGCTTGACCGTAGTGGAATTGAACCTAGCCCGATTGATTGTTTCAAAAAATTCCATGTGAGTAAGCGTAAGAGTGAAGGTGAAGAAACTTGGGCAAGTGAAAAGGCTAAAGAACTTTATGTATGTTATCACAATTTCGATATTTTTTTACATGATATTGTGTGTATTACCTATGCTTACATATTACAATTTTATTGAAGGAAAAAATGGACAACAAAAAGAATACTGCTATGGAAGAACAAAATGAAGTAAATGATTGGGTCATATACAAGGAGGTGATTGGTGGCCCAAGTCATGGTCGTCTTCTTGGTGTAGGTGCTGGCTTTAGTATTAAAGATGCATATCCCTCAAATAGCCAAAGTTGTAATAATCGTATGTGCTTAGAACGTGAAGAAAGCCATGAGCAATTGAAGGACCAAGTCAACACTTTAACAGATAAGTTGAATTCTTTGCAAGAATTAGTTGAAAGACTAATGCCAAACAACTCAAATAATTATGCGCGCTGAGGACCATTTGCTTCTATGGTAAATTGTTTTATTTCATTTTTATTATTTCTCTTACTGTTGAATAATATATTATTTATTTACTTACGTACTCTCTTTATTGTTTGTTTGACAGGAGAATGTTGAAAGTTGGTCAGATGCTCAACATGAAGATCAGTAGTGCATCATACTTTCATTTTGATATTACCAAATATCTAAACTTGTTAAGTTTTATTTGTGGGGTATTGTTTTTTTTTTTCCAATTTAAGTATTGTCTATTTTCTTTTTTTAAATAATTTTATGAATAAGTTCGTTTGGATGTTGAGAAATTTAATACAACGGTTTGGTTACTTTATTAGTAATGATTACATACCTATTTTTATTATATTTTAATTTCAATATATAATTGAATTATAAATAGAATAATAACTTTTTCGATTGTAAATTTCTCTAGTTAATGTGCACATTTCTAACAAAAACATTCCTATTGGAAATACCCATTTTAAACCAAATATTGATTATGAAAAAATTTGTGACGACTAAATATGGTCAATAATATATATATTTCCAACGAAGATTCACTGTCAGAAATATATATTACTGACGAAACTTCACCGTTGCAAATATATATCTTCAACGAGGCTTCTTTGTCGAAAATATATATGTATTTCTGACGACGCTTGCCATTGCAAATATGTATTACCGACCAAGCTTCACCATTGGAAGTACATATTTTCGACGACGCTTGATCATCGCAAATATGTTTTTGTGCCTATTTCTGTCAAGCCATTACGTATTTCTGACAACCTCGTATGGTTGGTAATTGTAATTGCGATGATTGTGCACTCTCGTAAATAAAAATTATTTTGTTGGAAAAAGGTTTTCTGACATAATTGTTTGGTCAGAAAAAAGTCAATGTAAAAAATATTTGTCGTCGTTTGAAAAGTAATTTCGACAACTCTATAATTATTTACGACCATATTTCCATGTTGAAAATAAAATAAGTTTGCCATTTTGAAAATTCATTTCCGATAAAAATCTAACTACTAACAACAAGTTCTGTGTGTAGAAAATGAATTAATTCCGACGGCCAGTTGGAAAAAAAGTATTTCCAATGGATCAATTTGCGACGCCCAGCGAGGGCTTTTTCCCGTCATAAATAAGTATTTGCGACGGCAAAATGCCTTTTCCGATGACATTTGACCCTCGCTATTGACACTTCATTTTGTAGTGATCTTCGTCCTTATAACACTACTAAGTTACAATTTCGTTCCAAACGTTGCATTTTCTTAGGCTATTCTTTAAATCAACAAGGTTATATGTGTTTAGACATGTCCACAGGTCGCATATTTTTATCACGTCATGTCTTATTTGATGAAACTAATTTTTCATACAGTGAATCCATTTCTACACGACATTCTTCATCTTCTCAGTCTTCCATGGTCTTGAATATTGACCTTTCTCACCATAACCCTAGGACTCCTATTTTCTCTCCTTTATCACAAGTCCGTGCTTGTATCCTACTCTCATCTGAACTCTGTCCAACGTCGACGAGGTGTATTCAGTTTCCTTCAAAATACAATGTTAGGGAATTTAGTCATAAACTCCCACGTCGATTCGGGTCTTCTTGATTGCTTTCTCTGTTTTAGATGTGCTGGAATCGTTCCTTGTGCAGCAGTCCAACTCTTTTTGCATACTGATGAGTCAATTTCATATTATATATTATTCCCTATTCTTGGTATATTTTGGTTATTATTTTGGTGAGATTTTGATGCTTTGTTATATGTTTTTAATATAGGACGTGCAGACTTGTTTGAAGCATAAAGTAATCAAACGGTGGAATTTTTGAGCGATTCCAATTGGAGCTGGTTCATACGTCAGTCCAGAAGGTGGTGTCAAAATTTCATAATTTTATCCCGAAGCATCTGATCGTGGCGAATTAATTTATGGCCAGCGTGCAGTGCTGGCAGATTGGGTTACAGAGCTTGCGTGCGACTTTTGGGCTGGAAGATGATGGATTTTGGATTTGGGTTCTTCTTGGAACTTGAAGAGGAGGTCCTGATCTTTAATTTGACTCGTTTTGGGCCTATTTTGGAGGCCTGAAGGTCCAGAAACGTGTGTTTTCCTTTGATGGATAGATTTCCTAATCATGATAAGAATGTAATTTTTAGTTATCCTTTTATTATTTTGTTTCCTAGTTTTTAGAAAGCCTTTTCCTACTAGGGTTTTTAGTAGGAGTAGTATAAATAAGGCTTTTTAGTCATTAGGAAAGGATGAATATTTTAGGAGGAGAGAACGCACTACTTTGGCTTTAGAGAGCTTTTGACGATTTAAGGTGTTTTCTATCCATGTTTTTAATTATATTTTGTTTTATGATTGTTCTTAACTAGTTTCGTTTGCTAGGGCGAGGCCACGAGCCTTAGCAAGAATATGTAGTTTCTTTTCAATTTACTTATGAAGTTATGCATGCAAGTTTTGAATTATTAATCACCGTGCTTGAAACTATTTAATTGTCTTAGTGATTGGCCACCATTAGGATATTTAGAAAAGTAATTTGATGCAATTTTGGCGGAGGGCTGTCCCTGGAATTGGCGCTGGCTTCTTGTGGTTAATATGTGTAACCTCTTAGGATGGACGACACGTTTTAAGGGTTATATGGTTTTTCAAAGAGTTTTCATAAAGCTTAATGAGTCTTGCATGTTCACATTCGATCTGGACACCACGGACGGGTTGCAAGTTAGACATACGTTCTATATTGGAGGTTCCAAGTAGGGCATACTTTAGGAAAACCTAACATTCAAATATGCATGTGTAATTCATAAATAATTGGAAGAACTACGTAGAATTGTTAAGGTGACGGCAGAACCCTAGTGCTCAAATAGATTTTCAAAACTATTTTCTTTTGTTTGATTTACTTTCCCAAGTTATTTAGTTATTTTTAATTAAATTCGTTTTTAATATTTTAGGTCATTAAATCACTCTTTTCCAAACTTTGTTTTCAAATAATTAATTAAGATTTGGTTAACATAAAATTATTCATTCAATCCTTGTGGAGAACGACCTTACTTGAGCTGCTATACTACGACAACCTTGTACTCTTGCAAGTATTTTAAGTGTTTTTATCCCTACTTTTGCAGGTGGTAAAAATACCTATCACATCCCATAAGAATGTTGATCATTTTATTCTTCAACCTCAATAGAGAGCCAAAATATACAATACTTTGAAATTCATAAGACTCTGAGCATACCGAATACACCCAAAATCACTCGATTGAAACCCTAATGTCTTACTGAATTGCAAAATGGCTAAAATATTTTTCTATAAGGATTATGATACATATAACTTCAATGCCAAGAATGTTTTCCCTTTGAATAATCCTTGCTACAAGATCAGTGTGGCCAGGGATTTTCCTTAGACATCGACATGAACTTCCATTTACATTGATCTCGATCTACTCATGTAGAGTAAGAAATGGCTTGAATGTCATCAGAACTGCGATTGCCTCAACCACATTCAAGATGAAGAATATCATCTGGCTTCCTGCAATCGGAAGTTGAAACGATATAGTTTCTAAAACAAGCGAGATGTCAGTAAATCCAGTATGAAAAGTTGGTCAATTACGATACCAGGTAGGATAGCAGCATCCCGACGTTTTTGTGCCCAAGAAAACCTGTTGAGACGAAAGGCAATATAAGCAGCGAAAAAAGTATACTATTGCAAGGCTTGTAAACTCTCGTTCTCCGATTTACAATATGCAATGTAGAACAAAACGTACAAGATATATGCAAACTTATGTAATTGAACAGTATCCACGAGAAACATCGTACGACAAAATCACTTCAGCTCTCAGTTGGCATATTTGCTAGAACGAATGTATGGATTCAAGCATCGCTCATAAGTAAAAGAAAGCTAAACTTACAATGCACCACCAGCAGCTGGACCAATTGCATTGAAAAGAGACATTGCAGTCACAGCAAGTCCATTTGCCGCACCTCTTTGTTTTTGGTCCTGTTGTTTCATCATGGTCAAGTTACGACACATTTTTCTCTATTGAAGATCAATAATCTTATGACTGAGAGAAGAAGAAATTTTAAAACTAGTTAATTCGAGAATAAAATTACCACAGCATTGTTTTGAAGGATGAACAGGGCAGTCACAATCGTGATCTAATTGTACACAAGATTTAAAAGTTAGAGCACAATACGTATAAGAGAAGATAACGGTAAGCAATTGAGAAGCACTCTCGATATCTTTTGTCGTTGCCAGAGAGTATTCCTTGGGAAGAAAATGATATAAAAATTGATAAACTATCGATTTCTATGGATAGTTTAAGTAGAGTTTCGCTTTCGTAACGTATTATGATCACTGCAGATAAAATTTGTCTCTTGTAAAACAAGTATCAGTTTTTCATCGATATATGCATACAGTGTGTTAATTAAAATGAGCTCTAAAGTCATGGATACACATACAGATAAGACATTCTTCAGCACAGATGCACAGATTAACAGCACGGAAAGGGAGAGCCCGGACAACAGTGCTATAAACGGGTAACTGGACAACAGAGGTATGGATATAATCTGCATGCGAATCATGTGCCAAAAAGAACACGAAGATAAAAATTAAAATCGGTCACCAGGAATTAGGTCAAAGGACAATTATTCGCAAATGTAGAAGGTAGTATAATGCACAGGGAGCAGGAGCGGAAAACATACCCCTCCAAGGCGAGTAATCATAACAGGACCAAGAAGCCTTTCAACATATGGATATAGAGTAATTTGGAAGACAAAAAGACCAAAACCTACAAGTTGATTAGGTTATCAGCCGTTATTCTGCATATGTAGTTAGCTACAAATCGAAACAAGCATAGACTGCATATAAAGCAAATATTTCAGATATTTTACACAAATCATAATGTGTGTAACATAGGAACATGTGGAAATATCAAGTATTACCAGAAATTGCAAGAACTTCACCAACGTCCTCAGTTGAAAAGCTCAAACCCCCAAACTTCCGAGGACTCACGGCCCATAATGAGAATATCTGTTTTGAAAGAATCATGAGAAACACATAGTATATTACTTCTGAGTAAAAGAGAGCAAAAAGAAAAGGAAAGATGCTGCAAATGATACTATACTGTGTTAACATGAAAAACGCACGGAAGTTACCTCTGCATAAGCTATGTCATGAAGTGAGAAAACGGAATAAACAATGATTGAAGACATTAAGGGCCAATTCTTGAAGAGGTTTTCTTTAGGTGTTTGTTCTTCAGTTTTTTGCTTTCCATTTGCACTGGATGCAGTTTCCAAAGCTTCGTAAGGATCATCGTGTAATCTAGCTTTTCCGTTGTGCTTGTGTAAAGTTTCCTGCAACCATCAAGATACGGATTTTCTGTTAATATGTGTAGTTTCAAACAGTATTTAATGCAAACATCCGCTAAAGATGAACCAAGCATTACTAGTTTCTCTTTTCTTGGGGGATCCTCAAGAAGTTAAATTCAAACAAAGAGTTAAAAGAGTACAAAATATAAAGGAAAATATGTCTGAAATCTTCTCATTTAGGAACTGCGTCTAGATGTAATGCAGGACAGTTAGCAAGGCCTACATTCAAGATTCCATGGAGGCTACGTAACGAGAAATTTGGACTAACAAGTACCAAAAAAAAAAAAAAAAAAAAAAAAAAGAGAAAATAAGCAAGTTATGTTGGTGATGAGTTAAAAAATATAAAAACAGAAATTCATCAACATAAAGGAATATATACTCAGATGTGTACCGGAAGCCAGAAAGAAGCAATGGTCACTCCAAATGCAAAAACCGATATACATAGGCAAGGCAAGAAATACGGAAACCTGCATAAGAATTTCACATTTTGGAACATTATAGTGCAGCAAACAAATAATAAGAAAATACTGAAAGTATGCTTAAATAAGTAGCCAAACTTTACCTCCCAAATACAGAGCTCTGGGAAAATATACTTGGAAATTTGTCTGCTGGCTGCATAAAAATTGTTAGGAACATTCCATTAATAATCTAGAAAACAAAACGATAAGTGAGAGAGAGAGATTAACCAGAAAAAAAAAAAAAAAAAACAAAGAAATAGTGTCCACAGGCTGGAATACGATCATTTTGGTATCCTTCAACCTTAAACTTGCAGGAACCAGCCTTCAAATACTAAAATCATCTGCTACCCCATGATTTTCACTAAGCGTACTCTTGACAATGAGCCATTAATTGCTCTATTTAGCCTCTTCCTTCAAAAACCAACCTTCTCGTACTCTAACCCCTGTAATAACTCAGAACCGACTGTGGCACCTCGTGCTTGCTTTAAGCCTTAAAATTAATTCTCGAGTGTTAGTGATACGTGTGTGAAACAACCTGCCCCGAAACAAAAAGAGTATTTTTGTATTTTCACCAAAGTTTAGGGATACTTTTTTTTTAAATGATTTTTTTTTAATCTTAATTGGTGAGCCCGGGGGCCCACCCCCTTGATCCTTGTTCCCCCGGTTCCCTCCCTCTTTTCTTTCTTTTGCTGGTTTTCTTTGTAACTCTGCAACTCTCTCCTCTCTTCCCCGAGAAGCAAACACACACACACACACACCCAGTCACCCTTTTCTCCCTCATCATCAAACATCATCACCATCAACCTAGTAAACTTAGAAACGAAGAAAGAACACCAAAGAACACCCCAAACCCTTTCCTCTTTTTCGACCGGTACTGTTCATCATCTTCTCCGGCGAGTTTCATGATTTTTCAACGTTGGTAAGCTTCTAAAACCCCTTGGGTTGTGCTTTAGGGTTGAATCAAAGCTTGTTTTAAGTTGTGTGTACGTTCAAATCACAGAAAATAGCTTTGGGAAGCTTTTCCAAATTTTCCGACAAACACGGCCCTTTTCGAGGTAATTTCTGGCCAAACCACTGCGAGTTTGCCGGCGTGCAAGGTATCAATCTCTTCGTCTCGTCGAGTACTACAACTTTCCTTTTATTTCACCCAATTTCGTTGAGTATTGAAGAATTTATACTCATTTGAATCTTACCCAGTTTTCGGCGAGTCCGACGGCTTTCGAGGCGTTTACGACCAAAAAAGGGCGAGTTAGACATCGTTTGAGTTACCATTCTCTTCGTCTCTTCGAGAACTACAACTTTTATTTTTGTTTCACTTAATTTCGTCGAGTATTGACAAAGTTATGGACGTTTAAAGATTGTGCAGTTTTCTGGCCGATTTCCGGCCTTCTCCCTCATTTGAGTCTGGCGACCCACTTAACAAACTGGTGGCCTTTTTAGGGCCCAATCCTAAAACCTTATAAACCCAACCCCTTAATCCTTATAACCCAAGCCTTAGGCCTAGGACCTTTCGGCCCAAACCCCCTTAAGACCCAAACCATTTCCTTTAAACCCATTTAAAGCCCAAGCCCCTTTTTATTATTTGTTTTGTTTTAATTTATTTCTTAAAAGCCTTTGGGCGTTATCAGTGAAGGCCCTAAACCCAAATCCAATTTCTTATTTTAAATTCTAAGGGCCTTTGGGCCATGTGTTGTTGGGGGTCTTGAGCCCAAGTTCTAAAACCCATATCCCTAAAACCCTAAACCTCTTTAAGCCCTAACCTATTTACCTAACCATTAACCCTAGCTCAAGTCCTTACAAAACCCTTAACCTTTCAAACCCTAAATCCTAGCCGGCCCAAACCCTTTATGTGAAATATTCTATTAGAGATTATTCCATTAGAGAATATTTCGTCAGGGAATATTCTCTGTAATAGTCTATTGACGTTTACGAAATTTATCTGGGACCCTTCTTAGGGTAATTCGACATCTTGAATCCGTTTCCGACATTCGTTTTCCCAAATTCAATTGTTATAATTGAGTTTTATTAATTGGACCCTTTATGTGCTTATGGGCAATTATTGGTGACGATTTCTTGTTCGCTAGTTTGTGTGGCTCTTCGGCGGCTAAGTATCTGTGAGTGGACCCCTTCTAAAAATGCATGTTTTATTAGTAGAAATGCATGCATGAGAAGCATGATTTAATGATTACGTTTTATAAAACGTTTTGTGAGATAACATGTTTATTGAGGCTATTTTGAATTAGGGTAAATGACAAAAAACTACCTCAACTATTGGTCTCGCGATACTTTCATATCTCATCTTTTAAAATTGACAATGTCATACCACATCTTTAGAATTTGGTCCAATGTTATACCTTCCGTTATTTGGTCGTTAATTTTTCAGTTAAATGCTGATGTGGCTTGATTCGGAGCCCACTCTCTATTAAAAAATTATTAAAAACTAAACAAAAATATTTAATATTTTTTAAATGTTAAAATAATAATAAAAAGTAAAAAAAATCCTCACTTCGTCTCTTCCCCTACTCTCTCCTCCCCATCTTCATCTTCTTCCCTGCTTAATCTTTAACCAAAAAAATAAAAAATTGAAAACCCATCAACCAAACCAGTTCGTCCCCCCCCCCCAAAAAAAAACCCAACGCCCTGCAAGGGAAATTGACCAATAAGGAATCAGGGGAAAAAAAGAGAGGAAAGCTTCCTTCCCGTCGGTACTTGCACCCGCACACCCAACCTAACCAACTCCGGAAATTTTCGCCATTTTTTCCGTCGAATCACCACCATCCAACACCCACAACCTCTTCCACAACCTCCCCTCTACGATCTCCACCCAAATTTGGGGATTTTTAAGCCCAAAAATCGTGTAAAACCGTGCAGGTGGCCGAAGGTGTTCCAAGGAAATTCCCAATCTCTGCAACCTTCAACCCAAAATCACAACAACCTTTGAACTTGCTTCACGTGGGGGAGATGCATAAGCTTTCTTTTTTTTTTTGAAATTGGCGAATTCAAATTTTAGGGTTAGGGTTTGTGTGGAATTGGGATATTTACAGGGATTAATTTGGTGAGGGTGAAGGGTGTGTAGGAGGAGGGGGAGGAGCGCCAATGGGAGGGAGAGGAAGAGAGGGCGTTGGGGGGGAACACGGGTCGATGGGAGAATGGGAGCTGGGTTTTGGGGGAGGGGGGACACGGGTATCTGGATTTTTTGGGAGGTGCGTGGAGGAAGGTTGGGGGGATGGGTGGGAAGCGGTTTTGGGGTTGCAGAGAAGAGAGAAAGGCGAGAGAGGTGGGAGAGAGAGAGAGATTTAATATAATTTTTTTTTAATTTTTAATTATTAAAAATATATTTAATAATTTTTAATCCAGTTGGATTAGTGAGTGGGCTCCGTATGTAGCCATGTCAGCACTTAACAGAAAAATTAACAAAAAATTGACGGAGGTATGGTATTGGCACAAATTCGTAAGATGTGGTATGACATTGTCAATTTTAAAGATGTGGTAAGAAAGTGTCATGAGACCAATAGTTGAGGTGGTTTTGTGTAATTTACCCTTTGAATTACTACTATTTTTTCCTATAACCTGTATTCTTTATATAATGTCTGCTGGATGATATGATATGATATTTAGAATACGTTTTGAACACCTCTTTATAGTATAGATGACTTTATACTATGAAGTTGATTTTCAATATATATATGTTCACTAGTTTTATACTTACCTAGTGGTCCTAATTTCCGTTATGGAACGAGGGATAGATTCCGGTCCGTCTCGAGCGACGGGTGGAGTTGGCATAGGGCCTGGAGTGTGTTTCCTCTGGCTATTTAGCACAGGGACGGGGAGCTGGCATAGGGCCTGAAGCGATATTTTCCTCTAACTGTATGGTTAGTGACGGGGAGATGGCATAGGGCCTGGAGGGATATGTGGACATTTTTCACTAGTGATTATGTATATGTACGAGTTATGATTTGAGACATTGCACGGCATGCTAGGTTTCAGAAAACCTATTTTATTTATCATGCTATATGAGTTTCCTAAAATCTGGGGGTTAGTACGTTGTGAACAGTTTTATTATATGTATATCAAATTGGTCCACTCATGTTTGTTTTGCGCCCCTTTCAGGACTTAGAATCGAGGCATACAATCCCGGCATCAAGACACTTATGCATTGGCATCTTCGAGTCCTCTCGGTGTAGGACCCACTCGTTTTGTTTATTCAATTTTATATTCTTTCTTTTACTATTTCAAATTAGTTGTATGCTCTGAACACGTTCCTTAAATGCATATTTTTACCATAAAATTCTTAATTCTTATTTACTTCTTATGTATTCTAAATGGCTTTCGACACCCCTCGGGTGTCGGCCAGCACGTGACCGTTCCGATGTCCCCAGGACATCGGGATCGGGGCGTGTCAGTGTGTTTGATTAAAATGATCTGCTCCCCATGATTTTCTCTGCAGCAAGTTGCGGCTTTTGTAACCATGTAGAATTATTCATGTATCTGCTATTGTTGTTCCTTTTAAACTATCGCGAATAACATACTTTACACTTACAGATCCCCCACCTTTTTTATACTCAATTTACCCAAACATGTGTTGAAAATTTCTCTCTGGTTCTCCATCAACTGTACCATCCTCTGTTATAGGCTTATGGAAACTGAGATTGTCTAGTTAATGACACATCAGCGAAACATCTTTTCCATCGTTTGACACAAACTGAGTCGCTAAAAATTCCGTTGTAGTTCCTAGTGTGAAAGTACAAGAAGTAGAATTACCTGGGCCAAGAAACCTCCCAAAGCTGGGCCAATGATCAATCCGATACCCCAGGCTGTACTAACCTGAAAAAAGAGTATAACTCTCAATGTTGATGATGTACAACATTTATTATAAGAAGTTGCAGAATCCAGAGATCAATGTGGCTTACTGTTGACATGCCTAAGGCTTGGTGTTCTTCTCGGAAGGCTTCACTAGCGTATGCCTGGTCATGCAGTTAAATCGTATATTCTAAGTAACCGCCGGGACATTACATACGTGGTTGTACACTTGCATTGACATTATTAATAATCGTAAATGACGCAATATAGTACCTTAATCGGGCCAAGTAAACTATTCAAACTTCCAAGAAGAAATCGTGTAGAAATGGCCATCCAAAAGTTTACACTGAGTCCAAATAGAGTGTTGAAAATAACCCTGAGGCAACAAATAGTAAAAATAATTTGTACACGCAGAGAAGAGCGTTGAAGAAAACAGCCAGTGTTTATTGCCAAATTATCAACTTGAAACTCAGTTGCAGAACAGAAGTTACTAACACTGCAACAGTCCCTATAATTATGACAGGTTTCCGACCATAGCGATCAGCCACCATTCCCCAAAGAATTGATGTCATAGCTCTGCCAATCATATATGAAGCCCCTTCACAATGTACGAAAGTTATTAAAGACACTCGTTAAGGAACAAAATGGTGAAGAATAAGAAAGGTAAGTCGTGACAATCATCAACTCACCTACGTACCCAGCGTAGTAGCCAATGTCTTCCTCTCTTTTAGCAATATGCAAATCCCTAATCTGCACACAATAATTTGGAATCTTGAGATACCAAGCCGACTTCAACGGATTTTGAAGATTGTATTTTTCATAAAATTTCAGAATTGCAAGTAACAACAGTATTCATACTCACCATAAAATAAAGGAATGGAAAGAGCGATGTTATCGGCAGCGCTGGAAAGCGATCACAAAACAGTACATAAGGGCGAAAACATTTGAAAGAAATTAGAAGACAGTGCAGATATAAACATTACTTCACATAATCGATTAATCATTTCGGGAGTGACAAAGCAATCAAACTGTAAGATCATCATGTTGTCCTAGTAGTAACTTTTTTCTGAAAGCCCCTATAACTGCTAAAACCTCTAAAAGCATATATCTGAATTTCCTTTTCACGTTTTCAATTAATTTCAACATGGATTGCAAAATTAGTTTCTCCACTGAGTTATATATCATACACACGTCACATTATTCACAAGAAAATGGAAGTGTAATGCGACACAATGAGGATGAATTCGAAAACCATTTTCAGATTCGGTTCAGGAAAAATGATAAACAAAATCAGAAAGAAAAAAAAAGTGCTTTTCTTACAAGCTGAAAGAACAATAATCCATATAGAAACAAGCATTTTAATAGGAAGGCCTCTCTGCAGCTCTTTGCTCTGTTCCATCACACAGCCGGGACAATCGTCATAGTAATCCTTCTTCAACAGCGTCTCTCTGCACTTCTCAGCCATTCTTCGACAATCAATCGCTTCGAACCCAAAACCCGAAAAATGGCTCTCTGAATCTGTTTGATCCTGTTTCAGGCTGACTGAGGAGGAGGAGAGGGAGATATTAAACTTTTGGTTTTTGTATGCGTTAGGATCAAGGTATTAAATATCGATGATATCAGAAATATCAGTAGTCCAAAAACACGGAAATTTCGATGAAAATATTGGGATATTATCGATATAGATAAAAATTGAATAAAAACCACGGAAATTGTAAGAAAAACTTAGAAATTTTTATTGAAACTTTGCAGGATGTTTATTTAGTCAATTATCTATTAGTTTATCACAAAAAAAATTGGAAGGAAATGCATTGCATGATGAATTTAACTGATTTAAGTTGATTATATAGCGAGCTGGCAAACATTGTGAGGGTAGAAAATATGTAAATATTTTAGCATATTTTCACAAAAACATAAACGATATGGTGGTCAAGGTGTTGAAGGAGTAAAATAAGAGGGGTTCGAATCCCCTTGGTGTTTTTTTAAATATAAAAATTTAAAAAACACGGAAATTTCGATCGAAATATCGATGACATCGGAAATATCGATAGTCCAAAAACACGAAAATTTTAATAGAAATATCGATATATTATGGATATTTAATACCTTGGTCAGGATTAATATTAACATGAAAAGTAAATTAACATCAATGCATGCGTCACATGCAGGAGAGGGACCATATGGCACTATACGCCGCGTCCATGGTGTCCAGTCATTGACAATTATTGGCCATGGCGTCTCCTGTCAATAAGAAAGACATGAATAAGTTTGTTTCTACGTGAAGGTGTGCTGATACCATTAAAATTGTCCTCCACCGGCAGCTACAAATGCAGTAAAATCATAATCATTGAAGGCATTCGACAAAGAACCAGCATGGAAAACGTGACAAAAATTAAATGTGAATAAAAATAAAATACTAATATTAATGGGATGGAATCAAGATCCAGTGAACTGAAAAATTTCCAGTACAAGAAATAAAATATATGGCGTAGATTTAGGATAAAATAATGAGATTTGCGTTAACTGTTGTTATTTACATGACAAGGAAAGAAAACAAAACCCCATTAGGATTGTAATTAGCGGAGTCGGGACTGTTGTCGGGCTGAGTTTTGTTAAGGATGCGGTGAAACTCAACATATTCTAAGTGTTTGATAAACTTTTATATAAATTGCTGAGTATATTAATAACAAAAAAGAATATAGTATTTAATGTGATATAATAATTGTCAAGGACAATAATGTAGGAACAAAGATTGTAATTTTGTAAAATTTGTGAGGGTATACTTGCTATTTAAAATTTTTATTAAATGAGCATTGATTGCTACGCTTTGAAAAAAAAACCACTTTTTTTAGAAGCATCTACTTCTGCTTTTCTACTTTCATTGACAGTAATTATTTAAATTTTTTTTTTTTTTACCAAATACTTTAACATTCCATGTTTTTTCATAAGCTGTTTTTTTTTTCCTGAAAGCGCCACAATCCTAAACTAACTAACCCTAAAACTCTCTTACACAACCAGGCCATGGAGGACAGTGGCGGAGTCAGAAATTTAGACTAGGAGGGGCCTTTAAATCATATAAAAAAAATTAGACAAAAAATATAGCAATATAACTAATGAGAGAAAATTAAAGGTTCCTTTTTTGTATGGGCATGGAAAATTTAAATCAAACAAGACTGGTAGATCTTTAACATGTATGAAAAATTTAGTATTAAATAATTATATCATAAAAATAGAACTTGTTACGAGATTAACAATAAAGTTAACATTAATTTCAAACCAAAATTTAAATCATGGCTCAATACTATTATTATGAGATTTTTCTTCAACATAAATTAACCTTGTTTCATATCAACTAACCAAAAAAAAATTGCTGAAAAAGAACTTGAAAGAAGTTCACCAGCAAGTTTCGAACCCCTGACATGCAGGATCTCAAAATTCCCTTCAACCACCGAGCCGCATATTCTTTAGTTACCAAGCCAACAGATAAAATATATCAACTATATTTCAGGATAGGCCCGTGCCCATCTTGGTCTCCATGTGGCTCTGCCACTGATGGAGGAGACCTCCATTAGCAAGAGTAAACATTTAAATTTAGAAAAAGTTTCACAGCAGAGGAAAAATTGAATAATTATGAGAGTTTAAATGGTCAAGTGTGTAAAATTAAAGTTCAAAAAGAAAATCGGTCAAGACCCTTACAAATTTAAAGGAAAAATTGACCAATACCGCATTCTAAAATATATGCTTGACAATTGATTCGTTTGTTACCACTAAAAGCTAAACTCACTTATTCATTAGTATTAAAGATAAAAATAGTTTATAACTCCTGGTTAAAATATTTATTTATTTAAGAAAGGTGTTATGTTTGATCACTCCTAATATAGTTATAATATATTAAAAAAGAGCATCCGACTTATAATTAATTGACAAAAAAAAAGAGAGAATGTCAACACTAGATCCTAAGAGCATATCCAATGTTGTAAATAAACACAATCGGTAAAATTGTATTATAATAACTGACATAATCGACAAAAATAAGAGCATTTCCAATGCGACAAGTCCTAATGCAAGTGGCAATGATTAGAGAACAACGTTTATAAAATGAATTTATATTTTATTGTTTTGTTGTATCAAATCTCTAATAATATCATAATATTATTAAATCAAAACACTATGACAAGTTTTCACAAATAGCATCAAATTTTTAGTGCTAAAAAAGTTCCTAAGTTTTGCTATAAAAAAAATGTTCCTAAGTTGTTGTTGAGTCGCATCACATGGAAATGCACCATTGCACACATGGTTGGTGGTGGCGCAGCCCCTTTTGAAATTGCGCGTCTTCTTGCTCCCATGTGTATCATATTGATTTCCTTTTGGCGTTTAGTAAATTATTATGATTCCTGTTGTGGATAATGCGCGAATTGCTTATATGAATAATTTGTTACTATTTACGTACAATATTTTTATTATTTATTTGTTGAAAATTTGTAAAGTGAATAGTGTTCTCTTTACTTATAAAATGAATGGGAAGATTCACGGAATAAGAGAGAGGAAAGGAAGAGGAAGAAAGAAAGGAATAGAGAAAAGAGAGGAAGAAGAGGAAAGAATATAGAGAGTTATCTTTGTACTCCTACTATTCCAAATTTCAATGAAAACACTACTGTTGCTCCGAGGATATACTCCAGTTACATTGCCTGTAGAGAAATCTTGTAAATTTTGTGTCTTGCTTATTTATTCCATTGCACACACTGTCGATTTTACAACAATTTTTTCTTTTTTCCCTCTAGATTAGTAAATTAAAAGAAAAAGTATTTAATAAACTTTTATTAATAACAAGGACAAAAACAAGGGATAGTTGTAGTATTGTATGTAAATTGAAGTAAGGCGGCGGTGACAGTATCGTAAATAAGTTAAAATTTGACGGTTGTGCTGTATCACATAAAAGTTAAAGTTTAACGGTAGTATCGTAAATAAGTTAAACTTTGGGCGTGATTACTTCTTCATAACTGAGTATTTCTTAATAAATATTGATTGTTTCATAAGAAACAGTTGTTTGTGCCAACAAACTTCAACTTATTTATGATATGGCTACTAAACCCAAACTTCGACTTATTTACAATACTCTCACCGCCTAGTATTAATAAAATTTCATTAAAAACAATTAGTTTTGTTAGACCCTTTTCATTATTTAATTTTTTTAACTTTTCTATATATATTTTTTAGTTTAAAAATCAGTACACGTGTCAATCAATGACAGGATCCTCATACTTTACAAAGCTACATGGAGTTCAAGTTAGACGAGGGAGTAGGCCCTGCGCTTGCCATGTCAGGAGTTAACAAACAAATTGACAGACAAAAAGAGGTCTGATATTGCAACAAATTTGTAAGTTGAGATGTCATATTGCAATCTGTAAAAAATAAGGTATGAATTTGTAATTTGATCTAAAATTGACATGGTAAAATATAGTTTACCCATAATTTTAAATTCTCTCAAAACTTGTAACAAAATTATCCACACAATCAAAGACAAAAACCACTAAAACAGCTTTACAGGTTGATACACGATTTGCAAAACTTTTCCACTTACTTAGTTTAAATTGTGTCCTTAATTGTTAAAAAAAGTATTAACAAAGATTTACATGTCATCTAAAATTTCCTAGAACTCTGTGTTTTTTTTTGTTGGTCAAAACGATAGATTTTATTAAATGTTAGATTAGTCACCGACGGAGTTTAAAACTCACGTCGTCATGCAAGGGCTCAACATGTTTCCACCACTGTAATAAAAGGTCACTTGCATAAAACCATGTCATTAAAATTCAATAATTCACTATATTGTCATTTAGTACTACGGTCTAGTGGTATAATGAAGCTAAGTTCACACCCTTCTTTTTTAGTGTAGATAATATTGTTTGTTAAAAAAAATTCAATACATTTAATTTGGGAAAAAATGAGAAAGAGAATAATCGTTAGAGAAAAAAAATAACCCATCATATCTTGTGAAATTTTCATATAATTTGCAGTGAACAATCCATAATGTTCGCTAGCAGTAACCCACAAAATTTAAAAATTTATGAAAAAAAAAATAATCCAAGCGTGAATAAGGCAACTAAGAAACCACATTTGATTCTGCCAGAAGCCATAATGTCAAGCCTAACTGCCAGGTGAGCAGTGGTGAAGATTTTTTGGGAGGAGGGGCGGACTTAAAAGAATGCAAGGTTAAAGAAAAATGGCAACTAAATCTTTTTATAAAGTAATGTCTTCCATAATTAATCAATACAAACAAATTACAATTGTTGTCGGCGAGGTTTCATGTCATGAAAACGTTGCATAATAGGTTCATTATCAATAAAAGCAAATACATCTTTCTCAATGTAAACAAACATACTACCACTCAACCAAAAAAAATAAAAGCAGTTTCTCACTAATCATTAGATATTAATATTTTCAGGGTCATGGAAGGCAAGCTTAAATGTGACATCCCACATCGCCCAGGGGAGTGATCCCTAAATGTATATTCTCATCCCTACCTAGCACGAGGCCTTTGGGGAGCTCATTGGCTTCGGAGTTTGTCGGAACTCTGAAGTTAAGTGAGAAGGGGGCTAGAGCAATCTCAGGATGGGTGACCTTCTGGGAAGTTGCTCGTGAGTTCCCAGAAATAAAACCGTGAGGGTGTGGTCGGAGCCCAAAGCGGACAATATCGTGCTGCGGTGGTGGAGCGGGCCCGGAAAGTGGTTTGCCCCAGGCTGGGATGTGACAAATTGGTATCAGAGCCAAACCCTGGCCGTGGTGTGCCGACGAGGACGTCGGGCCCCTAAGGGGGGTGGATTGTGACATCCCACATCGCTCAGGGGAGTGATCTTTAAATGTATATTCTCATCCCTACCTAACACGAGGCCTTTGGGGAGCTCACTGGCTTCGGAGTTTGTCGGAACTCCGAAGTTAAGCGAGAAAGAGGCTAGAGCACTCCCATGATGGGTGACCCATTGGGAAGTTGCTCGTGAGTTCCCAGAAACAAAACCGTGAGAGCGTGATCAGGGCCCAAAGCGGACAATATCGTGCTACGGTGGTGGAGCGGGCCCGGGAAGTGGTCTGCCCCGGGCCGGGATGTGACATTAAATCCAGTCCCTTAGTGTGGAATCAAAGAGACAGAGTGTAAACAATGGTCAGTATCACCTTTAAAGCAAGTGGAACTTACACGCATAGTGTGTGTCTTTCCACTACTTGTCACACCATAAGCAAAAACAGTACCTGCATTTTCAATACTCAAGCCGCAAGAAATGAAAAATTAACAAGAGAATTAAACGTAACTTAATTTATCTGTTTTCAACTAAAGCTAATAGAATTTCCATCACCATCGATATTTCATTATATAAGTTATACATATTCTTACAGAAACAATATCAACGTTTCTCATTAGGCATTAACGAATTCTCCATTTGTAGTCTACAAGAGAAGTATGTCATACTATTGACACCTTCCATGGCAGCTTTGACAATAGGTTTAGCGGCAACTTCGTACACCTCTTGCGAATTGGCATGTTGTCCAAAAACTCTATCTGCCACAACAAAACCATCCCCAAATCCAATCAGTTTTCAAAACCCTGTAACTACGTTAAATGTAGATTAATTCCAAACACATCTTCTTTTGCATTTTCCATAAACTAACCGAAATTAACTCCACATCAAAATTTCCACACAATCTGGATTATACTCATTCCTCACAATCTTACCACTAAAGCTGGATTATACTCATAGGCTAAAGCTGGATTATACTCATTCCTCACAATCTTACCACTAAAAGCTAAACTCACTTATTCATTAGTATTAAAGATAAAAATAGTTTATAACTCCTGGTTAAAATATTTATTTATTTAAGAAAGGTGTTATGTTTGATCACTCCGAATATAGTTATAATATATTAAAAAATGAGCATCCGACTTATAATTAATTGACAAAAAAAAGAAGAGAGAATGTCAACACTAGATCCTAAGAGCATATCCAATGTTGTAAATAAACACAATCGGTAAAATTGTATTATAATAATTGACATAATCGACAAAAATAAGAGCATTTCCAATGTGACAAGTCCTAATGCAAGTGGCAATGATTAGAAAACAACGTATATAAAATGAATTTATATTTTATTGTTTTGTTGTATCAAATCTCTAATAATGTCATAATATTATTAAATCAAAACACTGCAACAAGTTTTCACAAATAGCATCAAATTTTTAGTGCTAAAAAAGTTCCTAAGTTTTGCCAAAAAAAAAAACATTGTTCCTAAGTTGTTGAGTCGCATCACATGGAAATGCACCATTGCACATGGTTGGTGGTGGCGCAGCCCCTTTTGAAATTGCGCGTCTTCTTGTTCCCATGTGTATCATATTGATTTCCTTTTGGCGTTTAGTAAATTATTATTATTTCTGTTGTGGAAAATGCTTATCATATTGATTTCCTTTTGGCATTTAGTAAATTATTATGATTCCTATTGTGGATAATACGTGAATGACTCATATAAATAGTTTGTTATGTTGTAGGCATAATTTACTGAACAATTATAGAGGCCTAGAGAGAGAGGGAGGTGCGGCACATAGAGAGAAGATGAGAGAGATGTGTAATTGTGAGATGTGTTTTATTCACCCCATTGTGCCTCTATTTATAGTAGTAGAAAGGGCAAACCCTTTCCCATAAGGATTACAATACTTAATAAGTAATCTACTCCTAATAGGAATATAAGATACATTCCTAATCTACTAGGATTTACACAATCACATTCCTATACTAAATAGGACTGCAACACTCCTCCTTGAGTGTGTAAATACTCAAGTAAATGGCGCATCAAGTCTTCAGTGATGAAGCAGGTACAGTTGATGAAGTCGTCGGCACAATAAGCGAATGCGAGTCTCAAATCAACGGAAGAATGCATAAAAAGTAAAACTTACAAAACTTCGCTATGGTAAAACCCAAGGTGGGGAAAACCCATAGTCTAAGGAGAAAAGTGAGAAGTTGCATTAAGTCAAAACTATACATCTTTTGGACGCAAGTAGAAGAGCTCACAAGGGTATGATCAGCCCATGATGGGTGCCTCGTTAAAACCTAGTTAGGTAGCAAAAACCCAGTGGGAAAAATGCTCCTAATCGTAGGGAAAAAGAGTACATTAAGATCAAGTGAGTATACTTCTGGATACTCCCCCTGAGTTTGACATAACTTCCAAATGAGAACTACAAGCATTGCATATAATAGTTAGGCATACCAATTCCTCGGACAAGCTTCTGGAAGGTTGACTTCGACAGTGACGTCGTGTAGAGGTCGGCAAGGTTGTCTGGGATCGGCTTGCATGACTTCAATCTCCTGATGCTTTACTGATGTAGATGTAGACGCAATATGTCTTGGCGTTGACTTTGTTGATGTATCATGGCTTGGTCGGGTTGATACATGCGGCATAGTCTTCATGGATCGTTGTCGGGACTCAACGATGAATGAAAACACAGCAAGTACTACGAACATGCTCAACAAGAACTCCTAACCATGTCTCACTTGTGGCATAGTGAAGTGAGGTGAGTCTTGGAACGATTCGAAGATTTCGCAACTAAGGTCATATCATGGACCTCCAAGATATTGCGATGTCCCTAACGGTAAAGACATAACCATTTGGGGATTTTGCCTTGTGCGGGTTTGATAAGTAACCCGCGTCAGCATAACAACAAGGCAAGCATCATTTCGAGGATCAGGGGGGTCGGATCCACTAAGATGCGTTGGGATATGCCCTCATAATACCTTCAGGGTACGTCTTTAATACCAATTCAGTGGTTGCGTGTAGGCGCGGTGCTGTATCTTTACCAAGATCAACAGCGAAGGAGATGTCCTGTCTAAATACAATGAGCTAAGTACAATGAAGCGCAAAGTTGAACTTAGATATGGAATTTCGGATTCCATAACCTCTTCAAGGGTCTCATTTGCATATAACGTATGGACGGTCAAGGTATACTCAAAGGTAACACATTTGAAGTGTAGTTTGAATGGTAGACCAAGGTACCGTCAGAACACCGCTTTGAACTTCAGGTCAATGCATAAACGAGTTTTCCTAAGATCCTTCATCTCAAATTCTATCTTCGGGTGCGAGGCAGTTTTCTCAAGCTCTTCCAGAGTCTTAGTGAGATTCGTGTTAACGACATAAACTGTAACTCTAGCAATTTGGAATAAGACTTCATAGTTTAACACGCAAGGGCATAATTCATATCCCTGACTGATCAAACAATCACTTCGACGGGTATACCACATCCGTCAGATTTAAGTGAACGCCTCAAAACAAGTTAAGAGGGTGTTCCGTGGTTTTGGAACTTTTTGAACCAGTCAATGTAATTCTTCGGGAACTTACATGTAAATCTCCGTATCTATATCCCCATGGAGAAAACACTAACCACATTTCATAATGTTGCTATCAATCACAGAACGTTTGAGAGAAACCTTGCGCCGTAAGGCGGCATCATATCACACTATTTCATTCATCTCATAACGCTTCCTTTCCCACTTGTAACACAATAGAGTTACCTTGGGTAGTGTAGGAACGACAGGTCCAATACACACTTTGGTAAGGAATTTGACCTAGATTGTAATCTCAGTTGTCCAATCAGTTCTACGTTGTCACTTAATCAATGGAACACGGTTCGATATCGTCGTTTTTCATTTATGTCGGTAGCTACCATATAAGTGAAAACATTATCGATGATAATCTCATTTCAATTCCATTTTTCTCATCCAAACTAGTATACTGGACCAAGAACTTCATGTCTCGGGAGTAATCCGGATTAATCTCATGAGATGGAAATGATTTGAGACAGCGATCGAGTTTAGATTCATAGTTGTGCTGTGTCTTCCTCTTCTAGGGAAGTGAATCCTACGAACCGAATGATCTGTCGTGCTCCAGGCCAAGACAGATTGATTGGCTATCCGCCGTTGTACCGGACCGTCCAATAGGGGCGGCACACCCTTCAGGGATGTTGACTCGACGTCCGTTAAGTATGTCTATCCTTGCAGGCATGTTTGCAGCTGGTATATGATCTCGTCACTTTAACTAGATTAGAGGAATGCGTCTGGAGCAACATTCTGAAATCTAGAATTCATCACACTTGCTTATCACACTTGTGCGGTATGGGGATCGAGATGAGACATAGTGGGCAACGTCCACGCAACTTCGCGCCGTTCTACAGGAACGTTGACGTTCTTATCTCCCCCTAACGGTGGGAAGATTGTCTCATTAAAGTGACAACCCGCAAATAAGCGGTAAAGAGATCGCATGCAAGGGCTCGAAGAGAGCTAGTGTGAAGGAGAATCATGATCGACAAAAGATACACATCCTTCTTTGAGGACCCATGGTGGTACGTTGCGGCGGCGCAACTGGGCACATGGAATGCTCACCCAAATGCGTAAATACGAAAATCGTCAGGTTCGTACCCAGTAACCAACTGTAACGTCATATAGGTTGGGTGGCAATGGGCCTCAAGGCGGACCAACATAACTGCGTACAAGATTGCATAGCCCTAGGCAGAAAAACCGAAAACTTGGTACTTTTACCAAAATTCGGGTGATCATTTAAATTGCGCTTTATGATCACTAGGCAAGGCTATTTGGGGTGAACATGGGAATTCAATGTTCAATTAGAAACCCAAAACAACATGCAATACTTTATCGAAAACCGTCGATATAAATTCTTCGGCATTATCCAGTCTCCAGGACCTTAAGGGATAAGTAGGGTGGTGAACCCATAATCGGCCAAGAGGTTTAGCAGTAATGTGTGTGGACAAACATGTGACCAGTTTGTCGATTCATCAATCAAAACCATAAGTCTTTATATGGTCCGCATTTTGATTGGATTAGTTCATATATATTCCCTTGAATCCACTATGGAAAAGAGGTGATTTCGTATCTTTGCGAGGAATGATATAGAAAATCAATTTCCCTAATGAGCAGGCTTGGTAAAGTGTGCTTGGAGGCACAAGATCCTTACTTCGAGTAAGGAGATACGTCGTAGCATTATTGTTCGACCTAAATGTCCCAAATGGTCGTGCTAAAGCAAGTAAACTACTCAATCACCCAGCTCCAAGCCGGCCACATGTGGTGTATTCCCAGTTGGGAAACAACTCATTGGCCCCAAATCAAAGCTTCAGGCTCATTTTTTTTTTGGAGGTGGTGCAAAGATATTTCACTCTATTTTCTTCAGTGGTTTCATTTATGATCATTGTCATCTCGAATATCCTTAAAAACTCAACGTCAGGGAGAATTCAAGGTCCCTTAAATGGTGATGCAGTACCATTCATACAATGAGGAGCGTGCCAATGCTCTTAAGCAGGTTGGATAGACCTGAAGTCGTTGTTAGAGATGTGATTTAGGTGTAAAGTTAGTGTGCGTAATAGGCATTCGTCCAGACAACTAACTTTCCCACATTCTTACCTAATCACGTGTTTAATTGAATCGGTCACATGTACTAAGAAACATGATTCAATTAACTCATATTCGAGGACAATATCAATAAGATTATCCATAAGTAAAACATACACCAAACTTGAATCCAAGAACATGGAAAAATGTTCACAAAGTAAATAGTTTACTAAGGGGATTCGGCCAATAAGGCCATCCATGTCAAAATTATGCTCTTCCAACGGAGTTTGGTGAAGCAAAATTAATCTCACATATTGACTACGAGAATGGTACGCCTTAACAACATTCGTAGGGGCACGAACAGGTGCATAACCAATGATCTATTCCATCGAGATGAAAGTAGATTCTGCAGGGTTAAGGTTCGGGAATACTATCCCTTATTCTTAAAGTTTTAGGTCTTAGGTGCCAAGGATCACGCTTCGGGCATGATGCCACACCTTGGCAGGCCCTGATTCTACCATATGTTGTAAAAACAAACTCAAAATTGGATTGTGAAAAGGTATGCCATTCGGTGTATCTCTGCCGAAGCAGTGCATCACCATTTGGTAGTCTTTGACCTAACTAGGTCGAGTCATTTGGTAGACTCCAGCCGAACTGAGTCTATACCATTCGGTAGACTCCAGCCGAACTGGGTCTATACCTTTCTCTCAAGTTTGTGGTAGTAATCAGATCCGAGAATTTGGTAGACTTCCACTTTCTACACTGCTGCTTCAAGAGCAAGTTAGAAACAAGGAATGACGAGAAAAGTATTCTCTAGTCAAAATTCAATCGGATTTATAAACTTCAGAATTGTACTCATTCATGGACGTAATCATGGTATGCTTCGGGCAATATCTTTCATGATTAAACAGTCCGTAGAAGCGAGCCAAAGAGCCATGGAATCCTCCGTCGGAGGTATTTCCATTTGTTAATGCTTCGAGCATAAGTCTTCGAATGAAGATCATGGTGGAGGCTTATTCAGCTCTTCCATGCCATTGTTGGCTTCAATGGTTGCTCAACTTCTTGATAGTCAAGTGGAGATTCACGTCTTGTACCCCACATAAAGTGGTTTCTATTAGAAATGTCCAAATCAGGAAAATCAAACTTGTGACGGTTCGACAATCCACTGAATTTGGAGGGAACAAGATTGTGATTAGTGCTATGGGAAGGAATCATCCATAAGCATCAAAGTTAGAACATTCGAGTTCTAAGACATGGTGTCATGAAAAATGTCGAGTTTTCATGGGTGTATTGTTTTATGAAAAACTTCGGGTTTCAAAGGCACTAAATTTGAAACTACATGTTCGATTTAGTTTATGAACGTTTAGTTCATAAAAGAGAGGTTCCTGCAAGAACACAGAATGCAATATACAACTAAGTGTAGTGGATTTTGAGGTTCTTCGGGAACTCAAGTGTGAGTGCTTCGGGACTACGAAAGTGAGTCAACGGTTCAAAGAAGAGAAATAAATTATTGAATCGTTAATGTCCAAAAGTGATCTTCAGGTCAATAATTTTGGATTTATTATCAGATTAATGGACTGCAGGTCACTTTTAATTAATTCAATAGATCGGGACCATTCGGGGTCGATTGTAGAAGCAAAAATAATTATAACATACGGGTTAAAATTATTTAGAATGCTAAAATAATAGCATTAGGTCGAAAAATAGAGCCCCAAAAAATATTTGGGCTTGGTGCCATGAGTAAGGGCACGGGTTGGCTGCATAGCGATTTATAATTGCGTAATGCATGAAACAAATATATATATATTGACAAATATATGAACATATACAATATATATATCGGAAGGTAAATATAAATGTAGGGGGTTCATGCATCATGGGGAATGTTTTCATGCTTCAAGGTCGTTTCAAATATCTTACTTTATTTTAAGCGTACCTGATTGGCAGAAAACAAATAAAAGCCTTTGAATTTGTAGAAGATCCTTCTCAGAAAGCCGAAATTGCGTCTCCAATGCGTTGTACCACGTTCAACAAAGAAAAATTAAATTGAATCAATAACAGGTAGATTAATTCAAAATAATAATAAATTAATCTCAAAAAGAATAATTAAAACGTAATACTCCCCTAATTGAAGAATAAACTCTCTTTAGCAGAGCGTCAAGATCGTGCTGATAACGTGTTGTAGGCATAATTTACTGAACAATTATGGAGGCCTAGAGAGAGAGGGAGGTGCGGCATATAGAGAGAAGATGAGAGAGATGTGTAATTGTGAGGTGTGTTTTATTCACCCCATTGTGCCTCTATTTATAGTAGTAGAAAGGGCAAACCCTTTCCCATAAGGATTATAATACTTAATAAGTAATCTACTCCTAATAGGAATATAAGATACATTCCTAATCTACTAGGATTTACACAATCACATTCCTATACTAAATAGGACTGCAACATGTTACTATTTATGTACAGTATTTTTACTATTTATTTGTAAAAAAATTGTAAAGTGAATAATGTTCTCTTTGCTTATAAAATGAATGGGAAGACTCACGGAAGAAGAGAGAGGAAAGGAAGAGGAAGAAAGAAAGGAATAGAGAAAAGAGAGGAAGAAGAGAGGAAAAAATAGAGAGTTATCTTTGTACTCCACTCCTACTATTCAAAATTTCAATGAAAGCACTACTGTTGCTCTAAGGATGTACTCCAGTCACACAGACTGTAGAGGAACCTCGTAAATTTTGTGTCTTGCTTATTTATTCCACTGCATACACTGTCGATTTTACAACAATTTCCTCTCTTTTTTCCATCTAGATTAGTAAATTAAGAGAAAAAATATTTAATAAACTTTTATTAATAACAAGGACAAAAACAAGAGATAGTTGTAGTATTGTATGTAAATTGAAGTAAGGCGGCGGTGACAGTATCGTAAATAAGTTAAAATTTGACGGTTGTACTGTATCACATAAAAATTAAAGTTTAACGGCAGTATCGTAAATAAGTTAAACTTTGGACGTGATTACTTCTTCATAATTGAGTATTTCTTAATAAATATTGATTGTTTCATAAGAAACAGTTGTTTGTGCCACCAAACTTCAACTTATTTATGATCTGGCTCCTAAACCCAAACTTCGACTTATTTACAATACTATCACCGCCTAGTATTAATAAAATTTCATTAAAAACAATTAGTTTTGTTAGACCCTTTTCATTATTTAATTTTTTAACTTTTCTATATATATATTTTTAGTTTAAAAATCAGTACACGTGTCAATCAATGACAGGATCCTTGTACTTTATAAAGCTACATGGAGTTCAAGTTAGACGAGGGAGTAGGCCCTGCGCTTGCCATGTCAGGAGTTAACAAACAAATTGACAGACAAAAAGAGGTCTGATATTGCAACAAATTTGTAAGTTGAGATGTCATATTGCAATCTGCAAAAAATAAGGTATGAATTTGTAATTTGATCTAAAATTGACATGGTAAAATATAGTTTACCCATAATTTTAAATTCTCTCAAAACTTGTAACAAAATTATCCACACAATCAAAGACAAAAACCACTAAAACAGCTTTACAGGTTGATACACGATTTGCAAAACTTTTCCACTTACTTAGTTTAAATTGTGTCCTTAATTGTTAAAAAAAATATTAACAAAGATTTACATGTCATCTAAAATTTCCTAGAACTCTATGTTTTTTTTTTTGGGTCAAACGATAGATTTTATTAGGGTAAATTACACCATAACTCCTCAAGTTTGAGGTCTATTACAACCCCATACAACATCTTTAAAATATTTCACTTTCATACCTTAAGTACTATTTTATTTCAATTTCATACAGCCGTTACATTTTCCATCCATTGAACCGTTAAGTGCTGACGTGGCCGCCACATATATGCCACGTGGCCGCCACATATATGCCACGTGGCTGCCAAATGTCTGCCATGTGGCAAATAAAAATAATTTTTTATTTAAAAAACCTAAATTTTCTCAACCAAAAAAAAAATTGGGTAAATTACACCATACCCCCTCAGTTTTGAGGTCTATTACAACTTCATACAACATCTTTAAAATATTTCACTTTTATACATCCAGTACCATTTTATTTCAAAATAACATCTCCGTTAGATTTTCCATCCACTGGTCTGTTAAATGTTGACGTGGCTGCCACATTTGTGCTGATGTGGCTGCCACGTGACAATTTTTTTTTAAATATTTTTAAAAACCTGAATCTTCTAAAAAAAAAAATTTTTTTTAAAAAAAAAAGCCTGAAATCGTCTTCCCCAACTCACCCCTTCTTCTATCCATCATCACCCCCCCCCCCAAAAATCCCACTCGAACCACCCCTCTCTCCCATCCCCCATCACCCACCCTCAAAAATTCAACCCGAGGTTAGATGGATCTACTACAAAATGGTACTAAATGTATGAAAGTGAAATGTTTTAAAGATGTTGTATGGAGTTGTAATAGACCTTAAACTTGAGGGGGTATGGTGTAATTTACCCTTTTTTTTTTTGGTTGAGAAAATTTGGGTTTTTTAAATTAAAAAAAATAAAAATTATTTTATTTGCCACGTGGCAGACATTTTGCAGCCGCGTGGCATATATGTGGCGGCCACGTCAGCACTTAACGGTTCAATGGATGGAAAATGTAACGGCTATATGAAATTGAAATAAAATAGTACTTGAGGTATGAAAGTGAAATGTTTTAAAGATGTTGTATGGGGTTGTAATAGACCTCAAACCTGAGGGGCTATGGTGTAATTTACCCATTTTATTAAATGTTAGATTAGCCACCGACGGAATTTAAAACTCACGTCGTCATGAAAAAGCTCAACAGGTTTCCACCACTGTAGTAAAAGGTCACTTGCATAAAACCATGTCATTAAAATTCAATATATTGTCATTTAGTACTACGGTCTAGTGGTATAATGAAGCTCAGTTAACACCCTTCTTTTTTAGTGTAGATAATATCGTTTGTTAAAAAAAATTCAATACATTTAATTTGGGGGAAAATGAGTAAGAGAATAATCGTTAGAGAAAAAAAATAACCCATCATATGTCGTGAAATTTTCATATAATTTGCAGTGAACAATCCATAATGTTCGCTAGCAGTAACCCACAAAATTTAAAGAAAGAAAAATTTATGAAAAAAATAATAATCCAAGCGTGAATAAGGCAACTAAGAAACCACATTGGATTCTGCCAGAAGCCATAATGTCAAGCCTGACTGCCAGGTGAGTAATAGCGAAGTCAGGATTTTTCAGGAGGAGGGGCGAACTTAAAAGAATGCAAGGTTAAAGAAAAATGGCAACTAAATCTTTTTATAAAGTAATGTCTTCCATAATTAATCAATACAAACAAATTACAATTGTTGCCGGCGAGGTTTCATGTCATGAAAAGGTCGCATAATAGGCTCATTATCAATAAAAGCAAATACATCTTTCTCAATGTAAACAAACATACTACCACTCAACCAAAAAAATAAATAAAAGCAGTTTCTCACTAATCATTAGATATTAATATTTTCAAGATCATGGAAGGCAAGCTTAAATCCAGTCCCCTAGTGTGGAATCAAAGAGATAGAGTGTAAACATTGGTCATTATAACCTTTAAAGCAAGTGGAACTTACATGCATAGTGTGTGTCTTTCCACTACTTGTCACACCATAAGCCAAAACAGTACCTGCATTTTCAATACTCAAGCCGCAAGAAATGGAAAATTAACAAGAGAATTGAACGTAACTTAATTGATCTGTTTTCAACTAAAGCTAATAGAATTTCCACCACCATCGACATTTCATTATATAAGTTATACATATTCTTACAGAAACAATATCAACGTTTCTCATTAGGCATTAACGAATTCTCCATTTGTAGTCTACAAGAGAAGTATGTCATACTATTGACACCTTCCATGGCAGCTTTGACAACAGTTTTAGTGGCAACTTCGTACACCTCTTGCGAATTGGCATGTTGTCCAAAAACTCTATCTGCCACAACAAAACCATCCCCAAATCCAATTAGTTTTCAAAACCCTGTAACTACGTTAAATGCAGATTAATTCCAAACACATTTTCTTTTGCATTTTCCATGAACTAACCGAAATTAACTCCACATCAAAATTTCCAAATTCAAAATAACAATATATACTAACTAATATATTACCAAATGCATAGGCTGAAGCTGGATTATACTCATTCCTCACAATCTTATCGCCGTTTGCGTACCAAGTGACCTCATCCTCTCTCTGAAGTGAGCCTATGAGACTGTGAGAGTGAGTGTGAGAGTAAACGGCGGCTCGGCTGGAGTGAGCCTGTGAGATGGCTCTGTTTCGTTTCGTCCGTTGGCTGCTGGGTTTAGGGGGCAGCTTTGCTGCTCTCTGTGTGTAATTGGCCGTTTTGGCCTAGATTTAAAACAAAACAGAAATGTTCCTCTCTGCTGCTGTGCAGCAGAACCAGTTCGAAGGAACATAGACAAGGAGTGGAGCTGCGGAGGGGCTGGGTTTTCCAGTGGGAGGGGAGGGGCTAAACCTACGCTGGGGTTGTGTTTTCCGGCAAAGGGAGTGGCAGCCGCTACTCCTCGCCCTCACGTGGCTTCTCCACTACAGGTAAGGATCTGTAAATCTTCAAATCGTGTCTATTTATCGTACATCATGTGGTTAGAAATTATTTTAAATATTTATATTTAAAATTAAATATGAATAGTATCTAACAAAAATTATATGCATGATATATGATAAACGAACACAATTTGATCTGTTGAGGATCCTCATTTGAACCACAAAAGAGTGCACACCTAGGCTCTCATATGAAGTAGCCTCACTTCCACAATTATAATCATATAAGTGAGTCCATCAACTGCACATTACAATCTTGCACACTACCAACAAGGGTTATGACACTTTCATCCTCTTACGTTACATAATTTGTACTATCAACGCCTCAGAAAATGACTTAAAAAATTTGACAATTGAGCATTACCTGGAGACCTGGCATTCGTGTCGTGTTTCCTGTGTTTGTGTCATTTTCGTGTCATACCCGATATCTTAACGGGTCGTGACGTGTAACACCCGTTAAAATAAACAGGTAAAATGACCCGACTCGAAATCGACCCGATCATATAAACAGGTAATATGAGCCGATCCGTTACCCGTTAAGAAAAATATATTTTAAACCAATAAATAATCAAACGAAAAACATAATACTAAATAAGTATATACATACCATATTGTCACATTCAAAACATAAAAACACATTTGTCTTTCAAGTATTACATATTTACATACCCAAAATAAGAGCATAATAAAAAATAAAATAAAAACATTAGAACATTACAAAATATCAAATGTTCAAAAGATTTGCAAAATTAAGGGAGTTATGTTTCAAGGTTTTGAACCTTACACATTTTCTTACAGTCAAACTCTTCAATTTTCATCAATCACCATGGAAAATGGTATTGAAACTTTAGCTTGATATATTGTCTTCAAGAGTTATATTGATGATATTTTCAGTGATGCTTTCTACATTAGAACTCTCTTCTCATTTATTCTATGGTAAAGTCTTTAATAGTTTTTTAATTAATGCAGAAGTGTGAAAAATACAGAAAAAAATATATAAACACTCGTAATGACAAACTTCACAACTTTCATGAAGGGCTTAACTTTGAAATGTGCCACTATAATCATATAAATCATAGATCAAAATTTAACCGTCGATTGTTGTTTACATTTTTACTTCATTTTTCTCACCAAATTTTATTTTATTTTATAGATTTTCTTTTTTGAAAACATAATCTATTAGAGGATACAAGAAGATGAATGGTTCGGATCATTGATATTATGTTCAGAGTTTTATTGTTAGTAAAAATATTACTTGGTGTTTATAAAGTCTTTACAAACTATATAACATTGACTCATATTTCAATTAACCGTAAATATCAGAACGTGATATCAAAGATCCGAACCGTTCATCTTTCTACATCCCCCAGAAGATCATGTTTTCAAAAAAGAAAATTTTGAAAATGAAATTCAATATAAAGAATAAAGTCCAAACGACAATGGACGGTTAAATACAAATTTAAGGTTTATAGATTATAGTGTTGGATTTCGAAGTTGACCCCTTCACAAAAGTTATAAAGCTTGTCACTACGAGTGATTGTATATATATTTTTTACATTTCTTACACTTCTACAATAATTATTATTCATTTTATTGCTTTTACACTCAAAATAAAAAAACACTATTCATGACAGTTTGGAGGGTTTTAAAATTCTAAACGATAATCTAATGGCACGTTTACGTACCCATAATAAGAATCAATTTATGGAATTGGATTCCAATTACGGGATACACCTTTGTTTATGTAATCTTGGGGAATAAAAAAACATGTGGGGTCCACACGCATTAAGGAATCCAACTCCTAATTTTGGAGGAATTGGACTCTTTACATGAGGGAGGTATTTCAATTCCTTGACACTTGTAGCGTGTTTACGTATCCGTAATCGGAATGAGAATGGGGAATTGAATTCCGATTACGGAGTACTCCGGTGTTTACTAAACATGGAGGAATCAAAAAAGCAGTGGGGCCCACACAAATTTTGGAATTCAATTCCTTGTATTGGTGGAATTGGATTCCCTAGATATAGGTGGTAATCCAATTCCTCCTTGTTTGGGTAATCGGAATGATAGTTTTGTTTCCTTTATGCCCTCACTTACTTTTTTTATTTCCAAGAATATCCTTTATAAACCCCTTAAAGTATATAAAATATTTGATTTGGAACAAGGGCATTTTAGTAATCATATTGGTTTATATTCCGATTCTGCTAAATTAGTGAACAGCTTTATGGAATTCTATTCCGATTCCACAACATTTAAGTAAACAGCTTCAACAGGAATCCGATTCTGACTCCTCCTCATTCCAATTCCTCCTCAATTCAATTCCTCTTATCTTCATTACCGTTACGTAAACGCGCCATTGAGGAATCCGGAATGGATTTCTTCTACCAATTATGCCTTCACTTGTTTTTAATTATCCCAACATTGCCCTTCATTTGACACTCATTATGCCATCTTTTAATAAATAAATAAAACTATTTATATATTTTTATATAGATGAATTTTATTATATAAATTTAATTTAGAATTTAATTTAATTAATTACTATGAAAATAATTTATTTATGTAAGGGCAATATAGTAATCAACCTAGTTTTCATTCCGATTAAAGTGAATTAGTAAACAACTTATATTGTGACGACCCGTCCCGACATATATTAAATATTATTGGTGAAATGACGGAATTACCCCTCCGGGGAAATTAGTACGTGTGTTGTGTGTGTGTGTTTATTGGACCACACACATTATTTGTTTTCACACCCACCGACACCTACACTGTTTCTCTCTCTCCTCAGTCTCTCTCTCTCTCTCCTCCCTCGACAGACTCTCTCTCCCTCGCCCAGAAACCGTACGGCCAAGGCCAAGATTGGCCAAAACTTCACAGATCGAACCATCCATCACCACCATTCGACTCCTGAGCCTCCTACGAGTACGTTGACACCCATTTCAGGTAAGGTTTCGTTCGTTTTCACGCCGTTCTCTCGATGTACGGTTTTGGCACTGTTCATGAACTTTTCATACGTTGTGTTTTAGGCAAAACTAAGCTCACCACGAGTCTTAGAAGGTCCCAAGGAAGCTCGGAGACGTTCGTTGGCTAAGCGTTGACGTCGGGATCGTCGAGAACGGAGGTGGCCGGTTTTGGAGAATTTCCCGACGAGAATCTCGTTGGTTTTCGAGGTTTCTGAAGGTATAGACTTATTCTACCCTTAATTTAGAGCACATAGGAAGAAAAATGAGAGAAAATG
The DNA here is from genome assembly GCA_963580275.1 of Crataegus laevigata. Classification (NCBI taxonomy): domain Eukaryota; kingdom Viridiplantae; phylum Streptophyta; class Magnoliopsida; order Rosales; family Rosaceae; genus Crataegus; species Crataegus laevigata. The sequence goes on from OY756947.1 coordinate 6,301,144, forward strand.
GTGATGAAATGGCCGAGAAAAATGGAGTTGCAGGTTTCCGGCGGCCGGTGGCCGGCGCCGGCGAGAGCTCCGGCGAGCTCGAGGAAGAAGGCGCGTGGCGCGTACGCGCCTGCGCGTGGGGGGCGCGTAGCCCCGTGCCTGTGCTGGCGCGTGGGGGCGCGTGAGACTCCAAAAAAATTATTTTAAAAATATAGCGACGCTCGTGACGTCGAGTAGGTCGCGTTGGTATATTCGTATGCCAAAATTGAGCTATGTATGAGAAGTTAATTTCGTAGTTACGTGTATGTGCTTAAATGACGTATTTATAGTAATTTCTCATATAGGTGAGACATACACCGAGGACGAGCGTAGCCAGGCTAGACGCGGGGGCTACGACCCGGCGACCTATCAGTGAGTGGGCAGTTTTTACCGTATTTCCTATATTTTATTATTATTTATCCCAGAATGAAATAAATGAATGTTTATGAAAGTTTTATGCCATGCAAAGTATTTATATATTATTTTTATGCATTAATGATTGCATATTCGCATGTTGGTGCGGCGGACGCACAGGTAAGTGCCAGGTGAGTGCATGCATTAATGAGAATCGATAAACTAGCATTGATGAAATGATTATGAGACAAATATGCGGCCGAGAGCCGAGATGACTATGAGATATACAGGCAGCCGAGGGCTGAGACGATTATGAGACATATATGCGGCCGAGAGCCGAGATGAGTATGAGACATACAGGCAGCCGAGGGCTGAGACGGTTATGAGACAAATATGCGGCCGAGAGCCGAGATGACTATGAGATATACAGGCAGCCGAGGGCTGAGACGATTATGAGACATATATGCGGCCGAGAGCCGAGATGAGTATGAGATTTATATGCAGCCGAGGGCTGAGATTGATTTACCTGACATTTAATCGCATCATTAGTTTTGATGGAATTTCCGTTTTGAATATTTTGGCATGGCATACATACTCTTTCTGCATGATTTTGGAAATCTTCGTATATTGAGTATATATTTTGATTCTGGGAAATTATACGGGTTTTACGGTGAGGGGCTATACGTTTGAATAAAGAATGGTTTGAAAAAGGAATTGTTTTACTGACCCACTCAGTTTTGTTTTTCGCCCCTCCAGGTTCTAGGTAGCGAGAGTTACGAGTTTGGCACTTCGAGGACTCCCGGCTTTCTGACAGCTTTACTTATATGTATGTCACCGAGGGTGTAACTAAACCCTTTTTCTTTATGCTTGACTGCAGTTAAACTTAGAACGCTCTGATTATGTATAAGTATTGTTTTATGCATCTAGTACACTATCGTACCTAGGTTGCTAGTGGTTCTGGTTTTAATTAATTCGTTCTTAGTTTTCGATCCTAGCTTCCGCACATCGCACATGGCTACGTCACACTCACGTGACGGCCAGCACGCCCCATTCTCGGGTGCGGGCGTGTCAGTTTGGTATCAGAGCGCTAGGTTGCAGTCTTGCATGTTTTGTGAAAATATTAATGACTTGATGTCTTTTGTCAGAACTATGCCGCCTCGTCGTGAGCCTCGTCGTCCTTCTGAGCCTATGTTCCCCAATATTGCTCAGCTAGGGGAAGCTATTGCTCATGCATTTCAGAGTATTATCCGTCCTCCTCCTCCCCCTCCTCAGAGGACACCCTTGGAGTCAGTTCATAACTTAAAGATTAACTCATTAGACGGGAGTGAAGGGCCTGAGGGTTCTGAGAAATGGTTCATGCATCTCGAAAAGACTTTCGAAATTCTGACGAGTCAGGGGAATTTACAGCCGAATAAGTGGGTGGAGACGACAAAATGGTTTTTGACCAAGGAACCAGCTTCGTGGTGGATTGAGTTATCTAAGCCCATGCCTGAGGAGCAGGCAAACGATTGGGGGGTATTTAAGGAACTGTTCTACCGAAGGTTTATTCCTCCAGCCTACATCGATAGAAAGAAACAGGAGTTTACCAATCTCAAACAGAAGAATTTGGGTGCTAATGACTATTACCGTACCTTCACTGATCTTTCGCGCTATCACCCGGATGTTGCCGCCAATCAGGAAGAGATGTTGCGCCGATTCAAGTTGGGTACCAAGAAAAAATGGCGTACGATTGCTACCGGGTTTCAGTGCACCACTTACCACGAGTTTTATGAGATATTGCTTCGGATCGAGGATTCGGAGAACATGCCGAGTGATAGTGATGGGGAGAAGGACACCAGTCAGGGTAAGAATAATAAGGGCAAAGGCCCGTATGTTCAGGGGCCCCGGCAGACTCAGAACTTCAAACGCAGTGGGGCCAGTTCTAGCTCCTCGAGTGGAGGTTTTAGTTCCACCGGGCAGAGAGGTGGAGGCCGATTCTTCGGTGGTGCCAGAGGTCAGAGGCAAGGGAACTCTGGGAGGACTCCTTTGTGCCGTCAGTGCAACAATCGACATTTCGGCGAGTGTCGGCGGGGTACTACGGGATGCTATACTTGTGGTCAGGATGGACACCTGGCGAAGAATTGTCCTCAGGGCCAGCAGAGGTCCCAGCAGAGGCCCCAGCAGCCTGCCTTACCGCCGCCAGCACCGATTCAGCAGCAGTTTTCTGGTCCGAGCGGTTATGCTCAGAGCAGTCGTGGTGGAACCTTTCATTACTCGGGGGATCCTATTCCGTATTCTTCAGACCAGTACCAGCCTCAGTACCCCATGGATCCTTACCACCAGAGTGGATATAGCCAGTATTCCGGAGGGTATATGCCTCCTCCGCAGCAGTACTCAGGTGGGTATCAGCCCCAGCAGCAGTTTACGACAGGTAGCTCTCAGTGGTATTCGGGGGGACAGCCCCAGCAGTTGGATACTACCTCTAGTGGTGTTGGATCGTCGAGGCAGACTGGATCGTCGAATCAAGGACGAAACTCACAGGGCCGTGGGATGCACGCAAACCGAGGTCGTGGGGGACGTCAACAGACCCAGGGTCGTATCCATAACCTATCACTTCAGGACGCGCAAAACAACCCGGATCTGATTATGGGTACGTTGAATGTTCTCGGTCATTATGCTAGAGTCTTGATTGATTGTGGTGCTACTCACTCAGTTATTTCTCATACATTTGCTCAATTAACTCAACCTCAATTTTCACCCCTGGGGTATGAATTGGAGTTTGCTATGCCAAGAGGGGAAAAGTGTTACGTAGATTATGTATATCCAGAATGTCCCGTGATAGTGGAGAACGTGGTTATGCCTGCTAACCTCACTCCGCTAGATATCGTCGACTTTGATGTCATTCTTGGCACTGATTGGTTGCACTACAATCGTGCCAAGATTGATTGTTACGGGAAATCAGTAACTTTTCATCGTCCTGGATTACCGGAGATAACTTTCGTTGGTGAGCGCAGCGGAGTTAGACATGGCGTTATTTCGGCTGTGAGAGCCAAGAAGTTGCTGACGAAGGGTTGTCAGGGATATCTAGCTCATGTGGTACTTAATGACGACGTTCCTACAAGCTTGGAGGACGTTCGAGTGGTTAGGCACTTCGCCGACGTATTCCCTGATGATTTACCTGGATTGCCGCCAGATCGTGACGTGGAATTTACGATTGATTTGTTGCCAGGTACTAATCCTATCTCGTTGACTCCATATCGAATGGCACCTGCCGAGTTACGAGAATTGAAGATTCAGTTGCAGGAGTTACTTGAGAAGGGGTTCATTCAGCCCAGTACTTCACCTTGGGGAGCCCCAGTTCTATTTGTCCGGAAGAAGGATGGTACCTTGAGATTGTGTATCGACTACAGGCAGTTGAATCGGGCGACTATTAAGAACCGTTATCCGTTGCCACGTATCGATGATCTTTTCGATCAGCTACGAGGTGCCTGTGTGTTCTCGAAGATCGACTTGAGGTCAGGCTACTATCAGTTGAAAATCAGTATTAACGATGTTCCTAAGACTGCCTTTAGGACTCGTTATGGGCACTATGAATTTCTGGTTATGCCATTTGGTTTGACTAATGCACCAGCTGCTTTCATGGGATTGATGAACAAGGTGTTCCAACCGTATCTGGATAAGTTCGTTATTGTCTTCATCGACGATATCTTGGTGTATTCTAAGTCAAGGGCTGACCATACTCGACATTTATCGTTGGTATTGAAGAAGCTGAGAGAACACCGATTATATGCTAAGTTCAGCAAATGCCAGTTTTGGTTGGACGAAGTAGCATTTCTGGGTCATGTTGTGTCAGCTCAGGGTATTCAGGTCGACCCTCAGAAGATAACTGCAGTGGAGAATTGGGAACAGCCACGAACCGTCACCGAGGTTAGGAGTTTCCTTGGGTTGGCAGGTTACTATCGGCGGTTCGTTAAAGACTTCTCGATTATGGCGCTACCGCTGACGAAGTTGACCAGGAAGGACGTTAAGTTCGAGTGGGATGGTGATTGTGAACGGAGTTTTCAGCAGTTGAAGCATTGTCTCACTCACGCTCCTGTCTTGACGCTTCCTGACGATGGTGGTAATTTCGAGATCTATTGTGATGCTTCGTTGAATGGCCTAGGTTGTGTCCTGATGCAGCATGGTAGGGTGATTGCTTATGCCTCACGTCAGTTGAAACCTCATGAGAAGAATTACCCTACCCACGACCTGGAGTTGGCTGCCATCATCTTCGCTTTGAAGATTTGGAGACATTATCTTTATGGTGAGAAATGCAGGATCTTCTCAGACCATAAGAGTCTCCAGTACATTTTTACCCAGAGGGAGTTGAATCTGCGCCAGCGTCGATGGATTGAGTTACTGAGCGACTACGATTGCACGATTGAGTATCATCCTGGTCGTGCAAACGTGGTAGCTGACGCTCTTAGCAGGAAATCCCAGGGCAGAATTAATACTTTCCATGCGAGCCGAGTTCCTCTTCTTACTGAGCTGAGATCTACTGAAGTACAGCTAGAGATTGATAATTCCAGAGCCGTAGAACGAGAAGAAGCTTTGCTTGCCAGCTTTCGAGTTAGGCCAATCCTGATTGACAGGATACTTGAGATTCAGGCGAACGACGACGAAATTCAAGAACTTGTTCAGTTGAGGAATGATGGTAAGAAGAAAGACCTGCGAATCAGAGAATCTGATGGTATGCTTATGCAGGGAAACAGGATGTACGTGCCGAATAATGCCGAGTTAAAGAAAGATATCCTAGATGAGGCGCATATTTCAGCTTATGCGATGCATCCGGGAGGCACGAAGATGTACCATACCATTCGACCGTTCTACTATTGGCCGGGTATGAAGAGGGAAATCGCTGAGTATATAAGCAGATGCATCATATGTCAGCAAGTCAAAGCCGAGAGGAAGAAGCCGTTTGGGTTGATGCAACCCCTACCCATTCCGCAGTGGAAGTGGGACGATATCACTATGGATTTCGTGTACAAGCTTCCTCGTACTCAGAACGGATATGATGGAGTTTGGGTGATTGTCGACCGACTCACGAAGTCAGCACATTTTATTCCGGTCAGGGAAAAGTTTTCGTTGGATCGGTTGGCCGAGCTATTTTTATCGAAGATCGTGAAGTATCATGGTGTTCCAACGAGTATTGTCTCTGATCGCGATCCTCGATTCACCTCTAAGTTCTGGACTGCCTTCCAGGAAGCATTGGGTACGAGACTGTTGTACAGTACGGCTTATCATCCTCAGACGGATGGTCAATCAGAGAGAACTATTCAGACTTTGGAGGATATGCTGAGATCCTCAGTTTTGCAGTTTGGCGACTCATGGTATCGGCGCTTGGATTTGATGGAGTTCGCTTATAATAACAGCTTTCATTCTAGCATCGGAATGGCACCGTTCGAGGCACTTTATGGGAAACCATGTCGTACACCCCTATGTTGGTCAGAGGTTGGCGAAAGAGTTTTAGTGGGCCCTGAGATAGTAGAGGAGACTACTCAGAATGTTCAGGTTATTAAGGCTAATCTGAAAACCGCCCAAGATCGCCAGAAGAGTTTAGCGGATAGGCATGCTACTGACCGAGTGTATAACGTCGACGATTGGGTATTTCTCAAGTTATCGCCTTGGAAGGGTGTGGTTCGATTTGGGAAGAAGGGTAAGCTAAGTCCTAGGTACATTGGACCTTATCGGATCACCGAGCGAGTCGGTGCTGTAGCTTACAGGCTTGAGTTGCCGTCGGAGTTATCCAGAGTCCATAATGTATTTCATGTTTCGATGCTTCGACATTATGTTTCTGATCCATCACATGTGATCCCTCATCAACCTTTGGAGATCAGTTCTGATTTGACTTATGATGAGGAACCAGTGACGATACTTGATTGGAAAGACAAGGAACTCAGGAACAAGACTGTACGTTTAGTGAAGGTTTTGTGGAGGAACCACTCAGCGGAGGAAGCTACCTGGGAAACTGAGGACAGGATGAGAGAGAGGTATCCGAGGTTATTCTATGAGTATTAGTATGTTTATGCGTTGTATGAAATTTCGGGACGAAATTTTTGTAAGGTGGGTAGATTGTGACGACCCGTCCCGACATATATTAAATATTATTGGTGAAATGACGGAATTACCCCTCCGGGGAAATTAGTACGTGTGTTGTGTGTGTGTGTTTATTGGACCACACACATTATTTGTTTTCACACCCACCGACACCTACACTGTTTCTCTCTCTCCTCAGTCTCTCTCTCTCTCTCCTCCCTCGACAGACTCTCTCTCCCTCGCCCAGAAACCGTACGGCCAAGGCCAAGATTGGCCAAAACTTCACAGATCGAACCATCCATCACCACCATTCGACTCCTGAGCCTCCTACGAGTACGTTGACACCCATTTCAGGTAAGGTTTCGTTCGTTTTCACGCCGTTCTCTCGATGTACGGTTTTGGCACTGTTCATGAACTTTTCATACGTTGTGTTTTAGGCAAAACTAAGCTCACCACGAGTCTTAGAAGGTCCCAAGGAAGCTCGGAGACGTTCGTTGGCTAAGCGTTGACGTCGGGATCGTCGAGAACGGAGGTGGCCGGTTTTGGAGAATTTCCCGACGAGAATCTCGTTGGTTTTCGAGGTTTCTGAAGGTATAGACTTATTCTACCCTTAATTTAGAGCACATAGGAAGAAAAATGAGAGAAAATGGTGATGAAATGGCCGAGAAAAATGGAGTTGCAGGTTTCCGGCGGCCGGTGGCCGGCGCCGGCGAGAGCTCCGGCGAGCTCGAGGAAGAAGGCGCGTGGCGCGTACGCGCCTGCGCGTGGGGGGCGCGTAGCCCCGTGCCTGTGCTGGCGCGTGGGGGCGCGTGAGACTCCAAAAAAATTATTTTAAAAATATAGCGACGCTCGTGACGTCGAGTAGGTCGCGTTGGTATATTCGTATGCCAAAATTGAGCTATGTATGAGAAGTTAATTTCGTAGTTACGTGTATGTGCTTAAATGACGTATTTATAGTAATTTCTCATATAGGTGAGACATACACCGAGGACGAGCGTAGCCAGGCTAGACGCGGGGGCTACGACCCGGCGACCTATCAGTGAGTGGGCAGTTTTTACCGTATTTCCTATATTTTATTATTATTTATCCCAGAATGAAATAAATGAATGTTTATGAAAGTTTTATGCCATGCAAAGTATTTATATATTATTTTTATGCATTAATGATTGCATATTCGCATGTTGGTGCGGCGGACGCACAGGTAAGTGCCAGGTGAGTGCATGCATTAATGAGAATCGATAAACTAGCATTGATGAAATGATTATGAGACAAATATGCGGCCGAGAGCCGAGATGACTATGAGATATACAGGCAGCCGAGGGCTGAGACGATTATGAGACATATATGCGGCCGAGAGCCGAGATGAGTATGAGACATACAGGCAGCCGAGGGCTGAGACGGTTATGAGACAAATATGCGGCCGAGAGCCGAGATGACTATGAGATATACAGGCAGCCGAGGGCTGAGACGATTATGAGACATATATGCGGCCGAGAGCCGAGATGAGTATGAGATTTATATGCAGCCGAGGGCTGAGATTGATTTACCTGACATTTAATCGCATCATTAGTTTTGATGGAATTTCCGTTTTGAATATTTTGGCATGGCATACATACTCTTTCTGCATGATTTTGGAAATCTTCGTATATTGAGTATATATTTTGATTCTGGGAAATTATACGGGTTTTACGGTGAGGGGCTATACGTTTGAATAAAGAATGGTTTGAAAAAGGAATTGTTTTACTGACCCACTCAGTTTTGTTTTTCGCCCCTCCAGGTTCTAGGTAGCGAGAGTTACGAGTTTGGCACTTCGAGGACTCCCGGCTTTCTGACAGCTTTACTTATATGTATGTCACCGAGGGTGTAACTAAACCCTTTTTCTTTATGCTTGACTGCAGTTAAACTTAGAACGCTCTGATTATGTATAAGTATTGTTTTATGCATCTAGTACACTATCGTACCTAGGTTGCTAGTGGTTCTGGTTTTAATTAATTCGTTCTTAGTTTTCGATCCTAGCTTCCGCACATCGCACATGGCTACGTCACACTCACGTGACGGCCAGCACGCCCCATTCTCGGGTGCGGGCGTGTCATATATGGTCTCAACATCATTTCTACTCTGATTCTAGACAGTTTTAGTAAACAACTTCAATAGGAATCTGATTCTAATTCCACCTTTATTTCAATTCCTCCTCAATTCAATTCTTCTTAATTTGATTACGAACTAGTAAACGCGCCATAAGTGTAATCATTGTCTACTCGTAGATAATGATGAATCATGAGTGTTTATATATTCTTTTACATTTTTCATACTTGTAGGGATGTCTTATTGCCTATACTAATACTATACTAGTTGATTTTAACTTTGGACAACAACATGTTAAGTAAAATTTATCCTATTAATAATAATAAGAAACTCTCATAATAAAAATAAGGGTAAATTACAAAAAACTACCTCAACTATTGGTGTCAAGACACTTTCATACCTGATCTTTTAAAAGTGACAATGTCATACCTCATCTTACAAATTTGTGACAATGTCATACATTCCGTTAGTTTTGCGTTAATTTTTCAGTTAGACGCTGACGTGGCTTGATTTGGGACCCATTTTCTATTAAAAAATTATTTAATATTTTTTTAAATATTAAAAAGTAAAAAAAAAAAAAAAAAGTTGTCCCTGCTCTTCCCCCCCACCCCCCCCCCCCCCGCGGCGCGCGCTCGGAGCAACAGCAACCCAGTTCTTTTTTTTTTTTTCCTTTCTTCTTCTCCTCCTCCTTCTTCCTCCTCTTCCTTCTTCTTCTTCTCTGTCCGCGCAGAGAACCCAGATTTGGGTTTTTTTTCCTTTCTTCTTCTTATTCTCTGTCCACACAGAGAACCCAGATTTGGGTTACTCTCCTTCCTCCTCCTTTTCTTCTTTGTTCGCGCGACAGATTTGGGGTTTTTTTTTTCCTTTCTTCTTCTTCTTCCTCCTCCTCATCCTCCTTCCTCTTCTTCCTTTTTCTTCTTCTTTCTGCAGGAAGATGGGAAGAGAGAGAGAGAGAGTCGACTGACACAGTTTTTTTTTCTTTAACTTTTTTTATTATTTTAATATTTTTAAAAATATTATAAAAAATTTAGTTTTTAATAATAATTTACTAATTTTTTAATAAAAAGTGGGTCCCGAATCAAGCCACGTCAGCATTTAACTGAAAAAATTAACGGCCAAGTAACGGAAGGTATGACATTGTCACAAATTCGTAAGATGAGGTATGACATTGTCACTTTTAAAAGATCAGGTATTAAAGTGTCGTGACACCAATAGTTGAGGTAGTTTTTTGTCATTTACTCTAAAAATAAATAAAACTTAATTTTTTAAACTTATATAGAATAATAATACAAAAATATATATTTAATATAAAATATACTAATATATACAATATGTGTGGTGACCCGTCCCTAATTTTCCTATGTAAATTCTCCCCGCATGTGTATATTGGTAATTATGCCCTTATCGTTGAGTGACGTGGACGCGTTATATTAATTTTATTTCGTTCACGCTTTAGTATTCTAATTTTACTCACACGTACAGATTTACCAGTGCTTGAAACACTGTGTATATTTTTAGAAAATATTCTCTCTTCTTTAATAAGGGGATCCGTGTCCCCCTCAACCAACCCACTCAACCTTTTTTTCCCTGAAATCCTATCCTCCATCCATAACAATTCATCATTCCTTATTCCATTAACATTCAATCATAACGAAAACAAAATAATACAACTCTCTCTCACTCCCGCTTCTCTCAAGCTCTCAGTCACACTCTCTCTCTTTCCTACCCTCGAACTCACTATCTCTCTATCATTTCCTTACAGACAAACTCGTAGACCACTCAAACCTTGAAGATCGAAGGATCCAAGGTTACCATTGGATTGCTTGGAACCTCACGAGTTCGTCGACATCAATTTCAGGTAAGAACTCGATCGTTTTCACGTCGAACTATTAACCTCCGACTTTAGTACTATTCATCAACTTTTAAATGATTGTGTTTTAAGGGAAACCAAGATCACCACGAGTCTTAGAACTCTCCTAGGAACCTCGGAGTGGTTCGTTTCAAGGAATTGGACGTCGGGATCGTAAGTTTCGAAGTTGGCCGGTTTTCGTGATTTTACTCCGACGAGATTTCGAAGGATTTGAAGCTCTAAAGAGGTAGAAACTTATTCTACATGTTGAAGGCTTCATTTTGATATAAATTGCGTGAAAAATGGATGAAAAACGACGAAGATATAAAGAATTGAAAAATTCCCAGTTTTCCGGTGACGGCGACGGTCGTCGGAGCTAGAGGTATAAGATGAGAGAATATTCCATTAAGTTTAACGGAATATTCTAACGGCGTTAAGTCACGCCGTTAAGTTTTATTAAAGGACAAACAGAATATTCATGACAGTGTTAATTGGCGCCGTCAGTATGCATGTCACGTGGCCGCGCGTGGGGACGCGTAGGTCCATGCCGTCACCTGCGCGTGGCGGCGCGTGGGTGATCGGAAAAATATTCTAAAAATATGTGTGTGTTCGTGACGTCGAGTAGATCAATTTAGTATATTTAAACCCTAGGTTTGAGCAAACGATAGGAGTTTTATTTAAACTTTTGTGTATGTGCTTTAATTAATTTGTTATAAATTATTTAAAATATAGGAGAAACATATCCCGAAGAATTTCAAGGCCAAGCTAGACTTGGGGGCTACGACCCAGCAACGTACTAGTGAGTGGGTAGTTTATTTTTATACCTATACGTAATTATAGTTTCCAAATCTTATAAAATGCTTTACTTTACGTATATGTTGCCAAGTAGTGGATAATTGAGATATAATTGTGATAAATGCTGCTATATGGTTGGGATATACTTGTTATGACATTCATACATATTTATATACATACTCATCTTGCTGCACCGGTGTTAGTACTCGCCCTAGGGCCAGGGCCAGTCCTTCATGTGTATGTTCAAATCGCACCGTTCGCTCATCTGGATCCAGGTTAGGTGCCAGTCCTGTCGGGTAGATTGCATTAGGCAATCCGACTTGTATGTGATGTGCTTCTGCACCAGTCTTCACGTGATCGTAGTACTTGAGCGCATTGATTACACCTAGTCCTGTTCGTGTTAGATTCTGTCTGTTCGAACTTGTGTGCCAGCATTAGATGGATGAGAATTTCATTACATTATTGTCTCATGATTATACCTCTACAACATTGACTTTATCATGATTTGGCGTACATATTGTCATTTATACTTGGCTATAGTATTGCGGATATATACATACTTACTCATAATGTACTTCTTATTAAAGGAAACTATATTTGTTTTACGGCGAGGGGTTAGTACATTCAAAACTAAAGGTTTTCGTATAAGTTTGTTTTGCTGACCCACTCAACTCTGTTTTTTGCCCCTCCCGCCTAAATAGCTGTTCTTCATGGCATTCAAGGAACCTTGACAGTTTCTGACATTAAGCTTCAGCTTCTGATGTATGAACTTATCACCGTGTGTAATAAGTGTACTTTAGTTGCTTGACTACTCTTCAGTAGTCGTCCTATCCTTAAGTTCTGAATAACTATAGTGGGCCACGCCCACGTTTGTGCACTCTATCACTATCCTATTTGAATTAGTTCTAGTTCGATTTGAATTTATGCACTTTTTACATCACTTACCCCATGGTTACGTCACTTCACAGTGATGGCCAGCATGCGTCGACCTTTCCGAGTCGGGGTGTGTCAATATGGCTATTGTATTTTATAATAAATTTTTTAGTAATTAAACTTTATTTTTCTTAATGGGTTACCCACGTGTATACCTATTAAGAATCCGTTGTTAACGTGTTCTTAACGGGTCACCCGATAATGACCCGATTAGTTATCGTGTTGACCCGAAACCCTTTATTTTTGTGTCGTTTTCGTGTCGTGTAAGAAACTGTCGAGTCTAATTACCTGGTCAACTAATGACTTTTTTTTATCCATATAAACTTAATCCTTGTTATCCTTGGCTTAATTCCCTTAGTTCTTTTTTAATTGTGGACATAAAAAATAGGGTGAAATGCCAATTTGGTTCTTGAATTATCACATCACTGAAAATTAGGTCCATAAACTATATTTTCAAAAAAAAAAATCAGTCATGGGATCATAAAAATTTACCAATTACATCCCTAATATTATATTTAAAGTTGCTATAATCAATTTTCCATCAGTTTAAATCTCGTTAACTGCATATGATACACCTTGGAGGGTAGATTGGTAGTTTTTCATAAAGAAATAGTGTATGAAGTTAACATTTGGAGGGTAAATTGATAATTTTACATAGAATAGTGTAAGTTAACTTTGGAGGGTAAATTACACATTATATTCCCAACCTATATGAAATGTTAAGGGCTTATAGGTGAAAAAATAACAATATTACTTTCTAACGTATGTCAAGTAACTTAAGTTGATGAACAATTGGATAAAATAACTTTAAATATAATAGAATGGATGAAATTAGCAATTTTTAAAATAAATTTAGAGACTTATTTTACTGAAAAATTAGTGTAAGGACTTAATTTTCACTGATCTGATAGTTCAAAGATTAAATCGGCACTTCACCCTAAAAAATATAAATTAATGTTTAACTTGAATTTCTATTAAGAAAAAATGAAACCTAAATTGGATGGAGCCCTTTTTCTCGGAACCAATTGTCATTGTGTTGACATGTCGCATGAGACTAATTTATTATTTTAATTAGCGATGAGACTGCACAGAGTGTCTATAAACTGGGCCTCCTAAAAATCTTTAGCTCAAAAATTATAAAATCAAACACGCCTCTTGGGTGTGTGATGACTAATCCTTTTTGGGCCTTCCTCCCAAATTTCTAGACCCTGTTCTTTGTTTTTTCATTTATCCATTATTTTACTTGATTGCTTGCTTATTGTCTTACATTTTTTTTTTGAGAAGGATTCTCTCCTCCTTTTTTTCCATACAATTTCATCATCTTTCTGTTTGTATGATCACAGTTAAATCACGTCAACATTTTATATTAATTTTTTTATAAAGATAATATGACAAAAAAACGTGGCTTAACCGTAATCACACAAACATGGAGAGGATGGAAGTGTATGGGAAAAAAAGAGGAGAGAATCCTCCTCCATTTTTTTGTTCAAAAAGGTGGAAATGAATGGCTAGGTCCCAAATAATCAAACCCAAAGGAATAAAGTTCTCGTTCGGCGTCTAGAATTGGATGGATTTCATAACTAATTAGATTCATGGAATTCTGAATGAAGAAATGGATGTCTAAGGTTAAAATTTTGCCAAAGTTGGGAGGGGAAAATGGTTGGTTATATTTAAAGAAACTTATTCCTTCAAATCCTCACAAAAAAAAATAAAAAATTGGTAGAGATAAGATTGACATAACTTCTCACTTTGATTCTTGAGATTTAACATCGATAGAAGTGGTCTCTCAAATTGTCGACCGTTAATCATTTTGGTCCTTATGTGATAAATCTTCGTTAATTGAGGATATTTTTGTCAAATCAACATATCCTTTTGAATTGGTGGTTTCTTCAATTTAACAGAGAGTTTTCACAGAATGACCAAAATAATTGATGGTGGACAATCTCAAAAACTACTTCAATCGATTTTAAATGTCAGGGATGAGAGTGAAGAGTTATGCCAATCTCATGGACCATTTTGATTAAAAATCCATATAAAAAATTATAACCTTAATTAACAAGAAAAAAAATATCACAAAGTCACAAATAGAGAACTAATTAAGAAAATAAAATTACAGAATAGTATAACATATCTACATTTAGAGAAGAAATTTTAATTCAGATCTACAATATATAGAAATACAGTCTAAAAAATTATATATAAACGGGCAAAAAAACATATAGAATCACCTAATATGAGATAATTAATTTAGATACGAGAGTAGAGATTGTTACCCAATGTTGGCTCGATGGCGTCGTCTTCTTTTTGGCCACCCACCCATCCAAAAGCCATTCATGGCCAGCAAAGAATCTATCGTAATAGACAGAAATTCTTCTCCTCCCCTTCCTTTTTCTCGCCCTTCTGCGAAGGGCATAGCATGTATTGATAGTTTCTAGATTTAAGGGTTGATGGTGACCATTTATGTTTTCTAATGATTAGTGATGTTATTGCCTCTTCCCCGTTTGGCATAGCATAGCGTATCAAATCTCGAGGTGATGACGGTAGCGGCATTAGAGCGTCGTCCAGTGGCCACCGCTGTCACCTTGAGATTTGATACGTTATGCTTTGCCAAATGAGATAGAGGCTATAGTATTACTAATCAATGGAAAAATAAATGATCACTATCAACCCCTATATTCAGAAACTATATATGTAACGAAACGTTCGGGTGGATATGTAATGGAGCCAACTTTTATAATTTTTTCATTACCCAGCTTTTATAATTTTATCATTATGCTTGGAATATTTTGTGACTTAATCCAAGTTCGTCACCCCTTTAAGGGGAGGGATTCCCTTTTTTTTTTTAAATGAAGACACGCTCCCCACCGTTGAATTTAACTTTAATGAGATTGTGTGGTTGAGATTATGTGGTCTGTGTTTTAATCTCAACCACACAATTTCATTAAAGCCAATCTAACGGTGGGGAGCGTGTCTCTATTTTTTTTTCAAAAAAATGGAGATTCCTCCCCTTAAGATGCTTGTATATACATTTGCTTTTCTTTTTGAAAAACATCGATGGTACGAGGAGGATTTTATTGATAATGAAAAAAGAAGTTACACCTAGCCGGTAGGAATTTCATATATTTGCTAAACTTTATTTATTCAAAATTTTCAAAATTTTTATTTATTTTTATATTTGCTAAACATTACTCCAAAAGAAAAAAGGCTCAGTTGTGGCGCACTCAAGAGAGGAGCCAGAAAATATTTTATGGGTGGGCTAGCTAAAAACTTATCCTAAAATCAAATGTTTTTTTTTGCTATATACGTATTGTATGCAAAAATTTATGTTTAACTTCTGTATTTGTATACTTAAAATTTGCCTGGCAGGAACTCAATAAGCTTCACAATGGTAAACTAACAAAATTACAATGAATCATCATGTCATATCCCGACCCGGGGCGGACCACTTTCCGGGCCCGCTTCACCACCGTAGCACGATATTGTCCTCTTTGGGTCCTAACCACGCCCTCACGGTTTTGTTTCTGGAAACTCACACGAGAACTTCCCAGTGGGTCACCTATCCTGGAATTGCTCTCGCGCGCTACTTGCTTAACTTCGGAGTTCCGATGGAACCCGAAGCCAGTGAGCTCCCAAAAGGCCTCGTGCTAGGTAGGGATGAGAATATACATATAAGGATCACTCATCTAGGCAATGTGGGATCTTACAATCAAGAATTGTTATACCCCACCCTTCCTTTTATTTAAAAAATAGTTTTAGTTCTTATTTGGTGAGCCTAAGGGGCCCACCCCCTGATTTTGTCCCCCCATTCCCGTCACTCTTCTTCTCTCCCTCTCTTTCTTCCCTTTCTCGTATACCTCATCTTTTTCTGTGCTCTCTCATTCCCTCTCCCCTGAAAATACACACACACACACACACCCAGTCTCACTCTCACACCTTAGGATCCTCCTTGGCGAGAACTCGAACCCAGGACAGGTCCGTGGTACACCACAGTGGTGAAAACCATTGTTCTTTCCTTCTCTCATCGAGCCCCGACGCAGACCGTCCCTTGCGAGGCAATTTCCGGCCAAATCATGGAGAGTTGGCCTGCATGCAATGTATCAATCTCTTCGTCCCGTCGAGTACTACAACTTTCCTTTTTGTTTCACCTAATTTTGTTGAGTATTGAAGAAGTTATACTCATTTGAATCTTGCCCAGTTTCCGGCGAGTCCGACGGATTTCGAGGTGATTTCCGGCCAAAACATGGCGAGTTAGACATCATGCAAGGTACCATTCTCTTCCTTTCTTCGCGAACTTCAACTTTCCTTTTTGTTTCACTTGATTTCGTCGAGTATTGACAAAGTTATGGACGTTCAAAGTTAGGGTAGAATTCTAGCTGAATTCCAGCCTTCTTCCTCCTTGGGTCCAGTGATCCATCAACCTTAGGCCCTTTGGAATTTTCTGCCGAGCCTAACCCCAAACCCATTTTCCTTTTATTTTAATTGTTTTAAGTTAAAGGCCCTTGGGCCGTTTATTTAAGGCCTCAGGCCCGTGTGTTTTAAATCCCAAAGACCTAAAACCCTTTTTATTTTAATTATTTTGTTTTCTGTTTTAAAACCCAAAAGCCTTTGGACTGGGCTTCCAAACCCAATACCCTTTGACCCGTTTGACCTAGTTCGATCCAGACCCGTTGACCGGTTGATCTCCCGGTCTGACCGTTGACCCGGTCAACGTTGACTTTTTCGGGTTTGTTCGGAACCCCTTCTAGACTAATTTCGACTTTCTGGACCCGTTTTTGAAGTCTGTTTTCCCAAATAAATTCGTTTGAATATAGTTTGACTAAGTTGGACCCTTTATGTGCTTAGGTGCATATATTGTGGCATTGTTTCTTCGCTAGCAACGCGGCTTTCGAAGACAAAGTACTGTGAGTGGACCCCTTCTAAAATGCATGTTTTATTAGTAGAAATGCATACATGAGAAGCATGAGTTTATGAGATGTATGTGCAATGGTTCTGTATTACCTAGTGGTCCCAATTTTCGCTACAGGATGAAGGGATAGATTCCGGTCCATCTCGGGCGATGGTGGAGTTGGCATAGGGCCTGGAGTGTGTTTCCTCTGGCTATTTAGCACAGGGACATGGATTTGGCATAGGGCCTGAAGCGATATTTTCCTCTGATTGTATGCTCAGGGACGGGGAGATGACATAGGGCCTGGAGGGATATATGTAGACATTTGACACTAGTGATTATATATGTGAGTTATGAATTGAGATATGACACGACTAGTGATTTTATATGCGAGTTATGAGATGAGATATGGCACGGTATGCTAGGTTTCGGAAAACCTATGTTTATCATGATATATATGTGTTTTCATAAAATCTGGGGGTTAGTATGTTGATAACTGTTTTATTATATGTATATCAAATTGGTCCACTTACCTTTGTTTTGCGCCCCCTTCAGGGATTAGAATCGAGGCATACAATCCCGACGTCAAGACACTTCTGCATCGGCATCTTCGAGTCCTCTCGGTGTAGGACCCACTCCTTTTGTTTATTCAATTTTTATATCATTTCTTTCCTAGTATTCTAATTAGTTGTATGCTCTGAACATGTTCCTTAAATGCTTATAAATGTTTCATTAAATTCTTATTTCTCATTCTTAAGCATTCTAAATGGCTTGCGTCACCCCTCGGGTGTCGGTCAGCACATGACCATCCCGATGTCTACAAGACATCGAAATCGGGGCGTGTCAGATTGGTATCAGAGCCTATCCCTGACCGGAAGTGTGCCGACGAGGACGTCGAGCCCCTTAAGGGAGGTGGATTGTGACATCCCACATCCCCCAGAGGAGTGATCCTTAAATGTATATTCCCATCCCTACCTAGCACGAGACCTTTTGGGAGCTCACTGGTTTCGGGTTCCGTAGGAACTCTGGAGTTAAGCGAGAAGGGAGATAGAACACTCTCATGATGGGTGACCTACTGGGAAGTTGCTCGTGAGTTCCCAAAAACAAAACCGTGAGGGCGTGGTTGGGGCCCAACGCAAATAATATTGTTCTACGGTAGTGGAGCGGGCCCAGGATGTGGTGGACCCCGGGCCGGGATGTGACACATCAAATTTCACATATATTTAGATTTAAACACAAGAAGAAGATAGAAAGTTTGATATCTTAATTACATCAACACAACTAGCACAAAACAAAACACTGAAAGTAGAAGTAAAGACAATCTTAAAAAAAAAAGGAAAATTAACGAAAAGGGCTTGAAAATTTTTCTTTTAATGAAAAGCCACTTTTAAAGGTATAGTGAATAGTGACAGTTAAAGGTAAAAAAACGGTTTTTCGTTAAAAGTAAACAGTACCGGGGTGTTTTATTAAACCTCCCTAAAAAAAATGCTTGAAACTAATATAAACCCCACTATATCAAAACAAAATAATTTTGAACAAAATGTCATCACAATTTTCGTGGTAATTTTTATATTTTTAGTTGTGCTAAATACTCACTGGGCTAGTTTCATTAAAAATAATTCTTCTTATACATTTTTTATCTATTATATACTACACACTAAAGTATATATACATATTGCTACAAATCTTCTCTGGACTACAGCCCACCATAGCCTTTAGTGTGGCTACGCCATTGGGCGCACTCCTCCTCCGTGTTGGATTAAAGTTAACGTTGATGGGGCATTTAACGCCACAACAAATATTGGGCATGTTGGGATCGCATTTAGCAATGAAGCCGGTAGCCATGTTGGAGGTTTCGCCCGCAAAATATCTCACGTTACCTACCCAAAAATTGTTGAAGCCCTAGCAGCTCATGACGAAGTTTTCCTAGCCTTGGAGCAGAACTCGCAACAGATTCTTCTAGGAGTGTGATGCTCTGCAAGTTAATCAAGCACTGGACAGTGAGCATATGGGCTCCTCAGGCTTCGATTTAATTCTTGAAGTGCCTCACTGATTTTGTGGTTTCAAAAGTGTGCCATGTGCGTAGAACCATCAATGCAGCGACCCATAGACAGGCCAAGATGGCCTTAATTTCTAGCTTTTCAAGTTATAGGTTTGATAAAGCTCCGGAAATAATCTAGAATGTTCTATTTGAGGATTGTAATTCCCTATTATGATGAATAAAATTGATATCATTTCTTTTAAAAATAAAAATAAAAATTGTAGCTAGATTGTATTTGCCGTTATCCAAGGAGATGGAGGTTAATTAGGCTGCGGATGCAAGCAACTGTCATGATTTTCAATTTTATAATTTTTCTTTCTTTTTTTATGTAATTAAATTTGAAGGTAAAAAGAAGTTTCAATTAATATGTCAATCATATGTGAATTGATATATAAGTCTTTTGATGTCAAATTTGATATATGAAAAATGTGATGTGCATTAATTCTTTAATTTTTTTGTGTGTAAATCTTAAAAAATTAACATTTGACATTTTTGACACACTCCGACCTAAATCAAAGCATACTGACCGTCACATGAAGGTGAAGTAGCCATGTGCGCAGTGTGGAAGTGATGGTGATATGAAAATGTGAGTAAATAAAAACCAAATTAACTAATTCATACTAGGAACAAATATGTAGGTGTGTGTGAAGGTGTTTAAGGTGGTAGTACACATATAAGAGCATATATGTCCTAGGAGCAGTCCAACATCAAATATTAATTATACAGAACATGAAAATAAGTTCCTACATATTTGCAGAGCTGTAAGAACCGCCGTGAAGCCCTCAACCTGGAGGGGCACAAAATAGAAAACGTAAGGGGGCAAAAACAAAGGTTTGAAAATACATTTCTTTTTTCCAAATATAATAACCCTTCATTGCAAAACCCGTATAATTTCCCAGAAAATAATACTACATACGTATATGGAAATCGTTCTCAAAAGCAGTGGAAACCAGGTATATGCCATGTCTAGTCTCAGCCAATATAGAAATGTAAGCCAGGTAATACTAAATCGATGCGAAGGTATGTCAGCCGAAGTCACCTAACGTGACATGTACGGCTGAACCTATAGCTCATAATCTATTCCTGCACACGAGGTGGAACCACCAAATGTGGTCTGTACGATAGGGCTAGGTGTAAATATGTACGTTCAAGTGCTACAATCACGTGAAGGCTGTGCGAATAATCGCGGGTCACCTACGAGTCGGAACCACCTAATGTAATCTGTACGACAAGGCTGTGCACCAAACTTGGATCCAAGGTGAGCATGCGGTGCGGGAGGTGAACATCACGTGAAGGACTGTGCCCCGACCACGGACGGGAGCACTAACACCGGGGTGCAAGATAATGAACACTAAATGCATCTCAACATAATCAAACTCACCATAATCACTGTCATCATGATATACTCACTTGGAACTTACCTGGGCCTCCGCGGCATCAATGAATAATATACACATCTATTCTAACACATGTACTAACATGTAATGCAATTGACATTGCATATAAAATGTAAATCCATTCAAAACAATTCTGGGAAAATGTAAGGCATATATATATATATAGAAAACCAAAAGCCCACTCACTAGTATCTCGTAGGGTCATAGCCCTGAAGTCTTGCCTGGCTACGCTCGTCATCGGGATACATCTCACCGATATGTGAAACCACTGATTTAACGTTAATTATAATGCACATATACTAAATCTAGGATTAATTTCTCATACATTGCTTAATTGGGGTGTTTGAATATACCAATATGATCTACATAACACCACGAACACCTCCATATTTTTAGAAAAAAATTTTGATGTCCCACGCGCCAACCATGGGCAGGCACGTGCCTGACACAATGACGGAATCCCTAACGCCGTTAGGGAATATTCCGTCAAAGTTGACAGAATATGCTTCGTCTTCCCTGGTGATTCGGCGGACTCTATCGCCAGCCGCCGCTGCACTCGCCGGTTTCTGGAAAACTGAAAATTCTCAATATCTTCTTCTTTTCAACACCAAATTTCATGATTTTTATGTAGATTTGAAGTTCTCGACTAGGTAAACATGTTCTTACCTATTTGGAGGCTTAAATCTGATGAGAAGCAGCCTGAAAATCCCTTGGAAAAATCTGGCTAAACTGGTATTCTCCAAACTCGTGCCTCCCGACATTAATTTCGTCCTAAATCTACTCTAAGGTCCATATGGAATTGTATATGAACCTTTTTAAGCCTTGAAACCTTGTAAAACCTTGACGACACGTCGGAGAAATTTCAACTCCTCACCAGAGCTTGGGTTCCTCGAGTTTTCGACGTCCTTTCTTTAAACCAAGGATATAGTTAGGTTCCTAAGCTTGTAAGGAACTCAAAGGTGATCTCCAATAGCTCAATCTGTGCTAGGTAATGATGGTTGATGGTGAAGATGTAGGGATTGTACAGACAATGGAGATGTTTCGAGAAAACTGGTTGGGAGGAGGGTGGTGTGTGTGTGTGTGAGGCCACGGGATTGGCCAAAAATAAAGGGAACAAGGCCCTAATTGGGCCATAAGACTTGAGGCTTAATAAATGGGTCCCAAAAGAAATAATAACACCTAAACCTTTTTAATTGGGTCCAAAGACATATGAACAAAATCTGACTGGCCCAAAAAGATAGGAACCTATGGTAATTGGTTTACATTTTATTTCCCTACTTGACCCATTTATAATTTAACGTTCGTAACATTTTCGTTACGAACCCGATTCGGCCCTAATTTCGTCAATGTGCTCGTGACGTCGAGCACGATTTAATTACGTCAGCACTGAAAATAATTTAATTCCACATATGTACACCCACGTCACTAGGCCTTGAGGGCATTATTGTAATTTTACATGCTTGTAGATAACATATATACATTAATTCGGGACGGGCTATAATAATCTACCCCCTTAATAAAATTTCATCCTTGAAATTTCTATACATAAATACAACACCTCAATAGTCATAAAATAGACGTAGGTACAAATCTCGTATCCGTTCTTTAGTCTCCCAGGTTAGCCTCTTCCACTGAATGGTTCATTCACAAGACTTTCACCATGCGCATCATCTTATTCCTAAGAACCTTATCTTTCCAATCTAAAATCTTCACTGGCTCCTCAATGTACGTCAAATCTAGATTAATCTGTAGTGGCTGATGAGGGATCACGTGTGATGGGTCCGCAACATAATGGCAAAGCATTGATACATGAAAAACATCATGTACCTTTGATAGCTTTGGAGATAACTCAAGTCTATAGGCGACTTCACCGACTCTCTCGGTGATCTGGTATGATCCTATATAACGAGGGCTTAGCTTACCTTTCTTTCCAAACTGTATTATGCCTTTCCATGGAGATAGCTACAGAAAGATCGAATCTCCAACTTTATATACCTTGTCTGTGACATGTTTATTGACAAGACTCTTCTGTTGATCCTAGGCCGCTTTTAGGTCAGCTTTAATTACCTGAATATTTTATGTGGTCTCATCTACAATCTCAAGGCCCACTAATACTCTCTCACCGACCTCTTACCAACATAAAGGAGTGCGACGAGGCTTACCATAAAATGCCTCAAAATGTGACATACCGTTGTTAGAATGATGGCTATTATTGTAGACAAACTCAATCAGAGCCAAACGCTTATGCCAGGCATCGCCAAACTGCAGTGCTGAAGATCTCAGCATATCCTCTAGCATTTGTATGGTTTTATCAGATTTCATATTTGTGTATAGATGATACACTGTGTTGTAGAGCAATCTTGAACTAAGAGTTTCCTGAAATGCCACCAAAAACTTAGAAGTGAACCTAAGATCCTGATCAAAGATGATAATAACCGGAACCCCGTGGTATTTAACAATCTTTGAAATAAATAACTCAGCTAATCGGCTTAAAGAATAATTCTCTCGAACGGAATAAGAAGTGTGATGACTTAGTAAGCCGATCCACTATCACCCAAATGCTGTCATAATCATTTTGCGTACGAGGGAGCTTATACACGAAATCCATGGTGATGTCCTCCCATTTCCACTGAGGAACGGAAAGTGGCTACAATAACCCAAAAGGCTTCTTTCTCTCAGCTTTGACTTGCTGGCATAATGCACAACGGCTCACATATTCTGCAATTTCTCTCTTCATGCCAGGCTAGTAGTAAAAAGGTCGAATAGTGTGATGCATCTTGGTACTCCCAGGATGCATCGCGTACGCTGAAATATGTGCCTCATCGAGTATATCTTTCTTCAATTTCGCTATGTTTGGCACGTATATCCAGTCTCCTTGTAGAAGCATGTCGTCTGGTCTCCTGATCCTGAGATCTTTCTTTTTCTGTCTGGGCATAGCACCAATTAATTCCTGAGATTTTGGATCCTCTGCTTGAGCCTCGAGCACGTTGTCTATCAAGATTGGTCTGACATGGAAACTGGCAAGTAATCCTGATCTTTCACCTCTAATTTCACTTTTGTGGACCTCAATTCTGTGAGGAGGGGAACAGGACTAACATGCAAAGCATTAAGTCTAGCCCTAAACCTGGATGGGTGCAAAACAGAAAATGTGAGTGGGCAAAAACAAAGGTTTGAAAATACATTTCTCTTTTCCAAATATAATAACCCCTCACCGTAAAACCCGTATAATTTTCCAAAAAATAATACTATATACGTATATGGAAATTGTTCTCAAAAGCAGTGGAAACCAGGTATATGCCATGTCTAGTCTCAGCCAATATAGAAATCTAAGCCAGGTGATACTAAATCAATTCGAATGGTATGTCAGTCGGAGTCACCTAACGTGACCTGTATGGCTGAACCTATAGCTTATAATCTATTCTGTACACGAGTCGGAACCACTTAATGTGGTCTATACGACAGGGCTAGGTGTAAATATGTATGCTCAAGTGCTATAATCATGTGAAGGCTGTGTGAATAATGTGGTTTGTATGACAAAGCTGTGTATTGAACTTGGATCCAAGGTGAGCATGTAGTGCTGAGGTGAACATCACGTGAAGGACTGTGCCTTGGCCACGGGCGGGAGCACTAACACCGAGGTGCAGGATAATGAGCATTAAATGCATCTCAACATAATCATACTCACCGTAATCACTATCATCATGATGTACTCACCTGGAACTTACCTGGGCCTCCACAGCATCAATGAATAATATACACATCTATTTTAACGCATGTAGTAACATGTAATGCAATTGACATTACATATAAAACGTAAATCCATTCAAAACAATTTTGGAAAAATGTAAGGCATATATATATATATATAGATATATAGAAAACCAAAAGCCCACTCACTGGCATGTCGCAGGGTTGTAGCTCCCAAGTCTCGCCTGGCTACGCTTATCTTCGGGATACATCTCACCTATATGTGAAACCACTAATTTAACGTTAATTATAATGCACATATACTAAACCTAGGATTAATTTCTCATACATTACTCAATTAGGGTGTTTGAATATACCAATGTGATCTACACAACACCACAAACACCCCTATATTTTTAGAAAAAAATTTCGATGTCCCACGCGCAAGCACGCAAGGGTGGAGCTACCATGGGCCTATGGGCGGATGCTCCCACTGAGATTTTTCTAATGCTGGCATGCTGCTCAAAATGATCTAGTTCAGCAAAACCCACTTTGGTTCTTCTCCGATCTAGTTCTGCAGAAGCAGAGCTGGGTTTTGTTTGTTTTTTTTTTTCAAAACCAGGCCAAAACGACGTCGTTTTGGTCCTGGTAAAAAAAAATTAAAAAAATGTAAACGAAACGGTTTTGTTTCATTTTGAAAAAAAAGGTATGTTATAGTGAGGGACCACTTGTCCCTGCGGTCTCAGATTCCCATCCTCGTTTCATTTTCATTTTGCCTCTTTGTGGCCTGCCAATCAGAGAGCAATGTGGTGCTACTCTTCCCCAACGGCTTGAAACGGAACGAAACAGGAGCAAAGTTGCCCTTCCCAACCAGGCCAGTAGCCAGCCACTCTCTAGCCGACATATATTTTCAGGTAAATTTTTTAATTCTGAATTATATAATCCCTAACCCTAATTAATTATTTAAGAAGAATTTTCGTTTAATTGGTATAGAAATATAGAATCATATGGATATGGTAATGCACTAATATGGTTATTGACTTATTGATTATTGATATGAATTCTATGACTATTGATGAATGAAATTATGAAATTACAAATTCTATGAATATGGGTATACATTTATTCATATGATTAGTTGAATTAAATGTTTATTTGTTGAATAATTTGTATGCTTATTGGTATTGGTTAATTGAATTGTTACCTTGGTTGGATTAGATATAGATTAGTCATTAGGCATATTACTATATTAGTATAGTATACTCTAGGATTAAGAGTCTAAGAATTTTATTGAGATTTTTATTCTATAAATTCTACAAATTACGTATGAACCTTATATGTTATTGGTATCAATATGATTGACTTTGCAGACTGAAACATCATCGAGAGGTTTTTCAAAAAAATATCAGTGCCACCATCCTCAATTATTGAGAAAAATAATGATACTCGGGGACAAGATAGTACATAATTTATTTTATCAGATCTTCCATCAGATCCTGGTAAGCGAATTCGAATTTTGAATTACAATCCTAATATTCAAGAACAAGTACGAAAAGCGTATGTGCTAGCTGGTCCTTAACAACCTACAACCCATAATTTTCCTTACAAGAAATATGGAGACACGCAAAGACAATTCAACCCTGCTTGGTTTGATGATTTTCCTACTTGGGTGGAATATAGTGTAGAAAAAGATGCTGCCTTTTGTCTGTGTTACTACCTTTTTAAACTAAACATTAAAGAACAAGCAGGCGGTGATTTCTTTGTTGGCGAAGGATTTTCTAACTGGAAGAAGAAAGAAAGACTTCTAACTCATATTGAAGGCATCAATAGTGCACATAATCAAGCATGGAGTAATTTTGAAGCTTTAAGGAGACAAAGCAACATATCCAGTCTTTTTTCTCTAAAACTCATGATGAAGCTTGAATTCAATATAGAGCTAGGTTAAATGCATCAATCGATTATTGTCGATTTCTTTTGAGACAAGGGAACATTCAAGCAACCATGGAAACTTTCTTGAGCTTCTACAGTTTCTTGCCGACCACAATGAGGATGTGAAAGCCGTTACTTTGAAAAATGCTCCAGAGAATCACAAATTGACATCACCAGATATTCAAAAAGACATTGTAAATGCTTGTGCAATTGAGACGATCAAGGCTATTATTGAAGACGTTGGCACTTCGTTGTTCTCTATTTTGATTGATGAATCTTGCAATGTATCAACGAATGAACAAATGGCTATTGTATTGAGTTATGTGGACAAGAATGGGCATGTTGTTGAGCGTTTTATTGGCATTGAGCATGTTACTAGTATCGCTGCTCTCTCACTCAAGGAAACCATTGATGATGTATTTTCTAGGCATAAATTGAGCATGTCTAGGTTGCATGGGCAAGGTTACGATGGGGCCAGCAATATGCAAGGTGAGTTTAATGGTCTTAAAGCTCTTATTATGAAAGAAAGTGGTTGTGCCTATTATATTCATTGCTTTGCATATCAACTTCAATTAGCTCTTGTAGTTGTGGCAAAGAAGAACATCCAAATTAAGTCTCTTTTTAGTATAGTTACTATTTTGGTAAATGTTGTTGGAACTTCATCAAAGCATTGTGATCTTCGAGAGATGCAATCTGTTGTAGTTATTGAAGCACTAAACAGTGGTGAGTTTACAAGTAGGAAAGGCAAAAATCAAGAAACTGCTTTGAAACGTGCTGGAGAAACACGTTGGGGTTCACATTTTGGTACTTTGGTAAGTATAATGACTATGTTTTCATCCATACTTGTAGCGTGTTTACGTATCCGTAATCGGAATGAGAATGGGGAATTGAATTCCGATTACGGAGTACTCCGGTGTTTACTAAACATGGAGGAATAAAAAAAGTAGTGGGGCCCACACAAATTTTGGAATTCAATTGCTTGTATTGGTGGAATTGGATTCCCTAGATATAGGTGGTAATCCAATTCCTCCTTGTTTGGGTAATCGGAATGATAGTTTTGTTCCCTTTATGCCCTCACTTACTTTTTTTATTTCCAAAAATATCCTTTATAAACCCCTTAAAGTATATAAAATAATTGATTTGGAACAAGGGTATTTTAGTAATCATATTGGTTTATATTCCGATTCTGCTGAATTAGTAAACAGCTTTATGGAATTCTATTCC
Organism: Crataegus laevigata; assembly: GCA_963580275.1. Classification (NCBI taxonomy): domain Eukaryota; kingdom Viridiplantae; phylum Streptophyta; class Magnoliopsida; order Rosales; family Rosaceae; genus Crataegus; species Crataegus laevigata. Next base: position 6,328,395 of record OY756947.1, read on the forward strand.
GATTCCAGAACATTTAAGTAAACAGCTTCAACAGGAATCCGATTCTGACTCCTCCTCATTCCAATTCCTCCTCAATTCAATTCCTCCTATCTTCATTACCGTTACGTAAACGCGCCATTGATGTACTTGAAGTAATAGCAGATGATGGAGTAAGCTCTCAACAAAGATTTGAAGCGAATAATTTATTGGATTCCATGCAATCATTTGGTTTTGTGTTTAATCTACACTTGATGAAAGATATACTAGGAATAACCAATGAATTGTCACAAGCATTGCAAAGGAAGGATCAGGATATTGTAAATGCCATGAAGTTGGTTGGAGTTTGTAAGCAAATGTTGGTGACAATGACGAAAAGTGGTTGGGATTCTTTACTTAGTGAAGTCTCAGAATTTTGTCTTAAACATGATATTGATGTGCCTAATATGGAATGATATGTTTCTTTCTCGAAAGCGAGGGCAACGAAAAGCACAAGCAGTCACAAAGATGCATCATTATTGTGTTAGGATATTTTATGTTGTTTTGGATTGGCAGCTTCAAGAACTAAATAATCGTTTCAATGAGACCAACATTGAGTTACTTCTTTGTTTGGCATGTTTATGTCCAGCCGACTCCTTCTCTACTTCTGTTAACCAAAAGCTATTGCGTCTTACCCAGTTTTATCCTAAAGACTTCTCTATGAATGAGTTGGTGATACTTAAGATTCAACTTAAGACTTAAATTGTGGATATGCGGTCTAGCATTGAGTTTTCAGGTTTAAAAGAGATTGGAGATCTTGCAAAAAAAATGGTTCAATGCAAGAAACACAAGGTGTATTCGTTGGTTTACTTGCTTGTGACATTAGCACTAACTCTTCCAGTTGTTACTGCAACCGTTGAAAGAGCATTTTCAGCCATGAAAATTATGAAGAATCGATTAAGAAATCGGATCGGAGATCAATGGATGAATGATAACATGGTTATTTTTATAAAGAGAGATATTTGATGGTATTGGTAATGATGTTGTCATGCAATGCTTTCAAAACATGAAAACGCGTCGAGGGATATTGTAAGGGACTGTTGTATGAAAAACTTTATGGGTTAATATATAAGTATTGTGTTTAGTAAATTCTTGAGCTTTTTAATTATAACTTTGTTGTTTGAGGATGCCCCTATTCACACAAATCTCTAGCTTCGTCCCTGCAGGCACGTGTCTGGCACACAGACGGAATCCTTAATGCCGTTAGGGAATATTTTGTTAAATATCAAGAATATACCGTTATATATACCTGACGCCATTAGGAATATTCTATCCAAGTTGACGAAATATGCTTCATCTTCTCCGGTGATTCACCGAACTCTGTCGCCGGCTGTCGTTGCACTCGCAGGTTTCTGGAAAACTGAAAATTCTCAATATCTTCTTCTTTTCAACACCAAATTTCATGATTTTTTTTGTAGATTTGAAGTTCTCGACTAGGTGAAGATGATTTTACCTATTTGGAGGCTTAAATCTGACGAGAAGTGGCTTGAAAATTCCTTGGAAAAATCTGGCTAAACTGGTATTCTCCAAACTTGTGCCTCCCGACGTCAATTTTGCCCCAAATCTACCCCAAGGTCCTTATGGAATTGTCTAGGAAGCTTTTTAAGCCTTGAAGCCTTGAAGCCTTGTAAAACCTTGACGATCACATCGAAGAAATTTTAACCCCTCACCGGAGCTCGGGTTCCTCGAGTTTTCGACGTCATTTCTTTAAATCGAGGGTATAGTTAGGTTCCTAAGCTTGTAAGGAACTCAAAGGTGGTCTCCAATAGCTCGATTTGTGCTAGGTGAGGATGGTTGATGGTGAAGATATAGTGATTGTACGGACAATAGAGATGGTTCGAGAAAACTAGTTAGGAAAAGGGTGGTGTGTGTGTGTGTGTGTGTGTGTGTGTGTGTGTGTGTGTGTGTGTGTGTGTGTGTGCGCGCGCGTGCATGTGAGGCCACGGGATTGGCCAAAAATAAAGGGAACAAGGCCTTAATTGGGCCATAAGACTTGAGGCTTAATAATTGGGTCCCAAAAGAAATAATAACACCTAAACCTTTTTAATTGGGTCCAAAGACATATGAACAAAATCTGATTGGCCCAAAAAGATAGGAACCTATGGTAATTGGTTTAGGTTTTATTTCCCTACGTGACCCATTTGTAATTTAACGTTCGTAACATTTTCGTTACGAACCCGATTCGACCTTAATTCGTGTTGATGTGCTTGTGACGTCGAGCACAATTTAATTACGTCAGCACTAAAAATAATTTAATTCCACATATGTACATCCACATCACTAGGCCTTGAGGGAATTATCGTAATTTTACATGCTCAGGGATAAAATATACACATTAATTCAGGACGGGCTGTAACAATTTATCCCATTAATAAAATTTCGTCCTCGAAATTTCTATACACAATTACAACACCTCAATAGTCATAAAATAGACGTGGGTACAAATCTCGTATCCATTCTTCAGTCTCCCACATAGCCTCCTCCATTGAATGGTGCATCCATAAGACTTTCACCATGCACATCATCTTGTTCCTCAGAACCTTATCTTTCCAATCTAAAATCTTCACTGGTTCCTCCTCGTACATCAAATCTGGATTAATCTTTAGTGGCTGATGAGGGATCACATGTGATGGGTCCGCAACATAATGGCAAAGCATTGATACATGAAAAACATCATGTACCTTTGACAGCTCCGGAGGCAACTCAAGTCTATAAGTGACTTCATCGACTCTCTCGGTGATTTGGTACAGTCCTGTATAGTGAGAGCTTAGCTTACCTTTCTTTCCAAACCATACTATGCCTTTCCATGGAGATATCTTTAGAAATACCCAATCTCCAACTTTATATACCCTATTTGTGGCATGTTTATCGACAAAACTCTTCTGTCGATCATGTGCCGTTTTTAGGTTAGCTTTAATTACCTGAATATTTTATTTGGTCTCATCTACAATCTCAAGGCCCACTAATACTCTCTCACCGACCTCTGACCAATATAAAAGAGTGCGACAGGGCTTACCATAAAGTGCCTCAAAATGTGACATACCAATGCTAGATTGATAGCTATTATTGTTGGCAAACTCAATCAGAACCACACGCTTATGTCAAGCGTTGCCAAACTGCAGTACTGAAGGTCTTAACATATCCTCTAGCGTCTATACGGTTCTCTTAGATTGCTTATCTGTCTGTGGATGATACGTCATGCTGTAGAGCAATCTTGAACCAAGAGTTTCCTGAAATGCCACAAAAAACTTAGAAGTGAACCTAGGATCCTGATCAGAGATGATACTAACCGGAACCCCATGGTGTTTAACAATCTCTGAAATAAATAGATTAGCTAATCATCTTAAAGAATAATTCTCTCGAACGAGGTAAGAAGTGTGCTGACTTAGTAAGCCAATCCACTATCACCCAAATGCTATCATAACTATTTTGCGTACGAGGGAGCTTATACACGAAATCCATGGTGATGTCCTCCCATTTCCACTAAGGAACGGGAAGTGGCTGCAGTAACCCAAAAGGCTTCTTTCTCCCAGCTTTGACTTGCTGGCATATTGCACAACGGCTAACATATTCTGCAATTTCTCTCTTCATGCCAAACTAGTATTAAAAAGGTCGAATAGTGTGATACATCTTAGTACTCCTAGGATACATCGCGTACACCGAAATATGTGCCTCATCGAGTATATCTTTCTTCAATTCTGCTATGTATGGCACATACATCCAGTCTCCCTGTATAAGCATGCCGTCTGGTCTCCTGATCCTGAGATCTTTCTTTTTTCCTCAAGACACAACACCAATTAATTCCTAAAATTCTGGATCCTCTGCTTAAGCCTCGAGCACGTGGTCTATCAAGATCGGTCTGACCTGGAAACTGGCAAGTAAAGCTTCATCCCAATCTTTCACCTCTAATTTCACTCTTGTGGACCTCAATTATGTGAGGAATGGAACATGGCTAGCATGCAAAACATTAAGTCTAACTCGTGATTTTCTGCTAAGTGCGACTGCCATTGAATTTGCAGAACCTTGGTGATACTCAATCGTGCAATCATAATCGCTGATCAATTATATCCACCTCCGCTGCTGAAGGTTAGGATCTTTCTAGGTAAAAATATACTTGAGGCTTTTATGGTTTGTGAAAACCCGACATTTTTCTCCATATAAGTAATGCCTCCAAATCTTCAGGGCGAAAATAATGGCTGTTAACTTGAGGTCATGAGTAGGGTAATACATCTCGTGTGGCTTTAATTGTCGCGAAGCATATGCAATCACCTTAGATCAATACATAGCCTAAGCCATTCAGAGAAGCGTCACTGTAAATCTCAAAGTTATCATTGTCGTCTGGAAGGTGCGTGAGTAAGACAATACTTTAGCTGCGGAAGCTCCGCTCACAATCATCGTCCCACTCAAATTTAACATATTTCCTAGTTAATCTCGTCAATAGTAAAGTTATGGCTGAAAAATCTTTAACAAACTGTTTGTAATAACCTGCTAGGCCGAGGAAACTCTGTACCTCGGTGACGGTCCGTGGGTGCTCCCAATTCTCAACTGTAGCTACTTTCTGTGGGTCCACCAGTATACCCTGAGTTGATATGACGTGCCCTAAGAAAGACACATAATCCAGCTAGAATTGACATTTGCTAAACTTAGCATATAACCGATGTTCCCTCAGTTTCTTCAAAACCAAAGTGAGATGTCGCGTGTGCTCTACTTTAGATTTAGAATACACCAAAATATCGTCAATGAAAACAATAACAAACCTATCGAGATATGGCTAGAATACTCGATTCATCAAGTCTATAAATGATGTTGGTGCATTCATTAACCCAAATGGCATCACGAGGAACTCGTAATGACCAGACCTCAATCAATCTTAGAGAATACGCAGGCACCTCGAAGCTGGTTGAATAAATCATCTATACATGGCAACGGATAACAGTTTTTAATCGTTACCCGGTTCAGCTGTCAATAATCAATGCATAGCCTCAAGGTCCGTACAAATAGAACTTGTGCTCCCCAAGGTGAAGTACTAGTCTGGATAAAACCCTTGTCTATTAATTCTTGCAGTTGAGTTTTTAATTCCTTTAACTCTGCAGAAGTCATTCAATAAGGAGTTAAGGAAATAGAGTCTGTACCTGGAATCAAGTCGATGGTGAACTCTACCTCTCGATCTGGTGGTAATCTAGGTAAATCATCAGGAAATACGTCAGGGAAATGCATGACTACCCGTACATCATCCACAAAGGTAAGCGTCTCCTCATTCAGTACCACGTGAGCCAAATATCCCTGACATCATTTCCTCAACAGTCGTTTAGCTTTCACGGTGGAGATAACGTCGTGTCTCACTCCACTACTCTAGCCGACGAAGGTAACCACAGGCAAGCCTGGATGACAAAAAGTAACTGTCTTTTGGTAATAATACAGCTGAGCACGATTATAGTGTAACCAATCCATGCCTAGAATAACATCAAAATCCATAATATCTAGCGACACGAGATTAGCTGGCATTATGACATCCTCCACCAAAACAGAACATCACTGATATGCCCAGCTAACATAACACATCTCACCTCTAGGCATAGAAAACTCTAACTCATACCTGAAAGGTATGGGGTGCGGTTGTGTCTTCTGAGAAAATGTATGAGAAATAACAGAGTGTGTAGCGCCAGAATCAATTAGCACCCTAGCAAAATATCCGAGAATATTCAACGTACCCATAATAAGATCAAGATTATTCTGAGCATCCTGTAGTGTGATGTGGTGAACACGGCTGTGCTGCTGCTGATGTCCTCCACGGCCTCTGTTAGCTTGATTTCCTCGCCCATGTAGGCCTCTTCCCTGAGCAGGCTGGTTAGGCTGCCTCAATGATCCTGCGCTGCTAGAAGCAACCTCAACACTCTGGGACTGCCCTCCTGGATACCACTGTGATCCACCACCCTGATATGGTGGATATGGTACTTAACCTCCTGAATACTGAGGGTAACTGTGAGATCCCGTATTTTAGATATGTATTTATTATATTTAAAAGAGTTTTGAAAAAGTTCTCTTTAGTACATTACGTATATGTATGTTTTATACATATGTATATGTATGTATACATATCATAGAGCTTAGGTTAAGATGAAGTGCTCGTAAGCACTGAAGTTAGTTGTGTGGCTGGCATGATTTTACATGCATGAAATCTTATTCATAGGTGGCAACCAATGGGGAGTTTAGAGTGTCGTCTAAGCATTAGAGATGCTGACTAACTTAGCCTATGGAGTGGAGGTGCCAAGGTATAGTTCAAAGCGTAATATTAGCATGAGGAGTCAATTACATAGCATGAACGTGGCTTGGTAAGAGGAATACAGATGCACCAAATAGTTTTTACAATCTATATTACTTTGACAAGTGTAACGAGGATAAGACCAATGTTTATTTGTAATTATTTTTATTTAATCTCCAAGTTTTGCAGCCGCCATCTTTTAGTATAAATAGGACATTCCTCTAACCATTTTCAAAGGTGAAATTGATTTTGAGAAATGCATGCTATGCCTGCTAGTGTTTTTCTTACGTAGAGGTGTATACATATATGTAGGGAGAGAATAGAAAATAAAAGAAAGTAGAAGAAACATATCGTCTTAGGAGCGATTAGGGAGCTTCCTCAAGTACATGGAACTTAATTATTTCAGTATTGACGTGAATAGTACGTGGAGTTTAGCTATTCTGGTAGTGATGTGGATCTTCGTTTTAGCTTTGGAATCCAGGTAGGGGAAATAAGGCAGACCTTTACGGAAATTGATTTTATTAAATTTCGTGAAGTGCTATAATATTCTTGATCTTTTTGGTTGATTTATATGGTTGGATTTTACTTGGCTAATTGCTTCAGTTAAGTGTTTACTTGTTATTGGTTATGAAATTATGGCTGAAACGAAATATGTTGAGAATATGATGTGATACATGTGAAAGATAAAATGACATCATTTGTGCATCATTCATATTGATGTGGTTGGAATTTCAGTGTTCAGATTGGAAGTATGGAAATGAGGGTAGTTGGAAAGGATCTTTTGTGTAGTTGAATCTATTCATTGTGAAACCAGTTCCAGGCGAGCCCGATGTGCACAGTAGAATAGGTTATCGACGGGAATTGTCGATGTGGGTGATTTGGGCTGGAGATTAATGAATTATATAAGATGACTAGCAAAAGAGGTTTATGAGCTTGGGATATCTTATGGGGGTTAGTTTCTATAATAGAACATTCGAACTACCTCTGTAGGGGTAAACTACATGGTATGGGACGTGCAGGTCCGCGTGTTTTATTATATAAATTAACAGGGGTAATTGAAGAGGTTGCATTGCATTCATGTATTATTATTAGTAATGATTTGATATTTGGCTATATGATTTCATGCCACTTAATTTAATATTGTCAATTTTTTGTGATAAGGTTATGTCCCTACTAAGCTGTTGAAGCTCATCCCTTTATTATTATGCAGGTTTACGAAAGAGACATTCAAGAGAGTAGGCAAGATGAGATCGAATTTAATTGGAGAATAGAAAGTTTATTCATCTATTTATTTTAGGTTGTAAAAAATTCTTGATTTGTTTACAAATCATGAATTATTTTTATAAGAGGAATTTATTTTCTCACCCGTGTTAATTTCCTTTTAATTATTAAGCTTTTAACTCACGTTTCGAATTTGAGTTCGAGTTTCTATTACCGACCCAGGTTCGGGGTATGACAGTAACCACCCTGATGATATGGATCGTGTGGGTACTGATACGATCCTTTGTAATATGGGGCTACATTCCCCTGATAATGATAGGCTTCACCACAACCCGTCGGGGTATAACCACTAGGCCCTGGAACCTGCTGAAGTGGAACTGCTAGTGGTGGTGGTGGTGGTAAGGCAGGTGGCTGGCGTTTTTGCTAGTTTTGTGGGCACTGATTAGCTTGATATCGGACCACAAGTAAAGCATCCACTACTACCTTGTCTACACTTACCAAAGTGACGAACATTACATCTACGGTAAAGTAGGGCTCTTGAACTGCTAAAATCTCTCTGTCACTGGAAGTGGGAACCTCCTGAACGGCCGCCCCTCCACAGCGTAGTGGAACTGAAGCCTCCACTAGAAGAACTAAAACTAGTATAACTCCGTTTAAAGCTCTGCATCTGACGAGGTCCCTGTGATGACTGGCCTTTATTTTTATTATTTTTCTTCTGCTTATTATCTTTTTCTTCTTCTTCATCACTGTCACAAGACATATTTTCCGAGTCCTCTACTCGAAGCAGCACCTCGAAAAATTCTTGGTATGTAGTATAAGGGGGTTGAGGTCTCCATTGAACGCAATTTCTTACGTGTGCCCCTCTTGAATCATCTGAGCATCTCTTCTGGATTACGCGCAATCTCTAGACAATAGCGGGACAAATATGTGAATCTGTGATGGTAGTCAGTAGCTAACGTCTTTCCTTGCTTTAAATTCTAAAATTCTTCTCTCATGTGATCCAAATACTCTGGTGGAATGAATCTGGTTCAGAATCTCTGAGTAAACACATCCCAATTATTTGCATCCTCAAATGACATCGGAAATGATTCATGGAGCCACCAAGATGCAACCTCATAACACAGAAACCAAGTGGCTGTATCTACCCATCGATCATCTGCAAACGTACCCTAATGCTGCACAACTGTAAAAGTATTCTCTAAGTGATCGAGCCATATCTTGACTTTTTCAGCCCCTTCATTACCCAAGAAATTGTTTATCTGGAGGTGAGATACAGTCTCTAAGGTAATCCTCTAAGAATGACGAAGTGAGGACTGTATGGCTTAAGCAATCGCATCCCCTAACTGACCAAAATCAGGAAAATCAGGAAAATCAGACTCAGTGGAAGAACGGGGCTTTCTACGAGGCGGCGTGGTTCTGACATAAGAGATCAAAATGATTAGAACACTAACAAAATATGCAGGACTACAAAACCTAGGCTTTGATACCAAACGGACACACCCCAACCTAAATCGAAACATGCTGGCTGTCACGTGAAGGTGACGTAGCCATATGCGTAGTGTGGAAGTGATGGTGATATGAAAATGTGAGTAAATAAAAACCAAATTAACTAATTTATACTAGGAACAAATATATAGGTGTGTGTGTGTGTGAAGGTGTTTAAGGTGGTAGTACACATATCAGAACATATATGTCCTAGGAGCAGTCCAGCATCAAATATTAATTATACAGAACATGAATGGAAGTTCCTACATATTTGCAGAGCTGTCAGAATAACAGTGAAGACCTCGTGAGCTACTAATCCGAACGTCTACTTAGAACCTAGATGGGCGCAAAACAAAAAACGTGAGTAGGCAAAAGCAAAGGTTTGAAAATACATTTCTCTTTTTCAAATATAATAACCCCTCATCGTAAAACCCGTATAATTTCCCAGAAAATAATACTACATACATATATGGAAATCGTTCTCAAAAGCAATGGAAACCAAGTATATGCCATAGTCTCAGCTAATATAAAAATGTAAGCCAGGTGATACTAAATCAATGCGAATGGTATGTCAGTCGGAGTCACCTAACGTGACCTGTACGGCTGAACTTATAGCTCATAATCTATTCTTACACATGAGTCGGAACCACTTAATGTGGTCTGTACAATAGGGCTAGGTGTAAATATGTACGCTCAAGTGCTACGATCATGTGAAGGCTGTGCGAATAATCGCGAGTCACCTACGAGTCGGAACCACCTAATATGGTCTGTACGACAGGGCTGTGCACCAAACTCGGATCTAAGGTGAGCATGCGGTGCAGGAGGTGAACATCACGTGAAAGACTATGCCCTGGCTACGGGCGGGAGCACTAACATCGAGGTAAAGGATAATGAGCACGAAATGCATGTCAACATAATCATACTCACCGTAATCACTATCATCATGATGTATTCACCTAAAACTTACCTAGGCCTCCACAGCATCAATGAAAAATATACACATCTATTCTAATGCATGTACTAACATGTAATGCAATTGACATGGCATATAAAACGTAAATCCATTTAAAACAATTTTGGGAACATGTAAGGCATATATACGTACACACACACACACACACACACACATATATATATATATAAAACCAAAAGCTCACTCACTGGTATATCGCAGGGTCGTAGCCCCCAAGCCTCGCTTGGTTACGCTCGTCATCAGGATGCATCTCACCTATATGTGAAACCACTGATTTAACGTTAATTATAATGCACACATACTAAACCTAGGATTAATTTCTCATACATGGCTCAATTGGGGTGTTTGAATATACGAATGTGATCTACATAACACCACGAACACCCTCGTATTTTTAGAAAAAAATTCTGATGTCCCACGTGCCGGCTACACGTAAGCACGTGTCTGACATACGGACGGAATCCCTAATGCTGTTAGGGAATATTCCGTTAAATATCAGAATATATCATTATATATACCTGATGTCATTAGGAATATTCCGTCAAAGTTGACGGAATATGCCTCGTCTTCTCTGGTGATTTGCCGGACTTTGTCGCCAGTCGCCGCTGCACTCGCTGGTTTCTGGAAAACTGAAAAATTCTCAATATCTTCTTCGTTTCAACACCAATTTTCATGATTTTTATGTAGATTTGAAGTTCTCAACTAGGAGAACATGATCTTACCTATTTGGAGGCTTAAATCCGACGATAAGTGACATGAAAATCCCTTGGAAAAATCTGGCTAAACTAGTATTCTCCAAACTCGTGCCTCCCGACGTTAATTTCATCTCAAATCTACTCTAAAGTCTCTATGGAATTGTCTAGACGTTAATTTCATCTCAAATCTACTCTAAAGTCTCTATGGAATTGTCTAGAAACCTTTTTAAGCCTTGAAACCTTCTAAAACCTCGACGATCATGTCAGAGAAGTTTCAACTCCTCACCGGAGCTCGGGTTCCTCGAGCTTTTGACGTCCTTTCTTTAAACCAAGGGTATAGTTAGGTTCCTAAGCTTGTAAGAAACTCAAAGGTGGTCTCCAATAGCTCGATTTGTGCTAGGTGATGATGGTTGATGGTGAAGATGTACGGATTGTACGGACAATGGAAATGGTTCGAGATAACTGGTGAGGAGGAGGGTGGTACATGTGTGTGAGCACGTGTGAGGCCACGGGATTGGCCAAAAATAAAGGGAACAAGACCTTAATTAGGCCATAAGACTTTGGGCCTAATAATTGGGTCCCAAAAGAAATAATAACACCTAAACCTTTTTAATTGGGTCCAAAGACATAGGAACAAAATATGATTGGCCCAAAAAGATAGGAACTTATGGTAATTGGTTTAGGTTTTATTTCCTTAGTTGATCCATTTATAATTTAATGTTCGTAACATTTTTGTTACGAAACCGATTCGGCCCTAATTTGCGTCGATGCACTCATGACATCGAGCAAGATTTAATTACGTCAGCGCTAAAAAAAAATTAATTCCACATATGTACATGCACGTCACTAGCCTTGAGGGCATTATCGTAATTTTACATGCTCGGGGATAAAATATATACATTAATTTGGGACGGGCTGTAACATTTTCATTAATGGACTAATTATAAATCTTAAAAATATTTTAATTGATCTTTTTTTTTAAAATGAGTATTACAAATATTATTTATAACAAAAAAATAAAGTATGGGTTGGAGGAAGAGAAAATCCGACATTGCCATGTCAACCATCAAATTAACATTTGACATTGTAGATTTGGTGCTTCCACTGGGTCGGGTGTTTCTTGCACCACCACCTTCTCTTTGTTGTCTGCCTTTGTTGGCAGTGTTGCTCGTGGACTGCCATGAGCTTTTTTCACTTGGCTGTAAGTTCTTAGTTGTCTGTAGATGTGCTAGGAGTGAAGCTTGGGATAGTATGCTGGTATCGATGAGGTGAGGCTTTATTTGGGGGAGAAATTTGGCTGGATCGACATGCACGCCTGCTGTTTTGGTAGTTGCAGCAGCAGTTATGGCTAAAGAAGCAGCGAATCCGGTTGTTTCTATGTTTTCTTTTGTTTTGGTCTTAATTTTTGGTTGGATCATTGATGTTTGTTTGTGTTTTTGTTTTTTGGGCCTCTGTGTTGTAAATTTTGGTCATTTGTGTTGTAATGTTTGTTGTTGGTAACAAGTGTTACCTTTGAACCCAAAAAAAAAAAAAAAAAAAAAGAAATTGAATGGTGTAGATTTTTTTGGTTAATCTTCACCGTCGATTTTAATTGCCACCATCATCTTCACTTTCCTTGAATTGCGGAACCATTTTTTTTTTTTAACCCCAACAAGCCCACCCTTAAACAATCTCAAACTAAATCACTTGCTTCCTGTCTAATTAACCAAAATTGTAGAACTCAAAACAAACAAATAAAATAGAACCAAAACTAAAATTAATAAAACTCCAAATTCATTATTCTGCGTCACCTTCTCTCCAAACCAAAAGAAATGATGCAGAAAATATAAATAGTTAACATACATTCCTCTTCAAAACGGTGCAGTTTCAAAGTTGCAACATGCTTTTTTCGTTTCTCTTAAAAATATCCAATTAAAATACCACTTTTGGGAAAAGAAGATAATAATTTCATGATTTGGTCCATCGTATCATTCAAATGCTTTGGATCGATAGTTAGTCTTCAAGTTGCCTTTTCATCTTTCATAACGTCGCTGGTCTTGCCAGAATTTCAAGACTTCCTTTTTGGATTTGTACTGCTTTCCGAGGGGGTCATAATACAGCTGCACATACACGCAAAGTAGAATAATTAATCTTGAAATAAAACACTATATTTATATATATACACACACACACACACACACACACACACACACACACACACACATATACGGGAGCCCTTCTTAAGATCAGGATTCATTTTCTGAAGATATTGCATATGAACCAACAATCAATGTAGTTCAATGACCGAATCGTTCAAATTTAAAGTCCAGTTCAAGAGTCTTCACTTAAAAAAACACTGAAATCTAATTTATCAAGTCGTCAAACAATAACATAACAAATAGACGAACATAGTGTTCCTTCTAAAAGAAAGAAGTTTGATTTCAATGAGTTTTGCTTGATATGATAATAACAAGAAGTAACTGTAACTAATTTAGTTGGTTAAAAGCATTTATCTTTACACTCAAGCTTCCGAATTCGGGACCTAAGAGAACATAACTGTTAATTAGTGATCTCACTACAGAATAAAAGGAAGGATCTATTAAAAAGATTTCGTGACTTCCATTTTGATTTCACGGATAAAGATTTGGGGGATAGATGGAAGGATCTATTAAAAAGTTAGGTCTTTTGGTTCGGAGCCAGCGGATCATGGACCTATTTATCTGTGGACCAGTTGTGGAGTTATCCATGCTCAACTATAGTCGAGAGGAAATAAGTCCCGGCTGGCAGTAAAGGGGAAGCTTAGAGTTCAAATATCAGAATAAAGGAGCATGTCGCACAGCCACTTATTCATCATGACTAAAAGTAGCATCTAGCTCTCAGCGATCATAGGAAACTTTAGAACGGCTTGTCGTCGACAACTATTACGACATAGTCAACAACTAGCTCTGGGGAGGCCACTAAGCCGACTCCGGGCCGACGCCGACTCAGGGAAAGCACAACGCTAACTCCAGGGAAGCCACGGCGCCGACTCAGCCCTTAAAGAAAAAAGATCAGAAAGATCCGGTGGGATTGGATCCGGAGAGGATCATTTCCCTTTCAAGAGGATTCATCCAATCTATTATGGGTAATACAATGTTGCATATCGCCATACAGGTTATTGGTAAATGGTGTTACTAACAACAAAATCGTCGTTGACAATCGTGGCTAGCACACTAAAATTGACACTTGTTGAGCATTATTAATTAGTCATTAATTTTATATAACACCATTATTACCTCAACAATAGCCACACATTTTTGTACCTATCTCCCTTTTTTTTTTTGTAGTGGAGAGTGAATGAGAAACAACCTATGAATTTTGGGAGGGGTGTGCTATCCACACACTCCTTTCTACTTCTCACACACTCCTTATTAATTTTTGTCTGTTGATCTTCATTTCATCCAATTCGACGGTTGAAAATTAGAAGGGTGTGTGAGAAGTGAATACAATGTGTACGAAATTTGCAATATATTCTCGTTTTATCTTTTTTGGAAGGGAAGGCTTTCGAGCAATTAGTTAAGCTTTTTTTTGTATTAGTTAACGGTTAAGCGATATTTATATTAAAAAAATCTTATTCATGTACTATTTGTGAGTAAGGAACTCTTAAAAGCAATAAAATGGATATGCGTTAGCCAAAGAAAGATAGCTAGAATATATTCATCACTAGGATTCATTAAATACATTGGTATGCTGCTTATAAAGACTTTAGGTTCTTCAATTTATTTAGGGAAGAAACGAGAGACAAGAAAACATCTTTGATTACGATTAAAAGGAACAATGTCAAATTGACCAAGATTAAATTTCGGGTCATTTCTTGGTGATCTGGACATGAGAAAGGCAACTACTAGGCAAAAGACCTCTTTTTCCTCATTGCTAGTGCTAGATTGAGCGTAGCTTTGTTTTGCTTAGCCTATTGAGAGACCAATAAAGAGCATTTTCCCTGGGTCAGATGAACAAAAAAGGAACTTTCTCTACCATTCTTGGTGACTAACCCTTGAAGTCATCTTAAGTAGTAAATGGTAACTTCACTGCATTCATTCAGCTTGACCCAATTATAACGTTAGTTAAGTAGGGAACTCCCTAGAAGAACCGATCAACATGTTGACCTGCTCATCTGCGAGTATGCTCTTAACATGCGTTTAATCGTTTTTAGTGATTGAATTCGAGTCCTATAGAGCGAAAGTACCAACTTGACCCTTAGCTCAAGTATTGTATTTGGTTATTTACTAAAATCCCCCTTTGGTGGAGAAGGGTGTATCGTCAGTGTAGACGATTTGGAAGATATAATTGAAGGGCATGTATGGTTAGGTTCCATTTGTATACTTGGCGGAATCTGGCATATCTTAACCAAACCCTTTGCATGGGCTCGCCGTGCACTTATATGGTCTGGAGAGTCTACCAAAATGACATTATCTATAAATAGAATACGTGTTAAATTATATACTAAAACACAAAAAAAATCTAATTTATAATTGATTAGATCAAATTTCAAAGAATCCCGCGATTCTATATAGTATTAACCGTGCAGTTTCTTTTGTTTAATTATTTTTAATTGTTTAATTCGCGAGGAGCTGGATGATAATAGACTCTCGTGTCCGATTCAGTAGTAGAGATGGATGGAATTGCTAAACAATCATCAACTAGGGTTGATGTTTCCATTATTATATAGTTTTAAGACCACAATGGATCTATTGGTATACAAAGTCAATAGATCTTAGTGAATAGAAAATATTATGGCTACACAAACCATTAAGGTAGTTCTAGATCTAGCCGCTCAAAATGAACTAATGCGAGGAGTTTATTGAAACCATTGATCGTAGGTGTTGAACGACCTACTCTGCGCAGATGTGGGCTTACAAGGCTAGGACTCATAAACCCTTTCTTTCATTCATCAATAAGGCCCCAGTCGGTCACTTTTACGGACTGGATTCAGATGATCTCCCATTAACGCATATAGTATATTGTACCATAAAGATATGTTGTTTTTAACCTAGTTAGGCTGACCTATGTCTTTTACCATAGCTAGGCAAAAATAGGGTCTCCAAGTCGGTCCTTGAAGGGGAACCCATGGACTAATCACAGTGATCCTTCGTGTCTCAACAGCAACAACCCTAAATGACGTTGCATTAACATCCATCTTCAAAATTTCAAAAGCCATTCTCAAACTTACAACCTTACATAGATAAACGATTTGTTACACAGAGTGACAAGACAATTAAGTTGCTATCGTGATCATTTGATCTTCATGACACAAAAATGGAAAGTTCGCATAATTCCAACCGTGAAAGGCGCCTGGTGGCTCTATTTGGCGGCCTTTCACGGTTGAACCTCCGGCATCTCTTTCACCATGGTGAGATCTTTATTATGCGCCTGGTGGCTCTATCTAGCGGCCTTTCACGGTTCAACCTCCACCATCTCATTCAGCATGGTGAGATCTTCATTCCTTTGATGTTGTTTAGTCTTGATTCCTTATCGTCTCGACGAATTGTCAAATTTTCCACTTCGGATCTCACAAGCACTTGAGGCTTTCAAGTCATGAGAGTAGTTTATGTTCAAGCAGTATGGTGTGCTGGACTTCTCGATTCGACCATGCATAGTAAAACTAAGCTTTGATCTTGCCAAATAAAATTGAGTACTGTTATTTGATTTATTATTTTATTGGGTAAATTACAAAAAACTACCTCAATTATTGGGTCATTAACAGTTTCATACCTCATCTTTAAAAAGTTTCAATGTCATACCATTGCTTACGAATTTGTTGCAATTTCATACATTCCGTCAGTTCCTCAGTTAAATGCTGATGTGGTGTGTGACGTGGCACACTTTTTATTAAAAATCTAATAAAATAATATTAAAATAATAATTATAAAAAAAAAACCCTCACTCGCAGCAACCCAGAAAGAAAGAAGAAGAAGAAGAAGAAGAAGAAGAAAAAAAAGAAAAAAAAAACTCTCACCGCAGCAACCCAGAAGAAGAAGAAGAAAGAAAGAAAAGAGAAGAAAGGAAGAAGAAGAAGACCCCTCACCCGCAGTAACCCAGAAGAAGAAGAAAGAAAAAAAAAACCCTCACCCGCAGCAACCCAGAAAGAAAAAAGAAGAAGAAGAAGAAGAAGAAGAAGAAACATCAACAACCCAGATCGTTTTTTTTATTATTTATAATTAATTAATATTTTAATATTTAAAAAATATTAAATATTTTTTTAAAGTTTTTAATAACATTTTATTATTTTAATATTATTTTATTAGTTTTTTTAATAGAAAATGTGCCACGTCGGCATTTAACTGAGGAACTAACGGAAGACTGACGGAAGGTATGAAATTGCAACAAATTCGTAAGCAATGGTATGACATTGAAACTTTTTAAAGATGAGGTATGAAACTGTTAATGACACAATAATTGAAGTAGTTTTTTTGTAATTTATCCTATTTTATTTTAGTTTTGTAGTGTAACAATTCCAAAAACTCAGTGAGTTGTTTGGCTTTGTCATATGGACGTTTGGTAGTCTCGCTTTAGGCGAGCTTTGTTAGTAAGCGAGACTTGTTAGTTTGGCACTAGGCGAGTTTGGTTGTATGAAGTCGATATAGTGTTTTCATCATAGGGCTAAGCTCATATTCCCTCATTTAATGTAGATAATATCGTTTGTTAATAAGAAGAAAAAAAAAATACTTATTCTTGGGCTTGGGCTTTGTCTTGGTCTTCAGCTTGGGCTTGGGCTTGGGTGTTTCATAAATGGTGTTGTTTTGTTTTTGTTTTTAATTTTTATTTGTTAGCTTGGAAATATAATGGGATGACATCGACTGAATCGGAAGAATATGGACTAATTTGACGAGTTTGGAATAATACAAGGACTACTGGTGATAAAATTCCCAAATTTAATACCTCCATGCTCGACACATAAAAAAGTCGGGCAATTTAATGGCTTCCGTCTATGGTAAGTCCCTAATAATTTACTATTAATATAAGAGGGTTTTTTATTTTATTTTAAATTTTATATAAAATGGTTTCTAAGATGAATATAACTTTTTACTTTGGTCCCTAAGTTTTAATATTGATAAAAGCGGTCCCAAGATTACCGTTAATCATTTTGGTTATTTTGTAAGAAATTTTTGTTAAATTAAGGGTTTTTTGTCAAATCAACTTCTCACTTTGAACTGGTGGTTTATTTAATTTAACAAAGATTACATGATGACCAAGATGATTAACAGTGTACAATCCCACTTCTATCAATTTTAAATATTAAGAACCAAATTGAGAAGTTATGATAATCTTATAAACTATTTTAGCTTAAAAGCCAGATATGAAACCATAACCTTAACTAAAAAGAAGAGTATACATATAGAGAAGCAATTGAGGAAAAAATTTACAATTTAAGCTAGAAGAGTATACATATAGAGAAGAAATTTTAATTTAAATCTACAATATATAGAAATGCAGTCTAGAAAAATAATATAAATGGGCAAAAAAATATATAGAATCACTTAATATGAAATAATTAATTTGGACACTAGAGTGTAGAGAATGTTACCCAATGTTGGCCCGATGGCGTAGTCCTCTTTTCAGCCACCCACCCATCCAAAAGCCATTCATGGCCAGCAGAGAATCTATCATAGTAGACAGAAATTCTTCTCCTCCCTTTTGTTTTTCTCGTCCTTCTGCGAAGGGCATAACATGTATCAATAGTTTCTTGATGTAAGAGATGATCGTGCCCATTTATATTTCCATTCACAAGCGACGCTATTGCCTCTTCCCCGTTAGGCATAACATAGCGTACCAAATCCCGCGGTGGCAGTGGCGGCGGCCTTGGGGGAGCCACTGGCCGCCCTGTGCGGTAGTCCCACACAACGGCGTTGGAAGCATGGATCTTCAGGGCTTGGTAAGGGGCCATTATCAAGGAATCAAGGGTTGGTGTGCGAGAATAGTGACTAGCAGAAACGAGTAAATGTCTGGTGTGTGTGTGTGTGTGTGTGTGTGTGTGTGTGTATGTGTGTGTGTGTGTGTATATATAGAGAGAGAGAGAGAGAGAGAGAGAGAGAGAGAGAAGGGGGGGGGGGGGGGGGGGGGAAGGAAGCCGGTGAGATTAATTTACTAGAGTTTGATGAAGTTTTGGTTGATTTATTTTTACCGCCAAGTGTGAATATGTTACATATGGATGGGAAGCATGCAAGTATGGTAAGAAATCCAGGTAAAAAGTCCGAGCTGTGTAATTGCAGAGCTTCCATTTGTGAGATTTTGGTTAGGGAAGGTTGGTTGTCATTGGACGCATGAAATTGAAAGCCATGCAATAAATAATATATTTGTCTTTTTTGTAAAGTCGTAAAATATTTATGGAAGAAAATATAAATGTAACGCTTTTTAAAAGGAAAAATATATATGTAACGAAATGTTCAAGTGGATATTTAATGGAGCCAGCTTTTATAATTTTGTTCTTATCTAATTAACTAAAACAAATCTATGGGCTTCTTGCTTTCAAACAAATCCAGAGACTGAGAGTGTATTTAATTGGGATTTTAAAAGATTTTAATGAATTTATAAATTTGTGGATTTTGACAGAATTTAATTGATTTCTATCGATTTTATGGAAATTTTTTATTGAAATCTCTCAAATTTTTAAGGAGTGAGATGAGATTTGAGAATGCTGAAAATATACTACGAAATCTCTCTAAGTCTCTCAAATTCCTAATTTTTTTTTAAATCCCTTAAAATCAATTTCTAATTAAATACACCTAAAACGTTATAAACGCTTTTGAAATCCTGATTGAATACACATAAGCTTTCAAGTAATCACTTAAAATCCTGATTGAGCCCCTAAATTTGAACTGAACTATTGTGTCTGACATATTGTGAGGCTTAATCATATCCTTCATTCTTTTAGTGAAAATATATTGTTATACACAATATTTATACATAGTGCATTAAATTCAAACATGTCAACTTTTTTTACTTATTTTTATATTTGCTAACCCCCTTGAATAAAAAGAAAAGGAGGGAAAAAAAGAGAGACTGAATTGAATATTTAATGTAGCTAGATTGTATTTGTCGTTATCCAAGTAAGAGAAACGTGAGTCGCTTGCATTAGGCTTTTCTCGTGTTCTTACAAGGAGGTTATAACCTACCCAATCAGGTTATCAATATGCAAGTGACTGCCATGATTTTCAATTTTATGCTATGATTTTCTTTTAAAAAATTTCGTATTTTTATTTTTAAAAGGCATAAAATCCTTAATTTTTTTTAGTATGTACAAGGAAAAAACGCCTTTAATTAAGAGGCAAAAATTGCATACATATAGTCATTGTTGTGCCATAAAATAAATACTAAGAAGTGCACATTGGAACCCTTAAATCTAATCCTTTTTTTAGTACATGGTGTGAATAATTTATGGCACTACCAGAAATTATCGTTTATCTGGCGAAAGTTTGTATTTGCAAGTAAATTGAGATGCACGCTCTAGAAGATGGGTTAGCCAAGTTTCATCTAACCTTTATACACCGAGATGAGCTCATTCTAAGGCTTTTGGATCAATGACGAGTTCGAGAACTAAAATGAGCGAAATGACAAAAATACTCTTAAAGTCAAATAACGATTAAATGGTCAATTTACGTTTAGCACTTGTCGAATATGAATTGCATGACTTAATAATAGGACGATTTTACAGAACATTGATAATAATAATAAAAAGCCAAATCTTAGTAATTCCCAGTAAGGTCCTAAACCCTAAAATATCTCTACCGATCATGAAATCGGCGGCCAAACATAATTTACAATGAAATGAAAGAATCTTATAAAACCGAGCTACAAGCCAATGGTGGCGGTGCACGTCACTGCCAGAGCAAAAACATCATACTGATTCAGTTAGCCCTGGCAGTTCGATCGCCTCTTTAAAAAAAAAAAGATTTCCTCATTTTTATTTTATGTTTAGTTATATTCTGATAAAAAAAATCAAAATATTTCCCTTTATTTATAGTTATTAACTAAAGTGATGTATTTTGTATTTTGTTTTAAATTTGAATATATTTTATTCATTTTGTAATATAAAATTTCTTAGAATCAAATATACTTATATATAAAAAAGGACAAGTATATAGTATACCATAAAATTGATTAAATTTATACGTAATCATATCAACTATTAAGAAAGAACAATAAATTTTATGTGCGGTAAAGTTCAAGAATATTAAAAATTTGTAAAATATATGAACTTCCAAAGCATGTTTCGAAATTTAAAGATTACTCTGATTCCAAACTTCGAAATTTCGAATTTGAAAACTATTATATGATCCGATTCTTAATTTTAGAATGAAAATTAAAAACATTGTTTCCGATCCGATCTCATCCCAAACTTTAGAATGAAACTTGGAATGTTATTTCTGATCAGATCCTAAAATTTTAGAATGAAAATTGGAAATGTTGTGTCCGATCCTTCCGAAAATCACCCCTAATTGTCTTTCTAATGCGGCTGCCATTGTCTCATTTCCTTTTATGTTGTGCGATGCTTTTGTATTAGTTTTTTATGAGTTGAAACTTATTGTGCTTGACAACCAAAAAAAAAGCAAATTTTGGCAAAACTAAATAATTACCAACAACAAAAAATGTAATTACGCATTTATCCAAAAGACAACAAAATTAGAAAAAAGATTTTATTTATTCAGCTTTTTTTTCTCTCTTCATTAAAATCGGGATCAGGACAAAAACCGAACCCTACTGAACAGCGTCTTAACGTCGTTAACGAGACGCAAAGCGGGAATAAAATGAAAAGCCAGGGCCAATATCGGAATCAAAAAAGTAGGAGTTGGGGTATCGAATGGCAAGCAGGACACGCGGCCCCATCGCATTGGATTTGGACGACGTACAATGCCACCATGCCCTTGCGTCCGTACGGCTGCCGCGTCACGAAGAGAGCGCGCACAAAACAGACAAAACAAACGTTGCAGGAAGCAGCAGCCTTTTGCGAGACAACTCTCTCCGTTTGCTGGGATTCCCGTTTGCATACAAATAGAGAGTAGGATATATAGATATACCATTATTTCCAAGGACCCCAAAAGCCATAGCTTGCAAGCAGAAAACCCTAATCGCTCTGCGATTTTGCATTCTGGGTTTTGTTTTGCTTTGCTGGGTTTTGAGTTTCTCTCTCTTCTGGTGGGTCTCTCTCTCCATCTACTTCGTACTGTTTGTTCTGGTTTAGGCCTCTGATGGGCCTCAATGTGCTTGCTATGTGAAAACCCACTTGCTATGGAGCTCTGAAATGCTCGTTTTAACAGTGGGTCTTCTTCTTTCTTTGATTTTTCTTAGTCTCTGTCAACTTATGGATTTTTGTGGGTTTCAGAGAACGATTGGCATTTTGCTTTTTTAGATTTTGGTTATGGCATTATTGACTCCCACTGAAAAGCCCTGGTATGCTCACTACGCTAAAAAGCGATTTTCAGAGCTATCATGCTTATATCAGCAGTGCTCGTCTTCTTTCTTTGATTTTTGTTGTCCGTGTTTGTAGATTCCTGGGTTTTTTGCGTTTATGAAAACGATTGGGATTTCGAGTTTTTGGTTTTAGTATTTTTTTTTCACTCCCACGGGGAGCTCTCATATGCTCACTGCGTTAAAAAGACAATTTTCAGAGGTCTCATGCTTATTTCAGCAGTGATCCTTTTTTTTTCTTTTGATTTGTGCTTTTATATTCTGGGTTTCTTTGGTTTCTGAGAAAGATTTGGATTTTGGGTTCTTAGTTTTTTATTTTGGTTTGTTTTTACTCCCGCTGAAAAGCTCAGATACGCTCACTAAGCCAGATTTTCAGAGCTCTCATGCATCTTTCAACAGTGGGTATTTTGGCTTTTTTTATTCTTTTTTTTTTTTAATTCTAAATTTTGAGTCTTACTGCTACAGAAACCGTATGAGACATCGGACGACTGGGAATTGCTTTTGGAATTTGATACTATTGCATGCTTTTGGGTTTTCGTTTTTGTTCTCTCTGGCTTCACGTTTATGCCAAATACGTGAAAGCTAAACGTTGTTTCAGAGCTGGGTCGTCTCTGATTTCTCTGAATCTGCGCTTACGGGTTGTTTTGTTGCTTCTGACGGCTGGGATTTTGCTTTTGGAGTTTCACAAGTTTGGGTTTTTTCTGATTCCTTTTTATTATTTTAAACCTTTTCTCTTTGCTTCCTACGTGAAAGCAAATAATAATATTTTTATTATTTTAGGGATTGACGTTTTTTTTTTACAAATTCAGTTTGATTTTTGTAATTTTATATATTTGGGTGCTACTATTAATTCTGTACTCCCAAAGGTCTCTCTTTAAATGCCATTTTAGAAGTTTGCCTTTTGGTTTATGGAGCTTAGATCTGAGTAAGAAAGCACATAAATATTTATGTGTTTGTTTGTATATATAACATACACACACATATATGTGTGTGTGTGTATTTTCTTGAGTTTTGGCATTTTCTTTTGTGTATGTGAAAAGATCTGAAATTTTTCTGAGCAAGAAAATGGTTTTTTTTTTTTTCCTTATGAAAATCTGTGTGGATGTTTTTTGCTGTTTTACTGCAACGTTTTGTATGAATGTTGGATTGTTCTGCTGCCATTTTCTTACTTCCATTGG
The DNA here is from genome assembly GCA_963580275.1 of Crataegus laevigata. NCBI lineage: Eukaryota > Viridiplantae > Streptophyta > Magnoliopsida > Rosales > Rosaceae > Crataegus > Crataegus laevigata. The sequence goes on from OY756947.1 coordinate 6,351,648, forward strand.
CTTAATATTCGGCTTTTTTTTTTCTTTTTTTTTTAATGTTTCCATAACACCATTATTGTTCTTTTTTTTTTATGTTTCCATAACACCATTATTTTTCTTTTCTCTGACGAACATTTATATTTGAAGAATCGCATATGAAAACATTTGGTAGAACGTTTTTCCGTTAATTTACCTATTTTGTCCTAAACTGTTCCTAACTAATAGTATCTACACAAGATTTGTTTTCATAACGCCTTGTTTCCTCTCTTTCGATGATTTCCCCCTTAACGGAGCTCATCAAGTTTATAAATGCGGTTCAACTTGTAGCATCACGTTTATAGATGCGTAACTTTTTTAGAATTCAGAACTTACCTCCTAGTTTCCTGTTCATTAAATTTAGTGAAGTTATCTAATTAGAGAAATAGGGATCTCTTAACTCCTCTCCTGTTTTCTGTTTTCCCCTGCATCTAAGAAATATTGACAGAGTGCACGCCACCGTACTTGTCTGCCATGATTGCCACTTCAGCTTATTACGCGTCGGCGCTCTAACTAATATTTAGTTAGGCTGTTAGAGAACAAGAAAGTCATGATTTGTTGATTGGTTATATGTGTCACAATACATGGTTTCAAATCCTCTTGCAATTCTCTGTATCGACGTCTTTTGGTGGAATTGACTTGTGGTTGAGCAGGTCTTAGGAAATGGAGCGCTTGAATCCCGATGGACTTGAACCACCTCCACCTCCACCTCCACCCATTATTCCTCCAAATGTTGTCCCAATTGTGGCAGAGGAAAAGTCTCTTGAACTATTTAAGAAAGCATCAACTCCAAAACGTGTTCCCATGGCAAGGACTGGGAGTGGAACTAAAGGGCAAAAGATCCCTCTTCTGACCAACCATTTCAAAGTGGCAGTGAACAAGTCTGATGATTACTTTTTCCATTACAGTGTAATTACCTCTACTCGATGTCTCTCGCTTTATAATTTGAAGATGAGTTTATGTTTGTGTAATTGTGTTGGTGTTAAATACTTAAATGGTGGTTCAGATTGCGATGTCGTATGAAGATGGAACTCCAGTTGATGGTAAGGGCATTGGACGCAAGGTTCTTGATAAAGTCAAACAGACATACGCAATGGAGCTTGCCAAGAAAGAATTTGCTTATGACGGAGAGAAAAGCTTGTTTACTGTTGGCCCTCTTCCTCACAACAGACTTGAGTTCACAGTTGTATTGGATGACATCTCAGCAACCAGGTAATAACATGTCGTTTATTATGTATTTTTCCTGCTTTTGTTTCCGATCAGGAAATTGTCTCATCGGTCCTTTTGCGCAAATGTCTAGGAGGACTTCAAGCCCAGGAGGTGGCTCCAACCATGCTGACAGTGAGGGAGATCGGAAGAGAGTTAAGAAGCAATTTCAATCCAAACAATTAAATGTGCTGATCAACTATGCTACTAAAATCCCAATGCAAGCAATCGTGAATGCAATACGTGGCCAGGATTCAGAACATTTTCAGGAAGCGGTGAGGGTTCTTGATATCGTACTAAGGCAGAATGCAGCAAAACAGTAAGTACTTGACTGTTGTTGTATCTTTCCTCAGTGATTGTCTACTATTTCATTTGGTGTATAATAATGTGTTTTTCTACAGGGGTTGTCTTCTTGTCCGACAGTCTTTCTTCCATAACAATCCAAGGAACTTTGCAGACTTGGGATCAGGTGTGTTAGGCTGCAGGGGTTTTCATTCAAGTTTCCGAGCCACCCAAGGGGGTCTATCTCTTAATATGGGTAAGCTTCTAAGTTAGAATGCTTAGATTGTTTTTGTTACTCTACTGTCAATCTAATCTCTGTCCTTGTTTCCATGCAGATGTATCCACTACAATGATTGTGAAACCTGGCCCCGTTCTAGACTTTCTGATGCTGAACCAGAACGTTAAGACTCCTCACCAGATCGATTGGACGAAGGTAATATTGGTTGCTTACTTTTTTTATATTATACTGGTGTGGCATTGTTCATGATCTGAGCTTTCTTTAATCTCATACTAGGCTAAGAGAATGCTGAAAAATCTAAGGATCACAACCTATTCATCTAAGATGGAGTACAAAATCACTGGACTGAGTGATAGACCATGCAAAGAGCAGAGGTGATCTATTTCTTTATTCTTATATCCATGCCATATGAGAAGTAGGTTTTATAGATCATCTCAATTTCTGGTTTCTGAATTAATCTAATAATTTACTACTACACATTTTTGTCTAGGTTCTTCCTGAAATCGAAAAAAGGACAGGATGGTGATGGAGAAGAAATTACGGTTTCTAAATATTTTGCTGTCTATAAAAACATACCGTTGCGGGATTCAGCAGACTTCCCATGCATCAATGTTGGGAAACCAAAGAAGCCATCTTACTTTCCACTTGAGGTGATACTTTTAACTTTCGACTACTTATTGTTAAGCTTAATTCTAGAATTTTTCTCATTCTTATTTGCCTCTGTAGCTTTGTGACTTGGTTTCACTGCAACGCTATACAAAATCTTTAACCAATTTGCAAAGGGCTTCACTAGTGGAGAAGTCTCGGCAGAAGCCCCAGGAGAGGATGTCAGTTTTGCGTGATGTAAGTAAAGTTATGTGTGCCATCTATATGGTACTGTTCTATCTTCGTATCTAAAACTCACTGACTCCTCAAATTTTAATTCTCTCAGGCACTGAGGACTAGTAATTATGATGCTGACCTGATGCTTCGTTCTTCTGGAGTGTCAATTGGTGCTGACTTTGTGCATGTTGAAGGCCGTGTATTGCCAGCTCCGAAGGTAGACATTTTTATTATCATCTTTGTTTCCATCATAATTGATCTGATTTGTCTTTTGGGTGCTGTAGAAATTCTTATGTTCTGATTTTCTCTGTTTATTGATACTTTTCCTGCAGCTAAAAGTTGGGAACGGAGAGGACTTTTTTCCACGCAACGGGAGGTGGAATTTTAACAACAAGGTACCGCTCCTATTTATTTTCTGTTCCACCAGAATCAAGATTTATTTTTTACCTCAATTCACCTTTATTTTTGTGTGTGCAGAAACTGGTACAACCTGTGACTATAGATCGTTGGGCTATTGTCAATTTCTCTGCTCGCTGTGACACTCGGAACCTGGTCAGCAATATGATGAAGTGCGGAAATATGAAAGGAATTGTAAGAATCCTTCTCTCTGAACCATATTATAAAAGAACTATTCCTTTACTGTAAATCAATTCCTTTGTTTATTTGTTATTCTAAAAAAAAATTCCTTAATGTAGGCCATAAAGGAACCATTTATGGTATTTGATGAGAGTAACCAGCACAGACGTGAACCAGCTCCCGTTAGAGTGGATAAGATGATTGAATACATTAAGTCCAAACTTCCAGGACCGCCTCAACTTCTGTTGTGTATTCTTCCCGAGAGGAAGAATTCTGACATATATGGTTAGCTCATTATTCTTTTGTTATATCATTTTATCTGCACCTTAAGGTTGAGGATTTATGTATTGATTATTCTTCAAATTCAAGGTCCATGGAAAAGGAAAAATCTTTCTGAGCTTGGGATTGTAACACAGTGCATTGCTCCTACAAAAGTGAATGATCAGTACATCACAAATGTGCTCCTGAAAATCAATGCAAAGGTAAATTTCCATTTACAAATCTAATTTGTGGAATTGTCTTGTGGTTTATGACTCATGCATTAATTTTGTCTTCCTTGCTTTATATGAGCTTGTGCAGATGGGTGGAATGAATTCGTTGCTAACTGTAGAGCATTCTCCTTCTATTCCATTGGTTTCCAAGCGCCCCACTCTGATTCTCGGTATGGATGTGTCACACGGCTCACCTGGGCGGTCAGACGTGCCTTCTATTGCAGCGGTAATATTTTCCCCTGACACTGAACTTGTTATAATATGTTCTCTACCATAATTTCTTTTTGGACTAGTTAGAGAACTTCACTCTATACTGTCAACCTGGTAGTTGCTGCTGTATCATGTTGTAAGTGTCTATTTAATATGCAGCTCTCTGCTTATCTTGGGAATTTTGTAGGTGGTGAGTTCCAGGCACTGGCCCTTGATTTCTCGTTACCGAGCTGCTGTGCGTACTCAATCACCAAAAGTAGAAATGATTGCTTCTCTGTTCAAGCCTGTGTCAGATAAAGAGGATGATGGCATAATCAGGTTGGCTCCCCTGGGGCTTTCACCACTACATTCAAACTGCAACTTTGATTTTTTTGCACCCAGTTTTTCTTATCCGATTATTATTAAAATTTTACAATATATGTTTCAATCAATCTTGTAACGTTCGTGTTCTTTTCAGGGAACTGTTGGTAGACTTTTATGCTTCTTCAGGAAGCAGGAAACCGGATCAGATAATTATTTTCAGGTGTGATATTCCTAATATATTCAAGGATAAATAAATGAGCCATAAGGGAACAACTGCATTTCTAGTTTGTTTCTTCTCTAGAATGCTCTGCTCTCTTTGTTATTAATCTCATATCGTTACCATTTGATACCCCAATCAATATGCCCTAATTTCTTATAAAATCAAAGGCTGAGGAAGCCGTTAATGTTGGTCACTAGAAATGCTTTGTAATACTATGAATATCAGCTAGTGTTATCCCTCTTATCACTCTTTCAATCTTTCACTCTTTCAACAATTCATTAATCCTCTAATGTGTATTTTATCTCTTATTGTTTTCATTCAATTAGAACTTACCATTTAAATGCATGTTCCGATTAACTCTAGTTTCTGTCTGTGTACACGTAGTGTACATTATTTTCTGTACCAATTTGCCAACATCTTTTTGATGCTTTGTTTTGTAGTTTCAAAACAGGCTTCTCAACGTGATACGTTTTTCAACAAATCAATGAACTTTCAATTTCATATTTATTAACTAAAAGACCAGTGGTTTCAACAGTTAAAAATGTTGTATCACTTATAATTGTTTTTAAAAGATTGCACATTAACACTCAACTCTTGCTGATCTTCCTGTCACTTGGTTTTTCTCCTGTTTAGGGATGGAGTGAGTGAATCACAGTTCAACCAAGTCCTGAATGTGGAACTGGATCAGATTCTTGAGGTTTTCGCGATGCGAATCTACATTTTTCTTTTTAGTTTTTACGTTCTTTACTTGCAAGAGGAAATGTCTTAACTGTAATTTGGTGTTTTTAATCTTTTTGCAGGCCTGCAAATTTCTTGATGAGACTTGGTCTCCAAAGTTCCTGTTCATTGTTGCACAAAAGAATCATCACACCAAGTTCTTCCAGACGCATTCGCCTGACAATGTTCCGCCGGGTTAGTCATGTTACCTTCAATTGGATTTCAGAATAGTAAAGAACAAAGTTAATGTTCTTCTGTTTCTAAATCAAGCTTTTTCTTTGATTACTTAAACTCAGGAACCATCATAGACAACAAAGTCTGTCACCCCAAGAACAATGATTTCTACTTGTGCTCTCATGCAGGGATGATTGTGAGTATCCTAAACCAAAACCTGCCACTTATTATCGAACAAATTTACCCCATGTTTCTTGGGCATTATTGCTTATTACGGAAAGGAATAAACAAAACTTGAGTCCTGAGTCCCTTTCTGCTGATTTGTTTTAGACATTATTGTTGTCTGATTCGGCTACTCTGAATGGAGATTCAACTGACTTTGGATTGTTCATGTAGGGGACTACTCGGCCTACCCATTATCATGTTCTGTATGATGAACTCGGGTTTTCAGCGGATGACTTGCAAGAACTGGTTCATTCTCTGTCTTATGTGTAAGTATTCTCTCAAGTCACATCTTGTTAGAGTTTTGCACAATGAATTCCATCCCAGGAAACAACAGCTTTTTGTATATTTATCTGTCAAGTAGTTAGCGCGAGTTTTAAACCTGACTCCTTACTTTGAATTTCGTACAGGTACCAAAGAAGCACGACAGCCATATCCGTAGGTAATATAATATGTCCTGTTTTGTTTTCTGCTCCAATGTCTGATTGACTTCACTCTTGCTAGGGTGTCTACACTGATTAATGTTCCGATAAGCCTGCATAACTTCTTTGTTGTTGATAAGTTTTCTTCCGGTTTCTCTATGCCGCAGTTGCTCCAATCTGCTACGCCCATCTAGCTGCTGCCCAGATTTCCCAGTTCATCAAGTTTGATGAAATGTCGGAGAGTGCCTCAAGCCATGGTGGTGGAGTCACAGTTCCAGGTGCTGTGCCCGTGCCCGAGTTACCCAAGCTGCATAAAAATGTGATCAACTCCATGTTCTTCTGTTAAAGATTGGTTGCAGACTTCAGTTTCTTATCCCCCATGGCTCGATGCCGTTAGAATAACATATGAACTTTGACTAGTGGTTTTGACAGCAACTATTTAAGCTTTGGGGAGTTTTGGCAGGAACTTTCACTAATATATCACAGTGCTGATATTATATATATATATATATATATATATATATATATATTATATGTCTGGTCTGGTGTTTGACTTTCACCAGTATTTTGAGAATATCTGGTGCTGGAACACTTCAGAAATTATGTATGGATGATGTCTGTTTCTGAGAATTAATCTTGGAGTTTATTATCTTACTTGTACATATACGCCTATATATGCTTATTCATAAATTGGCCTTCTCCTCTTGAGAATGACTTGTATGAAACGGATTCACCGTCCTGTTTTAACAAAATAATGACGTGTTAAGTTTTTGAACACATGCCATTATAATTATTGGATCGGGACACTAAGTGGCGGTGAAACCTTTCATTGTAAATTGTTCTTCGTGGCGGTGAAACTGTTTTAAAACTTGACTTTTAACTTTTGACATCTACGTTGGAGATGCTCTAATCATAGTTGTCGAATTCGATGATATAGAGTTCGAATTATGTATTGGTACAGACATATCGTTACTTTGACAATTGATTTTAAATTTGGTGGATCTGTAATCATATTAGGAAAATTGAAGAAAAGAACAAAAAAATTCACATGTAGTCTTTGTGAAATTCGCCATTGTTTTTTGCTGTAAAATTTTCAGTTGGAGAAGGAAAAGGGGGGAGAGAGAGAGAGAGAGGTTTCTTCTTTGTGATTGTCGGGAAGGACAAAAAGGAGAGAGATGAGGGAGAAAGAGAAGAGGGAATCACAACTCACAAGTGATCCATGCAAGGTTTCTTATTATTTTTTAAATGTGGATTTTTATCACAAGTGATCCATGAGGTCGACCCATAGCCGGAAGACAGTCTTTGCTAATGAAAATTGGTCATTGTGGTCTTTGAATATGAGTGTCGCAAGTTAATGTGGTCAATTCATTACAATTCCGTCAAAATTTCTGTTAGTGTGCAGATGTGGCATATATGTGGACTCATAAGTCTATTAAATTTTGTTAGAAGAAGCACATCAACACACGCATATTCAAGGGTTACATTGATTAATTTTCGCTTTGAGGGATCATCTTGATGTTATGAATTAATTTCCTCGACTATTTGTGATAAAAATCTTTTTTTTTTCTTTTTTGAAGTTTGAAATTGTTAGATTGAAAGTTTTGAGACTTTGAGCTAGAAATTTATAGGTTTAGGCTTTTGAGTTACCAAATTAGATTGTCCATTGTGTGATTTAGCTGAAGTCTTTCTCTCTTTAGTGTAAAAATATCAATGTACTCAAAAAAAAAAGTTGGGTTGTGATCACATCACAGTTGATGATGAATGGTTATTCAGTTAATATGTTTATAATTTTCTTCCTAATGTTTCTTTTAAAATATTTCTTTAATTTTAATTTGGTAATAAGCGCAAGTTAAAATATAACCAAATCAAATCAAACACAACAGTTGGTGAACCGATCTAATTAGTTATAAACCATTGTCGTTCAATGGTGTGCTTAAACTGAACTAACCCAAATTGTACCCGCCTTTAAAATTAAAAAAAATTAATAAAAAGGACTTCAAATCTTTACATTTTAATCAAAAACCATACACTAAATTTTATTTAATTGTAAAGACAAAAAATAAAAATAAAAATAAATAAAAAACTTTAAAAAATCCAAAAATCCAAGTGCGCAAAAGCTCTGAGGGGCCCATGGGAACCTCCCGCTTTCTCACTGGCCACTGTTAGCTCTCTCCGGAACCCAGCCTTGTGGTCAGTATAACCATGGATCCCTTTATACAACTTTTCATTCCCAGTGCTATTGCTCTTCCCCTGCAAAGCCTCCTCTGCCTGCTTAAGAACTCTCTCGCGAACAGCTCGGGCTTCTCTAGAAAACTCAGTCTCAGTCTCCAGAGTCGCTGTTGCTCTGCTATCATTTTCTACTTGGATTTCTTTTGAAGACTTGAACTCAAAGATTGCACTGCCATCAGATGTAGAGCTCTTCGCCGGTCCACTAGAAAAATACAACTTGCCAGCAGGTTTTGCAGCTTTTCTTTGACTTGGTAATGATGTGCCCCCATATGTTGAGTTGTCCTCCTCCTCATCTTCACGAGGCCTTCGCTTTCATATGTTGAATTGTTTGAGAAAATTGCAAATTCTGATTAATCCATGGTATCACATGTTCTAGATGGTTGCTAACTCTGACTGTATTTTCATAAACAGTGTCGTAATTTTTCTTAAACAGTGTAGTAAGTTTCATAAACAATGTCGTAAGTTTCATAAACAATGTAGAAAATTTCATAAACAGTTTGTGTGTGCGTCAGATTTTTTTTTAATATTAAAATTATGTTTTTTTCATTAAAATTTAAATTCTTTTGTCCTTTTTATTAAAATTTAAGAGTTTTTCATTAAAATTTAAGTCTTTTTAATTAAATAAAGTTATAGCATGATTTTTTTTATTAAAATAAACTTAGTTCAAGTCATTTTCATGAAAATTCCCTTAAAATAAATCACGCATCTACATTTTTTTTTTTTGAAAGAAATCATGCATTTACATGATCCTAAATGATTTCACAACTCCGTATGTCCCACGTCATGTGAAAAGTTGAGAAATCATGCATTTACTCGTCTTATTTTTTACGAACTCAACTAATGTAAAAGCTAGTTTGGTATTGCGGTATTTTTCTTCTAAACAATACATTCAGGAGTAGAGGAGTAAGCTAATTCTTATAATGGTATTATTGTTCTTTTTTTTTAAAAAAAAAATTATTTCTATTGTGTTGTAAGAATGAACAGCTGTAAAATAAAGTTGTTGAGTGTTCGATAAACTTATTTTTGTAAAAGTGCTTTTAACAAAAAGAATAGTGTCTGAGTGTCTGGTAAATTTTTATATAAAAATGCTGTGAATATGTTAAATGACTAAAAAAGATATGATATTGGATATGAATCATATGATATAATCTCTACTAATTAATAAAACACTCATTGTCAACCAAAACCCTATGAAAATTACCAATTTAACCCTCTAATTAAAACATAACATAAATAAGAAATATGGGGCAGAAATGTAATTTCACACAACCAAATTTTACTTTTTTTTTTCAAAGCCTCACCTAAATATAATTCTAACATATCTCTAATAAATAAAAAATTATTATAAAAAAATTAAATTAAAAAAAAAAACTTTCCACTCCCACATTCTCTATCACTCTCTTCCTCTCTCCTTCTATTTCAAAAACAAAAATAAAAAAAATTTCTCACACACTTTGTGTGTGCCCATATGCTAGTAATTACCAAAGAGAATAATACAAGGGTAAATGTTGTAATTTGCAAAATATGCGGGGTATGCTTGCCAATGCCATCTCAAAATTTCATTACATGGTACTGTCCACTATGCTTTGAAAAACAAATACTTTTTTTTATGTTTCATTAAACACATTTAGTGTTCCAATTTTTTTAATAAGCTATTTTTTTTAGAAGCACTACAATCTCAAACTAGCTGTTAATGTGCAGGATAAAAAGTACTTATGAAATGGATAAAAATATAAGTAAAGTAGGTGAAGTTTAATCATAAATTTATTTGGGTTAATTAATGAGGGAACCAAATCCCTTCTTGAGCTTAGGAGGCTAAGCCTCCTGAGTAAATGATCTGGGCCGTTGAAATTTGATCCAACGGCTACAAATAGGGGCCCTTCTAATAATTATAATAATTGCAGCCGTTAGATCAACTTTTAACGTCCAGATCCTTTGCCAAGGAAGCTCAGCCTCCTAAGCTCAAGAGGGGATTCGGTTCCGAAAAACTTGTGTAGAGCTTGACTTGCCACTGGATTTTACTGGGTGGCACTACAATCCACTCAAAACTCACCACGTAGCAAGTCTTAAATATAATCTTTTATTATTTTTTTTATATTTAAAATTCTCATAATTATATTTTCTACTAATTAATCTATACCATGGATTAATCTAATGTGTCCTTTTTTTTCCTTCTTTTTTCCTTTTTTATCTTTCCCAAATTTTCCTCCACTTTATGTTTTTCCGTGGATCTTCACTCTCTCCCAATTTCATATTCCGTATTCATGTGTTTCAAAAAAAAATCGCAGGGAAAATAAACATCGTACTTTTCAGAAAACCGAATAAGTTTGAAGAGAGACGAAGTTATAGGTTATTGCTTTTCTTGACACTGCAAAGTTTGCAAATTACAAATTGAAAGTTAATGATTAAATTTTGTCATTTCTTCTTACTCTTGATGCCATTATAAAGTTTCAGACCTTACTTTTTTTAACAGAAATTTAAATGACTGAATCTATATACGAGCTATTCAACACACTGAGCATGATAAATTAGCAAAGCCATCTGGCCAAAAACAAAAAACAAAAAAAGAATTAGCAAGCCCTGGTGTAGAATTACATCTGGAATTTATAATCGAATGGTTGAGTCTATTTACAATTTGCACGCTTTCACACCAACAGCCCACAAACCGAAAAACAAGGTTCTCTTATGAAGCTACTAAAACTTTTATATCATATGAAAGGCTAAAGAGTAATAATATTAGAATACGTGTAAAAATAATTTTGGGGTGTATTTATATTTTTATCTATTTTAAAAAAAAATTATAGGGCTCAAATAATCATTCATACAAGAGTATACAACTTATTTAATAATAATTTTTTATGTGGCATGTTTCCGACAATATCTTGTGTGTTAATAAAACAACAAAAAAAAAAGGAAACTTTAGATTGATTCATGGTATATATTAATTAGTAGGAAAAAATAATTAGGAGAATTTTAAATATAAAAGAATAATAAAAGATTACATTTGAGACTTGTCATGTGGCGAGCTTTGAGTGAATAGTAATGTTACTTAGCAAAGTCCAGTGGTAAGCCAAGTCTCATACAAGTTTTTCTCACATTAATGAGAAGGGCTCACATTACGCCTCCAATTAATTGTTTTTTTCTTTTCTCATGAGCCTGGCAAAAGGAGAGAGAATCTTCGCGGAATTCTTTTTATGAGGATGTCGGAAATCCTCCAATCACATATGTTCATCGTACACAGTGCGGCCAGTTTTCATTAAGTATTGTTTACATTCAATTTTAAATAAAAAAATTTATAATAATTTCTAATCACATGATATACTATGAACAGATATGATTTAAAAAATTTCAGAATACTCATAAAGAGAATCTGGCGAGAATCCTCACGGTAGAAAAAGTAAGGAAAGCAAAAGGTTTTAAATTTCAAAATGGAAATGATAACTGAAGCGCAAACGGCGTTAAGATGACAAAACCGGAAAGGAAATGAAAAGGCAGGGTCAATAAAGGAAAGTAGAAAACAGAGCGGCTTGGCGTTGTTAAAGCAAACGAGCAGCAGAGACACGCGGCACTAGACAATTGGACGGAACCCCACATATATCCATTTGTAGAAGCCTGCATTTTTCAATGCTCTTTGCCTTATTGCGCAAGGAACACACACCCAGCTCTCTCTCTGTCGCTCACACAGAAACCACTCTCACTCTCTCTCTCTCTCTCTATCTTTCTGATTACTCTCAGACAGAAACCACCCTCTCTCTCTCTCTCTCTCTCTCTCTCTCTCTCTCTCTCTCTCTCACACACAGAGTCACAAACAGGCCTCTCTCCCTCTCTCTCACAGAGTCACAAACAGGCCTCTCTCCCTCTCTCTCACAGAGTCACAAACAGGCCTCTCTCTCTCTCTCTCTCTAAACATCTGTTTATCTTGGTGAAAGCCATTAGTTAATAAATTAGATCTGCGTTTTTATGTTTTCTATGTGATTTTCTTAGTTTGTGTTTGTGGGTTTTACCTTTTGGTTTATGAGTCCGAGTGAGAAGAGGGCACATTTCTAAACTTGTGCTAATTTGTGGGGTTTATTTTGCTTTTATAATCAGTTTACTTGCTTCATAGTTAATTTTACACTAAAAAATTCCTTTTTTTTTCTCCGAAAGAAACAACTAGTTTCATTTTTTTTTCATTCTTGTTCGTTTCATTTCTTCATTTCTTCATTTCTGTCGATAATGAACTGCTGATCTATAATACTACGCTCTTCCTCCCTGCTCGATCGGCTTGATTTTGTTATTTCTTGATTTAGTGCAACGTTAAAGTGCAATCTTTTTTTCTAAAGGCTGTTTCTTTGTTTTATTTAAAAGTGTGTTTGTAGTGTAGTTTGTACAGCAGATCTGCTCGATAGTGGAGCAATATTTTTAAAGGTTTGTTTTTCCCTTACTTTCGTAGGTTTTTTTTGTTATATGTAGCTTCTTTTTTTTTTTTCTTTGTTCTTGTCTGCATTTCCGCCAGAAACCTTTGTGATGCAATGTTCTTTGGTTGGCTTTAGATTTGAGATTTTCAGTCTTGAAAAATATTAAGGGCCTGTTTGATAACCAGTTCATTTTTTTTGTTTTTCATTTTTTTGCAAATTGAAAACTACAAGTAGTTATTTAATAAGTTTAAACAAAAAAAAAAAGTGAATGCAAAAACTGAAACTGAGAATGAAATAATTATAAATGTTTTTTAAGTTTTTTGCTTTTATATCAGAAACAAATGATGACATAATAGACTCTTTTTAAATAAATTAGAAAAAAAACTTACCATTTCTTAGCAATCAATAAATTAACAGATTAAGATTATAGTTTGAAGAATGTTTGAGTATGATCCAAACTGCAATTTATTTGTTATTTAAACCCTTGAAACCATCATCTTATTCCTTTGCTGTGCATGAATTGGTTATTTCAGTTCTCGTCTTCTATTCTTTGCTGTTGTATGTATTCTCCCTGATTAATTTTTAGTGCTTTCCATATGTATTCCTCCTGATGAGTTAGTGGCAGGACAGTTTGTTTTGTAAGAGAAACTGTCTCAAGTTTGAATTTGGTAGAGATGTATCTCTTTGTTACCTGCAGTTTACACCTACATTGTTTATCAATTGCGGCGTTGGCAGGTATAAGGTAATGGAGTCTTCCGATCCCAAAGCAGCTGAGCTTCCTCCTTCTCCCGCCATTACTCCTCCAAATGTTGTCCCAACTGTGGCAGAAGGAAAATCTGTTGACGCGTTTAAGAAACCATCAACTTCTAAACTTGTTCCCATGTCAAGGCCAGGCTTTGGATCTAGAGGAAAAAGCATCCAACTAACAACTAACAATTTCAAAGTGGGAGTGAAAATTTCTGATGGCTACTTTTTCCATTATAGTGTAACTCGCTTGTCCCGACATATCTTAATTAGCATCCATTTTGCAGCTTAATGTTTGTATAATGTATTGATGTTAGATAAGTTGTTACAGATTGACATGTTTTATGAGGATGGGAACCCCAGTTACAGCGAATGCTATTGGACGCAAAGTTGTTGAAAAAGTTAAAGAGACATATGACAGGGATCTAGGACGAAAAGAATTTGCTTATGATGGACAGAAGAACTTGTTTACTGTTGGCTCTCTCCCTCATAAAAGACTCGACTTTGTGGTAGTATTGGACAACATCTCGTCAAGCAGGTACTGATTTGTGGATCATCATGTTGAATTTATCGTGCTCTCATTTTCTCTTGAGATCATAGGCTCAGTGGCTATTTTTCATGCACTAGGCGAATTGGGAATGTTGGAGGTAGTAGTAGTTACGACCCAGCTGAGAGTGGAAACAATAGGAAGAGACTTAAGCATTCATTTCAATCCAAAACAATAAAGGTGCTGATAAACTATGCTGCTAAAATCCCAATGCAAGCTATCGTAAATGGATCACGAGGTCAGGATTCAAAGGAGTTTCAGGAAGCAGTTCAAGTTCTGGACATCATTCTAAGGCAGCGTGCAGTAAAGCAGTAAGTAGTTGAATGTTGTATCTTTCCCTCAATCAGTCTTCCCTTGTTGGTTCATCATACACTGTTTCTGTCCAGAGGTTGTCTCCTTGTCCGACAGTCTTTCTTCCGTAACAATCCAAGGAACCCAGACTTGGGAGAAGGCTTGTCAGGCTGCTCGGGCTTCCATTCAAGTTTCCGAGCTACCCGAGCGGGTCTGTCCCTGAACATGGGTAAGTTTCTAAGCTTTCATTTGTTCTCTGTCATTTTACTGCCACATTAATCACCATCCCTGCCTGAATGCAAATGTATCCACTACAGTGATCATAAAACCAGGTCCCGTTTTGAACTTCCTCTTGGAGAACCAAAAAGTTAATCACTTTCGCCATATTGATTGGATCAAGGTACTTAAAAGTGATTTCATACAGTATTGGCATTGCATTGATATGACTTCATTCATTAGTATTAGGCTCTGAGCTTCTTTATTTGATCATGGGCTAAAAGGACGCTAAAAAATCTACGGGTCAGGATCGAATCCTCTGGTGTGGAGTACAAAATCACTGGATTGAGTGATAATTCCTACAAAGAGCAGACGTAAGTTCTTTCTGTGCATTACCAATGCCATCTAAGAAGTAGGCTTAAACATCATCTCAAGTTCTTGTATTCTAATATGTATGAACCTGTAGTTTTATCTGAAATATTTCACCCTGTTTTCTCTATGTGAAGGTTTTTTCTAAAAAAGAGTAAAGGACAAGATGGTGACGGAGAAGAAGTTACTGTTTATGACTACTTTGTTCGCCATAAACACATACCTGTACGTGAGTCAGCAGATTTTCCCTGCATCAATGTTGGGAAAGCAAAGCGGCCATCCTTCTTTCCACTTGAGGTGGTGCATTAACTTCAAATGATAACTACTATGGTTAATATTGGAATTATTTTTCATGCTACTTTGTCTATGTAGCTTTGTACCTTGGTTCCATTGCAACGCTATACCAAAGCTTTGTCCACTAAGCAAAGGTCTACACTACTGGGGGAGTCCCGGCAGAAGCCCCAGGAGCGGATTTCAGTTTCGCAACGTGTAAGTTAATTCTTCTCTCCATGTGTTTTAGTTTATACTTTGAAATTTTGAATCTGACACATTCTTTCGTCTCATATGTTATATTCTTGCAGGAGCTGAGAAGTAGTAACTACAATGCTGACCGGATGCTTCAATCTTCTGGAATATCAATCAGTCCTGAATTTATTCGGGTTGAAGGCCGTGTGCTGTCAGCCCCAAGGGTAAGACTTGTGTGTCAATTTTGGATCCTTTCTTCTCATGTCTCTACTATTCATTTACTGATGTATTTCCTTTTCATCATCTCTCTTTTGTTGCAGTTAAAAGTGGGCTGTGGGAATGATTTTTTCCCCCGGAATGGGCGCTGGAATTTCATCAACATGGTGCTCTTCTTTTCTTGTGCTTTCTTGTTTCACCACTATCAAATTCTGAATTTCTTGTACTGAATTTAGCCTGCTTACCTGCATGTAGAGTTTTGTGGAACCGGTAAAATTTGAGACATGGGCAATTGTCAACTTCTCTGATTTCCGTGACATTGATTTCCTGATCAAAACTGTGTTGAAGTGTAGAGATATTAGAGGAACTGTGAGATTTTCCCTTTCCCCGGAATTATATTATGAGATCTACACCAGGCTGTACATCTGATCCCTTAATTCTTTGTTCTAAACATTTTTTGTTGTTTTTCGGTAGGCCATATAAGAAATAACTCTGGGATTTTATTTCTTAATGAATAAGAAATTACAATAGGTTTATATACAGCTGTGAAAAATAGCTTAGTAACTAATTACACCTAGTTAACTCACTAATCTAGTAATTAGTTACATGGACAGTTGTAACCAACTTGAAACAAAAATACAATCAATTATTTATGTGTCTCTTTACACCCCCGCAAGCTGAACGGAGGAGGGCCGAGTGAAAGCTTGGATTGAAGGTACTGAAACCGAGCTTTGGGAAGTGATTTGGTGTGGATATCAGCAATTTGATGCTGAGTACTAATATATTGCACCTGAAGTAGCTTGCCAAGAACTAGTTCACGAATGTAATGATAATCAATCTCTACATGCTTGGTGCGAGCATGAAAGACTGGATTGGAGGACAAAGAAATGGCAGAAACATTGTCACACCAAAGAATAGGAATGGTCGTAAGTTGAAAAGCAATATCTCTGAAAATTTTACACACCCATGTGAGTTCAGCTGCAGTGTGCGCAAGAGACCGATATTCAGCCTCCGTAGAAGATCGAGCAACGGTATGTTGCTTTTTGGCACTCCAACTAATCAAGTTACTGCCCAAATATATACAATAACCATTGGTCGAACGACGATCAAACACACAACCTGCCCAATTGGCATCAGAGTAAGCTATAAGATGCAAAGAACTCTTCTTAAACCACATTCCTTGATCAAATGTACCTTTTAAGAATCGGAGGATCCGTTTGACAGCTTGAAAGTGTGAATCACGAGGGCAGTGCAGAAATTGACAGACTTGGTTTAAGGCAAAGGAAAGATCAGGTCTTGACCAAGTGAGATACTGAAGGGCCCCTACGATATACCGGTATTCTGTAGGATCAGCCAAAAGAGCTCCAACATGATCAAGCTTCTGAGTTCCCAAGGGAGTAACACACGGTTTACAACCTTCCATGTTTGTCTTGACTAAGAGATCTAAAGCATATTTGCTTTGAGACAGGAAAATGCCCTCAGTGGTTCGATGAACTTCTAAGCCAAGAAAATAGTGTAATGGCCCTAAATCCTTAACTGGAAACAAGGAACTAAGTTGCTGAATAAGTTGTTGACAGAAAGAGGGATTCGGACCAGTGACCAAGATATCATCCACATAGACAAGCACCATCACAAGAAATGGGTGAAGCTTGACAAACAGAGAACAATCAGATTGAGAATTGGTAAAACCGAGAGAAACCAGAGTGTGAAAGAGCTTGTCATACCAAGCCCTAGGGGCTTGCTTCAATCCGTAGAGGGATTTGTTGAGTTTGCAAACATAGGAAGGGTTTAAAGGATCAATGGAACCTGGAGGTTGCTGCATAAAGACCTTCTCTTGAAGAGTCCCATGGAGAAAAGCATTGCTGATGTCAAGTTGGTGTAAAAACCAATCATATTGCACTGCAAGGGTGAGGAGAATACGAATGGTGACAGGCTTAGCAACCGGGCTAAAAGTTTCCTTGAAATCAATTCCTTCTTGTTGATGGAAGCCCTTAGCAACAAGGTCGGCTTTGTAACGATCAATGGAGCCATCAGGTTTCCGTTTAATCCTGAAAACCCATTTGCAGCCGACCAAGTTCTGAGAAGGAGAGGAGGGGACAAGAGTCCAAGTACCTGTGGACTTGAGAGCTTGAAATTCTTCAAGCATGGCTTTGTTCCAGTGAGCAGACTTGGAGGCTTGCAAATAAGTGGTAGGCACAAAGGAACTGGAATCAATAGGATGATTGGTAGCTGCTAACACTTTTGGCTTGAAAATTCCTGCTTTAGACCGAGTAAGCATTGGATGATTGTTTGTGGGAACAGAAACTGGAGCTAAACTTGCAGTAGAATGATGCTCCTGAGAAGAAGTAGAGGCAGGAGGTGGTAGGGACTGTTGAGATGGTGAGACAAAAGAGTTGCCCCGAGAAGAAGCTGTACACTGACCCTGAGAAGAATCTGTACACTGTTCCTGAGAAGAGTTGAACACTGAGGATGGCTGCGTGGCAGAGATGCTGGATTGAGGAAATGACAGGGAGAACTCAGCGGATGGAGATAACGGGACAGAGGATGAACACCCTGAAGAGCTACTGTGAACAGAAGAAGGATCATGAAATGGAAAGTGATCTTCATTAAACGGGACATGCCGTGAAATGTAGACCCTGTTAGAAAGCATATCGAAACACCGATAGCCTTTGTGTTGAAGGCTATATCCCAGAAATACACAGGGTATGCTTTTTCCATCCAATTTTGAGTGCATATAAGGCTTGAGCCAAGGATAGCAGCAGCAGCCAAATACCTTCAACTTGGAATAATCAGGAGACTTGTGAAAAAGAATTTCCCAATGAGACTTAGAGGATCCAGAAATAGGCAGGCGATTAATGAGATACAGTGCAGTAGAAAATGCTTCGACCCAAAATCTGTGAGGAACTTTGGAAGCAACAAGAAGTGTCCGAGCTGTCTCAGTGAGATGTCGATGTTTGCGTTCCACACACCCATTTTGCTCAGGTGTGTGTGGACAACTAAATTGATGGGAAATACCATGTTGAAGCAAGAAAGAAGTAAATTCAGAACTAGTAAACTCACCCCCAGAATATGTGCGAAAAGTCTTGATTTTATTCCCAAGCAAATTTTCAACATATGTTTTGAAAATTACAAAGATAGAGAAGACTTCAGACTTGGCCTTTAAAGGAAACAACCAACTGTGTTTGCTATATTCATCCACAAATAGCACATAATACTTGTAGCCACAGACAGATGAAACTGGACAGGGACCCCAGACATCACAATGAACTAAATCCAAGCTATTGAGGACAGTGGTAGAACTATAAGAAAATGGCAGCTTATGAATTTTGCCAATGGCACAGTCTGCACAAAAAAACTTAACAGAAGCTGAATTATCAGTAACAAGCTTATTAGTATGTAAAATTCGTCGGAGAATAGTTGTTGAAGGATGACCAAGTCGTTTATGCCATTGTTGTAAGGAAGCCTGAGTGGTAACAAGTGCAGAAAACGGAGCTTTGAACTGCTGACCTTGCAGAGGATAGAAACCATGCCTAACTGGGCCTCGAAAAAACATCTTCCCAGTAGAACGGTCCTTGATGACAGAACCATCAAAATCAAGAGTTAAAGAGCAATAATTGTCTCTTAGAAATTGAGACGCAGAGAGCAAATTGAATTGCATCTTTGGCACATGAAGAACATTAGTTAAGCGAAATGCAGCATGTGGGGTTTTAAGAACAGAAGAACCGGTGTGGTGAATGGGCATACCTTGGCCATCACCAGAGTAAGGAATGGGGGAAGATATAGCAGAGATATCATTAGTGACATGAGCAGTGGCGCCAGAGTCCAGAAGCCATGGAGGCTGAGAGGGAGGCTGAGAGGAAGAGGCAGGACGGGCACACATAGCAGCAAGCTTGGCAGGTGGGATCTTTCCAGCAAAGTCATGGTTCATTCGAGCATAGCAATCAAGAGCCTCATGATCAAAAGAATTGCATATTTGACAGGGAGAGCGAGGAGATCCACTATATTGCCTATTGGAGGGACCAGAAGGATGACGAAAATTACCAGTGCCAGAGCCATAGTTGTTGTAGTTGCCACGATAGTTGTTGGAATAACCACGATAGTTTCCACGACCTCTGTTGTTTTTCTGAAAATTGCCTCGACCACGATTAGTACGCTGAAAATTGTGGTGGTTGCTGTAGGCAGAATGTTGAACAACATATGCCTGTGAAGAAGGAGGCGTAGGAAGAAGACCTTGCTGAAAAGGTGCAGCTTGAGCAGCGAATGCTTGAAATGGTTCAGTGAGAGAAGAAGAAAGAGGTTTCTTCTTCCGATGCATGAAAACCTCTTTATTCATGAGTAAGCCATGAATTTCATCTAACAAAGTAGATGAAATCCGAAGCATTATAGAATCAATGAAAGATTCATAATCATCGGAAAGGCCATTGAGGGTGACAGCAATGAGATCTGGTTCCGAGACCGGGGCTCCGGGAGCCATAAGAGCATCAGAAAGGCCTTTGATACGCTGCAGATAATCAGAAATGGACAAATCTCCTTTCTGAATGGCATGAAGACGAGATCGAAGCTGATGAATGTGCGCCGCCGAGACTCCGCCAAAACGTTGCTCAAGGATCTGCCATAACTCTCGAGATGAAGCAACGCCGACGGTGAATGGAATAAGATCTTCAGATAGGGTTGAATTCAACCAGATGAGGATATTTTGATCCTTTTCAAACCAGATCTCGAAAGCAGGATTAGGAATTGCAGCAGTGACACCAGATTGATCAAGAAGAAAAAGCGGTGGACATGGCTCCGGTCCATCGATGATGCCCGTAAGTTTGTAACGCCGAAAGATTGGAGCGAAAAGAGCTTTTCAGGCCAGATAATTGTCTCTCTTAAGCTTTATAGGAACCATACAGTTGATGTTTTGGATTGAAATCGAAGAAATCAAAGAGAGATTCGAAGAATTAGGGTTTATAGGAACAGAAGTTGATGAAAGAGGGGGAGGATTAGGAGCAGAAACTTCTGGATTTGCAGGCGAAGAGGTAGAAGACGCCATTGATGATCAAGATTTGCAGAGAAAAAGGCAAAATGTGATCGAAGAAATCGAAGATTGCAGAGGAAGCAAGGATCGGTGCGTGAGCAGTGAGGCGATTGATACCATATAAGAAATAACTCTGGGATTTTATTTCTTAATGAATAAGAAATTACAATAGGTTTATATACAGCTGTGAAAAATAGCTTAGTAACTAATTACACCTAGTTAAATCACTAATCTAGTAATTAGTTACATGGACAGTTGTAACCAACTTGAAACAAAAATACAATCAATTATTTATATGTCTCTTTAGGCCATACATCCTCCAACTCATGTATTTCAAGAGAAAAATCAGCATAAGCGTGAGCCAGCTGCGGTCCGAGTGGACAAGATGTTTGAAGAAAGAGGATTGAGAATTAAGAAAGAAATACCAAAGCTTCTGCTGTGTATTCTTCCAGAGAGGAATAACATATATGGTCAGAATCAGATCACAATTTTTTGTTCATCTATTTATTGTTTTCACATTTTAGTTTGAGTATATATTCTGTACTAACAATTCCTTACACTTAAGGTCCATGGAAAAGGAAATGTCTCTCCGAGGTCGGGGTTACAACACTGTGCATTATCTGGAAGGGTAAACGGATGAATGATCAGTATATCACAAATGTGCTCCTCAAAATCAATGCTAAGGTATTTGTGGAAATTGTCTCGTGCCATCGCGTCTATGGTTTGGTTTTAGTTCTTAGTCATGCGTTAATCTTAATGTCTTTATGTCGCATATGCAGCTTGGTGGAATGAACACCTATCTAACAGCAGAGTATTCTCGTTCTATACCTATGGCTTCTAGGTCTCCTACTATGATTTTGGGTATGGATGTGTCCCATGGCTCACCTGGGCGGTCAGATGTTCCTTCTATTGCAGCGGTAACCATTTCAACCTCTGAACTGATTTTTTTTTTCTTTCCAATCATATTTTTTTCCATAGTATTACTCTATTTCGTCTGGACTAGATCTCACCGGGAAAGTTTGCTGCTGTATCATGTCATGTGCATTTGTAGGTGGTCGGTTCGAGGAAATGGCCCTCAATTTCTCATTATCGTGCCGCAGTTCGTACTCAATCACCGAAAGTAGAAATGATTGCTTCTCTGTTCAAGCCTGTCTCACAAAGGTCGTGTACAATTCCTGTTGAACTTGTTTTGGTTTTCTTTTGCTTAGGGATGGAACGAGCGAATCACAGTTCGACCAAGTCTTGAATGATGAAATGAGCCAGATCATTCAGGTCTCTCTTGGTCAATTTAAATTTTCTTTCTAATTCTTTCCTGGAAATAGAAAATGTTCATATCTAAATTTTGTTATATCTATATATATGTATTTCGGACCTGCAAGTTTCTTGATGAGGGGTGGTCTCCAAAGTTCATGGTAATTGTAGCACAAAAGAATCACCATACAAAATTCTTCCAGACTAGTTCTCCTCATAATGTTCCATCGGGTTAGTCATTTTCCCATCACTGCATGAATTTTTGAACAGAAAACCAGAAGGAATTACGCTTTCGTTAATTGTCCCATAATCAGAAGTATCCTTTCATAACTTGAATGCAGGGACTATCATTGACAGAACAGTTTGTCATCCAACTAACAATGATTTCTACCTGTGTGCTCATGCTGGGATGATTGTGTGTATTCTTAACAATCCGTTGCTCTTCTTACTGAAGATAATATACCTCAGCAAATAAACTAGAGAATGTGTTTCCTGCGATGCAAGTTGGTCTGTTGAAGTTTTTAGGTTTTAGTTCTTGTTGAAAGCAAACAAAGGTTACACAAATATATATAGGAGTTTGAGTGAGTTGCAAACTACACTCAACACTCAAGTTACCTACCTCATCTCTCCTTAAATCCAAGGCAGCCGGCATAGGGAGCCACACTAAACTCCTTGAAATAAGGAGATGACAACAGGCAAAGACCCTTACACGAGATGATAAGATCAAAAAGAAAATAAACGGCTATTAACTAGATAAAACCCTAATGGAGTTGACGTAACCTCTATTACCCAGTTAATACCGAGAAACCCTAATTATGAGAAGTCTTAAGTAAATGGAGGTTCTTCAATACTCCCCCTCAAGCTGGATCCAGAAGGTTGATGAATCCAAGCTTGCCAAGAAGCAACTGAAATTGATGCGAGGCTAAGGATTTGGTGAATAGGTCCGCCAGTTGATCGGAGCTCCTTACAAAATGTGTTCGGATAACCTGAGATTGAACTTGTGCACGAACAAAGTGGCAATCGACTTCAATGTGCTTGGTTCTCTCGTGAAAAACGGGGTTGGAAGCAATGTGTATTGCAGCCTGATTGTCACAGAAAATGGGCATGGATTAATGATTGAAAACACCTAAGTCACTCAATAAGCCTTTGAGCCAGATGAGTTCACACGCAGTAGATGCCATGGCCTGATATTCTGCCTCGGCACTGGATCTTGCAACAACTGCTTGTTTTTTGCTTTTCCATGTAACGAGGTTGCCTCCCACAAACTTGCAGTATCCCGTTGTAGACTTACGATCAATGGAATTGCTAGCCCAATCTGCATCACAATAACCTGTAATCTAAGTGCTCTCAATCTTCTTCATGATTATACCACGTCCCACAGAACCTTTTAGGTACCGAAGTATCCTTTTAACAAGGTTAAAGTGCTCGATCGTGGGAGAGTTCATAAATTGGCTAACAATACTGATGGCATAGGTAATGTCAGGCCTTGTGATGGTCAGGTATATCAACTTACCAACCAACCGCTGATAATAGCTTATGTTTGGAAGAGGTTGCCCCTCTAAGCTGAGCTTAAGTTTAATGTTGAGAGGAGTATGAACTGGTTTAACATCACTCATGTTTACTTCCTTAAGGAGATCAAGGACATATTTCCGCTGATTGAGGAAAAGGCCCTTGTGGGAGGTAGCCATTTCGATGCCAATGAAGTATCTCAATTCACCAAGATCCTTTATTGCAAATCGTTTCTAAAGTGAATGTTTGAGTTCTTTGATTTCTTTAGGGTTATCTCCGGTGATGATCAAGTCATCAACATACACAAGAACAACCAATGTACCAGCAGTGCCTAAGCGTACAAATAAAGAAGAGTCTGCATTGCTTCTTCCAAAACCAACACTGATAAGGACAGAACTGAGCTTAGCATACCAGGCTCTCGGTGATTGTTTGAGACCATAAATAGATTTGTGCAGTTTACACACAACATCATGTTTATGACTTTGAGAGTGACCTGGGGGTAATCTCATGTAGACGTCTTCTTCAAGCTCGCCATGTAAGAAGGTATTTTTTACATCCATTTGATACATAGGCCACCCTTTGTTGACAACCACTGACAGAAGTACTCGCACTGTGTTCATCTTTGCAACCAGGGCAAAGGCTTCCTTGTAGTCCACATCAAATCTTTGAGTAAATCCATGAGCTACTAATCGTGCCTTGTATCTTTCTATAGTCCCATCCGAGTTAAATTTAATCTTGTATATCCACCTAAAGCCTACAATCTTCTTTCCTTTGGGCAGTGGTACAATGCTCCAGGTTTTATGTTGATCGAGAGCATGCAGCTCATCCTGTATGGCTTGCTGCCACACCTGGGATTAGTTAGCTTCTTGGAATGATTGAGGCTCCACATGTGCAGATATATTACACAAATAGGCTGTGTAGGTAGGTGACAACTTTTGGTAGGAACAGTAGTTGGATAATGGATGCCTTGGCTTGTAAGTAACAAAGTCTTGCAGTCTTGCTGGCGGGTGCCTTTCACGAGTTGGATTTCGACGAGGTATGGTAGGAAGAGACTCCTTTGAAGGTTCTTCAGGTTCAACACTGCGTAGGGTTCCATCTTCAACAGGCATGTCGCCGTCATCAGTTTGATCTGGTTGGTTTGGGGTCACAAGATCCATGTTTGGCTCCACAAGATCTACTCATCTGCATTGTGAAGGATCTCAGTCCTTGGCAGTGGAAACATGTCCAAGATACTCTCCCCCTGACTTATACTATCCATAGACTTACGGTAATAGGGATTAGTTTCATGAAATCGAACATCCTTTGAAACAATTAATCTCTTAAGCTGTGGATTGTAACACTTATACCCTTTTTTGTGGACGAGTAGCCAAGAAAAATGCATTTGGTTGCCCTAGGATCAAGTTTGTCTCGATATAAGGGTTGAACATGGACAAAACAGATGCATCCAAAGACTTTTAGGTGCGCCAGATCCACCTTTTTGTTCTTGATTATCTCTATTGGAGATTTGAATCCCAAAACCCTACTAGGTAACCTGTTGATTAGGTAAGATGCTGTCATGACGCTTTGAGACCAGAAACATTTAAGTATATTCATTTGTAACATTAATGCCCTAGTTTTTTCAAGAAGATCTCGGTTTTTTCTCTCAGCAACACCATTTTGTTGGGGTGTGCCGACACAGCTAGTTTGATGAATGATGCCATTGTTGCTCAAATATTGAGTCATGACTTGGGACATACATTTGATGCCATTATCAGACCTTAGGGTTTTGATTTGAGAAGAAAAATGATTTTTAACAAGGTTGTGAAAGTCCTTAAACACTTCCATCACCTCACTTTTTGTTTTCAACAAATATAACCAGGTGGCTCTTGAATAATCATCAACAAAAGTTATGAAATATTTATAACCATCAAAAGATTCACTAGTTGGCCCCCATATATCAGAGTGTACAAGCTCAAAAAGGTGAAAAACTCTAGACACCGAAGAACCTAGAGGTAATCTTGTTGCCTTTGACATATGGCAAGTTTCACAATGGGTTGATTCTTTGCCTAAGTCAGGAAATAAAGTGGACAAGATAGGTTGAGATGGATGAGCTAGTCGCTGGTGCCATAAGGAGGAAGCTTGAATGGAGGTATGGAAGGCCTTTGACTTGGCATGGAACCCACAGGGAGAGCTTTTCGATATGTAATAGAGACCATCTAGGTAAAACTCCTCACCAATCGTCCTCTTGGTTATACAATCCTGAAAAATGACATTTGTTGGTGAAAAAATGGCCAAACAGCTTAAAGAATTTATGATTCTTCCCACTGAGAGAAGTTGAAAAGGAAATGATGGAACATATAGGGCCATAGACTCTATTTGATCCGATATCAGGTGTATTCTTCCCTTTCCTACAATCCTAGCACCTTCACCATTAGCTACAGATACATGTGAGGGATTATGTAGTTTCTCAAATCTATGTAACTTTGACATTTTATTAGTCATATGGTCTATGGCACCTGAATCTACAACCCAAAAATCATGCAACTCATTTATTTGAAGAGCAATTTGGAAAGCTTTTACGATACCTTTCAAGTCTGTCTGAGGTACACGATCAGCATCAGCTAAAAAACTTGCAAATTTGCCTAGCAATGTAGTAGTGCTTCCATCTTCATGAGCAGCATATCCCTCTTCTTTCCCCTTCTTTTGTTGGAGATAGGTTGCGAACTCATTTGGAAGAGTGGCAGGATTTACAGTGAACTGTTGACAGGTATCAACACTGTTAATAGATGAAGATGTTGTAGTGTTGGCACGGGGGTATGCTCGACTTGTCTTTGGTGTGGATTTGTCCTTCATGAAGTCAGGTTTGAGTTCTGGATGTAGAATCCATCACTTGTCTCTCACATGCCCGATGTTGTCACAATGTAGGCATTTCAAATGAGGATTTTTTCCTTTATACCTTTTTTCATTTGTCAGGTAAGCCCTAACTTCTGTCACGTTGGTTTTTATACCATTGTTCATGACTTTTCTTCTTACTTCCTCACATTGAATAGTAGCACATATACTAGTGAGGAATGGAAGCTCAGGATCCATGAGAATGTGACTTCTCAAATCCTCATATTCTGAGCTCAAGCTAGACAGTAATTGAAAAAAATTATCTTCTTCAGTTTTTTTAAAGAGCACTGAGGAATCAGTTGTGTGAGGTCTGTAAACATTTAACTCATTCCACATGCTTCTCAAAGAACCAAGATGCTGAACAAAGTTTTTACCTTCTTGTTGTATGTTGGAGATATCCCTCTTGAGTTGAAAGATGCGAGCTGCATTGTTTTGATTGTCATACATCTCCTTCACGGTGGTCCAAAGGGTGAGAGACGACTCGGAATAGCTGAAGATTTCAGCAACCTTTCTTTCCATAGATTTTAACAACCATGACATGACTAGTTGATCCTTACTTAGCCACCCTCCATATTCTGAAGAAGAAACATCTGGTGCAGGTTGGCTGCCATCGATGAAACCAAGCTTGGATCTTCCACCGAGGGCAAGTCTAACAGCTCTTGCCCATGGCAAATAATTAAACTCATTCAATAACACCAAACTGAGTCGTTGGTTTCGATTGATATCCATTTCAGAAGAACTTACAGATGGAGCAGCAATGATGCTTACATCCTCTGAACTTCCATCCGCCATTGTTTTTGAAAAATAACAACAGCAGTTTTGATATACATAACTGGCTCAAGATGATGCCGGCTCTGATACCATGTTGAAGTTTTTAGGTTTTATTTCTTGTTGAAAGCAAACAAAGGTTACACAAATATATATAGGAGTTTGAGTGAGTTGCAAACTACACTCAACACTCAAGTTACCTATCCCATCTCTCCTTAAATCATGCAAGGCAGCCGGCATAGGGAGCCACACTAACCTCCTTGAAATAAGGAGATGACAACAAGAAAAGACCCTTACACAAGATGATAAGATCAAGAAGAAAATAAACGGCTATTAACTAGATAAAACCCTAATAGAGTTGACCTAACCTCTATTACCCAGTTGATACTGAGAAACCCTAATTATGAGAAGTCTTAAGTAACTGGAGGTCCTTCAATATGGTCGTCCCCAAAACGATTTTTATAAGCTAATTTAATGGAATCAAGAAATTGTAACTTATGTCTAACAATTTGTTTACTGGATTGTGTTTATCTACTGTAACCAGCACATATTATTGCTTGTCTACTCGACACTGTTCTGCGTTTTGGATTGTTTTACTCCGTATAATTATCTGATTGAGCTACATTGAAGAGAAAACATTCATCGACTTTGGATTGTTTATGTAGGGGACTACACGACCTACTCATTATCATGTTCTACTTGATCAACTTGGCTATTCAGCAGATGACTTCCAAGAACTTGTTCACTCTTTATCGTATGTGTAAGTATACTCGTATTCAGGTTTTGCGTAAAAAATCTTACGGTCGGACTTTATTGTTTGAAGTCGGGAAAAATAGGTTCTGGTTATGATTTCCAAAGTATGAGTTTGCTTCAGACCTGAAACCCTGCTATAATTTATATACAGATTCCAAAGGAGTACCACAGCCATATCAGTAGGTAATATATTCTCTTCCGGTTATTTTTCCGTACTTTTTTTTCTGCTTGGTGTTTGATGAAGTTGTTGGCGGTTGCTGTTTTCCCTTTACTACAGTTGCTCCGATACGCTATGCTCTTCTGGCAGCAGCCCAGATGTCGCAGTTCATTGGCTTCGATGAAATGTCGGAGACTTCCTCAAGCCGAGGTGGTAGTGTTACAGTAGCCGGTGGTGTGGCGGTGCCTGAATTACCAAAGCTGCATGGAGATGTCAAGAACTACATGTTCTTTTGTTGAAGATATTTTGGCCTTGCAATACTATTCCGGAAACTACTTGTGGCATTTATGTTTGACGTTTTTTATTTTCGTAAATTTCCAGAAAAACATTCAGAATTTGTCCTGCGATACTTGTCATATGTGTCTTTGATTAAGAAGACTGGTGCACCATACGCCAGCGTTGCTCAATTAGTTAAATCTCAACCGTTCACTTGTGAAGAAAAAATGTGTGGGTGGGAATTTTCGCAACATATGCATAAACATAAAACTTGCAGCTTACATATTTCGTAAGCGTCACTGCCGACGGTGCATTCAAGTGGCAATAGGGAGGAGGTGGTGGAAGGGAGATGCTAGCCAGCCAAAATTCTCTAACCAACAATTTCAAAGTGCGGGTGAAAGTTTCCGACAGTTTGCTGTTTTCTCTTTACCGCAGTCAAACCAGTACGCGGCGGCCATATTGGTAACCACTCGAATGCAACGTCAGAGACTCCGTGAAGGGACGGTGGTGGCAGTGTGGCAGCGCCAGAATTCCCCAAGACAAATAAGAATGTGATGACCCCAATGTTTCTGTTGAAAAATATTGGATACCTTGTGGATTTCAGAGGTCATTTTTCCAAGAGTTATTTCTGCCCCACCTTCTTCTCTTCTTCATAAACATCTTCTGGGAAGAATTGACAATAGAATGGTGACTCAGACTCCTTATAAACCCGAACACGGTTTCTTAACTTTCCGATGCAGAACAAATCTCAACTTCCCCACAAGAATTTATACAGCTCCAATAAGGAATAATACTAGTTACACCAAATAATACAGCACCAATCAAATTTGTTCGTTAGAATTTGACTAATAATTGTAATAAAAATTTATATGATATAGAATGTGCGACATCATTTAGTGCATGAATTTAATGCACGTAGCACCACCCCGAATAAAACCTTAAAATGGCGCTTCGTGCCAACCCTCAACCCCTGATGTCAAAGAGTCATCACTTACCCTCACCAGATATATTTGTACTACGAGTTAGATTTACTAGAACCAGAACCAGAACCCGAACCCCAGCAAAGAACATGGTTTCCAAATGGCATGGGTTGCAGCAGGCAGAGAGAGACCATGAACACAACAATTTCGAAAACACAACTCTAAAATTTTCTGGACAAGTCTTACAGACAATTGAGTAAAATGGTTTGACGAAAATTCCTAACGCGACTAATGTCACAAAGTGAAAAAAAAGAAAAGAAAAGGAAAGCACAAGCAGCTGGTGCATATAGATACAAATTTCAGAGTGGAGCTGATGATGTTCTGCGAAGCTGGTACTTTGGCTCCGGAGGAGGTGCACTCGGCAACACCTTCTCTAGCTCCTGCAACGACAGAAAGCAATACGAATAAGATATCAATTATATAAAAATAAACGTTAATTTCTTTCGTTGCTAATTTAAAGTGAAGAAAATTCTCAAGCCTGGTCTGCAAAATTTCTTTATTTTCAATTATATTTGAGTAATGGAGAAAGAGAAATGAGATAGAAAATGATCGTTTAATCATGGCGTTATCTCAACGTCATGCAAAGTCAAGAACAAACTAGGCAACAAGTTTTCTACCAGCTTGGAAAAAGGGAAAGCAAGTTGAATAACGAAAGGAGGAAGTAGATCCTCCAAAACAACACTAGTAGATAATGAAGTCCAAACTACAGATGAAAATAAAAAACTGGGACATCTTAAGCAGCATTCTTTTCATTACATACGCGGGGGGAAACAAACAGTTTATTAAGTAAAATGGCAGTGGACAAGAAGTCCACTTCAAACACAAGCGAAAAGTCCAACAAATGTAGCATTTGGCTTCCCAACTATCATTTTAAGGTACAACTCTGTTTGCACCATTACTGCCCATTTTGAGTCCTCAATGAAGTTAAAGTTTCTCCACTCTCTTCAATAGTAATTTCTAGAAGGTAATTTGAGTTAACACATGTCGGAATGGGTTGCATCACTAACAACTGGTACAGCAAGGCCCTAACATGTGGGTAATCCAGTCATATCTACA
The DNA here is from genome assembly GCA_963580275.1 of Crataegus laevigata. Lineage (NCBI taxonomy): Eukaryota > Viridiplantae > Streptophyta > Magnoliopsida > Rosales > Rosaceae > Crataegus > Crataegus laevigata. Next base: position 6,381,661 of record OY756947.1, read on the forward strand.
ACTCAAAAATTGGTGGCATATCAATCCTTGCAATCTTGCACTTTCACCATAATACTTGGACATGAAATCTTTTTTTATGGCCAAACTTTCAAAGAACCAAGTGCTCCTCAAAGGGATATCACTAGAGATATTATGATGCTAAATGCTCACACCCATTCCCCAAACCTAAAGCAAAGTTGTAAAATAAACCCACACACAATTCTATACCTCGTCCACAATCTATCACCACTTTCCGAAAAATCATGTCATGTCCAACTTTGTCCTTGAACTTGAACATTCATTAGCAACTAGGAGTATCTGCTTGTCAACAAAAGCATTGAGGGAGCAGGAAACAATCCCAATATTCAAGGTGGATCCAAATATGCAAGGTGGAACTAGTAGAAAGAGCATTCATCGGCTACTACACAAACTACTACCTAAACTTACAATGCTAAAACTCTAAACTACGAACTCTGGATCACAAGTCTTGAGAGCATGTAGAGTAAAAACATTGATAATATGTCATAGCATCACAGAAAATTCAATAGGGGTACCCAACAATTTACTCAGTATTACCCACGCACCTTATTTTCCTGAAACTTCCTATCTTTACAATTTGAAAAAGCTTAAGAGAGCAGAAAGGAAAAAAAATATTATTAAAAAAATGAATAGAAGAGTCTTCCCTGCCGGCTCCCCTGCTGTTGCAGGAAGGCACGCCGATACCAGAGCCGGCAGCAGAAGCAGTTTTGTTTTTGTTTTCCTTTAAAAAAAAGATGATGTTCAGAAGGTGAACGGAGGTTTTGGAGTTTACATAATAGCAGATCGGTGTAGTATGCATTGTAGCATACCTATAGAATTTCTTTCTGTAAGCAAACTCTAATGTATGAGGAAAATAGCCATAAACAGAAGCCATCCAGACAGAGTCTCATAAAGTATCTAAGCACAGGTAAAACCTCATCTAGACATTCAAAACTATCTCCTCAGTAATGCGGCTAATGCCACTTGTAAAGCTGTTCATAACTATCCATGAGCGATAATCCTTATAAAAATGCTCATGAAAATCCTAATCATGCACAAAATAACTGTCTTAAGAAAAAGTATCACCCATAAGATTTAACACTATTTAAGAAAAATTACCTTCATTCAGACAACCACATCATCTACAAACAAATGTGATACAAAATTGTATTGGTTATTCTAATTACTAGCCTTAAAACATGCAAAAAACAAGTGTGTGATGACTCCAATATCTTTGAAATGTTTAAAGTAGTTGGTAGATGGCTTTTCCTGGTTAGACATTTGTATCGATCACTTTTTGGAATCAGTTAGCTAACTAATGGCCAAATGTAAAAGAGGGGGTGAAAAGGGATGAGCCCACAACACCTTTAAGGTTATATAATAGAACAAAAAAAATGCTCAACCCATCATCACCAAACCTGTAATGTATCAGCTATCATGACCCATAGACAGTGGTTGATATGGCAACCTGTGTGGACACCATGCTTGTCCATTACATTTGGCGTACCAAACTGTTATGCATTTTATCATTTGTACTAGTCTGTAGTACAGGCCAAATACTGGTACCGGCTGGAATGAGTTTTTCTGGTATTTACTAGGTTCATAAAACTGAAAAAGACAGTATTCCTGGTTCTTTCATGAGTTTTTCTTTTTTGCTTCTTATGTTTCTAATTTGTTGTATACTGGATAATGCCCCTTAGCATTCTTCATTCCTTCTATAGAATTTTCTTAAGGAAAAAAAAATCATGTTTTTCAATCATGCAGCTACCAATCTGTAATATTATCAAACTCTAGGTACCAAATTACCAGTTAAACCTTTTATACAATGGTTTTCAAACCTATCCTAATTCCTACATCACTATTTCCCTACAATCAATGACTCTGCATCAGATTAATCTGATTTCAGCAGTATGCCAATTTCCAAAATCAAGAAACATAATAATCATCCATTGAAACCATGAATTTATGTTAGTGGTGTCTGTGTGCGTTCGTCTCAATTACCTGCAGGCTTGTATCTGAATAATTAAATCTGATGCAAAACAAACAACTGCCTACTACCAAATGAAAGAAAAGAAGCCAACTTATATTATCTCTTTTCTACCGAGGAAATAAAATGTTTTACTAATTGCAGTTGTATTAAAGCAAGCTACAATCATCAGTCAACAATTCAGATGTATTAAAGAAATCAAATGAAGCAAATACAAATATACAACAGACAAAAAGAAACCTGACCTTCTGTTTCCTTAGCCTTTCGTTTTCCTCCTCCAAACGTGAAACTTTGTTCTCCAGTTCATTTGTATACGCCTGTTAACAGTTTACAAAATTCAGCTAAAATTGCAAAAAGAAAACCTTGTGGAGGAACTTATAAACCAAAAGATAGGAAATATTGACCTGCTTCCTTGCTCGCGAACGCGCAGCAGATTCCCGGTTCTTTATCATTCTCTTTTGCCTTCGCTCAACAGTCTTCTCAACAATGTCCTCAGAGTTGCCTCTTTTCCTCCCAGGTGTCTGCGTATCTGATAGAGCACCCATTAAGGGTGAATGCAATGGAACTTGGTTGTCAGGATACGGGACTTCCATCATAGCTCCAGCCCCTACGTGCATTGGCGGTGGTATAGGTTGGCTTGGCATGTATACCCCCATCATACTTTGTTGTGGATGCTGATATTGTGATTGTGAGTACTGCATCCACTGACCTTGTGGAAACTGTGCTGCCACATTCGCATCAACCCCAACAAGAGGACCAGCACATTGTTTGCCCGAAGATGCTTCAGCTTCAGCAACAACTCCGGCTTTGACCAAGAAATCCTCCAAAGTCATCTCTCCCAAAGTCCGTTGTCGTTCTTGAGATTTCTTTTCTTCATCATCTTTGCTTTGTTGAATATCTCTCCAAACCTCGTCGACTGTCTTCTTGCTCAATGCACTGGTTAGTGACAGGCTTGCCTGACGCTGCAGTTGAGCTTGACTGACCAGTGCCGTACCTTCAATGTCTATGCCAATGGTCTGATTTGCTTCCGCACTCCATACATTTTTTAGAAGCTCGTCAAGGTTCATGCTGCTGAGTGGCTTCCCCAAGTCACCTAACTGATTCTGTACCTCATCCAATGTGAGACTGTACATTGAGTTTTGCGGTGCCAAAGGCTGAAACTGTGACTGTTTGCAATTACCATCAGCCCCACCTTGAGATCCCATTGTCTGTATCCCCATTCACCAATTCTTAATAAGAAATTGTCAATTACACTGAAAGTCTAAATTTCCAAATATACTAAACGATACCATAGTTCAGCCTTAAACCCACATGACGAAATCTTCAATCAACCTGAATATCAGAAACCCATATCAAAAAAACATCGACGGTTCAGACTCAGAATTTCTAGTATTTAACAAGATCATGCATGGTCAAAATACCAAGTAACTAGACGAAGAATGACAACGACGGTGAGTACATATCAACATGATTTGCAAATGAATACAAAGTTGAATGACGGTTAGAATGATTTCATCAGTTCCATGGAATAAAACATGGAGGCATGCAATCGGTAGAGCCATAAGCTGACATTAACAGGACGGAAAAAATGAAAAGAAAAAAAGAAGAAGCTAGATTAATGCCCACAAAATTACAGCTTTCTCCCTTAAATGGATAAGAATTAAGAACAGTCCAATTTATTCGAAAATATAAACAAAAACCAAAAGATTACCAACTTGCAAATTCAACTCAAAATCATGAACCTCCATATAGAGAAAAAAGATATCTAATAAATCAGGGTCTAAGTGATTGAAACCCAAATCTAATCAAGTACATATATATATTTAAAAGCAAAAAAGGTAAAAACTAAGGGTCTAAACTAACAAAAGGATTTGCCAGAAAAAGCTGTGAACTCTTGCATGCAATTGATTTAAGGAGTTGCAGAGCCTCCATTTGACCCAATGCTTTCAAACCCTAAACCCACCATCAAAATCTCACAAAGAAAAACCCCAAAAATCCAATTTTCCCAGAAAATCAATGAGCAACACCATGAAAAATGAAAAATGAAACTACCGTATTCCTCCAAAAAGGAACAAAATTTCTCATCACCTCACCACAGAAAACCCCAAATCCCAGAAATTAGATTTGCATGCAACAGAAATCAGTGTTTTCTTAAATAAAAAAAATTAATTAAAAGAAGAAAAAAATCACTGACCCAACTTCATTCCCAAATGCACGAATGTTTATCCTCAGGAAAAATACAAAGTTCCAACAAATTCAATGTTTTACAAGAAGAAGAATGACTGACTGAGAGGTCTGCCTGAATAAAGAGCAACGGATACATATATATATATATATATAGAGAGAGAGAGAGAGAGAGAGAGAGAGAGAGGGAGCACTCACTTTAGAGAGAGAGGGAGAGAGTCCGATCTGAATCGCAGGGAGAGTTTTGGGTTGAAGAGATTACTGTTTGTTTGACTGTTGAGGTTGGAATCATCAGCAGTAGCACTCACACATACCAACTGTATCTATTTGTTCAATGCCATGTATCCAATTTCCAGAATTCCTCCAAAAAAGCGCTGTTGTGAGAGAGAAGAGAGAGGAGAGAGAGAGAGACAGACCGCAGAAACCAAAAATTCCCAAATTTCATTTTTTTAAAATTTAGTGCTTTTTTTCTTCCTTGCTATTCTTCTCTACTTGCGCCCTCATGACTTCATTATGGTCTTCCAGATTTGCTTGGTCCACTTGAAATGTTCATTTACACGTCACTCACGAAAGCGGATCCCATTCAGATCCGGTGCGTTTATCTTTTATCGTACAGTCAGTTTTTGTGAAGTACTGTTCATGTTTAAAATTAAATATATATATTTAAAATAATTTATGGCCTCACAATGAACGATAAACACACAGGATTCGAGGATCCTCAAAATCTCTACAAAGAGGATCCGGAGGAGATCCTCTTCCGCTCCGAATCCTCTTCTGTCACTCACACTTAGATTCGATATTACATGTGTAGACTAAATAGATTTGTTTTTAATGTTCTAATCTTAAAACTTTGATGTTAAATTCAATTGCAGATATTAGATAATCATGTATCATTAGTCACTAGGTGACCAAATAAATGCCACCATCAAGAAAAGTTGCTCGATAAGATTTGACTACGGTTTTCCGACGAAACTTGTTCAACTTACTCTTATTTTTAGTCTTCTTTGGTTTATTTAATGTGTGTCTAAAAGAACTAAGAGAGTGCAAAATCACTACACTTTTTCTTACAATGAGTGTTATGTCAGATGTCACATAACCAAACGTTAGGTCAAACGTCACAGAATAGAGCGTTATGTCAAACGTCACATAACCGAGTGTTATGTTTTAGTCACATAGTTCGAATCAATTAAAAAAATTTAAATTGTTTACTAGTTTTGATAATGATTGTAATTTTTTTAGTTTGAACAAAATAGAAACTCAAACTTTTGACCCCAAAATTACCAAAAAAAAAAGAGATTTACTTGTATTGGCCGACACGGGCTTCCCACAGAAATAAGCGTGGGAAGGCAGGCAGGGGAGCAGGTGTGAATGGAGTGAACCCAACGAACGAGAGTTTTGTCCAATAGCTATTAAAACGCTGTGGAAGTGGGATATGATGGGGATATATGCTTTGTAGGCACAAAATCAAAATAAAAACTCAAATGCAACAGAAAATGGCCGCGTGGCACTCCATGCTCCTTCTGTCTATTTGTAAGTTTTGAGACCTCTATTTATTCATTTATATATACATATATATACAGCGGTGATAGTTATGGTAATGGTAGTGCAAACAATGGTGATATAACGGTGGTGGTTGTAGAGGTACACGGGTAGCGTCGGTAACAACAGCGATGGAGGGTGGTGTTGCTGATGGCAACGTTAATGATGGTGTCATGGACCCATGGTGGTGGTGTCAACAGTGGGGTGTTGTTGTTGAGCGTGTAAAGATAGCTATGATGGTAGAGACAGTGGTTATGTCAATGACGACAGTGGTAGCGGTTAGAGGTGGTGACAATTGAGGTGGTAGTGGTATTGGTAGGAATTACGGTGGCGACAGTGGCATCAACAAAGGTGGTGGTGGTGGTGGTGTAAGGGTGGTGGTTGCAGTGTTAAGTGGTGTGGTCACCTTGTTCCTCAAGGGAGAAAAGTATGTGTAGAAAGATAAGCAATGTCATTTTATTAAACTAAATAGGTATTACAAGAATTAAAAGCTCAATTCTGCTTTTTTATGAAAGCAGTTTTCAAAAGCAACCTATATGCGACTTTTAAAAGCTACTGGTTAAAAGCCACTTTTTTTTTAAATAAGCTAAATATTTTTTTTTAAACAATCACGTTTTATTGCTTAACTTTAAAATAAAGCAACTTTTTTTAAAAAAAAATTAACCAATAAAAATCTTGTGAGATCCCACATCGACCACGGAGAGGGGGTAATGTGTCTTATATGTACATGCTCCCCTCCATGTAGCATGAGGCATTTTGGGAGCTCACTGGCTTCGGAGTTCGTCGGAACTCCAAAGTTAAGCGAGTTTGGGCGAGAACAATCCCAAGATGGGTGACCCATTGGAAAGTTCTCGTGTGAGTTCCCAAAAACAAAACCGTGAGGGTGTGGCCGGGGCCCAAAACGAACAATATTGTGCTACGGTGGAGCTGAGTCTGGGATGTGACAAATCTAATCAATAAAAGGCTGCTTTATTTTATAATAATTTAATTCTGATTCGAATTCAACTTTCTTTAAATATGACTTTGACAAGTTAAACCTGATTATACGAATGAGATTTGAATTCAAAATCTAATCTGTGAAGTCTAGATTTATTTGTTTGGTTTTCCTTGTCAAAAGTTGTAAATGATACCACACATGCTCTTAGATAGTCTTTCAATTTACAACTATGTTATGAGTTTATCTTGCTGGATTTTGCGTCCAAGGGCATTAGTTGAGGACAATCATCATCACAAAAGATTTGTCCATTCATGTATAAACCTGAGTTCATTCTAACTAGTGACCTTGTCTTGTCAGTTTTGCACTTTGACTTCCAATTGTCTGAGCACACAAATTAAGGTTTTTGTCCTTGTTGGATGTGCAAAAATCAGATTTGTTTGTATAACTTTAGCTAGGGTTTTCATCATTTTTGGTGGAAAGAGATTAACTTTAGAGAAAGACATTGTTTTTCATCTCCATCTCAAACCCCCTAGGTGCATCAAGCATATTTTATGGGTGATGTTCTTCATCGAATATTTCTAAATCTATCTTTGAAATTGCTTGCTCAAATTCGTTTTATATGCTCATTTGTTTTGGCTAGGAGTTTTACATTTTCAGAAAAGAGTTGATTTTAGCTTTGAGCTATCTTTTGTGTTCTTCGTTGAAACCCTAGTGCATCAAACACTCAATCACTACATATTAGGGTAGCTTTGTCTTCATGGTTTCGTTTTAATTTTGTAGTCAAGGTTTTCAAGTTTCAAATCTTTAAACTGATCCGTTTGGGATTCTCATTAGTTTCTTCCTTCAAGTATTTGTCTGGAGAAACTGACTGGTCATTAAATCTAGATTTTTCATAACCATCATTGTCATATCATTTGCATTGGTTGTGTTGGTATTGGTGCCACAAGGTGAAGAGGTTAGGAGGAGCTGCCACTTCGTGAAGACCGAAGGAGTTCATATCCTGTAAGGCAAGATTGCACAAAGGTAAAGCTGCTCTGTAGACAGAGATCTAGGAATTGAGCTTTTGTGGTCTTTGTATAAACCTTGTTTACACTAATGGATTGGACTCAATGGAGAGTCCCCGGTTTTTTAACCCAAAAGTGGATTTTTCCATCCAAAAACTTCTTGCGCTCATTGTTTCTTAAACTTATCCACATATCTTACTTGCATATGTTTCATGCATCTTTTAAGTTGTTCTTTGATATGTGTTAGCTATCAAGTTTACAATGCATATTATGAGCAATGAACTGAATTGTTGTTGACTATAATAACTTGTAGTGAACTAAGTTTGATTCGTAGATTTGCATTTGATTAACTGACGAATTTGTACTTAGTTGCCTGGAGAGCTTGACTAGTCAATCCATCATACTTTGTTTTATAATTGCTTTGTCATTGCTGTTTGCATAATGAACTGATATGTAAATTTGTTCAAGTTTAAGAATTATTATTGTGAAACTAATTTGGACAAACTCTGATTAGTTGAATGTATTGGTCAGTGAGGATTTGTTATTACAATTACTCTTTATATCACTGACTAAATTGTAACTAGTTGACTAACTCATTTGACTAGTCTACTGTGCAAAGTTAAATTTTTATTTGTAGGATATTCCGTCAAGTACCAATTTTATAATCAATAAACTTATGAGATCTGGATTAGACCTTTTTGACACAAATGTTATCAATATGTCTACTTATAGTGTCTACTGTACAAGGTAATAGCTTCATTTATTTCAATGAAAATGACTCTAATGCTTTGTTTTTGTTCATTTGCACTCCTTTCTTCTAATAGTTTTCATGGCGAATCTAGACCCAAAAAAAAAAAAAATGCATAAGGAGAAAATAGGAGTAAAAAATCATTTCCCTTAGTTCAAACTAGCAATCTCACACATGGTATGCGTGTGAATCAATTATTTTTTAAGCGATAATTGAAAAAGAAAAGGTTTGAGAGAAAAATAGATATTTTAATTATTTATATACTAACTTCTTACTACACGCCTACACATTTTTTTATTGTTTTACTTTATTTTTATTTTACCTATTTAGATATTATTGTGTTGATATTAATTCGATATTATGAAGTTTCACCAAATTAGTGTGCTTCACATATATATATATATATATATATATATATATATATATGAATTAAATTTTTTTTGTAAAATCACAATTTCACCTTTATTATATATATTTCATTACAAGCAATATTATTAAACTAAACAAGAAAGCAGAGAGTTTGAACCTCAGTGCGATTGATAGAGGTAAAATTGTTGATTTGTCAAAAATAGTTGATAAACAAGTGGTGAATTGCCCTAGTAAATAATATATTCTTCTTCATCATTGCATCATTGGTTCAGGCTCATCATATTCCCTTAGTATATCGCTTGTTATAAAATAAAACAAAAAGTGGTTGATGAAGCAATTTTACTTAATTTATCATATAAGATTACAAATCCACACTTAACAATTTAAAAACTTTAGGTCGTCCATTTACTTGATAATTAAATATGTAGGCCCCTTTTTATCCTTATTTGGAATCTTTTGTTTTAAGGGCAGGCATTGGGTAAGTTGGTCGGGTTGGACTTCAACCTGTTAGCCAACCCAATAAGCTCGGGTTGACATTGTTGAAACCCATTTCCACCTAAGAAAATGGGTAAGTCACCTCACTTGAACCATTCTAAGCCCTAGTTTGGGAGTGAGGTGCTTAAAAAAAAAGCACCCATGAAAAAAAGCTGTAAGAGTTTTAGGTGTTTGGTAAACTAAAAAGAAAGGGCTTATTTTGGAAGCTGCTGTGAAAATAAGCTGAAATTAAAGGAAAAAGCTGAAGCACCTATTTGTAGCTTTGGAAAACTGGCTTTTTTTCAAAGCACACGGAGCTACAGTGCTCCTTTAATGAAAAGACCCACTATCAGACTGCTATTTTTTCCAAAAGCACTTTTACAAAAATGTTTACCAAACACTCAACTGATTTATTTCACAGCCGCTTATTCTCACAGCACAGCCGCTTATTCTCACAACAGCTTTTTTTCAAAGCACAGCAATACCAAACTAGCCCTAAGGCAGGTTTAGTTGGGCGGGTTTCACGGTTTGGTATTATTTTTTTCTTCTCTCGAAGGTGAGTATGATTGACAAAAAAATTCAAATACATATCATATTTGGCTTAAATCATATGAATTTGGTGTTGTATAATCACTAATTGTTACTCAATATTTAAATTCATTATTGAAATAACAAGTGTGTTTAATAAATTTTAGATATATATGTATTTATTTGTAATATACATGCATGTTCAAGAATTGTTATTCGGGTAAGTCAGTTTAGTTCGAATTATTAACACTTCAACCTGACTCAACCCACATTTTGAACGGGTGGTCGGGTTAATAATACTACTTTCTATGTTTGACAATTGATTTTGTATACAAAATCGCATGTTTTCAATGTATGCATCAATAGTGGGAAAGTTTTTTAAAGGTATTGAGTAGAGAATAATATTTGGCTACTCAAAGAATGAGTATGAGTTCCTACTCAAAACTGTTCTTTGCCGATTTATCAAACTTCGTGTTTATGATTAAAACTGTTCATATAATAAATCATTCTATAAAGATCAGCTTTGCAGAAAATGAATTAAAACTAAGGCCGTTTAGTCATCAAACAATATAAAAACATATGAACGAAATTGGTAAAAGTATTACGAATCGTCTATGTATTTATTACAACAGATGGACTAAACGACTTTGTTTTTAATTCATTTTTTACATAGATGATCTTTACAGAGTGATTCATAATAAGAACGGTTTTGATTATAAGTACAAAACTCTATTATTCGAATATGAAAAGTTTTGAGTAGGAGTTCATACTTATCTTTGAGTAGCCAAACATTGCTCTTGCATAGATGACTTCAAGACAAAGTTTGTGGCAGATCATATTAAGGACTTCAAGATCCTTAAATGGAGTGGAAAAGATGCAGATATAAATGTTATAATTCATAAGTGATTCATAAAACACAAAGTTTGTACAAATTAAAGATTGAAGATTTTACTTAATCCATATGCAACATCAACATGGTCAATTAGTAAAAAAATATAATTGAGCTAAACTAATAACCAAAACAAAAGCAATTGAATCCACAATGGCACATGGACATGCATTTGAAGCATTAGATTTTGAGAAAATTGAAGTAATGGTCTCTTAACTTTAACCTTATTGGAATGATTCCTCAACTAAAAATTCATTACCATTGGTCCCTTAACTCCACAAAACGTGTAGTTATAGTCATTTTCGTCAACTTCATCAGAACTGCTACAGTAGGTTTAAAGTTGGGGACTGTAATACCCTGAAAATTTAAATATATGAATTAGATATTCATAATTATGAATATGTGGAGAAAATCGAAAATGAATCGATTTATGGATATAATAGAGAATTTAAAATTTTATTATCGGAATTTATTATAGTTTACGCCGTAAAATTTATCAATAGGTGAAAAAGATTAAAATGCCCCTAGTTGGTTCGACGTAATTATACAAGGATGCCTTATATCCTCATATGATTTTTTGTATTTCTTGACACATTTGGATAGAAGATGATTTCACGAGCATGTGGGCAAAAACCATTTGTCAAACGAAATTATAACGAATAAAATAGAAACGAACGAAGATAAGGGCAAAAAGGTCTTTTTTCTTTGAATCTAGAAGGCTCCAAACTTGTAGAACCTTGCTATGATGTAAAGAAGCCACGTGAGTGGCTGGAAAAAAAAAAGGAAAGGGGGAAGAAAATGGGAAGGGAAACGGGAGAGAAAATGAGCAAGGGGAGGACCAGTGGGGAATGAGAGAAGAAGACACGGCTAATAGGGAAAGGGGAAAAAGAAAAAGGAGAGAAAGAGAGAAGGGGGAGGACCAGTGGGGGAGGAGAGAAAAATACACGGCCAATAGGGAAATGGGAAGGAGAGAAACCAATGGGCCAGGTCACAATTGGACTCGTGAACCCGACGGCAAAGAAGGTGAAATTGTGATCCCCGAAGCAAAAATCCGGCATTTTTCCGGTAAAATTGCTACCTTTAACACTACCACCATACTTCATGACCTTCCCTATTCCTATTCCACCCCAAAAATCAAGAAATTTGGCCTTGAAACTGGGTAAAACGCATCGGTGGGTGCGGCGGTGCTAGCTTGAGTTCCGCCAATTTTGAAACGATTTCATCCAATTACTACCATCATTAGACTCCCCTTGAGGCCTGGAGCAATGCCCAAACAAGATTTGGGCTGGCGAAGCTACGATTTTGACGAATTGAGGATCACTCATTTCTAGGGTTCTAGCGGTTCATGGCCACATTCATGGGTTTCCCTGCCAAATTAGACTTTGGCCCAAATATAAAAGTTGTTCTCCTTGGCTTGTTCTACATTCCTGTAAAATTTGAGAATTTTTAGAAAATGTGAAATTTTTAAGTGAGGCGGGGCGGCCAATCGCCACTCATGGTGTCGCATGGCCAGTGAGCCGACATTTTGTTTTTAGGTGAATTTCGTTATTCTAATTATGTTTCTTGGTAACTAATTGACGTGTTTCGAATATTAACACAAATGTTATATATTTGGATTAATTGAATATTTTAATTAAATTAGCTTGGAATTGAATTGTGAACTACGAAAGGCTTGATCCTTGTTTAGGGTATGTAGGTAATCTAACGAGAAGTTAGACGCAGCCACAAAAATATGTGAGGTTAAATAAATTCGAGAATTAAAGGGTGCCAAAATGGTTTGGTCCATAAAGGGAAATGGCGTTAAAATAAAAAATAATATCGTACATTTGATTAGGAATTATAATTATGGAGCACGAGTGAAAGTTATGTAGAGATTGCAATTGTAGATAGTTAACTAAATTACATTGAATATTTTGGACCTATCCACAAATTTAATTCCCGAAAGTAAATATTTCGGGACCGGGGCGTTGCAGGGATCATTGGTCTAATTGGGTTAAAGTTGAGAGACTATTTATACAATTTTCTCATTTAGTTTCCCATATTTGCCCTTTGGTTCAATCTCAAGTGCATGACATGTGACTCATTTTGACAAAAGTTTTAACAAAGTTGATGAAAAGGATCTTACGGTACGTTTTGATGAGTTGAGGGACCAATGATCATGGATTTTTAATTGAGAGACCATTGCTACAATTTCTCTTAAATTTTTATTTCTTTTTTCTTTTAAAAGGAGATTAGCTTATGACTTCATCATGATAAATTTTTTTTGAGGGTCGAAAAGACTCACAAAAACCTCATTGTGATTTACAGAGGCATTTGAAGCATTAGATTGAACTTTCATAAACACACTAGATGTTAAAATACCATTTGGGTGGCTTTTCTAGGAGATTTTTATCTACTCCTAACTAATTCAAATTGGTGTGGTGAAATCATCATTTTAGATACAAATAAAGATGTTGAAACGCATGCAAAACATGAGATATCGAGGTGATCATCATTTTTTCTGTGTTGTTAATGGCGAAGAGCCAGTCATCATAGGTGACATAATAAAGCTTGCTGAATGATATATTATTTGGTTTTAAGGTTAATTAGCCCCTTGCCACAAGTATTTGTCTCAATTTTATAGGGTATAAGAGGCAATTTGATCCACAAGTACTTCACGTCATTCCATTTGTGTTGTTTATCCAGATGTTAAGGAGTGTGTAAGAATGTCAAACAAAATTCACATCGATAAGAGATCATGCAAAGACTTATAAGATGTTAATTCCAATTAGTTTTATACTAAAATCTCAACTTTTTTATGTGATAAACAAAAGTCTAATTCTCACACGCACGTATCCATAAAAATTTATTCTTCAAAATCACAAAAGAGCATGGCCGATAACCAAGTATAATAATACAATTCATTGAAAACTTATAATTTTTTTAAACCAATTACATTAGTTGGTGCAATAGCATTACGTTCTCTGACAAAAAAAAAGGAAAAGAAACTTTGACGAAAGTCCATTTTACTGTTTACTTCAACGAAAAATTATATTTTTACACTAAAAAGTCAATTATGATATTATTCACTTTACTTTTTTACTTTGTCTTTATTTTTAAAACCCAAAGTTTTCAAGATATTTACATTAGTTTTTCTTAAAAAAAAAAAAAAAAAATTTCTAACAAACTCATACCCCAAGCTTGCGACAGTCGAGAGAGAGATTCAAACACCCAAAGCGCCCGAAACCGTTGCGCCGGTTCGCCCAAATTCCTAATTTCTCGTTCTTTAATTCTTAAATTTCTTTCAGATGGCTCGATCTCTAATTGGCTCAATCATTTCAAATCAAACCCAAAATTCCCCCTTTATCATCTAAAATTTTGCTTTCCCCCATTTTCCCTCTTTTTCAATCCTCAACTTCTCAATTCAAATTTTTTTATCTAATCCAAGAAAACCCAACTCTCAAATCCAATGTCGGCGTCGACCGTTTCAATAACGGCGAACCCGGCGACGACTCGGCGGCGAACCGTCGTGGCCGTCGATAAGAAGTCGTCCAACATCGAGCTTGTCGCCGTCGAAACCCAAACCCACAAAGCCGACGACACCGCCACCAATTCCAAAGATCTCAGCCACCACTCCATCAGAGGCGAACCGGGTCCTGACCTGTCCGCTCAACCCAAGAAAACCGGCCCCAATTCCACCATTTCGCCGCCTTCCAATCGCCGCTCTCGCAAAACCCTAGACGCTGATCCCAAGCCTCGATGGGTCACCGTCCTCCGAATCTTTTCCAAGAACTTAATTCTGCTTGTTCTGATTGTGGGTTTGTTTCAGATAGTCAGGAGACTTGCTCTTGGGCCTGGTGTAGCGGTTCCCATGGCGTTTTCGGATTTGGAAGGCCGAATAGCGGAGGTGGAAGCGTTTATGAAGACCACTACGAAGATGGTTCAGGTTCAAGTGGAGGTTGTGGACCGGAAGATTGAGAGCGAGGTCGGAGGGTTAAGGAGAGAAATGGAGAAGAAGATAGAGGATAAAGGGGTTGCGTTGGAGAGTGACTTGAGGAAATTGGAGGCCAAGAATGAAGGGTTGGAGAGGTCGGTGAGCGATTTGAAAAGCGTGGAGTGGTTGTCGAAGCAAGAGTTTGAAAACGTGTACGAGGATTTGAAGAAGAAGGTGAAGAGCAGCGAAGATAGCGGATTGGGTGCGACTTTGGATGACATAAGGGCCTATGCGAGGAATGTGGTTGAGAAAGAGATAGAGAAGCACGCGGCGGATGGACTTGGCAGGGTGGATTATGCTTTGGCCACTGGTGGGGCTTCCGTAGTGAAGCATTCAGAGCCATATTTGGTGGGGAAAGGGGGCAATTGGTTCTCGAAGAGTACCAAAAATGGGGTGCATAGCGATGCTGACAAGATGTTGAAACCCAGTTTTGGGGAGCCTGGCCATTGTTTTCCCTTGAAGGGGAGTAGTGGATTTGTCCAGATTAAGCTGCGGACTGCCATCATTCCCGAGGCTATCACTCTGGAACATGTTGCAAAGGTGATGCTCTTGTTCACTATTTTGTCTTTGTTTGTTCATTCATTGTTTCAGTGTATTTTATCTTTTGTATTTGTTATGCTGGATATAATTTAACTTCCGTCTATCTTCACATTAAGAAGTAGCTTTGAACCATCAAAGTAATAAATTCAATAAAATGTAGACATTGTTTTTAAGATTTTTCAGAGGTCTGTTGGTATTATCTTGCAGGCAATAATATGCTAGGAAATGTGGGATTGAAATGTATAGTCAATAACCTTCATGCAAGAGTATATCTGTTGTAGTTACTGTTCTCACAAATTTGAAGTGTTTACCCTATTGGTAGCAAGTTTTTTCGGTTATTAGTTATGTTGACAGTTAGACTACAAAATGGTATGCTAGGCAGATTCAGTTCTTAATTTTGTAGCATGTTAGATAGTTAATTTGTTGGTGATAGTTAATGTGTTTGTCATTCTATTCAGCACTGTTAGAAGCTAGGCGGCTGGCCACTGCCCCTATTAATGCCTAGGTGTTTGAAAATTAAGAAAGGGCACCTAGATTTGCTAGGCACCTGGCTACCCCGCCTTGACCCACCTAGGTTGCGACTTAGACAAAAAATAGATAACTTTCATTTTGCATTTTATTTTTCTCAATAAATTGTAAGAGACTTGTTGCAGACTTAAATGAATACACATTATATGCTTGTTCCCCATTTTTTCATTATGTTCCAATACTTCATAATATATATGTCATTCTATTTTGTAGTTTACGATGAAATTATACATATTTTAAGTATAAACAGACACTTATTTACATGAAATATAATGGATTTACTTAAATTAGCCTAGGCCGCCTAGGCGCTAGGCCCAGCCCGCCGCCCGACTAGCGCCTAGCGTCTTTTAGAACCTTGCTATTAGCATGTAACTCTGAATTTGCAGAATTTCTGGGAGGGGTTGAGAAGTAGTCTAATCTAGGTGAATTATCTTTAGGCTGGATTTTTTTTACCTTAGGTAGAACAGGCTATGCCTGCGTATGTCTTGCCCTCCCTAGACCTGCCTTAGAGGAAGCCTAATGTTCTGGGGTGTTTGTCAAGAGAGTTAAAATGGTTGTCAATTTAGTAGAGCTGTCTGATTTTTTGTTGAAGACTCGCCTTCATTAGGTCTAAAGTGGTTCTATATCTACAAATTGAAAAAAAGAAAAAAGAAAAAAAAAAGACATGTATTACACTGAAGGCTGTAGGCAGAAGGGTTTTGGACCTATGAATCTCTCACAAAAAGTGACAAGTTTAATTGCATTTATGTTCTCATTTGAAATCCTTTGCTATCTCTGCTGTTAGTTTGTTGATGGGCAGCTTTCATCTGCTTCTACTTTAATTAATGCGGTATGCTATCACAACGTTGATTTGTATGTAGTTTTATGTGCTGACTTACATGTTTTTTATATTGTATAATCTATACTAATATAAAATGTCAAAACATAGCTGCTGGTTTTGCATCATAAATCTCTAAAGCCTTTGTAGTTAAAATAAAATTAACAATACATGGAGCAATCTCAAACTTTATGTGTGGTTATGTATTGCACGCTTGTATTTTAAAAGATCTCTAACTTGGTTTGGAAACTAGTTCCACAACTGAAACCCTCTGAACCTACGGAATGGGCTTTAATCATGTCTTTTTTCCTACTATTTTTTGGAGGGTTTGGTCGCATGCTCTTAATTATATTAATATTTTGAAGTCTCCATATTTTATTTAAGAAGTCTATGTTGGTTTTGAATAGTAGGCTGATAAAACTGAAACAGAGTTATTACTTTTATGAATTTTAGTTGAGGTAGGCTGTTTACGCTCTTTGCCTTTGGATTCATGTGGTAAAAAGATACGATAGAGTTGTTTGTGTACTTTTCTGACAAGAAAAACCTTTGATTCTTCTTGTCTGTTTGCTATTTGCACAAGGTTGTTTAGTTTTGACCTGGCGTCCTAACTGGAATATGTTTGCAAGTTTATTTGATTTCTTTAATAGACAAACTAGAGTGCTTATGTTACCTTTATTTAACTGATTTAAGGATAATATGGAAATGCTGCGTCTGAAAAGAAACATGTTTGATATATTATGTTAGTTATGGTAGGTGACAGGAAAGATTCAGAAACCAGCCTCTATTTGCTTACCATAGGGTGGCTTGGGTTGTAAAATTAGGAGTTTAAGATCGCTAGACTTAAGCAGCAAGCAAATAGGACAGGATTGAACAAGTAGAGTCCTCTAGTTTTTACACTGGACTGATGTGGATCATGAATCCTACTATGAACTGGAACTCATAATGTATAAGTGCATAAAAATGGTTGAACAAGTTATTAGAATTTTTTTTTTCTCTAAATAAGTAATGTTGCCCAGGAAACACTTAGTGGACAAGCAGAATTTCTTGAAGTGTAGTGTGTGTATGTCTGTCATGTTTTAAATGCCTTCCAGTGCCAGTTATGTATGGTTCTGGTTGCCTATTCTTTATACATGTGGTCTTGTGATTTAAACTAGACCCTAAAGCCTATTGGGCAGGATATTTTGGTTTAATACTCTTAATTAAAAGACTCAAGGACCTCCATTAAGAAAGAAAAGAAACTGAATAGTCTTACTGATTTTATAACTATGCTCTGAAATTAACTTTTGCAATAAATGTTTGACCTGCTTCAGCTTGTATACTTCCTTTGCAAAGTAACTCCCTAGGATTACTTCGAGTTCCTTCTATGGCATTATCACTTTGTTGCTTTAATTGCACCAGTAACATGTTCCCCTGTCAAAATCTTTTCTGACTTGAGTTCGTCATCATTGCGTTCATTCTCTGTGTGTTTGAGCGCCTCTTTGTGCGTGTTTTTCTTTTGATTGTGTTGATTGGTAGCGTCCTTAAATATATGCTAACATAGTAACATATCTGTTTTTGTTTTCAAACAGAGCGTTGCTTATGACAGATCGAGTGCTCCTAAGGAATGCAGG
Source organism: Crataegus laevigata (assembly GCA_963580275.1). Classification (NCBI taxonomy): domain Eukaryota; kingdom Viridiplantae; phylum Streptophyta; class Magnoliopsida; order Rosales; family Rosaceae; genus Crataegus; species Crataegus laevigata. The sequence goes on from OY756947.1 coordinate 6,399,785, forward strand.
ATCTCTGGGTGGCTGCGAGGACAGGATGATCCAGAAGTCTATACAGAGATTCGCCTGGGTGAATTTACTTATGACCTTGAGAAAAGCAATGCACAGACATTCAATGTCTTGGACTCGACAGTGTCTGGCCTTGTCGACACTGTGAGGTTGGACTTCACATCCAACCATGGAAGCCCTTCTCACACTTGCATATATCGATTGAGAGTGCACGGACATGAATAGAACACCGTTTCTATGATGGCCATGCAGCAGTAGCGTTAGTGCCATTCCATACCATACATTACTCGCGCAGAAGCATTCTCGGGCCACGTCTGTATTAAGTATGAATTCATTTTTTCTCCTTTTAATTTGTAACTTGGTAGGTAGAGATGTTGTGGTATGTTTCTAGAGTTCTCGGTATCGTGTATGGTCTCCTTGATGTTTTAGTGTTATCTAGTAATTGTGTATCCATGTATTGTTAGGTGTGTGTCATTTTCTCTGTGTTTTCCTCTCTATGCGCTCAGTAATGAAATCAGGCACAGGTCACAGGTATAGAAACAGAGAATTTTCTAAGTTTCGAGTATATTTCGGAGTATTATTATGGCTCGTCATTTTTATTTTTGTGTTTGTTAAGTTTCTGCATGCTTATTGTTCCATTGATGTGAAAGAGTACTTGACCTCGGACCTCACGAAGGTGGTTCCTCCCCCTACGGAGGAGCTTCTTCACTTCCGGGTTTGGGCGCTCCCTCGAACTGATATGCTTTACTTTTCATCTTGGTGACAAAAATTTACTTCAGAAATTTAATGGTAATCTTTCTTTCGCACTCTGTCGAAATCCCATCAAAGTTTTAACGAGGCCACATGTAAACACTCTACCCTCTTTCACTATCAAAACCCTAAATAAAAAAATTAAAAAAAATCTGTTGATTTACGATGCAAGGTTGAATGATCAATATCAAAGTCTTGTAATAATCTAAGTATTTTGTTGTTTTCTTTCATTCACTTGCTAAAATGTTTCACTTATCTCAAGCTCTTTTATGTAAAACTTGGGGAAATGGATACCCAAACTAAAGACATGAGTAACCTTTGTAACGGGAACGACTGAAAAATTGGTATGAAACATAAAACAACTTTTTAGCGTGTAAATAAAATGACTAGGAGTGGGAAATTTTGCCATAAATCGATTTACTGACCGAACCATACCGGTCGGTTTATAATGGTATGATATAGTTTCGACATTTTTTCATAATCGGTTGGCACTATACTGAACCGACAATTAATGGTATACTTTGGTATTGGATTTTGTATACCGGCGGTATGATATACCTACCAATATATATATATATATATTTCTAATTAGGCATTTTATGTATTTTTTTACAAGCTTGACATGTGAAGAATTGGAGAAATGTAAGTATTGCTATAATTTTTTTCTTTTTTTCTAACTCTAATTATAGTACTTCAATCCAATGTTTATTGATATTTTTAGTTTATTATTCAATATTACTTATTATTCTAATCATACTTTTTTTTATTTAACATTTGAATTGAAATAATTGATGGTTCTACATCTCAAGCAGGAACATTAATTTCAAGTGCTTCGAAGAATTGATTGATGAAACATTTCACATGCATTGGTTGCTGCTACTTCAGTGACGCTGCATTTGTTTTGGGATTATAATAAGGGGATCTTATAACCAGAACTTTTGAGTTTTGACTTTTTTGTTTATACATTAGTTGCTACAATTGAATTTAGACAATTATATTTGGGGCTGGTTGGAAGGTAGTTATTAAAAGTTAGCAGGGTAATTTTGTCTTTTGAGGTCAATTCGTTCCCCCCTCGATTTTGCTTTATTTACAACAAAATCATGAGATTTGGGGCTAGGTTGGAATGTAGTTATTAAACGTTAGGAGGGTAATTTTGTCATGTACGTTTGAGATGGATTGGGGTGGGTTTAGGTATGCTGTCATTTAGTGAGGGTTTCGAGGATGAGAGGCCATGCCTCCGATAGAGAGAGACACACACACAACGAGAGAGAGACAGAGGGAGAGGGAGACAGAGCAACAGAGAGAGAAGGAGAGGGAGGAGTGGGGATCCTCGATTTCATGAGTGGGAGAGGGGGTACAGTCAGAGAAAAGCATGGGGGCCGTCGGGATTTGAGGGGTAGCCTGATTTCCAGGGATTTCTCAAACCCTCACTCCCTCTTCCGTTACTCCTCCTTTCTCTGTCTCTAGAATCGATCGATCTATTCAAAGAGGATCGACAATTTTTTTGGGGGTGAAGATTTGATTGGGAATTTGAAATGGAAGCTCGAGGGAGCAGCAAGAGCTGGATGGAGCCTAAGACACACCAATCGAAGACGCCCAGAAAGCCCAAAGATATTATTCTCGAACAGAGTTTCTTTCTCTCCTATCTCTCTGTCTGCCTTCGTTTTTTGTACGCATGTTTTAGTTTGAATATTCATTAGACATGCTTTTAATTTTTCTGCAGAATTGCTGGCGGAGTTCTTTGCGGAGAACAAGAACATTGCTGGGTTCGATAATGTATGCTTTTTCTTTTACATTATTGTTTTACCTTTCTTTTTGGATGAAAGTTGGAATCTTATGGTTTTCAATTTATAGCGTGTTTACTAATCCGTAATCAAATTGAGAGGAATTGAATTGAGGAGGAATTGGATCGAGGAGGAATTGAAATGAGGTGGAATCAGAATCAGATTCCTGTTGAAGTTGTTTACAAAAACTGTCTGGAATCAGAATAGAATTCCATAAAACTGTTTACTAATTCAGCAGAATCGGAATATAAATCAATATGATTACTTTGTCAATAAGGTGCAAGAAAACCTTTTCCACTCATTCAGATGATAACCATCTCTCCACTCATTCAGATGATAACGGGTTCGTCTATAAGGTGCAAGAAAACATTTTCCGTTTGTGTAGCCACCATCAACTAAATAGTAACAACCTATTGTTGACAAAGAATTAAATTGTCAAACTTGCAATTCAAAAGCTAAGAATTTTAATTACTAAAAAAAGTTGTAAGTGTTACCATTAGGGACTTTCATTTTGACTAAATGAGAATTTTAATTACATGTGACTCATTTTGACAAAAGTTCTCATTTTGACATGTATGTGAAGGTTCGGAAAAACCTGGTAAAGATGGAAAAGAAAATTCTGGCAATTATTATGCAGATAAGGTTCTAGAAATGCTAGCAGTGGACTTGGGTGAGAATGCAAAGAGAAAATCGGCACCCAGTTGGCAGATTCTCTTGAGCCCCTTTCTTATATAGGAATGGTCACGGAGCATTAGTGTCCCTTTCAAATGACAGTGGTGTATCATATACTGCAATCCTTAAGCCTTTCACAGTTTCTTCGGCTCTGCTGTTTATTATAGATGAAGGATTTCACCCTCAGACAAAAGTGCATGATATTGGTGGAGCAAAAGCAGACCAATTAAGTCCAAAGATGAAGAATGAGATTTGCAAACCGAATGCTGATTTGGACCAAACTGGGCCACCTAATAAGCATTCTGCAGGCAAGGATGGAAGGAAGCGGAATATCAAAAGAAATTCACATTTGCTACAAGATCTCACATGGAGTGCTTTCTGCAAGGCAGCATTTGAACACTCAGAGCTAGGTTTGGAAGAGGTTTACTTTGCCAGGGAATGTTATAACTAAAAAAAGATGAGATTTCTGAAATGCTGGATGAAACAGATTAAAAAGTCTAGCGAACGTGGCCTAATAGTTGAGAAAGAATCCCAGGCAGACAAGCTCCATAAAAAAGAGCTGGACAATAGGTTGGATAACTTGCACCAAGAAGGTGAACAGCCAATTTCTTCATCTCCTTCCATTGGAGAAAATTCTTTGACTGTGGCTTCTGGTATACAAGATGAAGCTGCTTTGGAATTTAGATCAGAAACGTTGGAAGCTTTTTTCAATAGTCTATCCAACAAGATCCAGCAAGGACTTGAATATGAAGCAGTAGACTTGGGGGCTTTGACATATCGGCTTGTGAATTCATCCATATATTGGTTAAATAAAAAGCGGGAAACAGAAGCCCTGTCAGAGAGTCAAACTCCTCTTGTAAATTCTGGTGCCACTGATGATTTGGTTGCTGCTGAGGTGTTAAAACTTCTACTCAGAGATCCCAAGGATATCAATGCAAGGCAGAAAAGCTGCAGCCTCTCTGTTAAAGCATCTGATTCAGAATCTGAAGGACTTGCTTCGGGAAATATAGTTCGAGAGTATCCTTTTTCATTTATAACTTAACTACTATGATAATTTGTCTCTGGTTACATTCACACTTTTCCTTCACCGAGTACCAGATATGAATTGCAGATATTTTTCCGGATGGAGATACTACAATCAGAGGTTGGTGCAAGTATTCCAGAGTCTATGAAACAGAAGTTTGTAAAACATATTTGCTCCTTTTTTGGAGAAAATTCGGTGTCATCTGGAGGGAGGCTTCTTTGGTGACTGGAGTGTAGATGATTATGTTGAAAAGATCATAAAAAGCAGGTAATGAGTCTCTACAGGGTTGAAAACTTCTACGTCTGAAATCGTATTCTTTACCTTCTAAAGATGTTTATTGAGACATCACGGCTTTCTCTAATAGGCTAGAGCACACTAAATTCAATCTATGATTCACATCTCAACGTGTAGGCATGCCCGGTGTCACTGTTTTCCATTTTTGCTGTCAGATATTACTTCTCGTCTACCAAATGCTGTCCCATGTACTTTTGAATTATGCAAAATTTAAGGAAAGTGTTTATCTTTATTATTTTAGAGGAGTTAAGTTAAGTGTCTTTCCATTTTAGTGTAAATTTGCAGGATTTCCGCCAGTTATTCGCAGATCGTACCCATGTTTTTCTGAGTGAGTTGGGAGTGCACATACAACTTTTGTAGTAACATATTAATCTACAATGTGATTCTTGAACATGGAGTTAAATGATCTGTCATTCGTTTTCCCTAAAGTGCATTTGCCGGCACTCCATTTTTGTTAGATGAAGATTAAGCTGATAGACTAATCTTTGAACTCCCAATACTTTCAGGTACTGTGAGACACTTGAGGACGTGGTTCACAAAATCTATACGAAAATGAATTTGTTGCTGTTTGCTGACGAGGAAGAACTCCCTAATAGTTTACTCAACAGTGAGGACAGCAATCGATCCTGTAGAGAAAAACCAAAGAGAGATGAACTGGATGAAAATTACAAAATCTGGGACTCATTGTCAGCAGAAGATGAGTCCCTTGGTCTGCTGAAAACTGATAGTGGAAGACCAACCGCCGAAGAGGTTAAACATAAGGATGACCATGCTCGCAAGTTAGTTGAAGCTCAAGAGAGGAGAGAGAGGGCTCGAAGAATCGCTTCTTTCGCAAGAAGGATGCCCGATTTGCAGAGAGTTTGGGCCCCAAAACAGCTAAAACCATTGAAACCAAAGTCAAATCCGCTTCAAAAGCTGTTTAAAAGGAAGGATCATAGAGGTTCATGTGATGACAGGGTATGTGAAACCCCAATGACATGAATCAAACGCTCGTGCTCGCAACGCAGCTTGGATGACGATGAAGATTACCGAGAATACAGTAGCCAGCCGTGTGGTTCTGTTTCGAAAGCATTGTTCCAGGATGATGACCAGTGAAATGGAGCTGCAATGAGACACGGAAAGCATATATATTATACAGTCTTACCAAAGGCAGCTCAACTTAAACCATTTGATTTTTCAAGTGCAAGCTTCTCTCTTTAATGGTATTATTAATTTTCCGTAGAACAGTTGTATTATATTCTTAGGGGTGTGATATCCGCACACCCCTTTTTACTTCTCACACACCTTTTTGAATTTCGGCCGTCGGATCGGATGAATTGAAGAAGATCTAACGGACAGAAATTAATAGGGGTGTGTGGATAGCACACCCCTATTCTTAGTGGTATTCAACCACAAAAATGAATAAAAAAAAGTATGATTTTTTTTGTTTTCATAACTGTCAAGGCCCCCTTCATTTTTTTCGTTTTAACATATTAGAGAAACTTTGTCGTTACTGTCTGATCACATAATTCGTAGAGCACTACTCACGTTAGACTATTTCGGTAGCACTCTACTGTATCATTCTTTCGGCACATCTCACGTAAAGCGTGCGGTAGCAACGGAACCAAAAAAATATACAAAAAGAGTTCGATTTTTTTTTCCGGTAACGTTCTTTTCTTTTACATTAGCATTAGGTTGAAAGTTGTTGAGGTGATTTCAAAAAACTTTATAGAAAAATGTTATTGGTTTATCAAATTATCTATGGAGTCGTAAAAAAATTCCTTTGTATTCGTATCTCATCAAAATTTACATTATTTTTATCAATGAGAGTTATTCTAATCGGCAGTTCTACCGAAGTTTTTCTGAAAAATTTGATGTTGCTAAACTAAACTAACCCAAAACCATGTTCACAACACCACAGTCCAATTCATGAGAGCCATTACTCCCATTTCCCGCCAGTTTACAACTGCCAGACAACTACCAGCCATCATAACATCCACTCGAAAAACCGAGCCTTTCCTACAGGACCCAGTTCTTGCACACCAAGTGTTTGGTAAAATACTTGATCAAATCCCAGATATCAAAACACTGAAGAAACTCCATTCCAGCATCGTCGTCAACCAAAATCTCCATTCGGACGCATCGCTGGGCATCAAACTCATGAGGGCCTATGCTGCTTGCGGAGAACCAGGAATTGCACGCCACATATTCGAAGAAATTCCTGAGAAGAATGTTGTCTTCTTTAATGTCATGATCAGGAGCTATGTGAACAACCATTTATACCATGATGCTCTTCTTGTTTACAAAACTATGTCTGCCAAGGGTTTTGACCCGGATAATTATACGTACCCTTGTGTGCTGAAGGCGTGTTCTGGGTCAGATAATTTGTGGGTTGGGTTGCAAATTCATGGTGCTGTTGTGAAAGTTGGCCTTGATGTAAATTTGTTTATTGGGAATGGTTTGATTGCCATGTATGGGAAATGCGGTTGTTTGGTGGAGGCTCGGAGTGTTCTTGATGAGATGCCGTGTAAAGATGTGGTTTCTTGTAATTCTTTGGTTGCTGGGTATGCTCAAAATGGACAGTTCAATGATGCGTTAGAGGTTTGTAGGGAAATGGAGGTGTTCGGGCTTAAACCAGATGCCGGTACCATGGCTAGCCTATTCCCGGCTGTGTCCAACACTTCATCTGATAATGTTTTGTATGTTAAGGATATGTTTATGAAATTGATGAAAAAGAGTTTGGTTTCGTGGAATGTGATGATAGCGGTGTATGTGAATAATTTAATGCCCAGTGAAGCAGTTAATATTTTCTTACAGATGGAGGCGAGTGGAATAGAGCCTGATGTAGTCACAATCGCCAGTGTTCTTCCCGCTTGTGGGGATCTTTCGGCTCTGTTGTTAGGGAAACGAATTCACGAATATGTTGAGAAAAAGAGACTCAGGCCAAATTTGTCGTTGGAGAATGCATTGATTGACATGTATGCTAAGTGTGGATGTTTGCAAGATGCAAGAGAAGTATTTGATGCCATGAAATTTCCGGATGTTGTATCATGGACTTCAATGATGTCTGCATATGGTAGGTGTGGACAAGGTCGTGATGCCATGACACTCTTTAGGAAAATGCAAGATTCGGGCCTGATTCCGGATTCAATTGCATTTGTATCGGTAATGGCTGCGTGCAGCCACGCGGGATTGCTGGATGAGGGGCAGCATTACTTTAAAATGATGACTGAGGAGTACAGGATAGAGCCTAGGATAGAACACTGTGCTTGCCTGGTTGATTTGTTTGGGCGTGCTGGAAAAGTGGATGAGGCTTACAGTTTTGTCAAACAGATGTCACTGGAGCCTAATGAAAGAGTGTGGGGTGCTCTGCTTAGTGCTTGCCGGGTACACTCTAACATGAACGTTGGACTTCTAGCCGCTGATCGCCTTTTCCAATTGGCTCCCGAGCAGTCAGGCTATTATGTCTTGTTATCAAACATCTATGCAAAAGCCGGGAGATGGCAAGATGTCACAACTGTCCGGTCAATAATGAAGAGCCGAGGAATCAAGAAAATTCCAGGTGTCAGCAATGTTGAGCTCAAAGATCAAGTCCACACTTTTCTTGCTGGTGATAGATCTCATCCTCAGTCTAAAGAGATATACGAAGAGTTAGACGTGTTGGTAGGGAAAATGAAGGAGTTAGGCTATATCCCTGAGACAGATTCTGCTCTTCATGATGTCGAGGAGGAGGAGAAGGAATGCCATCTAGCCGTTCACAGTGAGAAGTTGGCAGTAGTCTTTGCCATTCTAAATACAGAGCCAGGGACACCGATCAGAATTACCAAGAATCTTCGTGTTTGTGGCGATTGCCATATTGCAATCAAGCTCATTTCCAAAATATCCGAACGGGAAATTGTTGTTAGGGACACAAATCGCTTCCACCATTTCAAGGACGGTACATGTTCTTGCGGAGATTATTGGTGACCGATGAGCCTCCACCCGCTACAAGCACAATGTTGCCTATACTTCTTAAAGCCTTTAAGTGCAAGACATGAGTAGTTTCTCACAGAAACTAAATGAAGACTGTGAATGGTGACTGCATTGGTAGAACATCATGTGGTTAGTGGCGGTTTTGAGCATGTGCAATAGGTGCCCTTTCACGGGGCTCCCAATTCTAAATGGCCCCTAATAGATGATATCATTTACGTATGTACCAACTTGGTTTGTGGCAAAAAACTTTATTTTTGGAAATTTTCTAGGTTCTACGTGTGAATAAGACAAATATGGCCTCTATATGTATATGTTTTTAGTTTGGTTTTGACAGTTTTGCTCTAAATTGTGTTTTTATTTGAACTATCAATCACAAGTAATAGTACTCATTTAGATCCCTTATTAATACAACTATGCACATGTAAATTAGCTTTGCAGCATGAGTTTTTATACAAGGGCTCATTTACCATCTTCCGCATAGAGCCCCTAAAGTCACCGGATCGGGCCTCCATGTGGACATAGGGAACCCTTTGCTAGCTACAACGGTTGGTCACCATTCAGTTTATTGATTATCGATATCTCGTTTGATAACCATTTCATCTATACTCTTTATATCGAAGCATGAACTTCAGCAAAAAGAATCGTCACTGTCAAACACAACACACTTGGCCTTGGTAGATAACTTCTGTTTTTTTGTTTTTCCAAATTATTTTATCAATTATGTAATTTTATCTTTTGAACGTTTTCGTAAGACCGCGTAATAGTTCAAAGTCCTGAGACATAAAGGTCAAGTTCAAGACATAGTAGCCAGCAATTTGGCATCATCTTAGATAATATTGGAAGTTTATGCTCCTTCTCTAACACAGCATATTCATTTGGTTTCCTACTTACAAAATTCCAAACGTTTCTGTGATAAGGCTGTGTTGATTCTCCACCTATATTTCTAGCTTATCTCCTTTAGTGACTACTAGGGAATTGGGAAAACCCATCAGGAAAATGCTGCGCTAGGAGAGGTGGAACTCTAGGGAGGTGGCACAGATACTATGGTTTGTGAGGAAGGAAAATTGGCCCGGTAGACGGCAAGATCGGGAGGTGACGGAGGACCTCTATGAGAAGTAGACGAATCAGAGAGAGAGCTCTACGGTGGTGATGGGAAGGGAGCGGCGTTGATCTGGGGAGAGAGAATGGAGGAGAGGTGAAGAGAGTGGAGGAGAGGGAGAAGTGGGTTGGGGAAGACATGGGTTTTAGGTTTTTTTTAGGGTGTGCTATCCACACACTCCATTTTACTTCTCACACACCCTTTGTTAGTTTATGTCCGTTGATCTTCTTTAATTCATCCGATTTGATGGCCGAAAATTAGAATGGTGTGTGCAAAGTAAAATGGGGTGTGTGGATATCACACCCTTTTTTTTAAAAAATTAATTATTTTAGGGTAAATTATTATATTTTTAAATGCATAGAAATTTTTTTTATCACATCAGCACAAATGTGGATCTCATATTTGCCACGTCATCACTTAATGGTTTACTTAACAAATTTTCTAACGGATGTATGAAATTGAAATAAAATGATAAGTAAATGTACGAAATTAAAATGTTTTAAAGATGCTATATGAGATTGCAATCGACTCTAAATTTGAGAGGATAAAATGTAATTTATCCAAAAGAAAAAGTGAAAAAAAGAATAGGGAAATAAAAAGTGAAAGAAAAAAAGGAGAGGAAAAGAACAAGTGGATAAATAAGAGGAAAAGAAAAAGTGGTGCATATTCACGCAAGCACACTATACATGACTAAGGGTAAAATAGTCACTTCACTGTATAATTCCACTAAAATTCAAAAACCATGAATAAAATGAGGGACAAAATCAGCGACGCACTGTTAATGAACAATAGTCATCTACAGGCTTTTAGAAGAGTATAATGTATATAGATATGACGCTTCATCATATTTCTTTGTCAAATTTGATGGGTTTTGTTTATCTTATTTGATAGTTTACATATCGTTTGAAACCATTTCGTTTTTAGTCATAAGTTTAGAATTTTTTTCTTTCATCAAGGGCATATTTGAAAGTGTATTTTTAAGTTTAGATGAAGAAAATAAACTTAGAATTTGGATAAAAGTCAGAATTTATAAACATAGAAATTTAAAATTTCCGTGTGAAAAAAAAACTTGGAATTTAAAGCCTCTAATTCCCAAGTTTAAATTTCATGTAAATAAATGTTATTTCCCAATTTCTATGATTGAGAGTTTAAAATTAACAAATTATATTCTCAATTCTATTGTTCTTTTAAGTTAACCAAACAAAAAAATTCACAAATTTTAAAAAATTAGATCCCGTCATTTCAAATCCCCTAATCTTAAATTTATTCATTCAAATATAGTGTAAAAGTGTTTCTGACAACTTTTGACAACAAACGTGTACATTCCTTTAAAAAAAGATTGATGGGTTCTAATGACTTTTAAGCACTCTTACTAAAACACTTTCAAAGTCGCTAACTCTAATGACAGTTCTAAGTTTTCAAGTGAAACTTGACTAAAATCCAGTCCAGACTTTTCTCCACAGAGATCTTAAGACACGTCTGCCAATAAGCTGCCAAGCAGAAGGATTGGCACCAATTTCTTACCTGCAAGACACGTCTATCACACTTTTCTTCCCTAAACTTTAAACCGACATGCCGACATGGTCGGAGGGAGGTAAGGCCCATGGGGGCACATGCCTCCTCTCATTCCTTTTTTTTTTTTCATTACAAATTATTCAATTAATCATTCTCATATTTTTGGCTTTACAAATTATTCAATTAATTATATTAATATAGTAAAAATTTTCTTTTAGTTTTTAAATGCGCATTTGTTCTATATATTTTTCTCACGCACTAATATCTAAACTCTGTTGAGTTGCATGTATTTGGTTAATTAGTACAAATGAACATTAGATTGTCAACAATTAAAGACAAAATTAGACAATAGAGTAACAAAATTAGGCATTTTGAAATTAATTTTTTCAACATTTGTAAAAGAACTAGCTTTATTTGTACAAAAATGGAACTCAAAATTTTTTAAGGTGCCCTCTCTTAATTAAATTTCTAGCTTGCATGCCGACATGTTCCCTGCGCCTATAAATACATGTACCCTTACAGGCACTTTGAGCAACAACCAAAAAACACACGTACAAAAATGGCAACCAAAACACAAACCCTAGCCCTAACGTTGTCCCTCTTGGTCCTCATTTCTTCATGCAAGTCCTCTGAGTCTGCCGGAATCGCAACGTATTGGGGCCAAAACACCAACGAAGGAACCCTAGCGGATTGCAACACAGGCAACTACCAGTTTGTTAACATAGCTTTCCTCACGACTTTCGGCAACAACCAACCCCCTGTTCTAAACCTCGCCGGCCACTGCGACCCCGGCAGTACTTGCAAGGGGCTGAGCTCCGACATCAGAGCCTGCCAATCCAAAAACATAAAAGTCCTCTCGATTGGAGGGGCTGCCGGAAGTTACTCCCTCACTTCAGCTAATGATGCCAGGCAAGTTACTGATTACATCTGGAACAACTTCCTACGTGGTCAGTCAGCTTCGCGCCCGCTTGGAGACGCTGCTTTGGACGGCGTTGATTTCGACATTGAGGCAGGTGGTGGGCAGTTCTATGATGAGCTTGTCAGGTCACTCAACGGACACAACGGACAAGCAAAAACAGTCTATTTAGCTGCAGCTCCACAATGTCTGTTCCCGGATACTCACCTAGACTGTGCTATCTAAACCGGCTTGGTTGACTATGTTTGGGTCCAGTTCTACAACAACGTCGAATGCCATTATGCAAACTGTAGTTCCGACGCTCTTTTGAGCAAGTGGAACCAATGGACCTCGGTTCCCGCCAGCCAGGTGTTCTTGGGGTTATCGGCTGCTCCAGAGGCTACTCCGAGCGGCGGATTTGTTCCTGCTGATGCTCTTAAGTCACAGGTTCTTCCAGCTATTAAGAATTCGCCCAAGTATGGAGGAGTTATGCTTTGTAGCAAGCGGTTTGACAAAGGTTATAGCGCAGCCATTAAGGACAACGTCTAATTAAGTTCTCTGCCTGGCTTGCTTGTCCATATTATGTTGCTATATAAGTTCCCAATACTGTAATATCGGCACACTAGATAAATAAAGTGTTTCAAGGTTGTTTGATTAAAACTATTTGGTTGAGTTGATCTATACTCTCCATCTAAATTTAGGGATCGTTTGGAAGTGATTTTAAAATAACTGAAAACATTATTAGAAAAAGTGTTTTTGGGTTCCAAAAGCACTTGAAGTGTTTTTTTACAAGAAACATCAGTATATGCTTTTTGCAGGAAATACTTTAAGTGATTTTCCGGGATTCACTTACATTTTAACTAAGAATTGATTTCTAAAACATTCTCACCGAAATTGTTTTCAATTATTTTAAAAGCACTTCCAAATAAGCCCTCACTTAACTAAGTAATCTAAAATAAGTATAAATTGGGATCAGGATCCATCATCCACCACACATTCAACAATTCGAACAACTAGTGGTGAAAGGAGCAAGTTCGTTATTCTTAACCAACTCTCACAGTAGTATATAACTATATTCGATCCCTCTAATTCTTCAACAAATGGCAAAGGGTCAATTTATTTGGGGTTTTATCACAAATGATCTATGAAATAGATCTAATACTCGTTATTTTGGTCCCTCAATTTGAAAATTGATCAAAATTTACAAACTGAAATGCATCAATTTCATTATTTGGATTAATAAAAATAAAAATATAGAATTTCCGTGTGAGAAAAAAAAAACTTGAAATTAAGACCTCAATTCCCAAATTTAAATTCATGTAGATAGTTGTCCTATTCAAAATTTCGCCAATGAAGTTTAAAAACAAAAAATACAAAAAAATCAACCAAGAACGACCACAACCACCACATGTCATCATCATATACCATTATCACTGTTGTTGCCACCACCATCACCCACCATTAGTACCTCATTTGCCACCACCATTACTAGCACATCTCCTAACTATAATCTCTCATGTTAATGACTCAATACTTGAATTCAATTTTGTATTTAGTCAAACAATAAAGTTCACAAATTCTGAAAAACAAAATTCCTTGTTCAATTTGCGTGTTTAGAATCTTGTACGCACTGTAACAGATCATCATTAATCTTGCTTTTAAGTCAATGATAGCTTATGTAAAGCAAACCGAGTCTCCATGGTCAACTATTCAAAGGTATAGTTGGGCACTTTAAACCCATGTAAAAAAAAAAAAAAAAAAAGCATAAATTCATCAGTTTCCACTATAACACTACAAGTCTAGCAAGCATGGGTGGAAACTCCCAAGCCCCACTTCTACTCCTTGTCGTCTTAGCGCAGCTCGTTCAATTCAAACTCTGCGACGCCGGCATTGCCATCTACTGGGCCAAAACGGGAACAAAGGTACCCTAGCCGAAACTTGTGCCACGGGGAAATACTCGTACGTGAACATAGCCTTCCTCAACAAATTTGGCAGCGGCCAGACCCCCGAAATCAACCTTACAGGCCACTGCACCCGGCATCCAATGGTTGTGCTACCATCAGCAGTGGCATAACGAGTTGCCAAAGCCGAGGAATCAAAGGTGTTGTTGCCTCCTGGAGGTGGAAATGGAAACTACTCTCCATCATCAGCTGCTGATGCAAAAGTTGTCACTGATATATGGAACAATTTCTTGGGTGGCAAGAAATCAACTTCGCGCCCCTGTTTTGGACGGCGTTGATTTTGACATAGAGCACAGTTCTAATCAGTAATGCTGACACTCTTTTGGTAAGAAATCAACTTCGCGCCGGAGATGCATGAATGCTCAATAAGTTTTCAAGAATGCAATATGAATGCATAAAAATTACTTCATTGCTGACACATATTTTAAAAGATGTGGGCCATACCACTTATATCAAAGTGTGTTCAGAATCTAATCAATTAGAATTTTAAATTTTTTGTGCTATTTTAATGTTTTGATTGGTTTAGATTGTGTTGTGCAATTCAATCTTTTTTTTTTTGTAGCTGTTCCCAATAACTCGTTTTGCCATGAAAAATGCTCATACTAAAACTATAAATTACATATATACTCAGAAATGAAATTTCAGTTCAAACACTCAACTCAAAACACCCTCTTACGATTTATTCTTTTCCTACTCTCTCACCTTCCGAGCCATGTAATTTTTCTATTAGTTAATGATTTACAATTTTACAGATCTAAGCACTAGTGGTAAACTATAACTGCTGCTTAAAATATTTTGGTAGGTGAAATCGAATGTGTTTCTACACTAGAAATGGAACTGTGGGCTCTTTCATGTTCATCGTAAGATGAATCTTATAATTTGAGTTCACTGCATTTTGTTGGTTGAATATTTTGATTCAACTCTTATCTTCTGTCGTCATCCCTTAATTGTGGGATCTTTCATGGTTCATCGTAGGATGAATCCTAAAGCTCGTGATGTTTTACTGCAGTTTCTCTTTGTTGGGTGTTTAGTTATAAACATAAAAATAAAAAAGATGGAGGTTGGGGGTTGAAGAGGGAGACCAACCCGGTGGTAAGAACCCCCCGTTGCTCTGTTTAAGCCAACAGGGTTACCCTTAGAAATGACCTGACCTTCACAGCGGAAGGAGGCCTGCTGTAAGCAACGGCCCTTACAAGGCGGAATGGAGACATCGCGCTTGTTTCAGGGCGGGCTTCTTCTCATCCAAGAACGCGCGCATAAACACCTATCATGGTTGGTGCCGTCCGGGCGCGTAGTATTGGTCTGACCCGCTCTTCTTGAAAGCCCTCCCATCCATCCTTGATGCCCCCACTTGGGTCACAAGTTCTCGTGACTGAACTCGGAAAATGCAATAGCACGGATCAGCTATATAAAGGAATAAGTTTCTGATTAGCTGGTCGATGTGGGACTAACAAAACAAGTCCACACTTCACGTATTACCGTGAATCTCTCTCCTCCATCTGCTCTCTCACTAATCTGCGGACTGCCATCATTCCCGAGGCTAACACTCTGGAACATGTTGCAAAGGTGATGCTCTTGTTCACTATTTTGTCTTTGTTTGTTCATGCATTGTTTCAGTTTATTTTATCTTTGGTATTTGTTATGCTGGATATCATATAACTTCCGTCAATCTTCACATTTAGAAGTAGCTTTGAACCACCAAAGAATAAATTTAATAAAATGTAGACATTGTTTTAAGATTTTTCAAAGGTCTGTTGGTATTATCTTGCAGGCAATAATATGCTAGGAAATGTGGGATTGAAATGTGTAGTCAATAACCTTCATGCAAGGGTATATCTATTGTAGTTACTGTTCTCAGAAATGTGAAGTGTTTTACCCTATTGGTACCAAGTTGTTTCGGTTATTAGTTATGTTGACACCTGATTAATGTCTAGGCGTTTAAAAATTAAGAAATGGTGCCTAACAGCAGGACACTCGCCTAGCCCCTCCAGACCCACTTAGACAAAAAAATGGATAACTTTCATTTTGCATTTTATTTTTCTCAATAAATTGTAAGAGACTTGTTGAATACTTAAATGAACACACATTATATGCTTGTTCCCCATTTTTTTCACTATGTTCCAATACTTCATAATATATATGTCATTCTATTTTGTAATTTTTGATGAAATTATATATATTTTAGGGTAAATTACAAAAAACTACCTCAACTATTGGGTCGTTAACAGTTTCATACCTCATCTTTAAAAAATTTCAATGTCATACCTTTGCTTACGAATTTATTGCAAGGAAAACTAACGAAAAGAACTTGAAAACTTTCCTTTTAACGAAAAGCCACTTTTAAAGGTATAGTGAATAGTGATAGTTAAAGGTAAAAAAACGGTTTTTCGTTAAAAGTAAACAGTACCGGGGGTGTTTTATTAAACCTCCCTTTATTGCAATGTCATACCTTACGTCAGTCTGCCGTCAGTTTATCAGTTAAATGCTGACGTGGTGTGTGACGTGGCATACTTTATTTTAAAAAACTAATTAAAAAATATTAAAAACTAAGAAATATAAAAAATATTAATTAATTAATTAAAAAAAACCCACCATCAGAAACTTCCCCACCCCCCAACCCCGTCCCCCTCATTCTCCTTCCTTCTTCCCCATCCCCATTCCATTCCTGCAACTCGAAGAGAAAAAGAAAAAGAAAAAAAACTATAAGCACACCCGCACCACCCACCTCCCCCCCCACCCTCCTCTCCTTCCTTCTTCCCCATCCCCATTCTTGAAAGAAAGAAAGAAAGAAAAGAAAAAAAAAACACCAGCAGACCCGCACACAACCCCAACCCCCCTGGGCCCTCCCCCCCTCTCCTTCTCCTTCCTTATTCCCCAGATCCTAACACCTAAAAACAAAAAACAAAAAAACAAAAACAAAAACCATCAGCACACCCGCACCCTATACCCCCTCTCCTTCTCCTTCCTTCTTCCCCAGATCCCAATCCTTGAACAAAAAAATAAAAGCGAAACTGATGCTTTTTTATTTTGGGGGGGGGGGGGGGCTGATAGTTTTTTTCTTTTTCTCTTCGGGTTGCAGGAATGGAATGGGGATGGGGAAGAAGGAAGGAGAAGGAGGGGTGATGGGGTGGGGTGGGGAGTGGGGAAGGTTCTGATGGTTTATGGTTTTTTTTTTCAAATTAATTAGTATTTTAATATTTTTTTTAGTTTTTAATATTATTTTATTGGGTAAATTACAAAAAACTACCTCAACTATTGGTGTCAAGACACTTTCATACATGATCTTTTAAAAGTGACAATGTCATACCTCATCTTACGAATTTGTGACAATGTCATACCTTCCTCTTTTAAAAGATCAGGTATGAAAGTGTCATGATACCAATACTTGAGGTAGTTTTTTGTCATTTACCCTATTTTATTAGTTTTTTAATATAAAGTGTGCCACGTCATACGCAACGTCAGCATTTAACTGATAAACTGACTGTAGACTAATGTAAGGTATGACATTGCAACAAATTCGTAAGCAAATGTATGACATTGAAATTTTTTAAAGATGAGGTATGAAACTGTCTAACGACCCAATAGTTGAGGTAATTTTTTGTAATTTACCCTATATTTTAAGTATAAACTATAAACAAACACTTATTTACATAAAATCTAATAAATTTACTTAAATTCGCCTAATCTGCCTTGGTGCCCGCCTAAGCCCTGCCTAACCACCTAGGCACTAGGCCCTAACCTGCCACCCGACTAGTGCCTAGCGTCTTTTAGAACCTTGCTATACAGCATGTAACTTTGAATTTGCAGAATTTCTGGGAGGGATTGAGTAGTAGTCTAATCTAGGTGAATTATCTTTAGGCTGGATTTTTTTTAATTTTTTATATACCTGAAGTAGAACAGGCTATGTCTGCGTACGTCTTGCCCTCCCTAGGCTCTGCCTTAGTGGAAGCCTAATGCTCTGGGGTGTTTGTCAAGAGAGTTAAAATGGTTGTCAATTTAGTAGAGCTGTCTGATTTTTTGTTGAAGACTCGCCTTCATTAGATCTAAAGTGGTTCGAAATCTACAAATTGAAAAAAAAAAAAGACATGTATTACACTGAAGGCTGTATTATGAGACAGATACACGAGGCAGAAGGGTTTGGGACCTGTGAATCTCTCACAAAAAATGACAAGTTTCATTGCATTTGTATTCTCATTTGAAATCCTTTCCTATCTCTGCTATTAGTTTGTTGATGGCCAGCTTTCACCTGCTTATACTTTTAAGCAATGTGGTATGCTATCACAGCGTTGATTCGTATGTAGTTTTATGTGCTGACTTACATGTTTTTTATATTGTATAAGCTATACTAATATAAAATGTCAAAACATAGCGGCTGGTTTTACATCATAAATCTCTAAAGCCTTTGTAGTTAAAATAAAATTAGCAATACATGGAGTAATCTCAAACTTTATGTGCGGTTGTGACAACTGAAACCCTTTGAACCTACGGAATGGGCTTTAATCATGTCTTTTTTCCTACTATATTTTTGGAGCGTTTGGTCACATGCTCTTAATTATTTTAATATTTTCAAGTCTCCATATTTTATTTAAGAGGTCTGTTTGAATTAAGGGATGATAAAAAAATCTTTTCTGACTTGAGTTCACCATCATTGCGTTCGTTGTGTGTGTGTTTGAGCACATCTTTGTGCTTGTTTTTCGTTTGATTTTGATTGTGTTGATTGGTAGCGTCCTTAAAAATATGCTAACATAGTAACATATCTGTTTTTAATTTCAAACAGAGCGTTGCTTATGACAGATCGAGTGCTCCTAATGACTGCAGGATGGCTGCCAGGACGGGATGATCCAGAAGTCTACACAGTGATTCACCTGGCTGAATTTACTTATGACCTTGAGAAAAGCAATGCACAGACATTCAATGTTTTGGACTCGGCAGTGTCTGGCCTTGTCGACACTGTGAGGTTGGACTTCACATCCAACCATGGAAGCCCTTCTCATACTTGCATATATCGATTCAGAGTGCACGGACATGAACCGAACACCGTTTCTATGATGGCCATGCAGCAGTAGCGTTAGTTCCCGGGCCACGTCTGTATTAAGTATGAATTCATTTTCTCCTATTAATTTGTAACTTGGTAGGTAGAGATCTTGTGGTATGTTTATAGAGTTCTCGATATCGTGTATGATCTCTATGTATTGTTAGGTGTATGTCTTTTTCACTGTGTTTTCCTCTCTATGCGCTCAGTAATGATATCAGGCACAGGCTACAGGTATACACGCAGATATTTTTCTAAATTTCGAGTATATTTGGGAGTATTATTATGGTTTGTCATTTTTTTTTAAATTTTTTTGTCTTTGTTTCTGCATGCGTATTGTTCCATTAATGTGAAAGAGTACTGACCTCGGACCGCACGAAGGCGGTTCCTCCCCCTACGGAGGAGCTTCTTCACTTCCGGGGTTGGGCGCTCCCTCGAGCTGATATGTTTTAGTTTTCATCTTGATGACAAAAATTTACTTCAGAAATTTAATGGAATTCTTTTTCTTTCTCATGTGGTCAAATTTCTATCAAAGTTTTAACGAGGCCACGTGTAAACACTCTATCCTTTTTCTTTATCAAAACCCTAAACAAAAAGTAAAATCCGTTGATTTACGATACAAGGTTGAATGATCAATATGTCTTCTAATGATCCAAGTTACTACAAACGTCACTATATTTAAATATATTTGTTGATTTGCGTTCTCATCTATTTATATTTTTCCCTTCGGGGGCTTCAAAGTCCCATTTGAAGTTTTAATGATACCACATATGAAAACTCCGGGAAAGGATTCTTATCGGATTTTTTTAAGGAATTTCGTGATCTTACATGTTTATTGTATATCGTGTAGTCAGAAATTATTTCAAAATTTAAAATTAAATATGAATAGTATCTAATAAAAACTAACTGCACAATATACGATAAACGGGCGAAATCACGGAATCCCTAAGATCTCTAAGAAAGGGATTCGGCGATTATCCTTTTCCAAAAACTCTACCCTCTTCCATTTTGAAACCCTAGATAAATAAATTCATTGAATTACGACACTACGTTCGATGACCAATTTCTAGTTTTCCAATAGTATTTAGTTTTTATTTTTAAGTTTTAAAAAAAATTACCTTTAAATTAGGGTGGAATTGGACTTCAAAGAGTTAAAAATTAATAATAGTCTCCGTATGTTTTTGTTTTATTTCATTCACTTGCTACAAAGTTTCATTTATCTCAAGGTCTTCGATATAAAACTCGGAGGAAATGAATACCCAAACTAAATACACGACTGAAAAAATTGGTATGAAATATAAAAGAACTCACGATCGCTTAACAACTTTTTAGCGTGTAAATAAAATGACAATGAAGCCTACTAATAGATTAAGCTTGTAGGATGTAGAAAAGAAAAAGAAAATTTATAAACGTGAAATAAAATAGAATATGTGATAATAATTGTGAACTATAACTGCTGCTTAAAATATTTTGGTGGGTGAAATCAAATGTGTTTCTACACTAGAAATGGAATTGTGATCTCTTTCATGTTCATCGTAAGATGAATCCTATAGCTGATGAATTGACTAATTTGAGTTCACTGTATTTTGTTAGTCAAATATTTTGACCCAACTCTTATCTGCTGTTGTCATCTCTTAGTTTCAAACACTCTTAAACCTCTAAACTTCGTGATGTTTTATTGAAGTTTCTCTTTGTTGGGTGTTTAGTCCTGTTATTTTTTTATCTTGTTTTGGCGAGCTTATTCATCGCACAAATAAACACCTTATTATCGTTAATACGAGATATTTCTTCTTTGTAAAAAAAAATTTAAAAAGATGTTTTTGATCTTTGCTTTGGCGAGATTATTTTAACATTCAAAATTTTTCCTCACTGTTAAAGAATAAAAATAAAAAGTAAAAAGATGAAGGTTGGGGTCGAAGAGGGGGGACCAACTGGGTAAGAGCCCCCCGTTGCTCTGATTAAGCCAACGGGGTTTCCCTTAGAAAAATCTCTAAGGTCCCAACGTCCCTTTTACAAGGCGGAAGATGACAGTTAACTAGGCCAGAAAACGCCGGGCCATAACAACATCGCGCTTCAGGGCGAGCTTCTTATCAACCACGCGCGCGAACAACCTTGTCAGGCGTGCTCCGTCGAGAATGGACGGGCGACAAATGCCTACATAAAGTAGGGCCCAATTGCCTCGCTGCAGGATTGGTCTGACCCGCTCTTTTGAAGACCCCTTCCATCCATCCTTAATGCCCCCACTTGGGTCACAAGTTCACGCGACTGAACTCGGCAATTATGACGGCACGGGTCAACTATATAAAGGATTAAGTTTCTGATTAGCTAGTCGATGTGGGACTAACAAAACAAGTCCATACTTCACATATTAACGTGAATCTCTCTCCTCTGTCTGCTTTCTCTCTAATCTCCCTCTTTTTGAACAGTATTTATTAAATATAGCAAAAAATTAATCCTTGTTGTAAATATGGTGGATGACCACACATCACATGCAAAATCATTGTTCATTCACATGCAAAATTTGTTGTTCATTCACATGCTAAATTTGTCTAAAGCTTTGTCTATAAAATGGATGATAAGAAGGAGATAATGAGGTGATGAGTTCAAGGGTAGAGATAGAGGAAAGAAGAGGAATGAAGAAAAGAGAAGGAAGAGAGAAAAGAGAGGAAAGAGATGAAAGAGTTTGCTTTGTACTCCTACTATTCCAAAATTTAATAAAAGCACTACTGCTGCTCCGAGGATGTACTCCAGTCACACTGACTGTAGAGGAACCTCGTAAATTTTGTGTCTTGCTTATTTATTCCATTGCACACATCGTCGATTTTACAACACGTTATCAGCACGAAAAGCTCTCGTGTCAGTGGAAAGCACAACGCCACAAATCTTGTTTACCTATGTCGCCTGGAATCTCACAGATAAGAAAATCTTTTCATTTCATCTTAAAATATTTGTACTACTGATTTTCTTGAAGCAAATATGTATATGTTGTTGTATAACTGTATATCATCATTTGCAGAAGCAAAATGGTACGGACTCAAAATCCATAGAAAATCTAATAGCCATGGAAACATCCTCGGAACTCCAACTTGCGGAACTCGGATTGAAGAATTTTCTTCTTGAAAGTTGTCCGTCCGCCCAGTATCTACAACATATCAAAATCTCAGAAACTTTTAACGGTGCGATCGTCACAGATGTCTGAAATACCAAACCAGTTTCCAATTTCCATAGAAAACTGGACAGCCATCTTATGAGTACCAAAACTCCATTTTCCGTAGCTCAGATCGAAACCGTTTCTTCACGAAAGTTGTTTGGTATCCTCTTATCCATATCATACTAAAATTTGAGCTAAATCTAACGGTTTGATCTTCTTATAAGTGGCAGACAAAGAAAAGGTTTTGGAATGGTGAGTTGCACCATTTGAAAAGAAAAGAAAATTGATGGAAACTTAATCATCACCCTTTTCTATTATTGTTTTGATTTATGTGAATGGTGTTGGTTTAAAATCCATTCACAAGTTTTATTTACTTTAAAGCAATTTATTTATCATGGACGGTTTTACCGCCTACTGCTTTAAGTTTTGATTTATGTGAATGGTGTTGGTTTAAAATCCATTCACAAGTTTTATTTACTTTAAAGCAATTTACTTACCATGGACGGTTTTACCGCCTATTGCTTTAAGTTTTGATTTATGTGAATGGTGTTGGTTTAAAATCCATTCACAAGTTTTATTTACTTTAAAGCAATTTACTTACCATGGACGGTTTTACCGCCTACTGCTTTAAGTTTTGATTTATGTGAATGGTGCTGAATCAAAGCCCTTATCACAAGCTTTATTTACTTAAAAGCAATTTATTTACCATAGTTGGAATTATTGCCTATTACTTTAATTTACTTATTGTACTTCTTTTGTTACGATGAGTATAACAAGGACCCGAAGTTCCTTGATCAGATTAGAACCTGCAGTTTCTTGATCCTCATCATATAAAAATGATTGGACCAGAAGTTCCATCGTGCAAAAAGATCAGACATGAAGTTCCTTGATGAGTACTTTAAGTTTGAAGAGCCAAAGTGCCACAACTTAATTGTAATAAGAGCCATGAGAGTACCATTCTATAGGCAATTAAATAAGGAATATAATACATGTTTGCTGGAGAGCTTACATCTCGAAGTTTTGATGATTATTGCATGACATTGGGCATTGATGTTGAACACCATGTTCCTCATGTCCGTACTCAAAATGGTTTAGCAAAAGCATTTATTAAACGGATGCAATTGATTACCTGTACTCTGCTCATGAAAATGAAATTGCCAAGTTTTCTACATGGAGACATGCCATGTTACATGATACATTATTAGCTTGGTTGAGACATGTTGCCAACCACTAATACTTCTCAGTATAACTCGTGTTTGGGCACTAATTAAACATTACACGTTTACGAGTTTTTGGTTATGTTATCTATGTGCCTATTGCAATGCCACAAACGTATTAAAATGAGGCATCATTGCAAATTAAGAATTTATGTTGGATTTGATTTATCATCCATCATTCAATATTTTGAACCCTTAACTGGGGATATATTTACCGCATGATTTGCGGACTATAATTTTAATAATACAGTTTTCCCATCATTAGGGGGAGAAAATAACATCGTTGTAGAAGAATGATGAGAAAATACCGTTCCAGAAGAACGAAGAGAATTTGTCTTATTTTGATTCACGAAGTAATCAATGAGAAAATGAAGTAAGAATAATTGAATGATGTAACGAAAGTGATGAAATCACATATATTTGCTACAAATGTGCCTACAAGAATTGATGTCCCTATTGGACAAAATAATGTGGCAGCAAATGATTTATCTGTTACACGCCTGAAGCGTGACAGACCCTCAGACTCAAAAGGTTCAGTCCTTTGAAAGAAAAAGAATATGGCACTAAAGAATTATTGCATTCCCGGAGCATAACTATTACATGCTGGAAGCATGACAGTCACCGCATGGATAAATGTTCCAGAAGGACAATCCGTGGACATAGGAATGTTGGTGTCTCATGCATGAAGCATGATAATCGTATAGGTTCCAATTACTCAACTCCTGGAAGTGGAGATTAAAATCCAAGCTCTATAACGCTCAAGAAGAGGTTATGATCCGCATTCTCTAAATTATGGCTATCCTAGAAGAGATAGTGTAATGCCCTTGAATAGGCAATGGATATCCAAAGAAATGAAAAGTTTTTTATGCATGCGCATGCACATGAGAATATGGGATCACGAATTGATGATAACCAATGGTAAATTTGGTTTTTATAAGTAGCTACTAAATTTCATCAATAAGCTGTGTTGATAATGAGTCACGTTCTTTTGTTCGTCGACGAAAGGAAAAATTATTGGCAAAAATGGAGAAAGGCAATTCCATTACAATTTTGTAAGAACGTGGAAACATGGATCTATATATATTTGAATATAATACAAATAGCCAAAAGATGTTGAACCAAAGAGGTTACATATGGGCATTTGTAATACAGTGAAATACACTCACATGATATGACACAAGGTTGTAAACGAGTTCATATGAATGGAGAATTATATACGAAGGGTTGTGAGTCGCCCACATCATATCTCCATAAGTAAATCCCTCAAGTATACATGGGAGCAAATTGCTCTGTATAAATTCCAAATGAAAATGTGTCATGAAGTGTAGAAAATCCCTAGAGGATTCAGATTGCTTGAAGTAAGTCCTGGAAGGATAAAGCATAAATTATGTACTCAATACCAATGGATGATATAAATTGTCTGAGTGAGTACTATCATTATGATATTGTTGCAACATACTAAAATCTCTTGCAAGAGTCAATGACATTAAATTAGAACTTCTGAAGAGTCAATGACATTAAATTAGAACTTCTGAAGAGTCAATGACATTAAATTAGAACTTCTGAAGAGTCGATGACATTAAATTAGAACTCCTGAAGAGTTTATGATATTAAATTGGGACTCCTGAAGAGTTAAGAAAGATTATAAAGTGTTGAGATAAATATTGTCTTGAACTGCAGAATCGAACAATATGCCAACACGAATCTTATCCGTGATATTTATGATATTATAGAATCATATGGATTGAAGATTATGACTTGAATACTCAAATGATTTAGACACTAAGAATGATCATTTATCTTCGAGAGGGTAAAGATAAATTAATACTTGGTCCAGAAGTACCATATCTTAGTGAAGAATATGTTTTATTGTATTTGGCACAATATGCTAAACGAAATAAAGTTTGTTTACTGAAACTCCGATAAACTACATATGTGGACAAACATGAAAATCAAACAAACACAGAGGAGGGAGTCTTCACAAGGCTACTCGTGAGGAGCCTCAGAAGTCGACGGAGCTCCGGGAAGACGAAGAGCCAGAGTTGGAATCTCCGGAGCCGGAATACTTGGTGCTACTCCAGAGGACGAAGGCAACATAAACCTCGGGAGTAACGCCATGAACCTTTCATTATCACTCTGGATCCGACCGTCCGACTCCTGCAGCTGGTCCAGCTTCCTCTTCATGCTGGTCGAGTAACTAGTTGCAAGCATGTGCAACTCCTTGTTCTCGTGCCTGAGTCCTCTGACCTCTTGCCGAAGACTTGCCACCTCCGCCATCAGCGACTCCACCTGACGAGTTCGGGCAAGCAGGCGCTGGCCCATGTTTGAAACTGAGCCTGCACTTTGGACGCTGAGAGCTAGAGATTCCTGAACAGCCAGCTCGTCCAACCGCCTGGATAACATCCTATTGTCCCTTGGAGTGAGCAGATTTCTGGCTATCACCGTAGCGGTGATTTCATTCCTCATCATTGTGTCCCCGACTGTAAGAGGACCATTGGGGGATATGAAGGACGGATTCCAAATGTTGTTCGGAGAAGACGGGTCATCGTCTTCCCCAACATTCAAGTTTAGGCGACGGTCGGAAGGGAAAGACATTTTTTTTAGAAGGTGTTGAAGAGGAAGAGTTCGGAAAGATTAAGAGTGCAGAAGTGCAAGAAGATAGTGGAATGAGTAAGATTGCAGAAGTGCAGAGGGAGTGTTTAAAGAAGGGAGTTCAAGTGTGAGGTGAAACAAAATTCATGCCTCTATAAAAAGAAGAAAATGAAGAGCGCCCGCTCCTCAGAGATCGAAGAGACGTTCTCACGCAAATCGGAAAAGCTGGACGCTCATTTCTCGAAGGCCGCTCCTTTCTCAAAAGAGCCGTTTCCTTTCTCAAAAGCTGGGCTTGACTCAGCAATCATGTGGCTTCAGTTTTTCCAGTTTTGTCGTCACTCTCACATGCAGCTTGGAGCTTTGCGAAAACCACGAGCCGAACCCGGATTTGAACCCCGGTTTTCAAAAGATCATCATTCCAGACGTGTCGTCACTCGTCGCATGCGCAGTCAGCTTCGAGGAAATTACGGACGCTTTGTCAGAAAGCGCGTAGCGGGTACTGTTCATCCATCCACCGGCTGCCGACAAATAGTGAGGGAATAGTTCCGATTATGAAGAAAAATTCTATAAGTTCTATCTTCGCCTTCCACAGCAAAGGCACACCCTCTCCACCTCTCTTCCTTTCTTCATCTCCGAGAATGTATTCCCAAAGAAAGCTTTCGAGTCACTCAGTGTTCTTCATCCCTTGGATCACCCCAGAAAACAAATCATCCAGAGCAAAAGTATTTCATATCAAAAAGGTTAAAAGCAAAAGTATCTCATATCATGCTTTCTCCTCACCTTCATCTGAGGAACGTGGAGAAAGTGATATCCTGATTGCTTACCTAGTCTTGCTCTCGAGTACTCATCTCAGACCCCTCCCAGCCCACTTCAAAAATAAACTTGTGTAGAGGTGCTTCTTCAAAAGCAAAAGTACCTCACAGACGAAGCAGGAGGAGTCTGAGTTGCTTCGAAGAGCAGATGAGTCTGGGTTGATCCAAGAGTTCAAGAAGATGCCACACCTGCGTGGAGACCGGACTACTTGAAGCATGTGGAGACAACGTGCTGATTCATCCTCAACTAAGTTGAGGAGCACTTGCAAGAAGAAGGCCCTCCAGCCCAGTTCGAGAATAAGCCTGTGGAAAGTTAACTACTAGTAAAGCAACTCTGTTGGCAACTCTTCTCGCTAAGAGATCGAAACAGAATGATCAACGATCAGCCTAAATGATTTGAAATCAGGGGGAGTATCAAAAAAAAAAAAAAAAAAAAAAAACAGATCAAGATTTTAGCGAGTCAATCAAAGACTTGTGGCCATCCAAGGGGGAGTGTTGTAAATATGGTGGATGACCACACATCACATGCAAAATCATTGTTCATTCACATGCAAAATTTGTTGTTCATTCACATGCTAAATTTGTCTAAAGTTTTGTCTATAAAATGGATGATAAGAAGGAGATAATGAGGTGATGAGTTCAAGGGTAGAGATAGAGGAAAGAAGAGGAATGAAGAAAAGAGAAGGAAGAGAGAAAAGAGAGGAAAGAGATGAAAGAGTTTGCTTTGTACTCCTACTATTCCAAAATTTAATAAAAGCACTACTGCTGCTCCGAGGATGTACTCCAGTCACACTGACTGTAGAGGAACCTCGTAAATTTTGTGTCTTGCTTATTTATTCCATTGCACACATTGTCGATTTTACAACAATCCTTAATTTTAAAAATGTCATTTTTTAATAATTTTTTTTAAATATATCCAAAATTCTACTTAAATAGATACAATTACCCTCAAATTTGACAATCAAATAAATTAAAGGCTTTTTAGCCAAAATGGTTCGTGACATTGACATAACTCTTTAATCTGGTCCTTAACAATTAATGATAATCAATAGTAGTGTTCTTAAATTTGTCTATTGTGAATCATTTTAGTATCTCTTTGAATTTGTCCATCGTGATCACTTTAGTTTTTTCGTGAAAAATCTATCAATTGCTCTGTTAGTGTGATGATGTGGCACCACGTGGGTCTCACAAATACAATCATATAACGACACGTGGATTGACTTTAAAAACCATTTTTATATGTAAAACAAAAAATGATATTAGTAAGAAAAAGGGTGTTGAAGGCACGATTGAAATTATGTTGCTCCCACTTTGCGGTAACTGTGGCGGTGCTCAGTGTCGGTGATGAGGGGGTCGAAGGGAATAGGGTTATGGTGGTGGAGTTTAGAAGCAAAGATGAAGGTGGACCGGATCTTGAGGCGACGGTAACTAAAAAATCTTTAATTTATTTAATTATTAAATTTGAGGGTATTTGTGCCTATTTAAGTGAAATGTTAGATATATTTGAAAGTTTTTATAAAATGTGACATTTTTAAAATTAAGAGTTAATTTTTTGCTATATTTGATAAATACTCCTTTTTGAATATCTTTGTTCGTCCAATTAAATTGTGTAGTAATTATCGAATAGACTGGGAGTTATTATAGAATTTTTTTTTTCTTTTTAGTTACTAAAATATAAAAATAATTTAAATTTCATACCAAACAAATCTTTAGATCTTAATAAAATTGTTCTTAAAAAATATTTTGAGAAATTATGAAATTTTTTTAATACGATATTATACCAAACACCACGGTTTGCACCTAGAAACCAATTTCCAAAAGAAAAATGCCCAGGAACTTTTGAACCACTACCTGATATTGGGAAGATTGATTCCGAACATTACTAATTGACATGTACACATTATTTTATGTGTCAAATGATGCATATAATGCATATTCAATGGAATAAATTATGCAATTGGCATGACATATATATTATTTACCACATCAGATAATATACAAATGTAGTACCAACATGTGGGCCTCCCATGCATTTTTTAATTTTTCTAATACATACGATTTTACGATTTTATCTATATAAAAGTGAGCCTCACAATATAAGCGCCGCTATGGGGTCACGTACGTACCGTCTGACTCTTTAGTTCCCCTCCTCAAACCATCTTTAATGCCCCCACTTGGGTCACAAGTTCACGTGACTGAACTCAGCGGAGAAGGGCGCACGACTCAGCTAAATTAAGGGGTAATCGTATGCTCAGATGGTCGATGTGGGACTTAACAAGTCCACTTTCTTTTTCTTCCCGTATTAACGCGAAATTCTTGCATCTTGTTTGTTCAAATGCATGCATCTCGTTCTCCTTTTTCCTGGTTATGGAGGGAGACTTAACTTAGGTGAAGATGGAATCGAGAAGAAAGACTAGATTGGAGTAACGAGTGAATTAGCATGGTTACCTTTATTGGTAAATTGTCTCGATGTTCAACTTCAAAGTTCAAATTTTGTGGCAAAACCTTTAATGCTTCAAAATAATAAACATGGGGACGTTTATTTGTTTTATTTTTTCACAGATTATCAGTAAGTACATGATCTTAATGCCTGCTTATATACGTCTTGGATCGTGTACACTGATCATAAACGAGATTTTTCAAGCTCATAATCTTGCTTCATTTGGGTTTTAATTTAGAGCTGGGTTACTATGGTTTTGAAAGTCGAATCCCCTTGTGCAGGTCGAATGATTGAAGATACAAAGGTCATTAGATCTAGATTTATATACATATCGTTTTATTTGTAATTATGCTTCGCCCCATCGAATACTGTAACCAAAGGAATTGAAAATGCTCTTCCTTTGTCTTTCGGAAGCTATAATTTTTATATGCTCAGCCTTTGCCTCTAACGCCTAAAGTAATCCTACTGTTGGGAATGTAATAATATGGTTTGAGACCAGAAGAGAAGACTATATAAATCTCACTAGCTGATGAGTGACGACTGGTTCCTTCCAAAAAAAATAATAAATCGCACCTTTCCGCTTGAAACGGAAACCTAGTCTTTGTTTTCACCTTTATTTTGATCTTTTGATGCATTGGTTTTGTTTGACCAACGCCACAATGTTTTCTCGACGTGGGAAAAAGAATGAAAGGGTTTTCCTGTTCTCTATGTTAGGTTGTCAAAAGGAGGTTTATACAAGTGATATTTTTGAATGACGGGATTCAAAAGCATGAGGTCGAGTGCAAGAGTCTAACGCTCTTAATTGAATCATAAACTTCAAATATTAAACCGCAAGAAGAGAAGACTCTCCTCGCTGATTGGTGCTTTCCAAGGAACTGTACCTTTCCGCTTGAAGTTGAAAGAAAGCAAGTCTTAAAAACATCATGATTGAACTATATTTTGAACACCCTTTTCTTGTTAGCATCGTTGTGGTCCAAAAGGAACGGAAAAGAAGGGACTAGATATCCACAAGTAAATAGAATTTGGAGTTCATGGGTAGAACTTGTCCCTAAAATTTGACTTGTATGAATGGTGTTTTTCCGATGAGGGACAATTGGGTCCTAAAACTCCACCGTGCTTGAGGTGTAGGCCTCCAGAGGGACGCTATACTTTCTTTCAACTTCGATTTGATACTGAGAGACAAGAAAACACAGAGATTTGACGAGACATGGTGAATACATAGATGAAAGATTTATCGATTTTATCCGCTATATAGAGAAGCCTCCTTTATTGCGACTTAAACTTGAGAGTGAGAGAGTAAAACAAAGAGATTTGATGGGATAATAGAACGTCGAGACACCAATAATTTAATAAAACCATACTCTAATACAACTTGTTAAGAAGCTTAGACCATTTCCAAGTAAGATGTCAAATTTTAAATTGTTGATGCACAAAATCGGTGAGAACTTTGGTACAACAGAAAGTGTCAAGTTTGTGACTTTCGCTAGATTGCTCCGGTCACTAGTGTGGATAAGTATGTAAATGGACAGAGACAGGGAAACAAACACAGGATGTACGTGGTTCACCCAGATTGGCTACGTCCACGGAGTAGAGGAGTTCTCATTAATTGTGAAGGGCTTACACAAATACATAGGTTCAAGCTCTCCTTTAGTGAATTCTAATGAATAGTTTAGTACAAATGATATTAGGGATTATTGTGGGAGAATGAAATCTATTTATGGAAGAGAGTTTATATCTTCATTCTGACATTGACACGTGTCATGCTGTGATTGGCCTCTGATGTTGACACGTGTCGCACTATGATTGGCCTCTGACGTTGACATGTGTCGCGTTGTGATTGGCCTCCTAGTTGGAGGGAAACTCTTGTGGGTCCTTAGCGGTGTAATGTTGACTAGTGCTTAATAGTTTCGAGGTTGGTCAAGTATGGTACAAACAATGCTGCCCTAAGTTCCTGAGTGAGGGAAGCTTCTCTGTTGGGGACTTGCAAGATCCAAGCCACTAAGTAATCACGAAACTTCTAAGTGCCAAAGTGTGGTATCATTTTTAGTTACCTCTGTCCCATAGGTAGGAGTGGTATCTTCTCTGGGAGTACTTGTCCTCCATCCAAGAGTGGTATCTTGAGTTGATGTTGACGCAAAAGGTAATGTATCATTTTCACTTGAAGCTTACTTGTAGTTTCAGGCTTGGTCAAATGGAATATAAACCATATAGTGGGAGTCCCCTAAGTCTCTTCGCAAAAAGATCCGCCGAATGAGGTGACAGATAAGGTAAGCAATCAGAGTTCCAAGCAAGCAGTCTTAGACTGGAGGTTTGATTTCATATTTTGGCTGATTGTTCTCATTCTCTTTGTCTTGCAGGCTGCATAAAGGATAAAGAGAAGAAAAGGGAGAATAAATGATATGAAATACTTTTGCTTTTGAAGAAGTAATGGATGAATCGGCACGTGTTTTGTTGTACTTGTTGACTTTCCACATGCTTATTCTTGAACTGGGTTAGAGGGTTTTCTGGTTTCCTCCAAAGGAGCGAGCTGACTCAAGAATTTGAGGGTAAAAAAAAAGTCCATCAAATCTAGAGTACGTTCGACCCTGATGATACGTGATACTTTTGCTGTTGACAAAGTAGTGTATGTGGTATGGTGAGGCTTTGCTCTTTGGCGGCGGTGCTAATGAAAGGTTGTTGAAGCTTCTCAAGTTCTTCAGATAAGGCAGTGATGCTGAGCTTGGATTTGACTTAGACTCATTCGTCTGGATTATGCAATTCTGCAGGAAGGGCGTCGTGCTGTAGTGACCTGTTCCAGCTCATCATTGACCTTTCTGCTTCAATCTTTTGCATAGCAGAAGTGGTGTGCAACATTTGCATTTGAATGGTCATTTAGAACACTACTTCTCAGCGACTCATCCATGCTTGGCAGTTTCAGTGTAAAGAGCCAACACCGTATCAATTGTTATGAGGTATTTGTAGAAGGAATTCGTGACATTGATAACAGTTAAGGATCCGTATTTGAGAGCAATGCTAGGGAAGCAATCAGGCAAAGGTTCCAGGCAATCAGTTCCAGATCGGAAGTTTGATTTTAGGTTCCGACTGATTGCTCTCTTTCTCATTGTCCTGTAGGTGAGAACAAGGACAAAGACAAAGATAAAGAGAAAGCATGATATGTGATACTCTTGTTTTTTTACCCTGATGATATGAGGTAATCTTGCTCTGGTGCGGCTTGTTTGCAAAGGTATTATCATGGGAAAAAAAAGCTAAGTATTTCGAGAGGCTTCGTTGGGAGTGTCTTCTCAAATGTGAGGAAGGGTTGAGCATTTTTGCAAGTCTGCCTGGTCGTGAAGGATAAAGGTTGACCTGTATAGGAATTTCTCTAACAACAAGTCGTAATACCGTTCTTTTACCTTTCTCGATCATAGCAATGTAGTGGGAGCTGCAAGATTCACATGTTTTAACTTTGTGGGATATCTTTGACAAAGTGATCTGTGGTATCTAGAAAGCTGATGTTATGTGTGAAGAGCGACGACACATTTTATCTAGGAATACCTGGCTCTCGAAATTCGAAGAATGGTTTCTCTTCGATTTTTGAACAAGAAGATCTGTTGAAGGTGCATTCTCGGTGAGGATGAAAAAATAGGCATTCTCACAAGCTTGCTTTGCCATGGAGGACGGAAGTTGACACATATAGGGATTTCCCACTTAACAAGTAATGGTGTTATTCCTTTGCCCTTGTGGGTAATAGTAGGGTAGCTGGCACTTCAAAATTCATGCCTTAGCTTTGTCAGAGATCTTTGGCCAAGTTACCTGTGGTATCCGAGAAGCTGATTTTGTGTGTGAGAATTGCCAACAAATTTTATCCATGAAAACTTGACTCTCGGAATTTGGAGTGTGGTGCTTCTTTGATTTTTGAACACGCGGTCATGTTGACCTTCCTTTTATAGGGGCCCCAATTGTGTTCAAGGAGTACATTCAGGAAGTTACTACTTGTAGAAGTTTTCTCCTTATTCTTGTACTTCTAAGATTTATTAGGCCTTATTTTTCCTTCATCATTTCTGAAAATGGCTTGCCCATCTGATCGTCGTTTTGACTTGAATGTTGTGGAAAAAGCAGCCATGTCTCCTCAAGACAACATATGGCGTCTATCCTTCTTATCCCATACTGATCTTCTTACCATTAGGAACTCTGTGATGAAGAATGACATGACCATTATTGTGGTAGCCAAGAATCTTCTCACCCCCAAAGATAATAGGATACTCTCCAAACGGTCCAATGAGTTGGCTGTTTAGGATTCTCTGGCTCTCAGTATTCAATGTGCGGGTTCTGTGTCTAATATGGGCCAACGCCTACTTGCTCGAACCCCCTAAGTTGAATCATTGATGGCAGAGGTGGTAAGTCTCAAACAAGAGAACAGAGGACTCAAGCAAAAAAATAGACAGTTGCACATGTTTGCACATAACTACTCCATGGGCATATAGAGAAACTTGACCAGCTGCAGGAATCCGAGAGTCGGATTCTAAGTGATCATCAAAGGTTTGTGGATTTGTTCCAAAGACATATACTGCCTTCGTCTTCTGGAGCTTTATTGGGTACTGAAGCTCCAAATGATCAACCTCTGGTGCCTCTTATTTCTGGGGTTCTGCCCAATACTGAGGCTCCAAATGATCACCCTTCGGTGCCTCATCTTTCTGGTGCTCTGCTGAGTACTGAGACTTCTAGCGAGTAACTTTTGTGAAGGCTACATCCTCTTTGTTTTTTTTTTATTCTTATGTTAAATAAACAAGCTTTACTTCGTTCATCATATTGTGTTAAATATACTAAGGCATCATTCGCTAAATTCTTTAAAATTTTTTGTTGAAGTTTGCATGTTGAAACTTCGTGGGTGGATCCTGTAGGTTGAAATATGCTCCTTTAATTTCCTAAGTGAAGAAAACTTCTCGATTGGGGACTTGAAAGATCTAAGTCACTGGGTAGTCGTGAAACTTCCAAGTACCAGGATGTAGTAGCATATGGTGGGAGTCCCCCAAGTCGCCGGTCGAGGAGAGTTGCCGAAGAAGGTGTCTTGCTTGTTGCCAATTTGTCAGAATAACGACGCCTTGTTTTTACATCACACACCTTCATATATGCCTTATCCCAAAAATATTTCAAGCTAGTTTTAACTTCACGAGGGCCTAAAATTTTTGTGCAGCCCAAAATTGCTAATTTGTTTTGCAAGCCCAAGAAAAGGGGAGGCCTAGTGCCTTTGTTTTTTTTTTTTGTTTGGTTGGCAAGCCCAAAGAGGAGAGGAGGCCCGTGGCCACTCCTTTTTTTTTTGATGTGAAGCCCAATTCTTTCTTGCTTCATGTTGAGAGGTAGGAAAATAATAAAATAAAAATAAGACCCAAGGCCTCATCCCTTTGCCCATGTATTCTTCTCCATTTCCCTTGACTTTTTTCATTCTTGCACTGTTCATTTTTTCTCTTTTCTGCCACTTTTTGCTGTTTTTCCCTTCTTCTTTTTAACAGCAAAGTAAGTGGAATTCCCACTTTCTTGGCAAAGTAATGTGGACTTCAACTTTTCTTCTTCTTTTGCTTTGCCTTTCATTTATTTGTTGGAATTGCTTTTTATCTCCACTAACAACCTAAGTTGCTGCATAGTCATGTTGAAGGAAATGTGGACGAGGTCCTGCTCTGACCCGGTGTTGGAGCTGGGGAAGTCGAGGAGGGAATCGACGTAGATGGAGGGGTAGCTCTTCAATATAAAACCATCCTCTGTAGCTTAAATTGCAAAGACATCTTCATGAAAGTTCTTCCTTAACTCGTGAACTACAACATATCCAAATTTGAGATCCATCGGAGTATTACAACTCCAGAAATTCAGGTATGATAAATGGATGTTCATTATTTGTCCGTCAACCCGTCAAACCTGTTATGAGCTTCGAAACTCCATTTTCTCTTGCTCAAATCAACATACTTTCTTCATCAAAGTTGTTCCTCATCATCTGTTCCATAACATATCAAAAAACGAACTAACGGTTAAATATTTCCAGATCTTCGAAACACGACTGCAGCTTTGAAATCTGCAGAAATCCGACCATCATGTTTGGAGCTTCAAAACTCTAACTTCCTTCGCTTAAACAGAAAAAATTCCTTCTTGAAAGTTGTTCATCTCTCAAGAACTATAAGGTGTCCAAAATTCAGCTCTACTAAAGAAGAGCAGAAGTTGCAGAAATTTGATAGATGAAAGGAGACGGAAGATAATGAGAGAGTGAAAAAGAGAGAGAGAGAGAGAGAGAAAGAGAGAGAGAGAGAGAGAGAAAGGCTGCTTGGGTTGGATTGCTAGCTGGGTTCACTGGTTTTGGAAAGAAGAAGAGGTTTTGGGTTCTCGGTTTTGTGCAGATCCATGGTGAGAGAGGTGGTTGTGAGGGTATCACTGAGGTAAGATGAAAAAAATGAAAGAGAACCGACAAAACTTTTTGTATCAATTCCCACATGTTATTGGCATGGGTGGGAGCTGATTAGTCACCATAAAATGTAGAGAATGATATAAGTAGTCATATAATATGTAACAATGACTTCATGAATGGAGAAAAAAGGATAAGGAAATTGATATTTAAAATTTTTGTTTGTACTTGTTGTTGTACAGATTGCCAAAACCCTTTGGTTTTGTGAACAAACTTTGTTTATTTGTAGCAAGGTTTATTAATTGTAGGTTTTTTGTTGTGGGTTTTTGTTTGGGTATATAGCTTGAATAGTTGAAGCTATTTTTAGGACATAAAACTTGATTTAGCTTCACACTATCTTGATCAAGAGTGTGTGAAGCTTTTACATGTTTTAGTGCTGAAGTTTTGTAGTGAAGCTTTGTAGGTGAAGCTTTGTGTTGGTCACCATAAGTTGGTTTTGCTTCACACTATCTTGATCAAGAGTGTGTGAAGCTTTTGAGAATTGTAGTTGCCCTCCATTGATGAAGCTTTTTTGGCACCATAAATTGGTTTTGCTTCACACTATCTTGATCAAGAGTGTGTGAAGCTTTTGACATTTGTGGTTGAACTCCATTGATGAAGTTATTGTGTTCACCCCTCCCTTTTTTCGGATTTTTTATTTGGGAGGGGGGTGAAATTTTGAAATTTGAAACTCCCTAGCTTTTGTGAAAGTTTGAAGATTTTCCATGTAGGGCTTTTTAATGGTTTGAATTTGAATTTTGAATTTCTATGACTGTGTTGAACTATATAAGATTGATAAGTTTCCACTCTTTACATTGCCTTCATTTTCTCATTTTGTAGTGATTTTTGAAGACAGAGTGCTCTCTAGTTGAGAGTGATTCCGGCAGTGCTTGCCATCATTTTCAGGTTAGTAGTCTTCTCCACTAGATCAAATGCTTTCATTCTTGTTGAATTGTTTGAGTATTCATGCATTTGGCTAAAAACATGATGAACTGGTTGAGCTTTGTCTCATGCCTTAGGAATTTCTTAGGTTTTGATCCTTCACGTACTGATAGAGTTTGTTTCTGTTTGTTGTAGATGTCAAAGCCTAGAGGTCATAGTGACGAAGGCTCCCCTAGCTCTAGCTCTAGGTTTGAGCCTACAGTGTCAGAGTCTTCAAGGCATTTGTTAGAGTCTTGTACAGCAGAAATGTTGGATGATCTTCAAAATCGTCAAACCTTATATAGTATTGGTTTTCCCTCTTTCATGTCAGTGGGTGAAGGGGTTTCTTTTGATGTCATACCCATCTTTCGCTTTGAATTCATAGCGGACCATTTAGATAAGAATTTGTTAGATAACGAGAGCAGCTTGAGGCCCTAAGACAGTCATGTAGTATACCCCGTAATGTGGGATTGCGCTTGGTGCATTGTGAAGAATTGCTCTCTGAGCCGCCCAAAGGTCATGTTATGTTCTATACTTAGATATTAATGACCTTAGTGGTGAAGCTACTTTTACACCCGTGGTTGCAACAGATGCTATCTTTCATTGGATATGCGCCTGGGCAACTCAACCCTAGTTTTTTGGGATACATTGATCGGGTTTTATATTATTTAGATGGAGTATGGGTTAGGTGAGCCTTTCTTCCATCAGTGGCGCTACTGCTATAAGATGCACCCAGTGAAGTCATGCACTTGTTAGGCCTAGTGTGCATGTCGGAGTGAGAGAGAGCGTATTGTCTTTGGTAAAAAAAAAAAAAAAAGGCATACTGCACTTGGAAAAACCGTTGGTGCTTTCTTTATAATGATTGAGAGCATGCTAGGGGTGTCACACCTGAGTGATGTGTTCCTACCCACTTCCAAACTGTAGGTTATAATGTATCCATTGTTTGCATTGTTTGCTATTTGTTGTGATTTCTTCTTGCTTCTAACATTTTTCTACATGCAGTGACGCGAGACACCATCAAACTGTCTGGACGGGAGCTGGCTGATGTAGATAAGGTGTTGAAAGTGCCTAAAGAGGATATACACTTGGGCAAGCTACGACTCTTATTTCGAAAGTACGGTTTTCAGACTCTAGTTTTCAAGTGCCAGAGACGAGCGAGTAAGTTATATCCTTCATTTGACCTCTTTTTGTTTTTGTAAAGTTGTATTCCTCACTTTGATTTTCCTTATTCAGTGGAGAATGTGGCCAAGAAAGAGGAGACTAGTACCAAGAAAGGGAAATCACCTATGTTGGTTCCCGTAGACTATATTTTGTTTAACAAGGGAGCTCGTAAGCACCGGGTGAGGCCAGCCCCTAGACCTAAGTCGCAAGAAGAGGTCCTCAAGATTGCTGCCTTGAAGAAGGCTGAAGCTGAGGCCATCAAGTGTGCTACTGCCATAGTTGCAGGGGAAGAGAGACGACTGTTGCCTCCTATTTCTACCATCAATCCCATCTTTCCTCTAACCATGGAATCCACTGACCAAGAAGGTGACCTTAGCTCCAATCGTAAGAGGAAGTACAAGGAAGAGTTTCACAACAATTTATATAAAAGTTTACCAAACAATCAGACACTGTTTTTTTTTTTGTTAAAATTCTTTTTACAAAAAAAGTTTACCAAACACTCAACAATTTTATTTTACAGCTGTTTATTTTCACAGTACTGTTGAAATATTTTTTTTTTTTAAGGCACAACAATATCAAACTAGCCTTGGACTAGTTTTTTTGATAGATATGGACACGTGGCATAATCATAGTAACGTATTATAAATTAATTTTATTCTTTTTAATTATTATAAATAATTGAACTACTCATTAAAATAGTCATTGTGAATAGTGTTAAGTGAACCTCACATTAATTAGAGAATGGACTATGCATGTGCTTATAAGAGATTGAACTACTCATTATATCACCAATTAGTTTTATGGTGAAACTTCAATTTTCTTAATTATACCAAGGCATGTTATCCCATGTGTGAAACCCTTCAGGCACACGTGCTCCATGTTATCAAATTTATGGTCTCCACGTGCTAGGCTTAAAAATTCCTTACAAGGGAAGGGACGTATTAAAAATGAACCTCATATTGATGAGTAGAAGGATCTTGCATGTGTTTATAAGATATTAGTCTACTCTCTGTTATCATCAATTAATTTTATGATGAAACCTCAACTTTTATAAAAAGTAACTTCCATGTCAGTTACTATCCACAACGTGTTGATAAATTTCGACTCATAAATATTTATCCAGTCCGAACATGTTGTATGTACTGTATGGGCACATTTGGAATTTTATTCTTTGTTAGCATCAAAGGCCCACATTAATTTGTTGCAAGTATCGCTCAATTAGTTCGACCTTTAGCTAGAGCCAAAAGTAAGCGTATTATCACAACTACAGGCTACGGATATATATAGAAAGTTTGATGCTTTGGACCTGAAGAGAAAACTCTTGTCGCTGACTGGTGCTTTTCAGGGAATCTGCACCTTTCCTCTTGAGATAGAAAGAAAGTCTTAATAACATACATGATTGAACGATATTTTAAACACCCTTTTCTTGTTAGCAGCGTTGTGGTCCAAAAGGAACGGAAAAGAAGGGACTAGAGACCCACAAGTAAATAAAATTTGGAGTTCATGGGTAGAACTTCCCCCTAAAAGTCGACTGGTAAGAAAATGGTGTTTTTCCAATGAGGGATAATTGGGTCCTAACATTTCACTGTGCTCGACGCCGAGGTCTCCAGAGAGAAGCTCTACTTTTTTCGGTAACATGAAAATCCTGAGATTTGATGGAACGTAGTGCATGCATGGACGAAAAGAATTGTATCGATTTTATCCGCTTTACAGAGAAGTCGTCTTTTATTTCGGCTTAGACTTGAGAGTAAGAGGTAATATAACAAAGGGATTTGATGGAAGAATGGAACTTAGAGACACCAAGCTAATTTATCTAAATGTCATTAATTTTATCCGCTTCCAAAGAGAACCTATCCCATCGAATCTCAATGGGATATGTATCCGCTTCCAGAGATATTAGGGGCAATAGTTAACTTTTCAATGAGAAGGTTTATTTTATTAAAGAACAATCATAGAATACAAGTTGGATAGATGAAATGAAAGAGTGCATCGAGTATATTGGGCGATTATTGTATACCATTAAAGTTCAAGAATTTTTTTATAAGATGACAATAAGGCCATCGATACTTTATGACATAGAATGTTGGGTGAC
Source organism: Crataegus laevigata (assembly GCA_963580275.1). Classification (NCBI taxonomy): domain Eukaryota; kingdom Viridiplantae; phylum Streptophyta; class Magnoliopsida; order Rosales; family Rosaceae; genus Crataegus; species Crataegus laevigata. The sequence continues at coordinate 6,439,551 of OY756947.1, forward strand.
AAGGCATTCTGTACTATTACTATAGTCGTATGACAAGGCATTCTTCGACATTGTTTTTGGTACCATCAAATTCACACATTTGTTGTACGCTTAATTAGCTTCTTCCAATACCTACCATCTTATGTTAAACAACCGACAACCATTTCTTTTAAGCTGTGTTATGGTCCAAAGGCTTTGCCCTTAACTAACCCAAGACCAATACAAACGAAAACGAAGGACTAGCAATACAGTGGAGCCTTGCAAGTAGAATAGTTTTGGTTCGATATATGTAAAATTGCAAGTTGGATTGAAAATTTATGTTTCGCCAATATCAATTTAAAAGGTTCCAGTTCTGTACTAAAATATGAAAATTTTAAACATCGAGCTGGTTGGTTCTGTTTAAATTATCCAGAGATTGGTTCTGCTTTATCAGCTAATCAAGATTTGGAAACCGGTTCGACCTTTGACCCGATTGATCTTGGGACAAAATCGAATGATATTAGTCAGTTATTGAATTTACGGCAAACTGAGTTGATTAGTTCGGTTGTTTTAGACGGTTTTCAATTTGAAATTCCAAGACTAGAAAACGCCAGTAAAAAGAAAGAACAAATTGAAAAAAATGACAATTGGTGTGGGTATAAACTTAGCCAAGTTAACTTAAATATTGTACTTCTCTCATTACCCTCAAATTTAAATCTCGCTTCGTAACTAAAAATGGGCTGAGTACCTTTTACACCATCAAAGTTTGGAGTAAATTTCAAATCAGGCGAGAAGGTTCCAAAAAAATTTCATCTCGCACCTATCCTTTTGATATAACTTACATCTTTTTAGATTAATTGTATGGTCAACCATTAATTGCTCGTACATCATCAACAATCACCCTCTAAACCCACTAATTGCATTGTACCCCACAAAAAACCTATGAAACTTTAGGTAAGTCTTCCGTATCCATGTCCTTAATTAATGACGGTCAACCTAACAAAAAGGTGTAAACTTGTTCAAGGTCGGTTAAGATTGTGACGGAGTAATGTTAAAAAAAAATGTTGCATTTTTGCTCAATACCTTACTTATTATAATGGAATGTGTTTAAATTTTGAAACTTATGTTTATTCATTTTACAAATCGAAATTTAAACTTGTCTAAAAATACAATTATAAGTATCACTATCACTTGAGGGTAGTGACTAGTGAGCAAAAAAAAAAAAAAAATTAAATCTTTAAAACCTTGTTGTTTATTGTGAAATTAACTTTAAATTTTGATCATATAAAATAACTTAACTTAGAGAAATGCTAAGAAGACTCTTTTAAATATATGACTCTCTATGGATTTTCTGTCACCTCATATTTTAAGTATAATTTTAATGCTGACATTATAAAACATTGTGTCAAAAATGTTAGGCCGCGAAGAGTCTTATTTTAAAAAATAACTTTAGCATTTCTCATTAACAGATTAGAATTTTCTCCCCTCATTTTTTCATTTCATTTTCTTCTCTCCTTTCACATTCTCTATTTTGTCTTTTTTTATATATATAAAATTAATATAAAATATTAATATGACAATAAAAAAAATAAAGGAAAAAGAAGAAAAAAAAGAATCTTACTTCCTCAATAACTCAAAACCCTCTTGAAAGAAGAAAATGACAATTGGCAAAGTGCATGATGAACGCAAAAGCCGAAAGCGGGGACCGGGCGAGTGCATAATATTAAATTGGTGCCAGCGGGAGCAGCGCTTGCCGTACTGTCAGGAAACCATCACCCATAAAGTAAGCCTCCCCCGGCTTTGACTGTTTGACACACACACACACATGCACACGTGGGGCCTCTTTTATCTCTTCCAAAGCCAAAGGTATCTCTGTCCTCCAACCCCTGTCACACAAAAGAAAATTTAAAAATATAATAAAAATAAAACTCCCCTCATTTTACTATTTCAAAAAATTTTGAGACCGTAAAATTTTAAATTTTGTATTTTTAAATAAAAATTTAGGAATTAAAACATTTAAAGTAAAATTATTATGGGGTGACTCAGTGTTTGGTGATAAATTTCAAGCTCGTATATCACCTGACATATCTTGAATTCGATTATTGCGTTGATGAATTGCACGATGGTGATCAAGGAAAGGCTAAAATGACTTTGTGAGTCTTCCTTGCCCCCAGAAAGATGAGTTCGATTTTTTGCTCTAATGAATCGCACAAAGGTGACCACGGAGAGATTGAAATACTTATGTAAAAAAAATTTACTCTCAAAAAAAAAAAATTAATAAAAAGTTCAAAAAAAACTTTAATTTTAATAAAAAATAAAAAATAAAAGTATAGTAAATAGTAATAGAAAAAAATAAAATTATAAATTTTCATTAAAAATAAACATTACCAAAAGCGTTATATTAAAATTTTCAAAAATAAACTGTAATGACTGTTGTAGGCCTAATTGATTGAGCGATCTAGGGCTAGAGAGAGAGGGAGAGGCCGGCTATTGTAGAGAGAAGGGAGAGAGATTTAATTGTTGGGTGATATGATATTCATCCCATTGTGCCTCTATTTATAGTGATAGAAAGACAAAACCTTTCCCATAAGGATTACAACATAGAATAGGTAACTAACTCCTAATAGGACTATAAGATACATTCCTATATCTCATAGGATTTACACAATCATATTCCTATCCTAATTAGTACTACAACACTCCCCCTTGAGTGTGTAAATACTCAAAGCACCATCGCATCAGATCTTCAGCAAATAAGGTTGAATAGTTGATGAAGTCGTCGGCACAACGGGTAATCGCGAGTCTCATATTTACGTTGAAGTATGCATTTGTAAAAACTCACAAAAACCTTGCTATGGTAAAACCTATGATAGGCAAAACCCATAGACTAAGGAGAAAAGTAAGAAAGTATGCATAATGTCTAAACACTCGTCAAACTGGACGAAGGTAGTGAACTCAATGGAGTATGATCATCCCAGGATGGGTGCCTCGTTAAAACCTAGTTAGGTAGCAAAAACCCAGTGGGAAAAATGCTCCTAATCGTAGGGAAAAAGAGTACATTAAGATCATGTGAGTATACTTCTAGATACTCCCCCTGAGCTAGACATAACTTCTAAATAAGAGGACTACAAGCGATTTAACTCAGATAGTTTACGCATACCGATTCCTTGGACAAGCTTCTGGAAAGTAGACTTGGGCAATGACTTGGTGAAGAGGTCGGCCAAGTTGTCTTGGGAACGGATTTGCTTGACTTCAATGTTCTGATGCTGCTGTTGCTGGTGTGAGTAAAAGAACTTCGGCGCTATGTGCTTGGTGTGGTCTCCCTTGATGTATCCCTTCTTTAACTGCTCGATACATGCGGCATTGTCTTCAAAGATCGTCGTAGGAAGGTCAACGACTGATGTAAGACCACTAGTACTTCGGATATGTTCCATAACTTCTCTCAGCCAAAAGCATTCACGCGTTGCTTCATGTAGGGCGAGAATCTCAGCATGGTTCGACGAAGTAGCCACTAGTGTTTGCTTGGTAGACCTCCAAGATATAGCGGTGTCTCCAACGGTAAAGACATAACCCGTTTGAGAACGTGCTCTATGTGGGTCAGACAGATATCCAGCATCTGCTTAACCAACAAGGCGAGAACCATCCCGAGGACCAATAGGGGCGGCAACACTCGGTGATTCTTGGGTATAGAACAAGCCTAAATCCGTTGTACCCTTAAGGTAGCGGAAAATGTCTTTAACACCATTCCAGTGCCTGCCTGTGGGCGCATTGCTGTATCTTGCCAAAAGATTAACAGCGAAGGAGATGTCGGGTCTAGTGCATTGAGCCAAGTACAATAAAGCCCCAATTGCACTTAGGTAAGGAACTTCGGGTTCCAAAATCTCTTTCTCATCCTCCTTTGGACGGAAAGGATCTCGTTTAGCATCTAGAGTCCGAACGACCATTGGTGTACTCGAAGGCTTCGCTTTATCCTCATTAAAACGACGCAACACCTTCTGGGTGTAGTTCGATTGATGTACTAGGATTCCATCCGAACAGTGCTCGATCTCCAGGCCGAGACAGTATCGAGTTTTTCCAAGATCCTTCATCTCAAATTCCGATTTCAAGTGTGCAGCAATTCCCTCAAGCTCTGCAGGAGTACCAATGAGGTTCATGTCGTCGACATAAACTGCAACGATTGCAAATCCGGAATGTGACTTCTTTATGAACACGCATGGGCATAGTTCATTGTTCACATAACCCTGACTTGTCAAATATTCACTCAGACGGTTATACCACATCCGCCCGGATTGTTTCAATCCGTAGAGTGACCTCCTCAACCTAATTGAGAGAGTGTTCCGTGGTCTAGAACTATTTGAGCCAGTCAATGGAAGTCCTTCTAGAACTTTCATATATATTTCCATATCTAGATCCCCATAGAGATACGCGGTTACCACGTCCATAAGTTGCATATTCAGTTTTTCGGAAACTACCAAACTGATTAGGTAGCGGAACGTTATAATGTCCATTACGGGAGAATACGTCTCCTCGTAATCAATTCCAGGGCGTTGAGAGAAGCCTTGCGCTACGAGGCGTGCCTTGTATCGCACTATTTCATTCTTCTCATTACGTTTCCTCACGAAAACCCACTTGTAGCCAACGGGCTTCACACGTGGTGGTGTAGGAGCGACGGGTCCAAACACCTTACGTTTCGCGAGCGAATCGAGTTCGACCTGGATTGCTTGTTTCCAGTTTGACCAATCGGTTCTACGTCGGCATTCATCGACGGAACGTGGTTCAATGTCATCGCTAAGCATGATGTCAGTAGCTACTGAATACGAGAATGCGTCGTCGACGATCATCTCATTCCTATTCCAAACCTCATCCAATATTGTGTAATGGACCGAAATCTCGCGATTCTCGAGAGGCCGGCATGTTTCATCTGAAACATCACCGTAATCTAGAATAACCTCATGCGTTGGAACGGATGAGTAAGCGATGGTCGGATTCAAACTAGGGTCACTAGTTGGTGCCATTTTCCTCTTCCGGGGTTGTGAATCCTTTGAACCAGGTGGTCTGCCACGCTTCAGGGTCGGAGCAGATGATTGGCTAGCCGCCAATGTACCTTGCCGCGTGGAAGTTGCGGCCTCCCCTCCTTCTGGGACGGTCCGGCCTTCCCAGGCGGGTTGTTGACGTACACGGGGTACATCTATCCTTGCAGGTGTGTTTGCAGCGGGTATATGTGATCTTGTCACTTTAGCTAGATCATTAAAAGCATCTGGCATGCTTTGAGCAATGCTCTGAAGATCTATAATTCGACGCACTTCAGTTTCAGACTGAGTAGTGCGGGGATCTAAATGAGACATAGTGGGAGCATACCACGACAATTCGCGGTGTTCTACAGGAACGTTAGCATGCTTATCTCCCCCTAACGCCGGGAAGACTATCTCATCAAAGTGACAATCCGCAAAACGTGCGGTAAAAAGATCTCCTGTCAAGGGTTCTAAGTATCGAACAATTGATGGCGAATCATAACCGACATAGATTCCCATTTTTCTCTGAGGACCCATTTTGGTACGTAGCGGCGGCGCTATTGGCACATAAATGGCGCACCCAAACACCCGTAAATGCGAGACGTCAGGCTCGTATCCAGTGACCAACTGTAACGGTGAATGTGGTTGGGTAGCGGTGGGCCTCAGACGGACCAACATGGCTGCGTGCAATATTGCATAGCCCCAGGCAGATACCGGCAGTTTGGTTCGCATAACCAAAGTCCGAGCTATCATTTGAAGGCGCTTTATGAAAGCTTCTGCCAGGCCGTTTTGGGTGTGAACATGGGGTACAGGATGTTCCACATCAATCCCTACGGACATGCAATAATCGTCAAAAGTCTGTGACGTAAACTCTCCAGCGTTATCCAATCGAATCGACTTGATTGGATAATCAGGGTGGTGAGCCCTTAGCTTAATAATTTGAGCTAGGAGTTTAGCAAACGCGGCGTTGCGTGTGGACAACAAGCAAACATGTGACCATCGTGTCGATGCGTCAACCAACACCATAAAATATTTAAATGGTCCGCAGGTTGGTTGGATTGGTCCACAAATGTCCCCTTGAATCCTCTGAAGAAATTTAGGGGGGTTGTGAATAATCTTTGTATATGAGGGTTGAGTATTCAACTTCCCCAAAGAACACGCTTTGCATGGTGAGAGTCCAACATGAGGATGCAACTTGTGCCCGTGTGATGATTTGAGGATACGGCGCATCATGTCACGTCCAGGATGTCCCAAACGGTCATGCCAAAGCAACAAAGTGTCCTGGAACACAAGCATAGGGCCGGCCACACTGTGGGCTTCTATGCCCCGAATGGTTGTGATGTACAACCCATTCGGCATACGTTCCAACTTCTCATGAATACGCTTCTGGCCATATTCGTATGAAGTGATACAAAGAAATTCAGAACCATGATCTTCAGTGGTTTCAATATGATATTTATTATCTCGAATATCTCTAAAACTCAGCAACGTTCTTCCGGAACGTGGAGAATAGAGTGCCTCCTTAATGGTCAAGATAGTACCATTAGACAACATGATACGTGCCTTTCCGTATCCTTCAACCAGGTCGGATGAACCGGCGAGGGTTGTCAAAGGAGATTTCTGGGGTATTAAGTTAGTAAAATAGTGTTTTTCACGCAAGATGGTGTGCGTGGTGGCACTATCTGCCAGACAACTAACTTCCCCACTAGACATACCTAGAAATAAATTGATTGAATCGGTCACATGCATAAATATAAGTCCATTCATTCAATTAAGCAATTCGAGAAAATAATATCCATTCAAATAATAATCCATAATTCAAAACAAATCAAAACCAAACAAATTATTCCAAATACTTAGAAAAATTGTTGAAAAATTTAAACCATAAACCTAGATAAATAGGAGATAGGGCCGGCCACTCCTAGTGGGTTCGGCCACTAGGGGTAAACACCCTAAAATCATGTCTAAAATTTATTCGTCCATAGGGGCTGACGCCTCCTGGAAATCTGATATCTCCATGGATGTGGTTGCATCTTCTGGATGGTCCACAGCTGCAAAGTTAGACTCACGACGTGAATGATATTTGGCAATAGCCTCAGGGGAAGCTCGGCATACGCGTGACCAATGATCCTTTGATCCACAACGATAGCACATGTCCAGTTCAATAGAAGCAGACTGACCGGGAGCTTTGCCCTTGTTCTTGAAGTTTGGGACCTTAGGGGTGAGTGGTAGACACTGCTGGGTCGCAATTCTTCCCTTAGGTGCGGCACTCTGTTGACCTTGGGCTCGTGGTGGAGCTTGTTGCCTATTACCACGACCACGACGATTCTTACGTCGTTTATGGCTGCTAGAATATATGGCATGTGCTTCAGGCACAGCATTCGAGCCAGTCGGTCGAGCTTGATGATTTCTCATCAAAAGCTGGTTCTGCTTTTCAGCGAGAAGTAAAACAGAGATTAGATCCGAAAACTTGGTGAATTTCTGTGCCCTATATTGTTGCTGCAGGACAATATTGGTGGCATGGAAGGTCGAATAGGTCTTCTCCAGGAGATCTGATTCGGTGAGTTCCACTTTGCAGAATTTCAGCAATGAACGGATTCTACAAACTTCAGAGTTGTATTCATTCACGGACTTAAAGTCCTGGAAGCGAAGATGCTGCCAATCGTGTCTTGCTTCAGGCAAGTAGATGTCTTTCTGGTGATCGAAACGGTCGGCCAGAGCAAGCCAGAGGGTGCGTGGGTCCTCCTCAGCGAGGTACTCAGTCTACAGTGCATCATGGATGTGTCTTCGAATGAAGATCATTGCAGTAGCCTTCTGAGCTTCGTCAACAGGTTTGTCAGTGACGGGTGCCTCGATGGTGGCTCTAATACCCTTTGCAGCTAGATGGAGCTTCACGTCTTGAACCCACTTTAGATAGTTTCTTCCAGAGACTTCTAGAGCGGAGAAATCGAGCTTGTTCAAGTTCGACATGTCCCTAAAACAGAGGGAGAAAACGTGAGTAGTCATATGGTAAGCCATAGACATATATCGTAGAACATACAGGTTCTTTAGACATGTAGTGGTTTAAATAATGCATGAAAACTTCAGGTTTCATGTGGTATGTTTTGAATGAAAACTTCAGGTTTCAAAGGCACTAAATTTGAAACGACAGGTTCAATTTAGTTTTATGAACAATTAGTTCATAATGAGAGGTTCCTGCAAGAAACACAGAATGCAATATACAAATATACATATAGTGAATTTGAGGTTCTTCGGGAACTCAAGTGTGAGAGCTTCGTTACTACGAAAGTATGTGACGGTTCAAAGTATAAAAAATAAATTATTGAATCGTTAATGTCCAAAAAATGAGCTTCAGGTCGATAATTTTGGATTCATAATCAGATTAATGAACTGCAGGTCAATTTTAATTAATTCAATAAATCGGGCCATACAGGGTCGATTATAGAAGCAAAATATTAAAATAATATTTATTGGGTCGAAAAAATAAGCCCAAAATAATTTTTGGGTGTCTTAATCATAAGACAAGGTCCAAAAAAGGACCACTTGGGGTGGCTGCAGGCCACGGGTGTGACAAGCAAACCTCCAGCCGAGCTGGGTTTGGGTTGGACGGTGGAAGGCCCAGCAAAAAGCTGGCCTTCAATTTTTTTTCGCGGGAAAAACCAAGCCTCCCAGGCTTGCGTTATGCGGGCCGTAGGGCGAAAGCCCAGGCCGTGACACGGGGGAAGGCCCAGCGACAGCTGGGTTGGCGTGCTGGGGCCGAGGGGATGAGGGCTGCAGGCCCGTGTGGTATCCCTCAGGCAAAAGCCTGGTGTCATTGCATAAGGATGGTGCGGCACCCGCACCAAATCCTGCCCAATTCCGGTTTTTTTTTTTTTTTTCAAAACCTTTAGGGTTTAGGAACCCTAATTTGCTTCTAATTTTAATTTTATAATTTGACTCACAAATTCCACATGGCAATTTTAATTTTGCGATGCATGAAACAAATATATATATTGACAAATATATGAACATATACAATATATATATCGAAAGGAAAATATAAATATAGAGGGGTTCATGCATCATGGGGAATGTTTTCATGCTTCGTGGACGTTTCAAATATCTTCTTTTATTTTAAGCGTACCTGATTAGCAGAAAACGATTAAGCCTTTGAATATTTGGTGGATGAAAGCCTCCTCCAACGATGCGTCAATTCCTTAGCTTCTGGCAAGAGCGTGCTGATAACGTGTTGTAGGCCTAATTGATTGAGCGATCTAGGGCTAGAGAGAGAGGGAGAGGCCGGCTATTGTAGAGAGAAGGGATAGAGATTTAATTGTTGGGTGATATGATATTCATCCCATTGTGCCTCTATTTATAGTGATAGAAAGACAAAACATTTCCCATAAGGATTACAACATAGAATAGGTAACTAACTCCTAATAGGACTACAAGATACATTCCTATATCTCATAGGATTTACACAATCATATTCCTATCCTAATTAGTACTACAACAATGACAAAATTATCAACAAATCCTTTCTTCTTGAAAAAAAAAACATTTAAAATACCGAGCACTACGTAACATCTGAAAAATCCCCTTTCGTTTGTTTTTCGCTCCCATCAAAGATACAAATATTAATGAAACTGAAAGTGGGAGGCACGAAAATCATGATCACAATCTGCCAAAGTAGGAAAATACTTCCAAAACCAGCATTCTTCCGGAGAAGAAAACAAAGTACAAACTGACATAATAAATTCAACGTTTATTTCTCAATTCCCAATTCCATTTCCCAACTCATCGTCTTTGTACTTTGTTTGATGGGACACTTCACTTTCTTTTGCCACTCATCATTGTTTTTCTTTTATATTTATGGTTTCACAATAAATAATAATAATAATGTTTAACATCTTGCTTGTAGAGACATATAATTATCGTAATGTTTAAATTTTATTTTGAGGGTTTTATTAGAATTGGCCGTTAGATGAGATTTACATATGAAATTTCATCGGTTTTCAATCAAAATTTAAAAAGTTCATAAAAGTTTATAAAAATCAGAATGTATTCTAACATGATTTTAAAGCAATACATAAAATTACATGTGTATTAAAGTAGGAACTTATTTTAACGTAATTTTAAAAATTAAGAACTTTAATGAATCTAGAACAATTTATAGTGTATTTTAGGTTTTAGGAAATCACATCTACACTTAAGATTTTGAATAAATTCACATAGAATCCGTGAAACTACATTAGATCTCCATCAAAAATTCACCAATCTATAACTCTTTTAAAAACCTTTGAACTCCTGACCTGATTAAATAAACCCCTAAGATAAAAATATCATTGTTTATTAAAATTAGAAAATTTTAATTTTTGTAACTTTATAAATATAAAATATATTACGAGTTTGGCTCGTGAAGTTATTTATTGCATTTGTCTTTGTATTGTCCACCAACAACAACATGGGGAGGGGACTTTTCTTGAAACACCCACTGTAGAAGAACAAGAGGTGGAATTTTGAAGCCATCCACTGCAAAAACTCACACAAACAACATATGGAATATGCAGGTCTCCTCCTTATCACCTTCAATTCTCCATGTCCTTTTTGTTCTGGAAAACATAACTTAATCAAACAAATCCAGATATTTTATCAAGGAAAGGAATAGGGAATTGCTTTGTCCATTTGACTTTCTCGAGAAAACCCATGTTGCCTGTCAACTTGTTTCATGGGTTGGTGGTTGTTCTTGTTGCCATTGCCACTCTTTCTTTATAATTATATATATATATATATAATTATATATATTATATAAAAGTTTACAGAGATCTCTTCTCTCGTCCTTCTCCAAAGTTTGGTAATTTATGTTTTTTTTCCTGTCCTCCGAAACTGAAATTGCATTTTGGTGTTTGTGTTTGATGCTATTTTTTGGATGTTTGGGTAATTAGATTCTTCTTCTCTGGCAATTTATTTTTGTTTGTTTTATCTTATTATTTTATCAATATTCTCACGTTTTCCTCTTTGTTTTCAATCTATTTCTCCAATTCATGAAATTTCCTTCTTTTTTTTTTTGTTTGGCATTTAAAAAGAAGTGGGAGCAATCTAATTATTGGTTGTTGGAGGGTGTGTTGATCTACTTGCAGTATTAATTCTGTATGTTTGTGAAGGTCTGTGAATCACAGTTGATGAAAAACTTGCCGTTTCAGAAATGACTGTCAGCAGACAAGACGTGAAAAAGAAGGTTCGTTTTCTGATTTTTGTTTCCAAATTCTTCTTCTTTTCCATTTTGTAGATAAATCTTTTTGGGTCTTTTTGCAAACAAAATGGTGTTTTTAATCAGATTTTGTTAATTAATTAGATTTTGTGTTTAACCCTTTTGTTTCAGTCTTTCATTCATAAAATTTTCACCACAAAGGAGAGAGAAGGAAGCGGCTCATCGGATTTCTTGGGTGAGACTCAAATGAATTTCTTTCAGGCTTCAATGCAATCACTTATCACCATTGTTTTATATTGGAGAAAATCTAGAGAGAGAGAGAGGATACTCCTTGCAGTTGGGGACTCATATTGTAGTTGATGTTATCTGTTCTTTTTGGATAGACAGATAGCAGAATAGAGAATCCCATCTGTTTTTTGAAGAATGTGATTTTACTTTTCTTTTTTGAAAGGTTTTGTTCTCTTTTGACTTTTCCGGTAAGATAGGGACGATTAATTGGTCCAACTCCAACCATATAAGATATTTGGAGTCGAAAAATGGCGTTTTTGGTAAGAAAGATATCGATGGTGAGAGCATGTGGAAGTTTGAACGTAGAATATATTCATGTTTGAAATCTAATCTCGTGCAAGGAAGGTAGAAAGCATAAAAAGTGTCCCTCTCACCCCCTCTCTTTTTCTCTGCTTCCTGTTTAATTTACAAAGGAAATTTCTGTCTTGCTTAACCTACAATTCTTATAAGTTTGACATCTTACCTTGAAGTCTTTTCGTAATTGTTCTCTCTTTCAGAAGCACAGCAGTCTACTCCGGCAGTTGACATTCAATCTACAAGTGATACAGGGTCTCAAATGCCTGCTGGTCAAAACGTTCAGTCCTTTCGGTAGTTCGAATATTTTCTACAACTAGTTCTTGTTAACATCTTTCAATCCCTTTGACAAGAATGCATATGCGCTAACTTTTGACTTTTGTTTTCTCGTTTATTTTTGTTTGTTTCAGGGTTTTTGTGGCGACGTGGAATGTAGGAGGAAAATCTCCTCACAGTGGCCTTAACCTGGATGATTTTCTTCAAGTTTATAATGAATCAGACATATATGTCTTGGGGTATATGGTCTCTTCATTTCTTCTTGCTTTCGTCTACTTTGTGTTTCCCTTCTGATTTTTCTTAGTTTCAAATTGATAAATTATCAAAAAAAATTTCAAATGAAATAGTATAATTGGGGACTTGTTTTTTGAGTCTCCGTGCCTGTCCCAATATTTAGCATATGATGGTGTGTCAAACAGACGCGCGCGCGCACACGCTGTGAAAAGAAACTTGTGACTTCATGCTCTTCGTATAGTTTTTGTTTTGTCATATCAATTTTATAGAACCTTTAAAATGAAAATGTATTTCCATATTGTTTAAGTTCTTCTGTAGAAGATATTGATAGTTCGTGTGATTAATTTTTCTGCTTTCTATCTTCAGTTTTCAGGAAATTGTTCCGTTAAATGCTGGAAATGTGCTAGTTCTAGAAGATAATGAACCTGCAGCAAAATGGCTTGCTTTAATCAATCAGTCACTAAACAAATCACCAGAGGGGTGTTCAACAAGCAAATCCAGCCTAGGTGGTTTGCGATTTTCGTCAAAGCCTTCCCTTAAAAAGGTCAGTAAGGCTTTTAGGACAGAGAGCAAACGGAGGTTGAAGAGTTGCAACTGCCCTTTTGAACTAGAGAGGAAATATAGTAAAGATTTTTGTTTTAGATGCCAACAACCAAACATAAACGAAGACGACCTTTCTTCAGAACCGGATGAGGACGGATCTAATGTCTTTGATTTATCAGAAACTTCCATGGCCTCTACTACCAACCAAATGAAGTACAGCCTTATAGCAAGTAAGCAAATGGTAGGAATTTTCGTGACTATTTGGGCGAGGAAAGAGTGTATACAATATGTTAGCCACCTGAGAATCTCTTGCATCAGTCGTGGGATCATGGGATGCCTTGGAAACAAGGTATTCTTTAAAATCTTTTACAAGCATCAGATGTCGGTTATACATGACTGAAGATATCAAATAACTTTTTTGCAGTACAATAATGATCTGTTCACTGGTTTCAGGGCTGTATATCTGTGAGCTTTTTATTCCATCAGACAAGCTTTTGCTTTGTCTGCAGTCATTTGGCATCTGGTGAGAAGGAGGGCGACGAGCTTAGGAGAAATTTGGATGTATTAGAGATACTTAAAAGCACTCAGTTTCCGAAGATTTGCAAAACGGCTCATAGTAGGATGCCGGATAAAATTCTAGGACATGAGTAAGTATCTTTCAACCTTGTTATTGAGTACTGAATCCTTTTCATAATCCAACACTATTTTCTCACACTTATTGACACTGATTATCTGATTAATCTCTTTGCAAATGGATCTAGTATGGTCATATGGTTAGGAGACTTGAATTACCGCATTGCTTTGAGCTACTCTGAAACCCGAAAGCTTTTGGTGGACAATGACTGCGATGCACTTCTTGACAAAGATCAGGTAAATGACCTTACTATCATATCAGGTCACATTCTAATTGTCTTATGGTATGCTCATATCTTTTACTTGTTTTTGGTTGCATATATAGCTCAAAATTGAGAGAGAAGCAGGGCGAGTATTCAAAGGATGGAAGGAGGGAAAAATCTACTTTGCACCTACTTACAAATACTTTTATAACTCAGACACTTATTTCGGAGAGATAAAAACATCGAAAAAGAAAAGAAGAACACCAGCCTGGTATGTCAATTCGAAGAATGTACTTACGGAACCCAATTGACATTTAACTAAGAAGTTTATTTGACGAGGTTAGAATTGCAGGTGTGACAGAATACTATGGCATGGAAATGGGATTAGACAACTTTCTTACATAAGGGGAGAGTCCCAGTTCTCTGACCATCGGCCAGTGTGTGCAACATTTTTTGTGGATGCCGTAGTTAATGAGAATGAAACGAAAAAGGGATCGCCTAGCTCCAATATGAAAATCGAAATTGAAGAGCTCTTACCAACTGCGAGATACCTGAACAACATGCAAGTCTTAGCTAAATTTGGTAGTTTCTTTGATTGTCCACTGTTAAAGGTCTTTGCCCTGACTATCCTCTTGTATTGTCAGGTACTAAACAGCTAACCGTAACTGCTGAAAATTTGAAGAAATACCCAGTTTTGCTTATCAAATGAGATGAAGTAAGTTTGATGATGCAGAGTTTTTTTGCAGTACTAAGGTGTAAATAATTCTCCAGCAAGTGATACATGTACTGTACCGAAATGGTTGACTTCTCCGGCGTGCAATATGGAGGATGTTCTCTCACAGGGAAGATGCTCGGCTTTTGATATTCGGATTTCCTAACAAGTTGAACGGCAGAGATGCATAGGTGACAGATTATTGTGTGAATTTCTGGTGTCTTGGTTCTTATCATTTATCAAAGTGTAGTTACAATTATTTATTTGTAGACATTCCCACTTCTCTTTGCCTAAATTTTGGTCAAAAGAGAATGGAGCAGATAATACAAAATTGCTTGATTCACAAGCTACCTGGTCCAATACATGAACACAAAACCTCAGATACAGAAAAAAACGCTCTAACCACTTATGCTACAACCCTCTTGCAGGATCTCAGTGCGTTTAACTGCGCAAAACATTTTAGTTCGGTGCTGGTGAGGGTGAGAATACAGCATATGGTAGTTGAAGTACAGGATTATAATATTAAGCAGCACATTCAGTTTCAAACTATGTTTTCAAATTGGCACTGCATTGGTAATCGAACCCTTTTAGTTTTAAGTTCAGTGTCAAATATTTAAGGCCAGTGTTAGTCAGATTAATGAAATTTACTCATCAGAAAGGCAGAATCCAAAGCTTGCCAACCAATTATCTGTAAATTAATCACGTGCCTGATCACATGACTGCTCTCTTTAATTAAAAGTTATGGGGCAAAAATTTCTTTGGGAGATTTAACTTTGGAACTTAGAAGCTCAAACTAGTCAAAGATTCATCACATGACCCTCCTGTATCCAATCTCCATTTAATAATATAACTTAAACAGTAGCAAATCAAAATGTTAGGGAAACGATTTCCGCACACTATTTTTCTCTTTTTGCATATTCTACTTAGTTATGGTCTTTAAATTAAATGAATCAGAAAAGAATCAAGCGATAAAAATAAAATGAGGTGTTAGGTGTACATAAGAGAGGTAAGGATGCGGAACGCATTTACCAAATCTCGTTTAGGGAAACTTCTCTCTCTCTCTCTCTCTCTCTCTCTCTCTCTCTCTCTCTCTAGATCTCATGAGGTTATAAATAACCTTAAACTCAATTATTGGTGCAAGCATTGGCAAGAAGACATCCTCTGAGTCAACAAAAACCATGAAATCGTGCTTCAAATCATTGGCTAAGGTTATCATTACTGTGTTATTACTCATGCATTTGGTTTGTAGTAATACAGCCCTAGCAAGAGTTCATCCACCATCCTCTCAAGCTCCCCTACATACACACGCAGACAAGAAAATGCCAGTCACCGTCGAGCCGGTCGTCGATAGCCTCCGAAGAATACCTCCCAGCATTCCAAATCCTACTCAGAACAAGTAATCTTCATCAATTAATTGCCTTAATTTCCTTCTATCCTGTTGTTAATTAGCAATTGGTTCCTATGCTTTCATCTGGAGATATATTGACTCTAAGACAAATTTTGTGTGCCAGGTTGAAGCCTAGGAACTAGGAAGGGCTGAAGCATCACAGTTGCATGAACAGCTCAAGGATATAGATGTTGTTCCACATGAAGAAATTAAATTAATTTGTTGTTTTCTTTAGAACCTCTTTTTTAGCTCTCTGAGAGTGTATGTTTTTTGTAGCTCTTAATTATTAGGATTAGCAGAAGTGATTAAGAACAGTTAAAACCAAGTAAGAAGGCTTATGGATATGTTTAGATATGACCCATTTTATCTAATTTTAGCAAGTATAGATTATCTACTTTGAGTAACTCAATTTGTTTTGGCAACAATATTTTGAAATAGCAATTTAGCATTATGAATGTACCCAATTTGTTGTGCTGCAAATGCACACAGATATACCAGTAAATGGTGCAGTATATTGTTGATTTTCGTATTACAAGCGATGTTACAATTTTAAGCTAAATAGTGAGAAGAAAGAGTTTCAATCTGAAGCGCAATGAATTGAAAAATAAAAATCTTATTCACCAGACCAATTCACCACCAGCGGATCAATGTAATAGATGTTTTGGTTTGGTTTCCATGTTTAATTCATGTGGTTGGGGTTTTAGTGGCCGACTGATTGGACAATATACTCAAATCAATCTTCCATAATTCTGGAAAGCTCCAGTCTTGTACAATTTTAGTTTGGGCCCAAAACAATCAGAAGTCCAAGCCCAGTTGATCCCAATAAATAGTTAACAAACTTAGGTTAAAATTTTGATTTAAGGATTTAAAGCCCAAGTTTTAATTGGCAAAGTTTTGTGCACATAACTTCTAACTTTCCAGACATACAATTGATTCCATTCATATCCCTTTTACCATTTTAGTGATAAACTTTTAGGCCTGGCGATGTCCCACACTGACATCATTGATATTGTGCTTCCAAATCTCAGCCGTTCATCGTGTATTGTGTAGTCAGTTTTCATCACATACTATTTATGTTTA
This sequence comes from Crataegus laevigata, assembly GCA_963580275.1. NCBI lineage: Eukaryota > Viridiplantae > Streptophyta > Magnoliopsida > Rosales > Rosaceae > Crataegus > Crataegus laevigata. Next base: position 6,456,361 of record OY756947.1, read on the forward strand.
ATTTTAAATAATAAAAGTCAAATAATTTATGATCACATGATATACGATAAATGGCTGAAATGTGAGAATTCCTAGAATTCTCATATAATAGCTCCGGAGAGAATCCATTTCCATTGTGCTCAATTTTACATTAATTATGCAATATTCATTCACTAGAAGCAACCCACAACTTTTGAAGACTTAGCCATAATTCAAGCTTAGTAAATCAGGTCCATAATGTTTTGAAAAATTAGTATGCTCTAATTTAATGATAAAATTTTAGGCAAAGTATGGTTTACCACCAATATCATCGATATTATCTCCAATTTAACCGAGTATTGCCAACTAAGTGTGGAATATTTTTTTTATATTTATATATATAATGTTTTATTTTATTATATTATCGATATGAGACTCTATTCTCCAACATTCACACACAACCAATGTTTTTAATTGATCTCAGTCGATTTTGGGTTCATTTTTGTTGTACTTCTAAGCCTAATCCAATCTTGCATGCGTGCAAGCTATCATTTTCATATTGTTATGGCTTTCTTAGTTATGATAGCTATTGTACTCGCCCAAGGAAGCAAACACCGGAATGTCCATCCACAACTACTCTAGCTCAAACCTGAAGAATATAGAATGTAGCTAGCCCTTCATGATCCAAAATAAAAAACAGTTAGCCCTAAAAATACGATGGAGCTAGAGTGGTTGGAGATCAAACATCTTACACCCGATGGATGCGGTCTCTCTGTAGCTCTATTCATTGTTTGACAAATGTTTATATGTTTAATTTTTCTTAACTTTTTTGTTATAAATTTTATATTTGTTAAATAATAATTGGAGCAACACAGATACCACACTTATTTTGAGTGTAGAAAGGTTTGATCTTCGGCAGTAGTGTCTCCTTCCTTGCACGTTCTCACGAGTGAGTTGCCACCTCAATTGGAGAGATTTTTTAGCATAACAAGAACACTGAATGGTACACGACGTATCACTATACAAATGATAGAATATGTGTATTAAAAAATTAATAATTTTAAAAATAAAAATTCTCATCATTTATATCAAAACACTTAAAATATCATTCGTATTTCAATTCGATCTCCCTCAACTGCATTACATACCCATGCATTAAAATTGCTGAGCTCTAATATAATGTTCACGCTCACCTCTCTGGCACTCTACATCTCTCTGTCTCTCTTTATATATAGACATATGAGATCCCAACACACATTTTCATGCACTCAACTCAACCTAGAGCCCCACGAAAAGCAAAGCATTTTCACACTCAAAATGCCAAGGCCACCCTTCTCTTCTTTTTTCCTCCTCCTTTCTCTTCTCCTTTCACTACTGTTGTTAACTTCTGCAGATGCATCATCCCCCTCTTCAGCATGCAAGTCCACCCTCTACCCAAAGCTCTGCCGTTTGATCCTCTCCACCATCCGCTCCTCACCCTCCGATCCCTACAACTACGGCAAGTTCTCCATCAAACAATGCCTGAAACTGGCTCGCAAAACCTCCAAAGTAATTAACCACTTCCTCAGCAAAACCAAGCACAAGTCGTTATTCATAAACGACAGCGAGGCGAACGCGCTGGAGGACTGCCAGCAGTTCTCGGAGCTGAACGTGGACTACTTGGAGGCGATCTCCAAGGAGCTCAAGTCCGCCGAGTCGCTGAAGGAGGAGCTGGTGGACAAGGTGCAGACTCTTCTGAGCGGCATTGTGACCAACCAGCAGACTTGTTACGATGGGCTTGTGGTGTCCAAGAGCACTGTTTTGGGAAACAATACTGCTTTGGCCGTGGCTTTCTCTAATGTTACCCAGTTATATAGTGTGTCGCTTGGGTTGGTCACGCATTCCTTGGCTCGTAATCTCAAAAAACATAAGAAAGGCAGTAACGGCTCCGGCACCAAAAATGTGCTCAAATTCCGGGAACCACTTGAAACTTTCATTAAGGTAGGCTTTTGAGTTCATTTTCAATTTTTTTTTCAATTTTTTTTTATTTTTGTGATAATTTTGATATTTGATTATCCTAGTTAAAGTTCTAATTGATAAAATCTTGTAGCACATCTGATACTGATAGTCAGAGGCTACATGCTTATAGTTTTGTTGAAATATTGGGTAATAATATCTTGTTCAAGATCTATGCATGAAGTGAAACTATATACAATTGTAATTCGGAACCCAAGATTACGTGTCATTATATTATTTATAGAGATATTATATTTACACATTTTAAATTACTTTTTTCACATTTTTTTAATATTTTAATATTTTTAATACACAACTAACACTTGATAGAAAAATATTAAAAAATTAAAATATGTGAATATAATTTCCTAATAAAAGTGCGAGAATGGCAGGAACAATATATAAGATCTGGGGATGTGACACCAGATTCCAACAAACAAAGAAAGACATTTTACACAACACTGTGGGGGTCGGAAAAAAAATTATAAAGTAGGATTTTGGACTTACAAATGGGCAAAATACTTAAATTTTTATTATTGTGGGGTTAGATGAATCTTATGTTAGTTCTAAAACGATCAAGTTATATTTGCATAACACTATCATATTGACATTTTACAAACAAAGTTCAATCTTTTATATTTGAAATACACATCTAACAAGTGCATGAAGATATTCTAAGAGAGAATAAATCTCATCTTATACTGTAACGTTGACTTCACTTAACTTTCCCTTTTCATTTAATTAATTAGAAAGAGGTTGTAAATCCATTGTTACACCATATATTAGAGTTTTCCTAATAAAAAGAACAATTGAGTTTTTTAATTAACTTGTATATTTTTTGGATAATCTCACTCTTCAAATTGTGAGTATTGCTTTTATAAAACCTTAATTAGTATAGGATACTAATTTTTTTTTGTATACTAAAATTTTAATTAACTTGTATCTTTTTCATTCAACCTTTTCTGATTGTTTAATGGACAATATATTTTTAGAGAAGTGATTATCACACATTTTTTTAGCCTCTCACACATCTTCTTTTTTTTTTTTTCTAACCATTAGATTGAATAAATCATACTAAATTAACTGCCATAATTAAACAAGGGCATATAAAAAATTAAAAACAATGTGTGTATATCAGTTCTCATACTTTCAGCCAGTTAAGCTACACCCAACCTTCTCCAAATAGTATTAAAAAAATGTGTATTAAGTAAGTTGAATGTTCATAGCCACTATCTAATGGTCCACAAAGATCTCAGGATTTTTTTTTTTTTTTTGGTCAAACACAAAGATCTCAGTTTAGGGTATTAATTGTGTATTCAAGTCAACTGGGTCTTTCGTGTGATTGAAGTAGCTAGATCTGGAGTAATGGAGTCAACTTCTTAATAAGAGGGCTTGGCCAAGTGCCCATGTCAATTATTGTGCGGGACTTGTAACCAAGTAATGTCACATGGTTTCTGCACGTCGCGTGGCATTTGCACCGCCAATGGCGTCTCCCATCAAATCCAGCCCCCCACCACCACCACCACCCATCCTTTTATTTTCTGGTGGTCAACTCACCTCCCATCTCATATGACATAATAAAAGTTAATACTCATAACACATGTTATCAACGTAATAAGTATACTGATAAGTGACTTTGGTAATAAGTATATTTCAAAGGTTGGTCTTGATATTGTGTTAATTATGTTTTGGCGTCCAAAAAAGGTTAAATTTTAGCTATGGGTGTTCATAAATATACTTGGTGTCCAAAGATGGCATGTTAAACAGAACCACAGTTATCGATATAAGAACAAGTGATTACGTAGAGATTTGTGAGTAACTAAGGAAGAATTAATTTTAAGAAAAACTAATGAAAATAGCTTAAAAATTTTAAGTTTTAACAATAATGACAAAATAAAGGGTAAAATGAATAATACCATGATTGACTTTTTAGTGTAAAAATGTTGTGGATGCAAATTTTCGCCTTCTTCTTTGACAAAATTGCACCTACAAAACAATCAACACATTTGGTCAAGGCCAAGAGCCTCACGCGCCCACGATGAATTGGGGGGGCGCTTTGGCCGAAGAACCTCCGATGCCAAAGTTAGAATTTAGAGAGAAAGAGTGTTTAGAGATTTTTGAGATTTTTGCAAGAGTGTTGGAATGATCTTTTGGTGAAAATAGGAGCCTATTTATAGGGATAGGCCGGTCCTCTTTGGAGAAAGAGTGGCCGGTTAGGGTGTATTTTTGGGTTTGTTTGGGTGTTATTTGGTGATGTAATTAGCCTTTAATATATTGATTAAAAATAAATATATTAATTGGCTGATTAATCATAATAAAAAGGGATGTTATGAAATGTTTTTGAAGGTTATGGAATGTTTGAAATAAATGGCTAATTGAATAAGAAAAAATAAGGTAAAAAATATATGGAATGGAATAAGTTTTGGGAGTTACCTTGTATAAGGGATTTGATGAGATAGGTTTTGAATTGTTACCTATTTTGGGCACTTTTGACTTGGTTGAGAGATGATTCTCCACTGCTCGTGTGTAGGAGACCCAGTGTGCCTTGAGGGTAAATTTTCCATCTTCACCCAAAAATCCACATGTCACCTTGTGATTATTTTTTACTCCACAAATGCCCCCACACCTGCTGGGCTGCTCGTAGGAAAAGTCAGCAGGTGTAGAGATCTTCTCGCTCTAGAAAATTTAGGACTGCTTCCTGTTTTGATGTAAATTCCCTCTTTAATATGAAATTAGATCCTTCTAGGAAAGGGAAATAATTCCTCTCAACGTTTATTTAAGTCTACCTTAAGTGGGTTGTTAAATCAACTTTAGAGAGTGATTTATTCTACCCTACAAGAGAGAGAAAGCTTAGAGGATATTTGTTCCCCCTCCTCTAGCATTCTTCTATATCTTGCCCGTGCAAAGGATCGTCTTTCGTTGCTTGCTTCGTCTTCTCTGCGCCGCACCGATGTAAGAAAATTTTAATTTTTCTTATCTTCTTCTTGGGAGGTGCTGTCATGGGGCAGCCATCGAGTTGGTGCGGCACATCGGCTGGCAGGGGCCAGGAGTCGGCTTGGCATAGGCCAAGGAGATGATGTGGCAGGGGCTATTGCTTGTGCTACTCGGGTTGATTGAAGACAAGGATTGGCTCGGCATGGGCTGAGGAAATGGCGTGGCATAGGTAACAGTTTGGGCTGCCACATTCTGGACTGCTTTGCCAAAAATGAGGAAACTGCTTGAGTTTGATTTCTCATTTGTCGTAGATGGAGCAGTCAAGGATGAAGCTGCCAAGATCGGAGTTGCTGAAGATGAAGTGTTGGATGAGTGAACTGTTAAATACAAAAAGTGGCTGCTGCCTCCTGACCATTTATTGCCTAGTTGATCTTCAAGTATTCGGTCTTTTGAGCTATATGGCATTTTCGCACTGGAGAGCTTACCCAGATGGGTGTCGGAGATTTAGTTTACTCTCTCACACTGGAGAGCAATTAGTTTACCCTCTCGCACTGAAAAGCAAACCCATATGGGAGTCGGGGAATTGGTTTACCATCTCCCACTGGAGAGCAATTAGTTTATCATCTCGCACTGGAGAGCAAACTCGTATGGGTGTCAGGGAATTGGTTTACCATCTCGCACTGGAGAGCAATTAGTTTATCCTCTCGCACTAAAGAGCAAGAGCAGACCTAGAAAGAGTTTTGAGCAGTTGTTGTAGACAGCGGTTAAGCTAGGCTCATGAATAGCTTCTTGAATCTTCATTGACAATAAAGAAATAAATCAACGGTAGACACTGCATAACAAATTGGATAATCATCGGCTTGCAATGCCTTGTTCGTCGAGCTACTTGAGACTTTGAACTTATTTGGAAAAAACCCTAACAGGGTTTAGAGGGTGATGGAGACTTCCTCTGCTTGTGTAGGCCGTTTTGTTGACCTGTCAAGATATTCATTGCACCAGCCCTCATTTGTCAGCTTCTCAAGGTACTGCTTCCACTTCAAGTAGCCGTTGGTAGTATGGCACGGTCCTTGATGGAATGCGCAATACTTTGTATGATCTAGCCTGGTAAGATCGCCTTTCATGAGTGGCGGCAATTCGAACCAAGGTTTGTTCTTAAGTTTACGGAGAATTTGGGCGATTGGAATTGTGAACCTGGTGAATGTTTCGGTTGTTGAGTCTTCTCTAGTCGGGGAACGTTACATATGCTTCTTTTCTGAATCATTTTCGTAAGATTGCTTGGCGTCATCCCTTAGTGCATGTTTTTCTACCAAAGTATACGAAGCTGCTAGGGTCAGTTCTTCTCCCATGATCAGTTTTCCAAAGGTGTTCGTTGGGAAACCCGTTTCTAAATGCTGTCATTGCTATGTCCTCGTTGCAGCCAACAATCTTGGCCTTTTCCACTTTGAACCTTTTGACATAGTTGCGAATTGTCTCCCAAGGGTCTTTTATGATGCTGAAGAGATGGTCTGATGTCCTTTTGATTGAGCGGTTAGACGAATATTCCTTAGTAAAAATAAAGGAAAGTTCGTTGAAACTCCGGATCGACTACGGCGGTAGAGTGTGAAACCAGTCTTGCGCATCATTGTTCCTGTAAAGGATCATGGTACTGCAGTAGTGCTTCAAATGTCGATCCGGGTCTTCGTCTCCCTTGTATGAAGTGAAGTGAGGCATAATGAACCCGCGAGGTACATCTGTCCACCCGATCTCATTCATGAATGGTGACATGCTTATGTTGGTCATGTCTCGTCGAAGCGCATTGTCAGCAACCTCGTTACGTTGAAAATTGCGCAATCGTTCAGTTAGGAGCCTCTCGACTTCTTCTTGAATTTGTCTCTGCTGGGGCAGTGGAACTTTCGGTTGCTCCCGATCACGACCTATGGGCTTGGGTCGTTCTTCCCTATGCTCGACTCGTCTATGTCGCAGCTGCGGTGCATGTGGCATGTTCCTGGCAGGCGAACGGGCTGATCGCAGGCTACCGGTTGAGCTTGAGTTGGATTGAGTGAATGTTTCTCTCCTTTTGCCGTGCTACCGTGCTGCCTACTCCGATATGAGGTGGAGAATACTCCTTGCGAGCCTAGTTGTGAATGAACACTTCGCCTGGAAGGTTGTCTATGTTGATAATCAGAGTGTGACCTCAACCGTGAATATATGCTCGTCTATGGGCTTGATTGGGAATGTACGCTCTTTCGCGCATTAAGACGAGAGTATACGCTATCCCAAGGACCCAAGCGGGAGCATAAACTGCCAAAACGCTCTGATCATGGCTGGTTGATAGATTGCTTGCAGGGACGCTGGTGGAGAAGTCCATCTGCCTTTGTCCTACTTCGGGACTCCTTGTTTGAGGCACGTTGGATCTCGGTGCATTGCAAGAGTTGATTCACCAAGGTTGTCTGTTGTGCAAGGGCACTCGTCAACTTTATGACTTGTCGAGACAAATGTTGTTCGTCATTTGGATTGGAAGAGATTAGAACGAATATGCTTCCTTGAGCAGTGGAAGTGCAGTAGGCTCTTGGCGTGAGATTTGAATTAGGGAATGTCGAATCTGCAAAGAAACGTGGTGGAAATGCCCCCAGCTTGATGGTTGGTGGTTGAGATAGTCTTGGGCCGATTTGGGCTGCTTGGAATGCCACGGGAGCAAGCTGGGCCACGAAAGTGGGCTGCTCGGTGAGAGCAAGCTGGGCCACTAGAGTGAGCTGCTCGTCAGGAGCAGGCTAGGCCACGAGAGTGGGCTGCTCTTCGAAAATAGATTGGGCTGCGAGAGTGGGCTGCGAGAGCGGGAGCAGGCTGGGCCGCGAGAGTGGGCTGCTCGGTGCATGATCCTCGCGAATGTGAGGCTTGGGCTTGGTTTGGCAACACATTGGGCTCGCGTTGGGCATGGAGTGACATGGCTCGGGCCGTGGCTTTGGTGGCGTGAACCTTGAATAACACGGATTGGGCCGTGGTGGTGGAGCCATGGACCTCGCCGCGGGTGATTGTCGTGGTTGCCATGGTGGAGCCTTGTGGTAGTGGTGCCGTTCCCCCTAAGATCACATTTAGTCTCGTGGATCACCATAGTCCCATCTCTTAAATATGGGAATTTTCACTTGTGGAATTTTCTAAATTTCTAGCCATTATATTCTCCTCTTATGTTTTATCAAAGAATCTTTGCAAATAGAAAATTCTAATAATAAAAACATACAAAAAAATACAAGAGGACTAGAAAATAGAGAAAAACCTTTTCTAAGCGAGAATCTTCTATGAGTATGGATCTCAAACTCTCAATGAAAGCACCAATTTGTGGATGCAAATTTTCACCTTCTCCTTGTTTGACAAAATTGCACCTACAAAACAATCAACACCTTTGATCAAGGCCAAGAGCCTCACGCGCCCACGATGAATGGGGGGCTTTGGCCGAAGAACCTCCGATGCCAAAGTTAGAATTTAGAGAGAAAGAGAGTTTAGAGAATTTTGGGATTTTTGTAAGAGTGTTGGAATGATCTTTTGGTGAAAATAGGAGCCTATTTATAGGGATAGGCCGGTCCTCTTTGGAGAAAGAGTGGCCGGTTAGGGTGTATTTTTGGTTTGTTTGGGTGTTATTTGGTGATGTAATTAGCCTTTAATATATTAATTAGAAATAAATATATTAATTGGCTGATTAATCATAATAAAAAGGGATGTTATGAAATGTTTTTGAAGGTTATGGAATGTTTGAAATAAATGGCTAATTGAATAAGGAAAAATGGGGAAAAAACATATGGAATGGAATAGGTTTTGGAAGTTACCTTGTAGAAGGGATTTGATGAGATAAGTTTTGAATTGTTACCTATTTTGGGCACTTTTGACTTGGTTAAGGGATGATTCTCCACTGCTCGTGTGTAGGAAACCCGGTGTGTCTTGAGGGTAAATTTGTCATCTTCACCCAAAAATCCACATGTCGCCTTGTGATTATTTTTTCCTCCACAAATGTGATTTTTCATTAAAGTGAATAGTACCGGGAGTTTTTCGTTAAAATTTCTTTTATTAAATTGCAGGCACTTCGGAAAAGTTCTGGCAAAAAATCGACAACTTCCGAAAGAGGCGAGAGGATTCTTGAAGAAATGGAGAGTAGTGGCATTCTGGTTAGTGACACAGTGATTGTGAGTCCACATGGTACGGACAACTTCACATCGATTGGAGAAGCCATTACTTCTGCTCCCGAGAACTTACAGGCTAAAGATGGCTACTTTGTGGTCTATGTTAGAGGAGGATACTATCAAGAGTATATTGTCATCACCAAACACAAGACTAACATATTGCTGCTCGGAGATGGTATTAATAATACTGTCATTACTGGAAACCATAGTTTCATCGATGGTTGGACTACCTTCAACTCCTCAACCTTTGGTACGAATTACATTTCTGTTGTCTCTCTCTTCCGGCCCTCCGGATATTAAAGTACGTATCAAAACTATTTTGAATCACATTCATCTCATCAAAAGTAGAGTAGGGACTCGAGAAAAACTTTTAATGTAACTGTTCTTGTCATGTGACAATACTAAGTGACAAAATAGTCTAAGTTTAAATGTGACACGTATCAAAATTTGATCATAAGTTTGCATATCTTAAACATGTCATTTTTTGAAAATTATTTGCCAATATACTCGAGGACAACTCTATATGCATGGTTCATAATTTTCATAATCCTTTAGGTAGTAAGTACCTGTCGACTTCTACTTCACTGGTGACAAAATATAGTAAAAATTTGGAGTAAAAAGTGATGATTTAGCGTAGGGAAGGTGGAAGCTCTATAGGACGATTGATTCGGGCTATTTTGAAGCTAATACATTTGTTTTACTTCATTATTCTTAGTTTGATACTCAGTTTTGTTCTGTTGCAGCTGTTTCTGCCGAGCGATTTGTAGCCATAGATATTACATTCAGGAACACTGCAGGTCCAGAAAAGCACCAAGCGGTAGCTGTAAGAAACAATGCTGACCTCTCCACATTTTACAGATGCAGTTTCGAAGGCTATCAGGACACACTATATGTACATTCCCTAAGGCAGTTCTACAAGGAATGTGACATATACGGAACTGTAGATTTTATTTTTGGAAATGCTGCAGCCGTCTTCCAGAGTTGCAACTTATACGCTCGAAAACCGATGCCTAACCAGAAGAACACCTTCACAGCGCAGGGACGAACTGACCCAAATCAAAACACCGGAATCTCCATCCACAACTGTACAATTGAAGCTGCGCCGGACTTGGCAGCGGACCTCAACTCCACATTGAATTTTCTGGGAAGGCCTTGGAAGGTGTTTTCTAGGACTGTTATCATGCAGTCTTACATTGGCCCTCTGATCAGCTCAGTTGGATGGTTGGAATGGAATGGGACCGTTGGATTGGACACGCTATTTTACGGTGAGTTTCAGAATCACGGGCCGGGGGCAAACACGACGGGGAGAGTACAATGGCCTGGTTACAGTCTGATGAATATTGCTCAAGCTGTGAATTTCACTGTCCTTAATTTCACATTGGGTAATACTTGGTTGCCCGACACCGATATACCCTTCTATGGAGGGTTGCTGAATTAGTTTGTAATTAAAACTTCTCAACTTCCAAATGAAAATTAATCTTTCTAGTTTCTACTGATTATTGTATTCAGTACCGTTAAAACATTCTAATCATTCATTATCTTAATTTCATGGCATTCATTCATGTTCAACATATATATCGTCGGTTCATAATTCCGGCTTCTAGATAGCTAGTGTTCTACAAACAGATGCAAATAGAACTATAAGGAATTATGACTTATGAAATGTCAAACATGTTGGACTTTATATTTATGTGTATGTATTTATATATATTAATTTCAACAATTGCATTAAAAAAGTGTATCAAAATTTTATGTGCAAAAGCAATAAAAAATTATAAGAAGGCAGACAAATCAATCATGATAAAAAAGGGAAATGGAAAATAATAAATTGGGAAAAGAAAAACAACTTTTGTTCATGAAATTATCAAATATATTGGTCAGAGGCTTGATTTGTAGGTAACACCAGCATCAGAGATCCACTTAGTTCCATGGAGAAATGAATGCACTGTAAATTTGCTGGCTGCTTTTTGGTTGATGGATCTCAACCCCTTCCATTTAACTCTATTCTTTGTGGAAGAACCAGGTCCAAAATTTTGAAATTCAGAGTAAAATATGGTGTCCGGAGCGCTGTTCCCCACCCATGACATCCATCCATTAGGGTTGATGAGGCTTCCCATGTATGTTTGCATGTACACAGTTGTGGAGTGATTCTTCCATGGCCTCCCGAGGTAAGTTTTGACCCTGGACAAGTCTCCGAAGGGCGATATGCTGCAGTTGTGAATTGAAATTCCTGTATTTTGATTGGGATCAATTTTCCCTTGAGCTGTGATGGTGTTCTGCTGGCCTGGCATGGGAACTTTGGGCAATATGTTGCAGTTCTGGAGCACAACTGCTGAGTTCCCGAAAATGAAATCAACCGTTCCATAAATGTTGCATTCGCGGTAGAACTGGCGATTGGAGTGAGCATAGAGAGTGTCCTGGAATGCATCAATGTGGCACCTATAGAAGACTGACTGATCGGCGGTTGACATCAAGGCCACTGCCTGGTGCTTGGCTGGTCCGGCAGTGTTTCGAAATCCAATGTCCCGAGCAATGAATCCCCTTCCAAAAACGGCTGCACACAAAGAAAAATGTTTCTGTTACCATTATGTAATAAAACATTTACTGGCAACATTACTGATCATATCTCTCACCTAGCGGAGACTCATTTGCACGAATAGAGTCCCGACATAGGTCTCAATATTTAAAAGAGACATGTCAGTAATGTTCAGTAAATATGCGAGCTGTACATAAAGTTTTATTTTATCGAACTGTAAATGAAAGTTTACCGAATGTGGCAGTAGAAAATGTGGGAGTTCCATCCACAACGTTGAGTTTGGCAGATACGATAGTTGCAGTCGAACCATCACCGACCACCAAAACATTCCACTTGGATTTCTCGACTCTCACATTCCCGTAATAAACCCCCTTCTTCACGTAGATGATTGTTCTCTTCTTGCTTTTATTCGTGACAGCCTTCAGTGCATCGTGAATTGTTTTGTACTTGCCACTGCCATCACGAGCCACGACAATGTCTGCCTTCTTCCTCAAATCCGAACTCTGAAGCAGCTTGCGGTCCTTCCGATGCAGCCACTCTGGCACACCCTGGCTGTAGCTATCTGTGGGGTCAGGGTGTGTCAGCAGTCGCCTTAGCTTCACCGAGTTAAGGATTTTGGAAATCCAAGAGACTATGGCAAGACTGTTGCTGGTTAACTCAGTAGAGTTCTTCAAGTAGCCAATAACTTTATCCTTGAGTTCTCCCTTTACTTCATCAAAACCTTCAATGCAAGTCTGCTGATATGTGCCTGAAGAGCTCAGCCAAGTCTTGAGATCATCAAACACATCAACCAACGAGTTAGTGCTGGACAACGTGTCGTTGAGATGATCCAATGCCAGACTCAAAAGGTCTTGACAATCTTTCAAAGCTGCCACGGACTTTCTGTCCTTGGCAGTAGCATTAAGAACCCCATCAGCCAAAAAATGACTAGCGGCTTCCGTCAATTCATTGATCGCCACCCGAACAGCCAACTTGAAAAGCTCCTCAGGCTTAACATTGTTGGAGTTAACCAGAGGACCAAGACTGCTGTAACACGAGTCCTGGTACAAGGTCACATCGCAAACAGCCTTGACAGAAGTGGAGATGCCCGAGCCCTTAGAATTCCCACCAGATTTATTATGAACGGTGGTTCCAACCACAGCAGCAACAACGATACAGACAAGAACTATGGATGATAGGCTTATGATGGCGACTCTTTTTCGAGTTTTCCGATGAGCGTCGAGCCGGGCTTGCTCGGATTCGTCAACCTTTCCATAGGATTTGAAGGAAGACATAATGATTAATTAATTTTTTATGTGGTTGAGATTTGCATGAAGGATGGTGGGCTGGGTGTGTTCATATACATGGAGGGTTTAAATAAACATATTGGTAGCCTAACGCGGTGCTACGTGCTTTGCACTATACTATTTTTGATAGCATTCAATTGGTGTAGTGCTTGACATGTTGTTGGAGGCTCAAGTCATACATTCATAGATTTGCCTAGTAGAAGTATTTTCGAGCACTCGGTTTTCCTCCGCCGCACACATCGAAAATTATTATATGAATATGGTGTTTTTTACTTTATCTTACTTCTTAGATATGTATATAAGCGTTATTTATAAACTTGCTATTAGATTGCATAGGAAATACAAGTATTGTAATCTTGCACTGTACATGCATGTACCACATGGTTGTACCGTAGGATTTGCCAACAATACTTACAACTAATCGAATCTAACTTCCAATTTTAATTAAAATAGTCGAGTGCTTCATAACTTTCATCAAGAGAAAAGTCAAACGATAACAAGATGAAAATCCCAATTATTGTGATGGTTGCATCGACTAGGCTTGGTAAATGGGTTGGTCGTCTTCGTATCTTTTTTGTGTCATACCAGTTATTTTAACGGGTGTGTCACAGAAAACTTATTATCTTAACAGAGTTCTCAATAGGTGATCTAATAACAACCCGATTCATTAATAAATTGTATCGTTTTGTATTAGGTTAAGGGGTTATGCAAAAAACTGTCATGCATAATGCTTAAGATCTGGCAAATGATATCTTATCGAGTTATTAACGGGTGACCCGATAACGACCCAACTCATTAACGGGTTACTTTATAATGATCTGACTCATTAAAAGTGTGACATCCCACATCGCCCAGGGAGTGATCCTTAAATGTATCACATCCCTACCTAGCACGAGGCCTTTTGGGAGCTCACTGGCTTCGAGTTCTTTAGGAACTCTGAAGTTAAGCGAGAAGGAGGCTAGAGCACTCCCATGATGGGTGACCCACTGGGAAGTTGCTCGTGAGTTCCCAGAAACAAAACCGTGAGGGCGTGGTCGGGGCCCAAAGCGGACAATATCGTGCTACGGTAGTGGAGCGGGCCCGGGAGGTGGCTACGCCCGGGCCGGGATATGACAATTGGTATCAGAGCCTAACCCTGGCCGCGTGTGTGCCGACGAAGACGTCGGGCCCTTAAGGGGGTGGATTGTGACATCCCACATCACACAGGGAGTGATCCTTAAATATATATTCTCATCCCTACCTAGCACGAGGCTTTTTGGGAGCTCACTGGCTTCGGGTTCCGTTGGAACTCCGAAGTTAAGTGAGAAGGGGGTTAGAGCACTCCCATGATGGGTGACCCACTGGGAAGTTGCTCGTGAGTTCCCAAAAACAAAACCGTGAGGGCGTGGTCGGGGCCCAAAGCGGACAATATCGTGCTACAGTGGTGGAGCGGGCCCGGGAAATGGTCCCACCCGGGCAGGGATGTGACAAAAAGGTTGACCCGAAACGTAGTATTTTGTGTCGTTTCATATTGAATTAATGGGTTAGCAAAAAAATTATCATGCTTAGCAACGACCATACACCCTGGTAATACTAACAATATGCTAAAATTTCTATTTGGACCCGATTTTACAGCATCAGCCCAAGCGATCGAGGCCGTTGAGTAAGCATGGTTCTTAACCGTCAAATAAGATAATTTGCTATTGTTAAGAGATAATATTATGGTTTTTAATCATAATAATTATCTTTTAATAAATTATCTTGATTTTCTTGTACAAAATTGTTTGGACCCGATTTTACACTATCGGCCCAAGCGATCGAGGCCGTTGAGTGAACATAGTTCTTAACCGTTAGATAAGATAATTTGCTATTGTTAAGGGATAATATTATGGTTTTAAATCATAATAATTATCTTTTAATAAATTATCTTGATTTTCTTTTACAAAACAGATGGGATAAAAATCATAGCCCCAACGTAGAGACAGACAGAACAATCCGATTTAGTTTGAATTTGTTAGCAGTGTACCGTGTGTGGATTAGAGTGGCTCGGCTTGGACTCTTCACGTGGTAAAATATGGGATTTGCAAGTCTTGGATAATGGTGAAATAGGAAACCTAAGTAGGTTTAGATGTTGTCAAATGAATAGGAAACCAAAGTGGGTTAGGTTATTTGAGTAATGATGGATGTTGTCAGATTTGGTGGAAAGATGAATTGATAAGAGATAAACTTGCATGCCATCTTTTGCATGCCTTGGTTCCAGTGGGTATTGATTATTATATATTTAAAATATGGATAAACATTTTGGTATAAGCATCAGAGATTAGCATGCGGAGGTGGTGGTTTAAATGGGCTAAAAGTCCACGGTGTATTATGGCTTATGCTAAGGGATATGCTTCAATTTGTCCTCGGCTAAAAGATAGCACACAGTTCAGATGCAATTTCACAAGATATAATTCAAGTAGGACTCTTCATGAGGATCAGGCCATGCCAAGCAAGTACATTAGTCCTATAAATATAGACGCAATGACAACGAAAAAGGGACCTCCAATTCAACACACAAATCTGCCATGCGCAAATTCTCGCTCTACGGGAAACCTCTCAACAACCTTGAAATTTTTATTTTCTTTTTTGCCGACACATCTTCAGTTTGGATAAACAGCACTGTGAAGGCAACCGATGACATCTTCAGTTTGGATAAACATCACTGTTATTATAGAACCAGTCGACCTCGAAGCACCTTCAATTTGGATAAACAGCACTGCGTCGAGGCCGACTGGTTATCTATCCAAGTCTCAGTCAAGAAGGATTTGAGAGTTTTTTTTTTGCAGAGGTCATCTCATTAGCCTTCTCACGCGAAGTGAGGTGTTACCAGGTTACTACATTCGGCACATTGAAAGCCAAATTTGATATTAAACTTCGCAAAACTAGTAGCCTTGTCTTCAAACTCTAGAACCCGAAGGCCGAGACGTGTTCCTTCCTCGACCGCAGTCTCAAGATCGAGAAGTCAGCAGTGCGCCCAACGCCACGCAACATATTTTACTCCCCAGCCGAGCTCGACCGACGAGTTAGCACGCCCCCACATAACTGAAGGACGTAGTGTTGAAAATACAACACCAGCCCAATAATAAAGGGCCAGCCCATTTGGAATCATGAATGAAGGCATGATTTTGCTAGAAAAATCTAGCAAGCATGTCGGTAGGAACAAGCTAGAATTGTCTAGCTATTATAATCAATGTGTGGTCATAATTAGTTGCTAGAATAATCTAGCAAATGTCCAAGTCGGCAACCATTGCCTATAAATATGTATGCTAGTGTGGTGTTGTAATCAAGCAATCAAACAAGCAACAATCAAGTAAGCTTGTAAAGAAGTAGTAGGCAACCAAGTGAGATTGAGAAGCAAGAATAGTCTTGTAGGAGTGTGAGTGGTCTAGAGTTTGTCTCTAGAAAGTGAGTGAGTGTCATTGCTTCTCAAGTGTGTCCTTGAGAGTTTGTTGTGTTGTAATATTTTGTGAGTGTAATACAAGTAATTTGTTTACTTGTTTGTCTCTCCAATACTTGTGTTAGAGTTGTGTACTCTAAATCTTTCCCAACACGTAGTTAGCTTATTAATTACTAGGCATGCGCGCCACGTAGGCTTAGGGTCAACAATTTCATATGCAATATTTTGCGGAAATCATAAATTTGAGATTACAATGTCTCAAAAAATTTCTGTAAACTGAGGCTATTTAATTGTTTGCTCCATCACAGTTGAACATCTTTTCATACACTTGAATATTGTGTACTTATGAATAATGGCATAACCTTAAAATAAATTAAAATTTATTATTTCATAACACATGTCATACAAATTTGATAAGAAAATTTAGTTCTCAACTGGTAAGGCAGACAGTGAAGGAGAAACTGTTATTGCAACACATCTGTTCCAAATTTCGTTACTCTTTTCTAAAACTCGAGATCTGTCGACATTAGGTTGAGACCTTAAAGACCAGTCGAGAAACAGTTGATGGCATGGTTTTTTCGCATGCACAATATGCCGGCAACAATTGTCGCTGATAGTTTCACCTTTGGAAATATGATTGCCAAGTTCCAACCCACAGTTTTTGCTGAAATGTATTCTACAGTTATCCAAGGCCTTCTGGTTTGAAACCTTCACAGGGTATATAGAAGACGAAGGAGAAAGTGCGACTACAACACATCGGTTCCAAACTTTGGTACTATTTGCCAAAAATTGAGGTTTTTCAGCATTGGATAAAGAGTCAAGAGCGTTGGCGACAAAGAGATCCTGACATGTTTTGCCCAAAAACACAAAACCGCGACAACAAGCATCGCTTACAGGTGAACCTTCGAAAACACTGTCGCCCACTTCATAACCACATTTTTCTGTGAAATGTCGTGAGCATTCATCTAAGGTTGAGAAAGCAAAACCCATTCCTAATGGGCTCACCAAAAGAAAAATTACTAAAATTGGAAACATATTTAGTCCGGCCATAGTACTTTACCGAATTTATTAAATTTCAATTTCTCAGAATGAGAATGAGCTCTTGGATGTGGATGGAGTTGATGTTTATGACCTCGTTATTTATAAGTGTGTTTTGTTAAGGTGCATGTCGTTTGAAATATGACATCGCTTTCATTTAGTACAACAATAATAACGAAAGTTTCTTCTACTAATTATACTCAATTTACCTTAGTGTAGACAATATTGTTTGTTCAAAAAAAAAAAAAAAAAAAAAAAAACTTAGTCCAGCCACATATACTATACAGCATCACATAAAGTCCATGTGACACTTTTGTAAGGCATCACTTACTCTCTCTCTTTATGTGACCCGCAATTTTCACAAATCTGGATTACAACTTCAAGAGTGCGGCTCGGATGTTGAACCTCTAGACTGATTCGTGGCATCGCCTTCCATGATCAGATTTGTTAAGGCTCTGCCTTTGCTTAGCAACGGATCTCACTAGAAGGGCTAAAGTTATAAGTGGAGATGAGCCAATCGTTGGATTTTGTTCTCTAATTAGTGCAGGTTTGTTTGCACTACATTTAGCGAGTGATGTCTTGCCTAGCGAGTGATGTGGCATCGCTTGTCAGCGATGGTTTTTATGTGGTCTTGCTTGTTGACAGTGACATAGTACAAGAATAGTGATTATTAAGAGCGGCAAATTAGAGGGGATAGAAGGATTTGCCCCTAGTAATCTTCATTTGGGATGGAAATATATATTTGTCTCTTTTAATTGTAATAGAGGTGGAATAATAAATGCCCTCATTAGTGCTACTACTTTTAAGGACAAAAAAATCACATCAACAAAATGTAGTTATTAATGACAGAAAAATAAGACAATGAGTTGGCACCACTGCGAGGGAGACTTGTGGGTGGAGTTGTCGTGAATGGTCATTAAGTTGACGCCATCGATTCGGCATTGGATTTTTTTATTTTTTTATTTTTTGTTATTTTTGTTTGGCAATGTGGCAAAAATGATTGGACAATATGTAGGGCCCTAATGGTCATTTTGAAAAAGGATAAGTTCGTTATTAAAATTTTTATTATAATGTGGATGGAGAAATAGAACAATAAGGTGGTTTAGCATCACTTCTTTTAATTCTTTATGTAGCTATGATTTTTTTAGCATTTTATGTCAAAAAATATATAAATTATATCAACAATCTATAAATAAATAAATAAAACACATTGAATTATATCTTTTAGATCTTTACCAACTGTTGAGATTAAAAGCTTATGTAAGATTATTATATATAATAGCTAAACTTCATTCTAATTCTTGGAAACATGACCTTTAGATTAAAATCTTTTGTAAGATTAAAATCTAATTTAGTCTCTTAATACATTTAATTACCTCATTGATTAATTATGTGTAATGTTTTATTTCTCATTTTATTTCTAATTTTAATGTAGTAATTACATTTAATCCTAATTTTTACTTTATTTATCATTATATAATTTGTTGCAGACATTTAGATAAACAATTTTTTTATAAAATATTCTAATATACTTAGTGTTTTTCATTTAAGCACATTAATTCATTCGATATATTTGGTATTTACATATTTTTCTTATGTGCCATTAAATGTTTTCTCAATTAGGTACATTTATAAGGATACAACTAAAGGAAGTTAAACAAAATTAATAAATCAAAATATGCATATTAATTAAATCCAACTATTTAGTAAAAGATATTAAATAAAATACACATTAAGGGACCAAAAGTAATATCCAAGGTTTTAAAAAACGATAGGCGCTAGTCGGGCGGCGGGCTGGCGCTAGTCGGGCGGCGGGCTAGCGCCTAGGCAGATTTAGGTAAATTTCTTGTATTTCTTGTAAATAAGTGCATATTGACACCTAAAAAAAAACTATACTTGTATAGATAATAAAATAATGATAAAATACAAATTAGGTACACTATTTCCATAAGTATTGAATAAACTTGTAGTAAATCCATCATTTGCAAATTAGATACACCATTTCCATAAGTATACTACCATGAAACCAAAAAATAAACACACACAATTAATTAAAAAAATATAAATAAAAAAACTCCTAGGACTGCCTAGACCGCCTAGCTCACCTAGCCGCCTAGCCCACCTAGCACAATCCGATTTTTCCACTCGATTTGCACAAAAACGCCTCGGGTGCTAGGCGCCCAGCACCTAGGCGGCCGCCTAGGCAGTTTTTTAGAACACTGGCAATATCTAATCAAATACTACATCTTAATTAAATCTTATTCTTTTTAAGAATTAATGTTCAAAAACCCCTAATATGGCAATGTATATATGGGTTGTTAATCATATATAGTGGAATATTAATTGTGTTTAATAAATAAGCTAATTAGGTGTCCACACCAGCCATATTAATTAAGCTTACATATTTTATCCCGCGTCAAGTGTGATAAGTATCAAAACAGGTGGATGGCCATTGTAGAAAATTCGAAAAACTAGCCCATGGTTTTCCCGATATAGAATTTTAGACAACATTTTTAACTTGTAATAATCTAGTTAAAAGATGACGTGAAAATACAAAGCTACCCTTATCTTCAACCTCCAACTTTTCTCTTTCTTCAAGTGAAATAAATACTACAGTAGATGGAATGTGTACATTGAGTCTGTAATATTATGAAATTGTCACATTTTGATGAAGAAAAAATAATAATATCGTGACATGTGAATCGTATAAGTTACAATTTATGTTTAGCTTTTAGTACGAGTTTTAGTTTCAGAAAGAAAAACCTTTCTGTTAAAAAAAATTATAATTTATTTTTAATTTATCAACATGAAACAGAACTATTCGTATTATATAAGTTATTTTTGTTAAAAAAAACAAAAAAATAAAAAAAATCCTCCCAGTGCCAAGTGTTAAACGCGGTTATAACGCATGCTGGCTCTAGTTAAATGGCACACCCTCCGACAAAAAAGTCACTTTCGCTTCCTAACTTTGTCTCTCTTTTTCCTCTTCCATCTCTGTCTCTTCTGGCCAGTACACCACCTCTCTCTCTCTCACTCTCTAAGGAATCAGAGGGCGTTGAGGTGGAGGAGCTTCCATCCCTCCGCCCCTACCTACCCATCAATTAGGTACCTTCATTTTCTGCCTTTTTTATTTATTTATTTAAACTGCATGTTTCATTTCTCAGTCTTCTTGTCTACACAATTAAATTAATAGTAGAATTGATATATTTTTATTTTGTTCATCTTATGATTTTTCATGGTTGATCTCTGTGCTAATGCTATCTGGTTATTCTCCTGGTGTGTATGTTATATTGTAGTTCCTTTAGTTGCAGGTCCTGGTGTGAGAATTTACCATTTTTTTTTTCTGTTTGATCCTTTTTATTTTGGTAACTTTAATGAAAAGTTACGATACTGTTCACTTTAATGAAAAACCACATTTTTACACTAAAAAGTCAATCTTGGTATTATTTAGTTTATCCTTTATTTTGTTCTTATCGTTAAAACTCAAAGTTTTCAATCAATTTTCATTAGTTTTTCTTTTTATTTTTCGTGTTTTTCTTTGAATTTTTTCTTCTTCTAGAATTTTGTATTTGTATGGTTTGTTTTTATTTTATTTTAAGAGTAAACTACAGTAAGGGGAGGGGCGGGTTGAACCTGAAATGCAGTGGGCTGAGGAGGAAGGCCTTAACCACGGGACAATCCACTTATGATCTGAAAAGCCGCCACCCAGAATTTCTGTATCTATGTTAGATAATGATTAAATGATTTAACAAGTAATCATATATGTTGCTTAGATAGGTGGAATATGTGCTGCAAACCTGCATTATAATCTAGCTATAGCATTTTGAGTTAAATCAAGGAAATCAGTAACATGGTTTTGTGAATAAAAATGAAACTGAATGTTTGTGATCTGTTGTTACCTAGCTCTGTTCTTTGTCCTTTGGAAGTAGTTTGCTGTTGCAGGGTATGCACTTGTAACATTTAGTTTTTGTTGTAATGATCTCATTCTCATGTTACTCATGTCGCTTATTGATTATTTTTTTTTTCCATTTGCCTTTTTGTTTTTGACTATATTTTCTCAGTTATTCAAAACATCATCTTTTGTGTTTGGTTTGTGACTGATGTTGTTGCTTTTATGCATAAGGCCCTTGTATTAGGGTTTTGCTTTGGATTTTTCTGTCTTTTTTTGTGTTGAAAGCGAAAACACAGAGATCCGTTGCGTTTCTTTGTTTGTTAATTTACATTTTTGATTCATGATCATTTAACATTTAATGTACTACTTGTTATGTTTGCAGTTAATCGTATTCGTGAAATTATGTACTTTACCTTGTTTTTTCTTGCATTGAATAAAAGTTGTTATTGCTAGTTCTGTTCTTGATCTACCATATGTGACAATTGCGGGTTTAACTGACTTATTCGTAATTATCATTTGCAGAAGATTTTATTTCTTTTCAGGGTTGAGTATCATTTAAAGAGTAAAAGGGTGGTGAAGTTGACGTGGTCTGCATTTAATTACCTGGTTGTTATATATTTGTATACAATCATCGTTGTTCTTTGTGTTGGTGCTGGATGGAGATCTTTGAGGAATTGGGTTTCAGTGGCGATGTTGACTTTCTTTCGGATCCCCTTGAGGAAGATGAGGCAGCCCCAGAGCATGACCCAGAGGCAACAGTGGAGGAGGATAGCAGCGATGAAGAATTGGGGGTTGATGAGCTTGAGAAGAGGGTGTGGAAATATAGAATGCGACTGAAGCGGCTTAAGGAACAAAATAAAGGAACAGAAGGAGCTGACAAAGCAAGGCAGTGCCAACCAAAGGAACAATCTCAGAGGAAGAAGATGTCACGGGCACAAGATGCAATCCTGAAATATATGTTAAGAATGATGGAAGTTTGCAAAGCTGAGGGTTTTGTTTATGGGATTGTCCCCAAAAAAGGTAAACCAGTGAGTGGTGCTTCTGACAATCTTCGCGAATGGTGGAAGGGAAAAGTAAGATTTGATCGTAATGGCCCCGCTGCAATTTCCAAGTATCTTGCTGAACATTCAATCCCTGGGAAGAATGAAGACTCCAATGCAATGGCATCAACTCATCACACCTTACAGGAGCTCCAAGACGGCACTCTTGGTTCACTTTTGTCGGCTTTGCTGCAGCACTGCAATCCACCCCAAAGACGTTTCCCCTTGGACAAGGGTGTTGCCCCACCTTGGTGGCCCACTGGCAATGAGGAATGGTGGACTCAATTGAAACTGCCCAAGGATAAGGGTCCTCCCCCATACAAGAAGCCTCATGATCTGAAGAAGGCTTGGAAGGTGAGTGTTCTCACAGCTGTGATAAAGCACATGTCGCCCAATATTGCCAAGATCCGGAAGCTTGTTCATCAGTCTCGATGTTTGCAGGACAAAATGACTGCTAAGGAGAGCACTACTTGGCTAGCCATCATTAACCAGGAGGAAAATTTGGCCCAGATGTTACATCCTGATAGATTTCCACCTCCATCGCCTCTTTGGAGTGAGTCTTTTGCAATCAGTTGTACCAATGATTATGATGTTGAAGTGGTTGCTGACGAACAGAATAATGAAGTAGAGGATTGCCAACCTCTTTTTAATCACTTCAATACTGAAACCGCTGGACAAAGAGATGTACCGATGCATCATATTAAGGGGGAGCTGGTTGAGGCCAATTCAAACTTTGGTCAAAAGAGGAAGCAGCTTCCTGAAGAGCCACACATGATGCTAAATCATCAGATTTATACCTGCGAATATCTGCATTGCCCGTATCATGATTATCGCCTAGGCTTTCTCGACATGACTACAAGAAATAATCACCAGTTGACTTGTTCACACAGGAATAATTCTTCACAAGTGTTTGGAATGTCAAACTTTAATCGTAACAGTGACAAACTTGGGGGTTCTCTACCCGCTTCCCAACCTATTCCAGCTTTTCAACAACCAGTGAACCAGATTAGTTGTTCGAATGCTTCGGGACATGGAGTTGCTGGGGATGGGCAGAAAATGATATCTGAGCATGTGTCATTCTATGATAGTAATATTCAGCAGAGCAAAAACTCGGATCCTGGAAGTCTCAATGGTATAGAAGACAACAACCAGCATCAGGTGAATTATCAATTTCCGATGAATGGTAACTTCTTTGATCAGGGGGTGATTATGGGACCCAACATGTCTGAACCGTCACCTATACATATGCTTCCTCCAGCTACTCCAGCTGCTCCAGCTCCTCCAGCTCCTCCAGCTCTCTTCTTTGATCAAGGGGTGGATATTGGACCCAACATGTCTGAAGCGTTGCCTATACCTATGCTTCCTCCAGCTACTCCAGCTACTCCAGCTCCTCCAGCTCCCTTCTTTGATCAAGGGGTGGTTATGGGACCCAACATGTCTAAAGCATTGCCTATGCCTATGCTGCGTCCAGCTACTCCAGCTCCTCCAGCTCCTCCGGCTCTCTTCTTTGATCAAGGGGTGGTTACGGGACCCAATATGTCTGAAGCGTCGCCTATGCCGATGCTTCCTCCTGCTACTCCAGCTCCTCCAGCCCAATTCACAAAAACTCAGTTTGATCCCTGCAGCTTATTTGATTATCCATTTGGTAACCATCCCTATAATGCTGACAACTTAGGATTTGGCACCAAATTGCCGCAAGGTGACTATAATGTTGACTCGCTGCTTGAGCAAGGTCCATTTTGGATGTGTTGAAGCTGGGTTTTCTTACTTTGACTGCTCCAATATATGAATAAGGATGTTCATATGTTAGTGGGCCGGAGAGGGAGGTTATCTCAGCACAGTTCAGGTTTTTTAGACACAGTTCAGATTATCTCGACACAGTTCAGGTTATCTCGAGATAATTTAGGTTTTCTAGACACAGTTTTCAGCATCCGATTGGGTGAAAGTTCTCAAGTTAGTTGTATAGTTTCATCGGTCGGACTCTTTAGATGTTTATTCCCTCAACAACTTTGGGGAGCATCTCTGACTGCAAATTTGTCATCCAAGTATAGGATACATAGTTGTTCTTAGTGCAGTACTTCAGTTGAAATGGTTTAGACACAGTTTTGGGTTGATAAAGTCATTGTTGGCATGTATTTATTTAATTCAATCTATGCATACATTTATGTATGGAGAAAGACTTACATGAAACAGGTTTATTGTCACAGTGACATCTGGTTCTAATAAAACAATGAAACGTGTGAGTTTTTCAACGCTAACATTGTATTATTGGATTACAACATCACGCAGCAGTAAAACTATTTCATGTTAGTCTCTCTCTATTATATGTGGGTCTTGTGCCAACAATTTTCATTCTTGCTTGTGTACTTAAACTAGGTGCCCAAGTTAAATTTGTTTCTCCTTGGACAAGGACGTACATGAGGTACACAGTTATGACAGGGTCATGTGTCATTAAATAAAAAATATGTAAGGTGTCATGTGACGGTACATGCGTGTTATACGATACATACATGTCATGTAAGTCGTTTTTTTATGAATCGCCCTCCAATTATTCTATGAGACGAATGAAGTTGGCCCCTCCAAGCCATGATGTTTTTGTCATATCCATCACAATGGTCTTTTGATGTTAGGAGTCCTGGGACTGGGAAAAACAAATCACAAGAGACATAAAAGCGGGTCAAAGTTAGGCAAAATATTTTGACAGGTGGTCTCTATTTTACTTTACACCATGTAGTAGCTAAACTACGAAACTGCGTCTATACCGGCACGCATAATTATACATATTGTAAATATTATGTTATCATATACAGGCTCTTTAAGGGGAAAAAATTCTCATTTCTTATTCAAAAAATGAGAATTAGTTGTGGAACCCACTCTACATCGAATTTCAACAATCCGGACCGTCTATTTTGTAAGTCTCGATTCATAGATCATTTTTACAAAAATTCAATTAAATCTGAAACATCACAAAGCAATTTAATTATTTCTTATAGAACAAATTGTTCGTCAATTTCTTTGAAGTCCATTAGATGTCTCAAATATTTTCGATTTAGCTAATATTTTGTAAGGATGGTCTAAGAGATGTAATTTGAAGAACAGATGGTTCAAATCGTTGAAGTTCGATGTGATGTGGACCCAACAACTAATCTATATTTTAAAAGAAATTGGGTGTCCCTTCCCTTAAAGGCTTCCATCATATATACATATTTCACATAATGGTTAATAAATTTGCGTATTATTTCTTTAATGTACATACGTATTTATTAAAATATTTTCATTTTTTGTACGGATTTTAATGATTCTTTGTATTTTATGTTGTTTTACAACTCTAACGTATAATATACATATTTAATTGCACTATCCTGATGTAAGTTAGGCCATCTC
Source organism: Crataegus laevigata (assembly GCA_963580275.1). NCBI lineage: Eukaryota > Viridiplantae > Streptophyta > Magnoliopsida > Rosales > Rosaceae > Crataegus > Crataegus laevigata. The sequence goes on from OY756947.1 coordinate 6,481,993, forward strand.
CAATCGAAGATTGACCAGATGGCTCGTTTTAGCACTCTGGCCCTCTAATAAATTAATATTTTAATAAATAGTGCATGGCCATATTTCTTACCATCTCCAACCGAGGGGCCAGAGGGCCATAGGCCAAACATAGTCATGTGACAAAAATCATCTCCAACCCAGGGCCAAAGGGCCAAACATAATTTAATATTTAAATTAAAAATTATAACAACTTAAATTTAAAAATGGTGAAAATTACATGAGAAACGGTGTAGGAATGACTTAGGTATTTATAGGAAATAAAGGGGAATTTTAAAAAAAAATTAGCCCAAAAAAAAGGACAATATTGTCGGATATATCTGGCATAAAATGTATTAATAATGAAAAATCCAGCCTGGCGTAGGGCTGGCTGGGTTGGGCCAGTCGGTTAGTCCTTTGGCCCTTTTTTGTCCCGTGGGCCCACGAGCCCTTTGGCCTAGCACTTGGTTGGAGACGGTTTTCAAGCAATTTTCGACCATCTGGCCTTTTGGACCCTTCGGTTGGAGATGGCCTTACTTTCTTGGGGCTCTGCATGAGAAAGAAAGAGGTTTGGTCAAGTTTCTAAAGAGGTGAAGGTCCCCTTACTCCCTATTCTCTCTTAAAGCTTTTTAAAGCACTGCATCTTTTTTTTATCTCTCCTCCATTTTGATAGTATTTTATTTGTTTAACTATTTCATGTCTACGATGAAATTTATGAAAATTGGCTCGCTATTTTGTTTTGTTATTTTGTACAACTTTTTACATTTGGTACATAGTATTTAAACATATTTTTGAATAATACACATAAAATTCACGTATTCTAGAATAAAAATAAATAAATAATATCAAATTTTTCAATGTATCATTCTGACAAAGTTGTAGAATAATATATACTAGCCATGCATGCGCTCATGCGTGTGCATAAGACATTTTTTAAATCACGGCGGGCTACGAGCTACTTATACGTTTTAAATGTATTTATATGCATGAATTGACAAAAGAAAAGTCAAAAGTAAATGAATAATCTTAAATCATGCTAGAAAAAACCTCTCACAAACCAATCAAAGCAATTGAATTTACATAATAAAATCGGTCTTTCAATTTCCATCTAATTATATTGAATTTACATTAAAAATAGAAAAAATAATAATTAATAAACAACTAATTGAATCAAATTATTGCTAGCCCATTGTGAGGCTAAGAGTCTAAGCCCATCCCTCCGCCTTAGTGTAGATAATATTGTTTGTTCAAAAAAAAAAACAATCATTTGACAACTAATTTAATCATATTATTATGCGCGTGCGAAAGACCTTTTTTATAACTGATATTACAAGCCTCTTAAAATGTTTTGAACGTGTTTAAAAATAGATAAAATAATATTTAATGAAAAATTAATTAAATCACATTATTACTAACATGTTGTGAGGTACTAATTAAAAAAAATTGTACAAAAAGAATTCATTATTAAAAAAACACTATTAAAATGATGAAATACCCCTGCATTAGTTTGAGCTACTTTTGAAATTTTTTGCTTAGGGAATATTTTTGTCCAAAACTTTTTTGTGAAGCTTGTGACCCTAAAAGAAGTTGTTGACTTTATATATAAAGATGTATTTTCAACGTATTATGTCAATACTATAATTTACTAACTATGTTTCATATAATTCAACAATATTTTAGATTCAGAAAAGTCACGCGATAATAATATGATATCAAATTCGCCATAACGTGGGAAGAAGAGAGGCCAACACGTGGTTTGTAGTTTTCAGATTTTAAATGGGTGGGTAACGTGGCTGACGACTGCTTGGTTAATGGATTGGAGGTAAAAGGGTATGGGGAAGAAGACAAGGAGGGGACACAGACTTTGATAACAGCAAATATCATCTCCCAAATTAGTTGTCTCGTACATACGTGGATGGGAATGATTAACCCAAATTGTGATTTGAAAAGTCATCAAGGCTATTATGGTAAAAGCCTCTCCGTTAATTATGATTAAGTAAATTGTTTAAAGCAATCTATCTAATTGGTTGCTTGGATCTTCCTGGAAAGAGGGGGTTTCCATTAGAGTCCTCACGGTCCAGTTGGGGCTCGCTCAAGCAATTGCGTTCTAGCACGTTTCGACGCTTCCCTTATCCGTTGTAACTTTTATTGATTTTACAGACAATTCTACCCTGCATTCACTCACACCATACTACCATATACCATAGCTAAAATGTCAATTTCGAGTGTAAAAGACTTGTAGCTCAAATTCACTTGTGTTTGTTTGGCTTCACTAACAAAAATTGCACTAGATTAGATTAGTTATTAGTCTAGTTCTGTGTTTATTCTGTACTAGGATTAAGATTAATGAGATTAAGATGGACTCGCATGGACAAACCTCTTTGCTAAGAGGTCTTAGCGAGACCCCCAATAACTATGAGACTACTAAGACCTCCCTCCGCTTCGTTTGCTCTCTGCTCTCATGCCCACATTGCTTGTTTTCTATTGTCAATCTAACGAAATCACACCACCAGACCACCACACTCTCTCCCTCTCTCCTCGTTCTGGTCAATTGCGACGGTGCCTTCCTATAAGAGCTTTAGAAGTGTAGAATACTGGCAGTTGGGCACCTAGCTTTTCTTGTTTGAGGACAAAGCTCATTGTTGCCTATGACTCTACCAAATAGATGTATAAGTCCTCCAATACGTTCAGCTTGGATAGTAGGGGAGGTGATGCCAGGTACTTGCACAAGTCCTAAAATGCTTTCTCGCACTTGTCGTCTCACTTGTATCACTGTACCTTCTTGATTGCCTTGAAAAAAGGCTTACATCGATTGGTGGACCGCGAGAACAAACGGTTGAGGCGACTGCTTGTCTAGCCAGAATTTGGATCTCCTTCAGGGCAGTGGGGGGACTTCATATCTAGGATCGCTCGGATCTGCTTTGGGTGCGCTTCAATTCCTTTTTAGGTCATAAGGTACCCTAAGAATCTGCCTAAGAATAGTCCAAATGTGCATTTGACGGTGATCAGCGTCATCTTGTACTCCTTGAGGATGTTGAACATATCCACCAAGTTGCTGATGTGGTCTGACTGCTACTTGCCTTTTACCATGATATCATCGACGTCAACCTCTATAATTAGTCCAATTTGCTTATTGAACATCATGTTTACTAGTCGTTGGTAAGTAACTTCTGTATTCTTGAGGCCAAAAGGCATGAACTTGTAGTAGTATGTGCCTCGCTCTATCAAGAATGTGGTCTTCTCCTTGTCCGGCTCATGCATTACAATCTAATTGTAGCCTCAGTATGTGTGCAAGAAACTAAGCAGCTGGTGCCATAATTGTATGGATCATAATCTTTTAATATCCTGCTTGATCTTTCCTTATCAGTCTCTTTTGGAATGATCTTGTCTATGAGCCCTTATGGGCTTGCATACTCTTCCTTGGGTCTTTCTTGGCTTGATAAACCCATCAACTTTGCTGAGTGGAGGTAACCTAGCACATTGATTTACACGAGTCCATCAAGTGAGGCATGGTGCACAAATTAGCCTATAGGATGCGTCATCCATGCAGGGTGTGATTTAATACTTAACCCACACGAGGGTTAAGTGTTGGCGAAGCCTTAAGGGTACTTCTGTCAATCTGGTTTAGCCTAACACATGTGGTTTTCATTCTGGGACCGGTGAAATTTGGTTACTACATACTTAGTACAAAATTAGCACATTTTTGTTTTACATAGTAGTAAATTATTAAGAAATACGTATGGACAATAAATAAGAAATTTTTAAATGAAAATTATAACCTTCTAACTATAAAGAGAAATGAAAAATGGCCTATGGTATCAACCTGGTAACCATGTAAGTAAACGATATTCCCATTGAATACTCTATAAAGAATCACAATTTACTGGATAATTAACGTACCAAAGAGCCTGTGATGTAATGATTTATAACTTTAGGGCTTTTCCTTTAATACTAGTCTCTTGCCACATGTCTATACTTGTAGCAATTGACTCATTTTATTGTTTTACTTTTGTTTCTTTTATTTTACTTACTTAATAAATTATTGTTTATATTAAAATGTATTTAAAAAAATAATGAACGTCATCACTCATAGTCCCACTACGTGGGGTTTGTGAATTTGTTTTATTTTTTGAAAAATTAATGGGATAAGGATAATTAGGTATTATGAAAACTTCACTATTTTTGCTTTCTCTCTTTATTTATATATAGACTAATATTTTATGAGTCAAAGATCAAATTATTATATGGACACCGATGCATAAGTTTTAAGAGAAAGTTACTCATAACATTTACATTTGAAAAGTTTTATGTGCACAAAGAGCAAAGAAAGTAAACGCGTAATGATTTATGTTGAATTTTAATGAGAGATAGTAACTTATATACATATGCTAAGCATGTGATGTTGAAAGTTACATCTAATAAGTAGCAAAAATGAGTACATAGGAGTGGGAGAGAAAGTAAGTTAAGCAAAAATTAAGATATCATCTTATATTATTTAAGCAGCTATTAAACTCAATTAACGTGATAAGGACGTAAGAACCATTCCACTCTATTTGATTGACAAAGACAACTTCTTAATAATAATAGTAATGTATAATATCCACTTAGTATTATATTAAAAAATAAAATAAAAATGTATACATATGTAAAAAGTCTACTCTTTTGCGATGAGTTTCCAAAATATAAATACAAGCTTTTAAATCCACAAAACATAAAGTAAAGTTTGCTTTGACCAAACATAAATACCGATGACTTGACTGTTTGAATAGTATTTGCGCACGTTTCGTAAAGGCATCAAGTGACGGGAGAGAAAGTATATAATTATGTCAATAAAGTCGTATAATTTACTGAATGAAAAATGTTAAAAGGGATACACAAAAGTTCAATTATTCACGTTTTCTGTCGTCTCATTTTTTTTACACATATTTTATAATGTTAATACGAAAATTGACATTAAACATAAAGTGACGAGCCCTATAAAAAGTCTTTTAAGCTCCTCCCATTCTTTAGCATAAATAATATCATCTGTTTAAAAACCAAAAAAGCAAAAAGAAAATAGCCCAAACGGTTTACCCCACGTCTTAACATCTTATCATCTAACACGTGTTCTTTCACTTAATTATAGTTAATGAACATTTAATATTAAAGTTAATCATAATTAATTAAAAGAACACGTGTCAAATGATGAGGTGTATAGTAAGCATACACCATAATTTATGGTGGTAATAAAAAATGCTCCCAATTAAATAAGTTCATCTTCCAAAAAGGAAAAATCCCCGTTCATATCCTTGTGTCCCTACACAGCCAGCCAGCCACCGCTCTATCTTTTCCTCGCACGTTCTTCTTCCATTAACAACGGAAAAGAAAACCCACTAAACTCTCCCTCCCTCCTCTTCTCTCTCCCTCTCTCTTCTCTGACCAGAAGAGGAAAAAAATTCTCTCTTTTTTTCTTTTTTTTTTTCTGTCTGTCTCTCTCTCTCTGAGTAATCAGGGAGTGCTTGAGGAGCTTCAGTGCCTCCTACCCCCTCATGATATCCGTCAATCAGAATCAGGTACCTTCATTTTCTGTTTTTTATTTTTTATTTTTTTTATTTATATTGTTTCATTTCTGATTGTTGTGCTTACTGGGTTTATGTTAACATGTTCTTATCTGCATAATTAATTCATTAATTAATATATGTTTGATGTTAAATTTTGTGACTTTTCAAGGTTTATGATGGTTGATCTGATTGCTTCTACTCTATCTGATATGTAGCACACTCTAGGGTTCTTCTCTTATTCATTTGCATCTATATGTAATAGTTTTTTTCTGGGTTTTGTTTTAGCTGTTTACAATATATCAAAAAATATATATAATTTAAAAAAAAAAATATATATATATATATATATATATATTTATTTTTTTTGTATTTTCTGTTTGATCTTTTTATTTGGAGGGTTTTATTTTTTTTTTATCTGCTTTGTTTTGTTTCACGAAATTTGAATGTGATTTAGTTTGTATCTGGACGGAGGGATGCGTTTGAACAGACTTGTGATCCGAGTATGAGATACTCCGAATGTTCTAACTGTTAGATCTTTGTTTAAAATACAAAAATTAAGATCTAACGATTAAAACACCCAGAGTATCCCATCCTCTGGAGCACCCTAGGATTTTTTTATCTGAAAGACGGCTACCTGAATGTTCGGATTTATATTAAATGATGATGAAAACGTATTAATAAGTGAATTGTGTTGCTTAGATATGCGATAATTTGCTGTAAACCTGTGTTATAAGCTATATCAGTTTGTGTAACCAAAATTTAAAAACCCAAAACTTGGTCCTTTCAATACTCATTAATAACGTGTTATTGTAAGGAAATGAATCTGGATGATGGTAGATCTGGAGATCCCTGGCTCTCTTCGCGTTAGCGGTGTTCTCAGTTGCAGGGTATTACTTGTAACTTAAATTTGGTTTATATTGCGACTACCTAGTGATTTCGTGATGAAGATGGATATTTTATTTTCCTTTTTGTTGTTTTCTCTTTTTGCTTGGTCATTCGAGAGCCACATCTTTTGGTGCTTGTAGTGACGAGTACCATGTTTTGGGATTATCTTTTGGTTCTTTTTTTGTCTACGTTTTTCATGTGAAAACAAGGAGATCCGTTACGCTCCTTTGTTTTCTTGCTTGCATTAGTTGTTTAGTATGATACCCATTTAATTTATGGCATGCTTGTGTTAGTGGATCCGACTTCTTTGTTGTGTTACTGGTTTATGCTTAATCTTATTCATAATATTATTTACTTTAATTGAATTATCATTACTTCTAGTTCAGTGTACCTGATTTATGATTTGCAACAATTGTAGGGTTAACTGAGTTATTGTAATTTATTGTAGTTGCAGCGTTGACATTTCGGGGTTTAGCATCCTTGATCGGCAAACCTTGTCTTTCAGAAATTTAAAGCTAAGAACTGTGTGCAAGAGGGAATCTTATAAGATCTGTGTCGGTCCTAATGGGGATCTTTGAGGACATGGGTTTCTGTGGTAATCTTGACTTTCTTTCGGCGCCATCTGGGGAAGGTGATGCAGCTCCAGAGCATGAACCAGAGGCAGCGGTGGAGGAGGATTATAGTGATGAAGAAATGGATGTTGATGAGCTTGAGAGGAGGATGTGGAGAGATCGTTTGCTATTGAAGAGGCTGAGAGAACAAACTAAGGGAAAGGAAAGGGTTGACAATGCAAGACAGCGTCAGTCACAGGAACAAGCTCGGAGGAAGAAGATGTCACGGGCACAAGATGGAATCCTGAAATATATGCTGAAAATGATGGAAGTTTGCAAAGCTCAGGGTTTTGTTTATGGAATTATCCCTGAAAAAGGAAAACCAGTGAGTGGCGCCTCTGACAATCTGCGAGCATGGTGGAAGGAAAAAGTAAGATTTGATCGTAATGGTCCAGCTGCAATTTCTAAGTATCAGGCAGATCATTCAATCCCTGGGAAGAATGAAGACTGCAGTGCAGTGGCATCTACTCCTCACACTCTACAGGAGTTGCAAGACACCACTCTTGGTTCACTTTTGTCGGCTTTGATGCAGCACTGCGATCCACCCCAAAGACGTTTCCCCTTGGAGAAAGGTGTTGCCCCACCTTGGTGGCCTACTGGTAATGAGGAATGGTGGCCTCAATTAAATCTGCCCAAGGATCAGGGTCCTCCCCCATACAAGAAGCCTCATGATCTGAAGAAGGCTTGGAAGGTGAGTGTTCTTACGGCTGTGATAAAGCACATGTCACCCAATATTGCCAAGATCCGCAAGCTTGTTCGTCAGTCCAAGTGTTTGCAAGACAAAATGACTGCTAAGGAGAGCGCCACTTGGCTAGCCATTATACACCAGGAGGAAGCTTTGGCGCGAAGGTTATATCCTGATAGATGTCCACCTCCACCGGCTGGTGGTGGCGGCGGGTCTCTTGCAATAAGTGGTACCGGTGATTATGACGTTGAGGGTGTTGATGATGACGAAAATGTTGAAATAGAGGATTGCAAACCTCTTGTTAATCACTTCAACATTGGAACTGCTGGTCAAAGAGATAGGCTGGTACCTCAGATTAAGGGAGAGCTGATTGAGATCAACTCGGATTTTGGTCAAAAGAGGAAGCAGCTGTCTGAAGAGCCACAAATGATGTTAAATCAGAAGATTTTCACCTGCGAATATCTGCAGTGCCCGTATCATGATTATCGCCTAGGCTTTCTCGATATAACTACAAGAAACAATCACCAGTTGAATTGTCCATTCCGGAGTAATTCTACACAAGTGTTTGGAATGTCAAGCGGAATGTCAAGCTTTCAGCTTCACAATGAGAAACCTGTGGGATTCTCTCTACCCATTGCTCAATCACCTGCACCAGCAAGTCATCCACCAGTGAACCAGGCAAGTAGGTTTAATGCTTCGGGACTTGGACTTGTCGATAATGGTCAGAAATCTGAGCTTATGTCATTTTATGATAGTAATATTCAGCAGAATAAGAACTGCAATCCTGCAAACCTCCATATCGTAGATAACCGCAACCAGCAGCAGTCAAAATATCAATTTCCAATGAATGATAACTTTTTTGGTCAAGGGGTGGATGTAGGACGCAACATCAACATGTCTGAACTGGCCCCTATGCCTATGCTTCATCCAGGTTTCGCATCCCCGGAAGTTCAGTTTGATCAGTGCATGGCATTTGATTCTCCATTTGGTAACAATACCAATGAAAATGTTGACATAAGATTTGAGTCCCCCTTGCACTTGGCACCGGCTGATTGGTTCCAATGAAGTGGGGTTCTCGCGTATTGACTGCTCCAATATATGTGTTGGAGTTGCACAGTTGCGGACCAAATAGGTGAAGTTTCTTTTAAGTTTAGTTGCTCTTCTTATGTGTCGGACTTGTTAGGTTCTTTTAGACTGTTCCAATCTATCGGGGTGGGGTCATTTGTTCTGGAACGAATAGACGAAGCTTCTTTCATGTTTAGTTGCTTATATTTCTGTTGAACTGTTAGATGTTTATAACCCTCAAGAACTTCTCGTACTGCAACTTTCTCATTTCAGTATAGGTTATCTAGTTGCAGTATTGAGTAGAGCCGATAAAGGACCGGAAAACCCAATCTGATGTTCTGTGGTTGGAAACATTTTTCCGGTTGCTGAAAGTCAATGTTGGCATGTAGTTATGTATACTCGGAAGACATCTATATATATGTGGTGGTTTTTATGTACCTTTTGCTTGTTTCTTTTGCTATCAACAGTATTCTAAGTGCTAGATTTGCGTGCTATCAACTATTCTTCCTGTCCACTGCATCACGTACACCGATGCACTGAAGGAATCTTTATTGTCGAAAATTCTACAGTGCATCGATGTACGGAGAGCATCGCTTTAGTGGATGCTAGATGGCTAGATTTGCATGCCTTAATCTTAAACATTCCTATGTAGTCTTGTTGCATAAGCAATGCCCGTATCATGATGAGAGAAAAACTTGCGCATTGCGATGAGAGGTGAATTGGTGGCTGTGCTGAAAATTGCACCATGCAGGGAGACTCACATGCAACCAAGTATCTTGAGCTTATTCAAGCCGGTTTGGTACTGAGGTGATTTTGAAAAAAAACTGCTATAAAAAAAAACTTGCAGCTTTTTTGTGTTTGATAAACATTCAGCTTCAACTTTTTTTTACAGTTTTGGGTGAAAAAAAGCCAAAAAGAAGGAAGTTGCAAAACCTAGTTTTGAAAAATCGGTTTTTTTCACATCTATTTTACATAAAAGTTTATCAAACACTATAATATTGCTTTTTTTTTTCAAAAGCACTTTTACAAAAAAGTTTACCAAATACTCTGCTGCTTTATTTCACAGCTACTTATTCTCACAGCACAGCAGAAATAGTTTTTTTTTCAAAACATAGTAATACCAAACTAGCTCTCAATGTCGTCGTCATCATTTGCTTTAACTTATTCATGTACTGTTGTGTGATTGATTTTGAATATTGTCTTGTCACCCGGATGCATCCCCCTTTTTATTCATTCAAATTGTCAGATTCTCTTCACCAAATAAATGATAACGATTGGCAATAGTAAAAACTCCGGATAAGGAAAGAGATGAATTCTCTTCTCATTGACTCTTGAGTCTCCCTATTCTTATTTAGGTCTAGTTCAAGTCGTATACGCATAGAAAACAAGCAAGAAAGAAAGCAATCAGTTACTGCTGCTGCTACAAATCATCATCCATCACCCCAAGCAGCCAAGGCATCCGCCGGCAACGCCGTTCAGTTCTGTTTCGTTGACGATAGTTCATCACATTCGCATTCTTCCTCTTCCCGATTCACGACATCCGCACACCAAGCCTCGGGAACGACTATCTATTAGATTTGGAGGCAGATTGTCTGCCCTCCTTTTACCATACCCTTCTTATCCCTTTTTATTTTTGCGGTCACGGTTAAGTCACGTCAACATTTTATATTTCTGTTGTTTTTTTGTCTTATTATCTCTATAAAAAAATCAATATAAAATATTGGCATGACTTAACCGTGACTGCACAAATAAAAATGGATGAGAAATATATGGTATTAAGAAGGCAGACAATCTGTATCCGTTCTTGACAGAGTAAGCTTTAGGCAACTTCTTTTCATTTGTTGGGATTAGGCCTCAAGAGGTATGTTTAAGATGGGCTTCCTATAAATCTCACTTGTTCAAGATAGATGCATAGTTGGGCTTGTAAGCCCAAATCGTTTTGTTAAAAAATCAAATTGGTGTTAAGATATTTTTATCATTTTATTTTTAATTCAATCAATTTTGAAAATCTAGTTAAACAAAACTTGCACCAAATTTATTTGTTTCTGTCAATCATTGTCCCAATCTTTGGGAAGCAGCCACTTTACTGTATGCTCATATATACATATATATATATATATATATATATATATATATACATATATATATACACATATAGGGATATGATCAATGGACAAATATTTTGACAAACATTTTTACACTTTTTTAAACCTTTAGATTACAAAACATCCAAAAGTCCATATTCATTCATTAAATGACATGGATCCTTAAGTGGATTTTAACTAATATTAAACATAAAAATAAAATTCAAAAAGCATAAAATATGGAAGGTAATTAAAAATAAAATTAAAGAGGAAGAAACCCTAGTTCTAAGCATGCAAACAAGAAATGACGTAGAACTCCATTGATTCGAAGTACTGTAACCTCGATCTGCCTCTTGGCGGATGAGGTCTGCGACTTTCATATGATTGAAATGAAATTTTGATGTCTTCTATAACGAATCAATCTATTAATATCTTGAATCTTCATTACGTAAGCAAAACATATAAAACCTTAAATCGTATATTATTGTTCATATATGTAGGGTGATTAAATTAGGTTTTGCAAAATCTTTTTTTATTTGATCCCGGAAAACCATAATTAGGACTGACTTGTGATGGATTTTGCATTTGCATTGGCACAAATTGATTCATGTTTTGCATTGAATTCGGCAAACAAAACTGCCCATGCGGCAAACCCATATTCTGGTTCATCTGTTGCTGTAAATTTAACATGTTATGCCCAAATATTTGCCCAGGCACTTGAGATGCCATCAATTGATTCACTTGCTGCACCAAATTGCAGAATTGAGGCATACCTTGCGAACCGAAAAGCCCAATATTCGGCTGACCCGGTTGAGAAGTAGGGCCAACGGAACCAAATTGAGGCATACCCAGATGGTTATTTTGCATAGGAAGAAGGTTGTTTGGTAGATTCATGAAATGGGGTTGAGCTATCATTGAAGTAGAATTACTAAATTGGACTGGAATTTGGCGATTCCTGATACCCGATTGAGGTTGCATCTGCATACGCATAGAACATTACAACTCTTAATCCACATCATCATCCAAGTCATTTAATTTTAAAACTCTTCACATCACTCTTAATCTAGACTGTTGAATGTTATAAAATCTAAATGCTACAAGGAAGTGTAAAAATGTTTGTCAAAATATTTGTTCCGTGATCATATTATATATATATATATATATATATATATATATATATATATATATATATATATATATATAGGAATCCTTTAACAAGAGGGATCCTCATTTTTTTTTAAATGAGGACACCCTCTTAACCGTTGGATTTGACTTTAATGAAATTGTGTGACCTGTGATTTAATCTCAACCACACAATTTCATTAAAGTCAATCCAGCAGTCAAGAGGGTGTCCTCATTTAAAAAAAATGATAATCCCTCTTGTTAAAGGGCCTGATATATAATTAGGATTCTATAGGCAACGAGGTATGACCATTAATAAGTGCAAACTCCATAATCGATACAATTTTTTTTTTTCAATACATAGCATGAATTCTTTTCAAAAAAAAATACATAGCATGAATGATACAGAAAGTGAATAGTTGATATTGAAAATTAAAGATCTAAATAGTTGTAAAAGTAAAATTTAACAGCTAAAATACTAGTACCATAATATGATATGTAGCATTGAAGTCACACCAACAAACAGATATACATACATACATACAAAACCTACTACAAAAATGACATGCGCGCATGACATACACGGTTATTATTAGTTGGCTGTGTCTGTCCTTTCTTCCTCAGCAATTAACTTAGACAATATATTCCCTCCCTTCCCGTATGAATAATTCCTCCCAAATTTTATGCATTAAACAAGTTGAAGAAACTGCTCACAAGCTGATGTCAAACGATACCAACTTGTCCTTTCGACAATATTAAAAACACCATTTGTCTCTGCAAGACTACTTCCTTCCTTCCTTCTCATCAGCTTCCAAGATTCCGTTTCTTCCCTCTCGGTTCGGTCTCTGCTTTCCCAGTTCGCTTTCATCAAGGTTTGTTTGTCTTCGTCTTCATCGGAATCGTGACCATGGGACAAGAAACAAGAAGACTTGCAGATGAGTATGAGATCTCGGAGATTTTAGGCAGAGGAGGATTCTCTGTGGTCAGAAAAGGCATCAGTAGAAAGTCAAGCAGCAGCAGTGACAAACCCGATGTGGCAATCAAAACACTCAAAAGGCCGTTTGCACCCTCGAACCCTCCTCCTCTGCCGCCCCACGCCCGGCGGAACGACCAGAATAGCTTTGCTGCTGCCGCTTTCCAGACCCGGAAGCAGGTGTCCATATCGAACGTGCTGCTCACAAATGAAATCCTGGTGATGAGGAAGATTGTTGAGAATGTGTCGCCGCACCCGAATGTGATTGACCTCTATGATGTGTACGAGGATGAGAACGGGGTTCACCTTGTGCTGGAGCTTTGTTCTGGAGGGGAACTGTTTGATAGGATTGTGAAGCAAGAAAGGTATTCCGAAGCTGGAGCTGCAGCTGTGGTGAGGCAGATTGCACAAGGCTTGGCAGCTCTTCACCGCTCGAATATTGTTCACCGGGACTTGAAGCCGGAAAACTGCCTCTTCTTGGACAACACCGTTGATTCTCCGTTGAAGATTATGGATTTTGGGCTGAGTTCTGTGGAGGAGTTCACTGACCCTGTTGTGGGACTGTTTGGTTCCATAGATTATGTGTCACCAGAGGCTCTTTCTCAGGGTCAAGTAACTTCCAAGAGCGATATGTGGGCTCTTGGTGTAATCTTATATATCCTTCTCTCCGGGTATGTTCATGTTTTTCTCTTGATTTTCTGGGCAACCAAACAGAAGACGGTAACATTAGTAGCGCATAAAGCAGATTACAACACAGAAATAATATGATTTGCATTTTAGGTACCCACCTTTTATTGCTCAGTTGAATCGGCAAAAGCAACAGATGATTATGGCTGTAAGTAATTAGCATTGACATTCTATTAGAACACAGAAGTTAGTATGTTTTGATTTGTCAAAAAGGTTCGTTCAAATTAAAAGAGAAAATGCTTGTGGTCCTGCAGGGAGAATTCAGTTTCTATGAGAAAACCTGGAAGAGGATTTCTTTGTCAGCAAAGCAATTGATTTCGGACCTCCTCAAAGTCGACCCTGACAAGAGACCTAGTGCTCAAGAGGTAGGGTTGGAAATCTATGCAAGAGATTAAGCATCAATAAACACAACGAAAATATCGAGAAAATGTCAATATCGGCCTCAGCTATGTAGAAACTAAATGAACTCTTAGAGAGTAGTTCTTGGTAGCACCAAAATGCAGTCTTCTAGATTTGTTAGCCTAACTAATTTAGTTCTTGTTTTGAACAGCTTCTGGACCATCCATGGGTTGTCGGTCTTTCAGCCAGAGAGGATCAAATGGATGCTGAGATTGTATCACGACTGCAGAGTTTTAATGCTCGGCGCAAACTCCGTGCTGCAGCAATTGCAAGCGTGTGGACAAGCTCGATTTTCTTGAGGACAAAGAAGCTGAAATCGTTACTAGGATCCTATGACCTTAAACCAGACGAAATCAAGAATCTGAGTTCACATTTTAAGAAAATGTGAGTAGTTAAAGCGCATTTTGCACCTTCCTACTTTGTCTATGAATGTGGTATTAAAATGTAGGTCAGACCGAGAATTATCAGTACTTTGCATCCAGTTTCTGCTAGAAGTTTGTACATATAGTAATAGCAGTTATATGACTCACATCTCTACGTAAGTTCAGTTTAATGACTAAATAATCATACTGGTGACTATTGAGATAATCAAACGAAAAATGGCATTCTTTTTAAGTGATAAATTCACTTGGGCAATCCTAAACTACACTGGCTAAGCTTAATTCTCTGGTAATCCAATTTTTATAAATTATGATCAACTGATTTTCAAAATGCAGATGTATAAAAGGTGACAATGCTACTCTTTCTGAATTCGAGGAGGTGCTGAAAGCAATGAAAATGTCGTCTCTAATCCCTCTAGCACCACGAATCTTTGACCTATTTGACAACAACCGGGATGGCACAGTTGACATGCGAGAGATACTTTGCGGGTTCTCCAGTCTCAAGAACTCACAGGGAGAGGATGCTCTCCGCCTGTGCTTCCAGGTGCACTTCTTCTGTGTTTTCATTTAGTATAAGTACATAAATGAAAACTCACTCTAACCCAACTAGTTTGGACCATAAAGTTTCCTGAGAAAATTAACCCTTTCTAACTTAAAGAAACTACTACTAATCGAAAATCATATATATATATATATATATATATATATATATATATATATATATATATATATATATATTATGATCCTTAGTTCTTCTCTATTGCTCTGCTTAATTCACTGTCATTATTCATTGAACCATATTCTAATAGTCCAACTATTCTGATTCACAACCAGATGTATGATACGGATCGGTCTGGATGCATCAGCAAAGAAGAAGTGGCATCTATGCTCAGGGTAAAGTCTCTTTCCCTATCACTTCAATTCATATCACACGGAGTATCCTGCTTGTTCATTGTTTTCAAATAAGATGTGTTTAGAATTTTTAGGTTTTTTTGTGTGGTCACTTTTGGGCATCTACAATTGGGCCTTAGCTTTTGGACTCTTATGTAATTTTTTGTTTTTGGTATAGATAAGAACCTTTATTCATGCATTTTGTGCATATGTAGCGTCTTGTCTGTACCGATCCTTTTTTTTAGACTGTTTTATTTCTCGCTTTTACATATAGAGTTTTTGTAATTTGTCCTTCTGGACTTTGTTATAAAAATTCCCTTTGACCAAATAATAAATAAAATAACTATACCTTGCAGGCTTTACCAGATGACTGCCTTCCAGCTGATATCACCGAACCTGGAAAATTAGATGAAATATTTGATCGGATGGATGCAAACAGTGATGGAAAAGTTACCTTTGACGAGTTCAAAGCTGCCATGCAGAGAGATAGCTCACTCCAAGATGTAGTCCTCTCTCATCTTCGACCAATATAGTTTTTACACTATACACACTTGTCGCCGTCAACTTTTTCAGTAAACTGTGGAAGTTAATTTCTTTCTGTCTTTGGAAGTCCAGTGACCAGAAAGCTGAAACTAAACAGTATGCCAACTTCTGCCATGCAAAGTAGGAGCACCTTGCTGCTTTAACTTACAGTGCAAGGAAAATATAAAATCCAGGGTAGTCTACTTAGCCTGGCTAAACTGAGGAAAATTTCAGTAGCAGCAATGACGAAAGCCGCTCCAAGTTCATTTTATCGTTTACGTTCTACAAGCCGTAGATGATATTCTGTTTAGGGCTGAGTTTTTGTTTAGCATTCAGGTGTTTTATGTAATCAAAGCATGTACCAGAGTTAAGTGACATTATCCGACTTGAAAGAACAAATCTAAGCTGTGTTTTCCTTTCAAAGAAGAAAACAGTTCATCTGCACACCAAACAAGGCAGATAACACATATAGCAAATACTTTCGAAGAAGGTGCATCTGAGATTTATAAATTAGGAAAACTAACGAAAAATTCAAAAAAACTTCAGTTTTAATGAAAAATGACAAATAAAGGTATAGTGAATAGTATCAGATAAAGGTAAAAATGTGATTTTTTGTTAAAAGTGAACAGTACCAGGAGTTTCGTCACATCACATCAACACCATTAGAAGAAGAAACAAAGAAGTTCGATGGAGTAAGAAGCATTGAGGGTGTTATGAGACTCGTAATTTTGATCGTTGTTATTGCTTCATGTCACCATGCACGTAACTCCTTCGCACTGAACTTCTTATCTAACTATATAACTATATAGCCAGTCGATTACAAGAGATGAAGGAAACCAAAACTTGTCCATATAAGAACAAGATATAAGCACTATGCCACACGAAGTTAATCGTGTTATCCGACTCATCCCTCGTTGACTAACTTGGGACAATTCAATAACCATAAACATTTGCGTGTTAGAAAAGAGAGCTGGTTCTCACACGCCTCTATTTTTTTTATGGTCATTGAATTTAATCAAGCCAATGAAAATAACAAACATGATTAAACAAATTCTAAGTTCCCAAGTGTGTTTATCATTTCCCTCTGAGAGTACATAGTTAATTTGTGTGCGTGTCTATGTGTGCCAGAGAGAGAGGAAGGTCCTAAGCATCTATAACAAACTCCATAAATGCTACTTTTTACTAAATTTGAAGTGCCATGAAAGATTTTTTCGCTCTGACTGGCTTGATACTCAAGGCAAACTTATAAGCTCAAACATAATTTGTTTCTTCTTTAGTACAAAGATATTCTACTACACGGAGAGGGAGTTTGAACGCGGGATATAGTAATTTGAACAAGAAAATGACTTAATCATCATGATAATCTACCACTTACAACATAACTCGTTTCTTAAACAAACTAAATATGAACAAAACTAGATCAAAAAATGCATGGCATGACACGTTAACCCTCGTATCTTGGCACCCCAAAACATCTTTGTTGGCCCTGACATGACAAGCATTGCAAATTTTCGGTATAATACATGTCATGACACGCCATGCATTATGTCGACAATTCACGAGGCTTGTTATGTCATGCCATGATGGGAGGGTCAGAATGTCAAGACAAGTCATGGCTTGTCAAGACACGTGACATGTCATCGCATGCCACCAACGATGTTCTAGCATTCCATGATGCGAGGGTTAGCGTGTCAAAGTTTAGAAATGCATGGCATGGCACACTAACCCTTGCATCATGGAACGCCAAAAAGTCATTGGCCCTGACATGACAAACGTTGCAAATTGTCGACATAATACATGTCCTGACACGCCATGCATTCTGTCGACAATATGCGACGCTTGTTATGGCTTGCCAAGATGGGAGGGTTAGTGTGTCAAGACAAGTCATGGCTTGTCAAGACATGTCATGCCCTGAATTCTGGCGACAACTTTTGGGGCTTGTTATGACATGTATTTTTCTAATACTTTGCCTACTATTTTGGAATAATTAAAAAAAAGTTCTACATAAAGTGTAGACCCCGCAGCCCAAAATTATTTTTTTAGAAATTAGTACAAAACATGACGCTAGTCATATATGAACGTATTTTTACCGATAAGAACACATTCATTAGTAGAATTGAAAATTAACAAACACTCTTACCGGTAAGAACACATTCATTAGTAAAGCTGAAAATTTATAAGCGTTCTTACCGGTAATAACCTTTATAAATTTGCAGCTCAATCAGTGAACATGTTCTTACCAGTAAGAACCCTTCATATATAATTGCCTATTACATTGTAGTAATTTTCGAAAAAATAATTTAAGGTTCCGGGGTCTATTCTTTCCTTGATCCTTTGTTTACATGCATTTTGTCCAATGCTTTGCCCATTATTTCGGAATAATTTAGAAGGGAGGCTAGTGTCGGGGCTAATAGCAATATTTTGGCATTCCACGATGCGAGTGTTAACATGTCAAAATGTTAGAAACTCGTTAGCAACCGTTAATTGAGGGTGTGGCGCCACGTGGGTCTCACAAATACAATTATATAACGACATGTGGATTAACTTTAAAAACTATTTTTATATTTAAAACTAAAAATGATATTAGTAAGAAAAAAGGCATTGAAGGCATGATTGAAATTCTATTGCTCCCACTTGCAATAACCGTGAAGGCACTCAATGTCGGTGATGAGGGGGTTGAAAGGGATATGGTTATGGTGGTGGAGTATAGAAGTGAAGGTGAAGTTGGACCGAAGCTTGAGGCGATAGTAGCTAAAAAACTTTAATTTATTTAGTTGTTAAAATTTAGAGTATTTGTGTTTATTTAAGTGAAATTTTAGATACATTTGAAATTTTTTTTATAGAAAGTGACATTTTTTAAATTAAAAATTAATTTTTAGCTATATTTAATAAATACCCCCGCCCCAGGCGCCATCACAATCCCAAGCCTACCCAACTACCCCAGACGCCCATCCGTCCGAAATCAGAATAAGTGCGGTCGAGGATGGCTGATCGGACGCGCGAAAACAGTAGAGGAAAGTCCACCGTCTTCTTCTTCTTGCGAATCTGGGAGTAGGTCTTGGTGAGGGAGTCAGTGACTCAGGTCGCCGGCGAGGACAGTATTGGCGTGTGACAAAGCACCAAAGCTTAAGAAAATTGGATGTCCCCGAAGCGATTCGGGTTGCGGACTAATTGCGTTGCCTGAAAAAGTGAGGATGAGGTGGGGCCTGGGATGTTGCATTTTGTGGCAATGTATGAGGTGAAGAAGTTGTTGCTCGTGGTGCATGCACGACGGGGTGGGGTGGGGCTGGTCGCTCTGTGGAGGGGAAGAAGATGACCTGTTTCAAATTTTTTTTAAGTTTTTAATTATATAAAATAAAATATATATTATTTAAATATTTTTAAAGGCCATATTTAATTATTGTGAGACCCAGTTATGTGCTACGTTAGCACATAATAGAAATTTTTAACAAAATTATGACAGAAAAGACAACATTATTTGCGACATCAATTTTCAGGAACTACATTAATCGATTTTCAATTTCAGAAATCATCTTAATAGAATTAGTCAATTTCATGGATTGTTTGTGATAAAACCCATTTCTTATATAAGTATTGTATCAAGGGATAGGCAAAATACCCATAGATTTGGGTAACCGCAGTTACCTGCCCATTTAAAGTTCATGATTACGATTATAAGTAACCGTTTAGACGAACAAACAGTTATGGGTATAACCGTTTATTCATGAAATTCAAATGAACGGTTATGAGTATTACCCGCGATTATAACGGGTATCCATTGGTTATGGATAATACCCGCCGTTGTATCAGATATCCATTTACCCATATAATTTAATATATATACATATATATATATATATGACATGCCCGCACCCGAGAATGGGGCGTGCTGGCCGTCACGTGAGTGTGACGTAGCCATGTGCACTGTGCGGAAGCTAGGATCGAAAACTAAGAACGAACTAATTAAAAACAAAACCACTAGCAACATCTGATACGATAGTGTACTAGAGGCATAATAAAGTACTTATACATAATCAGAGCGTTCTAAGTTCAACTGCAGTCAAGCATAAATAAAAAGGGTTTAATTACACCCTTGGTGCCATACATATGAATAAAGCTGTCAGAAAGCCGGAAGTCCTCGAAGTGCCAAACTCGTATCTCACGCTACCTAGAACCTGGAGGGGCGAAAAACAAAACTGAGTGGGTCAGCAAAACAATTCTCTTTTAAAACCAATCTTTGCTCAAATATATAGCCCCTCTCCGTAAAACCTGTATAATTTCCCAGAATCAAAATATATACTCAATGTACGTAGGTTCTCAAAATCATGCTGAAAAGAGTATGTATGCCATGCCAAAGTATTCAAAACAGAAACTCAATCATAAACTATAGATGTGATTAAATATTAGGTAATCATCTCAGCCCTCGGCTGCATATAAATCTCATAATCATCTCAGCTCTCGGCTGCATATATATCTCATAATCATCTCAGCCCTCGGCTGCATATATATCTCATAATCGTCTCAGCCCTCGGCTGCATATGAATCTCATAATCATTTCAGCCCTCGGCTGCATATATATATCTCACTCATTCTCATCAATCTCATCACTGTTAATTTATCGATTCTCATTAATGCATGCCCTCACCTGGCACTTACATGTGCGTCCGCCGCACCAACATGCGAATATGCAATCATTAATGCATAAAAATCATATATGAATACTTTGCATGGCATTAAATTCTCATAAACGTTCATTTATTTCTTTCTGGGAAAAATAATAATAAAATATAGGAAATACGGTAAAAACTACCCACTCACTGATATGTCGCTGGGTCGTAGCCCCTGCGTTGAGCCTGGCTACGCTCGTCCTCGGAATATGTCTCACATATATGAGAAATTACTAAAAATACGTTATTTAAGCACCTACGCGCTAAAACGGAAATAACTTCTCGTACATAGCTCCAAAAATGACATGTAAATATACCAACGCGATCTACATGACGTCACGGACGTCGTGATATTTTTAGAAAATTTTTTGGAGCTGGCACGCGCCTCCACGCGCCAGAACAGTGCACGGGTACACTCGCGCGAGTAAGGGCTACTCGCCCCTGTCCAAGTGTCCTCGCCGGACTGGTTTTTCCGGTGACCGGAAAAACTTCCGTGTGTGATATCTCACTCGTTTCTCAACCATTTTGGCCCATTTTTCTTCCTACATGCTCTAAATTAAGAGTACTACAAGTCTATACCTTCAAAAATCTCGAAAACTAACGAGAAACTCGTCGGGACATCTCCAAGAATCCGGCCATCTCCGTTCTACGTGATCCCGACGTCCAAACACTTCCAACGCACCACTCCGAGCCTCCTTGGGACCTCACAAAGGTTGCTGTGATTTTAGATTTTCCTAAAACGCAACGTAGAAAAAGTTGATGAATAGTGCCATTTACAAAACTTGAATTTTGGACGTGAAATCGTCGTAGTTCTTACCTGAAAATAGTATGGTTGAGTTCGTATGGCCTCCACGAGTCTAAATATATAATTTGTTTGGTCGATCTACGAAGTTTTGGAAATGGGTATGGGTGTGCCGTGTGTTTGGCGAGAGAGAGAGAGAGGGAGTTCGTGAGGTAGAGAGAGAGAGAGAGAGAGAGTCTGAGGGACGTGAGAGAGACAGAGAGAGGGTGGACCAAGACCACCAAACCAAAATTATTTCCTAACTTTTCTTTGGTACCCAACAACTTCAATAATTATGTGATTGGCCCAAAAATTAACAATTCTCGCATAAACCTTCGCCCGAACTCAAGGGCATAATAGTAAATTCATAACGTCGAAATAAAAATTCCGGAACGGGTTGTTACAATATATATATAATTTAATATATATATATACATATATATATATATATAATTTAAAATAAAAACCCTAAATTTTTCGATTGCAGATGAGTCATGAGTTTTCTTGAAGCTAAGTCCAAGCCATGATGCCCTCTTTGACAAACGCACAAACCTTCACAGATTGAAATGTTCAGTTTAATAAACAACAGATAATGCAAAGTATCCAAAAAATAAACGCTTACAAAACTGAAGCACCCGTCTGAAACTTGAGATACAAAATATACGCCGAGGATCAATTGCATCTGGGCAGTCACAACTAACAATGTGCATATAAATATAACGAAAACATTCGAGGATCAATTACATCTGGACAGTCACAACTAACAATGTACATATAAATATAACGAAAACATGGAAACAAATTATATACCTCCTACCTAAAACTAAACAAGACTCGAACTAACTACAACTAAACCAAATTTCTTCATCCAGCACTCAAGCAACACGGATCCTTTGGTTATGGTGCAATACATCCTCACTTGTCTATCTCTAGTGCCGCCTTTCATACAAGGATAACTTTGATACGGTTATTGGCTTCGGAGCTTGGCAAATGCATCTTCAAAGCAGATGAAATAACTCTTGTTTATAGACTTTCACATCAGAATGCAGCTCTCTGTTTTCAACACAGATTCGTGATACAGTCACCAGTTATAACACTTGTACCAAAATCGAACAAATCCATTTCTCCCAAAAATTACTTCATCATACCGAATAAATACAATAAGTAGGAAATGATACGTAAATGCTAAATTGCTAAAGTATCCTAGTGTGGTTTTGAAGATATCAAGATGGTCTGGATGGTACGAAAACCTTGAGCAGCTGCAGCAGCTGCATGAAGACAGTCAGTTAGACTCGTAGTGGGGTGAGCGCTCATAAAGGCTCCTATTTAACCTCCCACTGCTTCTGACGCTGAGGAGGAGGTAGTAAATTCATTTTACTGATTATCTGTGGAAATTAACCTTCCTACTGATAAATTCCATGCTGTAGAAATACACTGAAAGACAATATAATACTGGGGAACTTTTTTAAAGTTGTGTAGAGTATTGCGCTGTCTATTTATCTAATGTGATTATCACAAGGTATTTCCTGTAAGGTTTTGGGCGAGGCAGACTAAGAACCTATTAGACATTGTGGATTTGCATAGGCCAGGCAACATTGAAAAGAAATATTTTAATGTTTAGATCTCGGTTGGAAGGCTAAACAACTTATGTGCTTCTCCTATTTGAAAGGTTTAGGTTATACATATAGATATCAACAAGGATTAAATATCAATTTTTCTAGATGTTTTGGTAGTACGGATGTAAGAAAAAGACATTAAAAAGTATTCTTCAATCAACTTGTAACAATATGGCAGAAAGGGAAAGGGACAGAACAACTCCTCAAAAGAAATGGAAACTAAAATGCATCCAAAATAAGTCATTCAATCATTTCATAATATAAAACCAAAGAAGTACTTCAAATAGCATGCTTACATTTGTCATAGCTGCTCACGTATGTAAGCCATTGATCTCAACATGGAGCCAAGTGTATCTCTGGAAACTTGAAACTTGACCTCCATTTCTCCAGAAGTTGTCTTTGTATCTTGAAGCTGAGAAACCAAAATAATGTACAATGAACACTTGTGCTGACAGATTTACGGAAAACTGAATAATTTTGTGTAAATTTGGATTACTTAGAAATATCATATGTTGACCAGTTAGTGCCCTTTTGGTAGACCGGATTATGTGCAATCCGGCTAGGCCCACCCTAAATATAATAGGATTATGAATCCCATAAAAAATCTGAGATAACATCCCGGACATATCAGCTTTTGACCAAAAATCAAGGACCCTTTTAGCTTCGTCAGAGCTCAACCATCAAATCCCCAATGACCGCTATCACCTCTGGCCGCTTCCAGCCAGCTCCAGCAAGCTCGCACCTCTGTGTTTGTTGTTCGTTATATGATGAAGTGATGAACTTGGTTTCAGTTTATACTTGGCAGTTGTGACTAGATACGGATTTGTGTATAAACTGAATGCAAGATTTAGGTTTTTTTATTCTATGACATCCATTTATGGTATCAGAAATACAGAGGAAAAGCTTGGGAAAACTACATAACTGGTTATTCTTTTTTGTTTAATGTGTCTCAGATGTTAACACATTTAGAAACCACGATGATATATTTCCACAAAATGTCACATGACTAGTGACAGAACAATTGAGCTCATTTCATAACCATTTAGTTTTTATCTTCCATTTTGTAATAAAAAAAATAAAAAAAAAGGACGAACGAAAAAAGGGTGAAGGAAGAATGGTAAAATATAAGTGACAAAAAATCTGTATGGAATGACACAAAATGAAAACTAAAAACCAAAAATTGAAAACAATTTTAATTTGTATGCACTTCCAAGTTTTTGCTTCATATAATCTCCTTCATTTCTCCCTCCATCTCTAGCACGAAAATTGAAAACTAAATACAAAATAATTATCGAACAAGCCCTTAACTTTCTACCAAACAATCTCATATTCATCAAATTAATTCCAATAAACATCTACGATAACAAACTTCACAATCTCTTAAGAGAAAGAAGTTGACAATACATTAAAAAACAAAAAGACAGTATAATAATTGTACCCAACTTGTTTAGTGTAAGTTCCAATTAGTTAGTTATTGTTTACTCCAACCAAGCTCTTATACTCAAACTCTACTTCTATTCACCTTAATTTTTATCATTTACCAAACTGAAAAATATGCATTGAGCTGGATGTCAAATTAGCCAAAACAAACGAAAACAAATATTCTAATCCCAACTGAAAAATACAGGAACTGAAAGCCCCACAGTTCCAACCACCTCCCTACAATCTATGAGCCAAATTCTCCCACTAGTCCCCGAAGTATCCATAATGTCACACATTTTGGTGAGTTTCTTTCCAGATAACAAATGCTCTAAGGGAAAATCTGCTCCCTGCCCCTCATGGAAACAGAGTTTAATGTGACCCAAAGAAGCTGCATCAATCCATACAAATTCCATTCTAAAACACCCAAAACTACCCAACATTAAATGCCTTGCAGAAAAACAAAAGGAATAGGAAACACTATTTTCAAGATACTGTTCACAGCCACAGAAATCTCCCTGAGCTTGGCATTTCCTACCTTGACCCTCTAGGCATATCTTTTTACAACCAAAAGTCTGTCTTTCCCTAACATTTTATCGACAGGAAATCCTTATTCTGGAAGCCCAAAATCTTACCTCCAAACTACAGCACAATTCCTGTAACTTAACTTTGTTGAACTAAACCCACAAATTTTTGCAGGATACTCACTATTATACTTTCCCACCATAATTCTTACATTGGCCGCTTAATTCACAAATCTTTAGTTCTATACCATTCAACAACCTATACTGACAGCAGATAGCCCAATTCTCTGGATATCAGAGCTGTCTTACATTCGAGAACTCTGTGTCACGAGTCTAACTGCAATGCCAACCCAATTGTAAAACTAGGGTGAAGGCCTAGAAATTAAATTGTGATTACCTTAACACAAAGAAAAAACTATTATAAGATCTGAGCATACTGAACTTCCTCGGAAAAAATTGATGGGAGAGAGGTTGAAATTTTTGAGTTCTCATACCTTCAAATTGATGACAGCAACTCTGTTGGCTGGAGCAGAGAGCTGCTGACTGATATAGGCCATCGATTTTAACATAGGCTCTAGTGTAACCCTTGTTAGCCTAAACTGTACCTCTTTCTCCCCTGCAGGATTCTTTCCATAATCTTGTAGCTACAGTTGGAGTAAAAGAAATTAGAACAGCAAGCCAAGTAGGGTACATGACAGGGAACTAGCAACACAAGTAGGCTACTCCAGTGGAGCCAAATTCAGCATGCATAAGCTATTTGAAAATACAGCGAGAAGAATAATTAAATGGATTGAACAGAAATAGCACGATTATTTAAATGGTTTTCAAAAGATGATAAATCACTTATGAACTAAAGTAGCATTTTGTTAAGGAAAAAGTTTATCACCTAAGATGACTTATGATGAGGGGGGGAGGGGGGGGGGGGCCGCAATGCATTCAATGGTTAAATTTGACACAACTTTTTGAAGTAAATAATTCACTGAATCTAGCCCTTTAGTGCATTGTCCCTCAACTTAAATCCTTTAGTGAGCACTTTTAATGATTAAGGTATCATGAGAATGAAAATGGCCTATATATTGATTTGCCTCATGAAACTGCCGATTAGTCTCAGTGTCTCACTTCACCCCCAGAAATTGGATTTGTCACACCTTGACCCTCAAAACTGCTAAAATCGAACCATTTCACCCCATTTCCGTTAATTCTGTCTCACGGACATTAAATGAAGGCATTATGGACATTGCATACCAAGCTGGCAGACATGAGCCACTGGTTGGCGTGGCATGAAATTTTCAGACTGCCCTTACCCTCTAAATCGGTCAAATCTCTGCCAGTGTGGACATAAATGGGGCAAAATGATTCAATTGTGGCAGTTTCAAGGGGTAATGTGAGACAAATCCAGTTTCAGGAGGTAAGGTGAGATCACATGGTGGTTTCAGGCGGTAATTCAATAAATAAGTCAATGAAAATTGTTATACTCTTCTTGAGTGAAATTGTAGAAAACTCAAACATATAGGAAGCAAAGTCAGAAATATTCTTCACATATACAAAATGGATATGCATACCTTCAAGTTGATAACAGCCACTTTCCCAGCTGATGTTGAATTCTTATTTTCTATGATCCATGTCATGGACTTGAAACAAGTCACGACCACCTACATCAATTTTAGAAATTTGAATGGGTCAAAATCCTATATCTATAGAGAACATAATCCAAACTAAGACTCTCCAGATATCAGGTATAAAGTAAACACATAGCCAGAGAAAAAGGTATAAATCGTAACAAACTAAATAACAATAAACCTCCTAGATTCATACCGTGCTATCAAGACTGCCACCATCAGGGTGAATGGAGACAGGAGCCATGCTGGGCTGGTTCAAATCAGCAGCAGGAACTCCTCCATCATTAAGATTAAAGTGATGTGGCAATGCTTCTTGCCAAGGCCACAAAGAGGGGGCGATTTCGCCAGGTGGCAATTGGCTTGTCTTCATACTGTCTTCCTGTGCATTTCCACTAGCCTGAGAGCTAGGAGGCGTGACTTTAGCAACATTTTTCTTTACAACAGCAATCTTTTCCCCACCCTCTTGCAGAGCACTCATTGCCGCATTGTAAGTCTCTACAGAAACTGCCCCTTCTTCTGCATACTTAATGGCTTCCCGACATAGATTGTTAAAGCGCATAGTCAATGTCTCAATACCTTGCAGATCTGAACTTTGTTCATCTAGTCCAATCCAAGATTTAGCATTTCTTGTCCATCGCTTCAATATGTAATGTGATGGAAGGGTAAGAACATTTGTTACTGTGAAGACAGTCAAAATATGTCTACAAAGGATGCCCGAATATTCAAACATTTGACAGCTGCAGCTTGCTTTTATTTCGGAGACATTTAATATGACCATATACGCCTTATCATCATGTTCATATTTTGCAACCCTGTATTTACTGACTATCCCATCACCCTCAATCTTATTTGCAGTATAAACAAAAGTTTCAACCAATTCCTCTTGAAACTTTGCAAAAACTTTTTTGGTATACAAGTTAGCTGCCTGCTGTTCCATTGGTGAAGGTGTTTTCAGTACAGGTGTAGTGCACATTGTATCAATATCTGCCTCTATTTCTTTTTCTAACGAATGCTCGAGAGCCCTTTCATACTGCTTAAAAAACATAGGTATACTCGTCTGTTGATTCACATAGCCATCAAAAAAAGAACTAATACCTTGGTTTGAGGAAATTGCAGCAAAGAAAGTTCCATGAAAATAAACTGGGGCCCAGTGCTTTCGAGCATTATACACTGCCTGCAGCCAATCATTTCTCAGTAGATCGTATCTATCAAGAAGGGATGCCCACGATGATTCAAAATCCTCAAATGTCTCCGAAAAGTTGATGCAACTATATAGATCTCCGTAGAAGGAAGGATGAGCTAGATATATATGAGCCAATCTTTCTTGGCCTTCCCTTAAAATATGCCACTTGCATATACAGTGCCGCGTTTCTGGAAAAACCTGAGCAACTGCTACTTGTATGGCTCTGTCTTGGTCTGTAGTTATAGAAACAGGAGGCCGATCATTCATGGCAGAAAGCCATGTCCTAAACAGCCATGTAAAGGAAGACTCGGAGTCATCTAGAAGTAATGCACAACCGAACAAGACCTTCTGACCATGATGATTTACACCAGTGAAAGGAGCAAAGGGGACTTGGTAATGATTTGGTCGATACATTGTATCAAAAATTACAGCATCACCAAAGTGGCTATAAGCTGTCCTAGATCTTGCATCGACCCAAAAGACATTGGTCATGCGGTTTTCATCATCAAGCTGTATAGCATAGAAGAAGCCAGCGTTTTCAGCTTGCATCTTCTTGAAATAGTTTAGAAGATTTTGAGCATCTCGCCCGAGTGTTCTCTTTTGGCTACACGGCCTTATACGGTTAACAGGCCGAAGGTTCCTTGCTGAGTGGTTTGGTTCTACAGGGGAGACGCTCCTGCCTCCACGATTTGGTTCATAAGAGACATGATTACCATCCATGGAAAAGTATGAGTCAGTAGTGGCATCCAAAGTCTCAGATGTATTCTTCGTAGCACCAGCAAAGTGTCTACGGGGTCGAAGGTAATGGACCTTGCTAGGACTTACCATAGAATGGTTGTGGTCCTCAACAAACTTCGTCGCAACCCAACTGTTTGCGTCCTTTCTCTCTATACGTAGCATGGCATTGCAGCTTTCTACATTCTTTCGTTTGAATACCTCTCTCGAACATGCAAAGTCCCATGTCACTATTGGCCCATCAGGCTTAGCACGAGTAAACTGGCCAACATGGGTGCTAAAGCCTACATTCCTCGCATATGCATCATACAGAATCTTGGCAGCGTCCTCGGACTCGAATTCCATACCCACACGTGGCTTAGAATCATCCTGAATACTTACCTCTCTCCCAGAAAAATTTTCATTCACATTCTGCTTTTGACCTTTATCAGGTTCATTGTTTTCTGCCATGTGATGTTCCATGTTTTCTCCCTCACCATCTACCAGCACTTCAGTTTCCATTACAGCTTTCTGAATGATATGAACATATATATCATTCCCTTAGCTCTGACTATGAAGAATCCTCACAGTTACGCCAGCTGAAGGGACAATAAAACAAGCTGATTAATTATACAAAAAAATTATATATCAACAGAAGGTAGTTATTATATATAAAAACATCAAAACAAATGAAAAGGTAAAAGATTACCAAGATCCAAACGCCAAGGAGTAAGTGGTTGTTCACAAATATCCTGGCCGGGAACACTCCTCGGAATGAGAAGAGCAGAAACTAGCTGCAAATAACCAAACTTTAATGAATATCCTCATAAATTACTTCACTTTTCCCACTCCAATCCAATTTAGGTGTTTAATAAGAATTCTCGCCAATGTACCATTCCTACCATGATATGCTCACAACACAATTTCGAGAACACTTTGAGATGCAAAAATCTCTGTCATTCAAATTAAATATATTAAAAACGAAACAAAACCGAAAATACTCGGGTCACGGTGTGGCATTGATTCCTGACTTCTTGAGTTTACAAGAAAAAAAGATAAATTTAACAGCAAAATACAAAAATCGTTCATAGTAATTCATTACCTTTCTAATTCAAACAAAACAATAAAAGTCAAGTAACATTCAGTTCAGATATCATTTCAAAAACAAAACAAAAAACGTTTTCAATTGGATATTTCTGTGAACAGAAAATGGGATCAAACGAAGCACAGAAAAAAATTGAAGAATAATTGAATAAATAAAACCAGAATTTCACCTGGTTTCTTCGAGCCTCAATTTTGGGACTGGGAATTGAAGTGCCATTGCCGCTTGAATTTCCAGAGAGTGTTGGAAATTAGGGTCTGTCAAATTGGGGCTAAAGTAACTATGAGAGTGTAAGAGCGTAGAGCTCCAATTGTTTGTGTTAAAGGAGTAGCAGTGTGCGAGTGCATAAAGCATATGCTCCAAACCAAAAACCCAGAAAAGAAAGAGGGTGTCGCCGTCGTCCTCGTCACTGCTGCACTCTCTGCCTTCGTTTTTTTCTTTTTTTTTTTTTTTTGGATTGACATTTTCACTCGCCATCTCTCATTTTTTTTTTCACTGTTTGGTAATAATTACGTGTACGTCTGGTGCACGTTCACTGTTGCCAACGGCAATACTGAGTACTACAGAAAATTTTATAACTAAATATTAAATTCGTCATTTAATATTATGATTTAGTGATATTTCTCTCAGAATTCTTATGTTCGATTCTCGCCAAATGCAGATTTGAATCATATTATTGTTAGCATATTGTGAGGCTTAGCTCATTTCCTCTTTTTTTTAGTATAAGATAATATCGTTTGTTAAAAAAAATTATAATTAGAAAATAATTCAAACTAATAAGAACTCATACGGAACGGGTTTGTTGTTACTATGGTTTTTTTGTCTAATAATAAATTGTTATGTGCAATTTTTTCTTCACATGGCAATGTATTACTGAATCGAGACGTCGCGTGACGGTGAACTTATTATATGTAAATTGCTCTCTAAATTAAAACTTCGCTTGACAAAAAAGAGAGAGCAATGATATACAGTTAGGTCTCACTCATAATCGAGGAGGACTTTATTCTCACTAGGAGGGTGAACCAAAAGTGTGGGATGAACTTTATGAGAATATATGCTTCAAATGTATCAATAGCTAGGGTTTTGGAATCGAAGAGAAAGAAAAATGCTATTGTTCCAATAATATTGAGTCTCAATATAAAAAATAAAATTTAAAAAAAAAGTATTATTTGCACAAGCATTTGTACTTCTCATATATATTTTTTTTCATTTGATCCGACGGTCAAAAATTGAAAGTGTAAAAAATAAAAACGGGTGTGTGGATAACACTATCCTATAAAATATTAGTTTCAAGTTTAGTTTGTAAGCCATAACTCATAAGAGAACCTTCTGCAATTGGGATTAAATAAGTAAACAAGTTATTTGCACTTAGTATTACAATTTAGTAATATTCTCACACGTTGAGAAGGTGTCGAAAAGTAAGGGGCTTCTACTTCGGTTTATAAGACGAGTTACACAAGGTGGAACCAATGCTCGAAAGAAGTAGATGAGATTGCTACGTTGGATTTAAAGCATGCTCCAAAGGTAAAACATTAACATTTCTCTAGTTTTATTTTAGAGTAAATTACACAAAACTACCTCAACTATTGGTCTCATGACACTTTTATACATCATCTTTTAAAATTGACAATGTCATACCTCATCTTTAGAATTTGGTCAATTTTATACCTTCCGTTACCCTGACTGTTAATTTGTCAGTTAAATGTTGACGTGGCTTGATCCAAACCCCACTTTCTATTAAAAAATTAAAAAAATCATTTAATATATTTTAAATATTAAAATAACAAAGAAAAGTGAAAAAAAAAATATTCAAAACCCAAATCGTCCCCACTCCACCCCCTCTCTCTCCTCCCCCATCTTCTTCCTTTGCTGCCCAGAAACGAAACAAAAAACTAAAAATCAAAACCCAGTTCGCCCCCACCCGAGACTTAGGCTCGCATGCCCATGGCTCGCCGGACCTGGGTTGGGTGTCTTCTGGGTGCCCCAGAGCTTCACGGAGACGAAAGGAGAGAGGGTTGACGCCAATGATGGTTTTGGTACCGTCGTCGGTGGGTGTGGGTGTGTAAATGGGTGCGTGAGTGTAGATCTGGGAGAGAGACAGTATGTGCGAGAGAGAGAGGGGGAGAAAGATTGAGTGAGCTGAGAGAGGGAGATGTTGGCATGGGTAGGGAAGGGTGGGGGGTTGCACGGAAGGGGAACGGGAAGGGGTCGGGGTGGGGGGGGGAGATGGGAATGGGTTCTGGGATGCAGAGAAGAGAGAGAGGCGAGAGAGAGGGGGAGAGAGAGAGAGAGAGAGAGAGAGAGATTTAATATAAAAATAATTTTTTTAATTTTTAATTATTAAAAATATATTTAATAATTTTTTAATCCAGTTGGATTAGTGAATGGGCCCCGCCTCTAGCCACATTAGCACTTAACAGAGAAATTAACAGAAAAACTAATGGAGGTATGACATTGGCACAAATTTTTAAGATGATGTATGACATTGTCATTTTTAAAAGATTAGGTATGAAAGTGCTGTGACACCTGTAGTTGAGGTAGTTTTGTGTAATTTACTCTTTATTTTATTAGAAACGGAAAGGAATCCTCTCCAGATCTCTTCTTCCTAATCCACCAAATCAGTAAATTCGTGCTGTAGAAAGCTGATCTAACGGCTAAAGTTATTATAACTTTTAAAGTAGACCATTTTTTATAGTCTTTTGATCAAATG
This sequence comes from Crataegus laevigata, assembly GCA_963580275.1. Classification (NCBI taxonomy): domain Eukaryota; kingdom Viridiplantae; phylum Streptophyta; class Magnoliopsida; order Rosales; family Rosaceae; genus Crataegus; species Crataegus laevigata. The sequence goes on from OY756947.1 coordinate 6,514,169, forward strand.
TCAATGACACATATCCATTACTTTGATGAATTAGGAGGAAGTGATCATCTCCATCCCGAGAGGATCCCTTTCCGTTAGAAACAAGTGAATACATCAACCATAGGATTAAAGATCTTGAAGAGCGATTTATATTTTATGTAGTGGGCCTTTCCCTTTTACACTTAAGTCATCTTTATGTCCAAATATAAGCCTAATGGGCCCTAGAAATGCAAACTATTTCAAGACCCGTAGTTAACGACTGATCGTTAATATGATCAATTAAGAGTGTCTAATTAATCTCACGCTTAATTAATTCCATCATTCTAGTGTACCTCGGTGTGTGATTCATAAGGTTCTAATTAGTGAGGTGACTAATACTAATATAATTAATTTTTTTAAACAAACGATATTATCTACACTAAGAGAGTGGAGAAGTTGGCTAAGTCTCATAATGGGCTAACAATAATGTGATTCAAATTCGCTTTTGACGAGAATCGAACCTAAAACATTTTACTTACAAGTAAAGATAAATACTACTAAACCGTAGTACTAAATGGCAATTAAATCCATATTGTTTTCAAAATGTTATTCTTGAGAGTGATTATTTCCAGATTGTTTCAGCTTTGAACAAGATCCCTCCTAATATGTTGATCATTGGGAAAATTGTAGAAGACTCGATACTTGCTAAAAGCGATAAAACGGAGGTTTGATGCCAACTAAATGTTGCAGCTCATCGCCTAGCCCGTTACTATCTTTAAACTGATTTGTCCTGTAAATGGTTCAATGACCGAACCTCCATTGTTAACCACTGATTTGCAGTTTGAAGAGAGCCACAAGCAAACTCTCAAAGTTACATGGGCGAGGGATTAGCTAACCTTCTTTGGATGTGTAATCTGCAAATTTATCCTCTCCTGCGTGCCTTTGTAACGATCAAAAAGTGCGTTGACTTTCAATCTCGTTACTTGAAAATTCCGCACCCAAACATATGAATCTAACTTTTTAGGGTTAAAAGAGAGAAAATCTTTATCAAGATTCCCACTTTTTGTTCCCTTTACCATTCTCTACTTGTATAAAATAAAGAAAATTTCTTTCTTTCTCCCAAAACCGAAGAAACAAAAAAGCCAAAACCATTCTCTTGTTTTATAATTTTTGTTGGTCCATAATCTTCCCTGTCCACCCACCCACATGGAATCGCAACAAACGGAGACCAACCCCAACAATCCCCCAACCCTCCCACATTGACCAACACCCTTCAAACTTCAAACACAAATAAGTTACAAAGAAAGAGAGGTAGTTGTTGATGATGGAGAAAAAGATGACCCATTGTCCTCCAAGTTTCTTTGGACACCCACCTGATCCACCCCGCACCCAGCAGATTCCATCAAGCCACCCAAACTGCCATCCCCAGCTGCACCAAATATCAAGTCAAAATTCTCTTCGAACCCCAAGTCCTCGAACAAGTCCGGTAACTCCAACGACTTGTCAAGGTGGATGTCTTCGGGAACTGGAAGCTGCTGAGTCATCATTCCGGTGTCCAAAAAGTTCCAACTAAACTGGTGCTCCTTTGCATGCTCAGGATCCATTACTTGCTCCATTGTATTGCCTTCGATGCAATGCAGCAGATGAGGGTAATGAAGTTGCGGCGAGATCATTCGTTCTTGCTGCTGCTGCTGTTGCGGTTGCAATTGGTGCACTTTGCGTTGTTCTTGTTCTTGTTGCTGCTGCTGCTGCTGTTGTGGTAGCAATGGGTGCACTTTGCGGTCAACCTCTTCTTCATCTTGTTTGGGTGGTCCAATGTTCGAGCATGTGGAAGGCGGTTGACCCTCTGATTCTTGATGATCCAGGGGGTGGATTTTCTTCTTGACTCTGCCAATGTAGTTGCTGATATCAAAATTGGTCACTGCATTTGTTCCTCTGTACTCTATCGCTGCCATATCATACGCAGCTGCTGCCTCCTCTTGTGTATCTTAAAAAAAACAAAAACGACTCATAAAACTACTTGAATTACATCTGTAAACTACATTGTAGACCACAACTCGAACAGAGGCGAGACTCGGAATTCCATACATTTGTGCAACATTCCCATCTCTATCACTGATGCAGTGTACAATGTGATACACCAGTAGCGCGTTATATTTTTTTATCGATAGTATTTTAAGTAAAACTACGTATAAGTGAATATTCATCCGTACAATTGCAACATGCAGTTAATATATGACAATTTATATGCCCCACAATACCTAATTTTTGATGCATTAAAAAGCAAAAAAGAAGGTAGGAATTAGGTGAAGATAAGTAGTACCGTTTCACATGTTTCTCAAATTCCATCTCTTTTTTATTTATTTATTTTTTTAATTTTCCTTTGGGGTCTCAATTCAAACCACAACAAAAAAATTGGAAAACTAAAAGGGAAAAAGATACACCGAATCTGAAGCAATGGATCTATGTTCCCCGACACTGCAGAATTCATGCTTTAAAATATGTTATACCTTGCATTTCAAACCCTAATACTTTTTTTCCTCTTACGCGTGTGAACAACTGTCATCCGTTGACGAACATAACCACACGACGATAGCTGTATCCATCAACGGTTAAAAATCGCCCACAAGCAGATAGAGAATGGATACTAGGTTTCTAATTTTCATTTTCTTTAAAAAATAAAGGTGGGAAAAATGGGAAGCAGACACGCAACACAGACAAGATTTGGACGGTTAGGATCTGGCAGGAAAGCAAAAGCAGGTCCAGGAAGACTTGGCACACCCAGAGAGAGCCACAAGCGGAGCAATAAGACACGTGACCACCCGTGCCTGTCGGTTTTTGAAAGGTTTTTTCGGATCAAAACCAAAAGTAAAAAAATGAAAAGAAAAAATAATAAATAAATAAATGAAAGTCTGAAATCTGATCCTGTCTTTTGAAGAAAAGAAGAATCCAGGCGACTTTTAATTAATTAATTAATTAATTAATTATCCTCACAAAGGCAAGTCACGTGCCGCCACCACTGCTGGCAATTAATAAAACTCGAGTATCACACTCTTTTTGCTGCTTAAACCCAGATCTCGTCAAATGCTTGCGTGTCGCCTGCTACTGCACTTCCGGGCGTACCAGATCGGTGCCGCGCTAAACCCAAAACCCCACAAACAAAGTACTACTCTTTAGGGGCAGATCTACCAAATTTGGCCAAAGCAATTTTGTAGCAAAATTGGTGGCCCCGTCTCACCTGTGGAATTTACTTGTGGGGCTTTCCTAGGACTACCCACCTATTTTTCCGGCAATCTATGAGGTTTTGTAATTCAATCCAAAGTAATTTTTTAATACATTGATATTTTTTTATACTAAGGAGGAAAGCAATTCAGTTAAATCACACAATAGACAATCTAATTTAGTATCGAATTCGTCATTCACGAAATTCAAACCTAAGACTTCTTACTTCTAAGTAAAGAGAAATAATACTATACCGTAGTTTTAAGGCCATTTTTTTCTTTAAAACTATTAATAAAACCCAAAAATTAGAAGATATATAGGGTTGGTGGAGACCCAAGCGGAGGCTCACCGAGCATCTACCAAATAGGCTGTTTGGACAACTCTGACTTTTTAGTTCCAAAAGAGTAACTATTCTATTTAATTAATTATTATTTTTAGTATTATTCCCTTAGAAAAGAAAACAGAAAATAATTTAATTATTTATTATTAGTATTATTTGTACAGAAAAGAAACACCGATTGAATTTGACATGTATATTTTGAGTTTTGGACCGGAATGAAAACCTAAAGCCACGTATCACGTCTGTGAAAATCGACTGACCCAAAAGCTTATGAAATTGGCATATATATATATATAAATATATACATAAACACACACACACACACACACACACAAACACAGAGTCAGTAGAGCGGTTGGCAGCATCTAGTTTTTCAGAAAGATCCAAATTAAAATTAAGCCGGACCGACTGACGGATCCGAAATTTGCACAAAAGGCCGTGAATTTACGCGTGTGACAAACAAAATGTGAAGGCATGCAAAGTGAATGAAAAATAAAGCAATTTGGAAACTGCATCTAAAAGTGTAGAAAACGTAATAAAAGAAAAAAGACGGGGTTTTAGGTACATACTATAAGTTCCGAGGTACAAGTACTTGTTTCCGAGTACTCTTCCGATTCTCGCCTCCCATCTCCCGTTATGATGATGCCTGTGAAAAATTAAACATTGACTTCAATAAGTAAGAGCGCGATCTTGAACATCGCTAGGCAGAGTTTGGCCAATTTCCGGCCAATTTCCGGCGCGCAAAGTGCGAATTTACTTACCTCGCTACCCCACGGTACTTTGAAACTCCTCTCGAAAATCCACTGCTCCGCCTGCGCAACGATGCTAGGTATTCTTCCCTGGTAGCCTGTTGCATTTCTTCAATTTCCTTTGTGTATGTTTCTAGCTGCAACGTAAATTCACATCCAATCATTAATTAGCGGTAAGATTAGTAGACGTTAATACATAGTAGCGAGTACAATTTTTAATGCTAAACCGTTGCGCACACAAGCGAATCACGTGTGACGGTTTAATACGAGAGAAGAGTTACGTCAATTGGAAAAAAATAAGAGGGTGGTACAATAAATGTACCGGAAAATTGAGTATTGTAGCAGGACCCCAATATTTAAGGGCAGCTAGATCATAGGTATGAGCAGCAGCCTCTTCACTATCATAGGCCCCTGTATGCAAAACACCAATTACATTAATAAGTTTATATAAAATTATATATATATATATATTTAAATATTTATAAATATTACTAAATAATACATGAAAAATAATGGGTACGTCGAAGGCAGGCAGTGGCAGAGGAAGTTTATTAATTTTAATTAATAACAACCCCGGCAGCAACCATGAACACATAATTAGGGGTTACTTAAGGAAAGAGTCTTTATTTTTTTTAACTTTTTAGTTAAAATGGTATACGTGATTTAAAATTGATAAAAGTATTCTTTAAAATTGTTCATGGTCAATTATTTTTGTTCTTTTGTATAACACATTCGCTAAATTGAAAAGAAAAAAAAAACCTTAATTCTTTGGGAGAGGTTGATTTGACAAAAAATAATTTCAATTTAACGAAGCTATCACAAAAGGACCAAAAACTATCGACGGCAGACAATTTTAGGACTAATCTATTGATTTTAAATTTCAAAGACTAAAGAGATGAGTTATGATAATCAGGAATCGTTTTGAATTAAAAAAAAAACCTTATTTTTTCTTAAATAAGAAAAATTAAAATAAAAAATAGAAAGATAAAGGTTAAATAAAATAAAAAATGAAAATTGGAACAATGTAACAGTAGAGAAAGTAAGTAAGAAAGAGTCTGACTTACCCAAATAAACTAATTAAGCAGCGGCAAATGTGGTGGATATGAACGTTGCATTGACAGAGATTTACAGGAATAAAAACATAGTCAGAAACAGAAAAAATAAAAAGATAATATTTATATTAAATTAATAAAAACCAAATAAAAATTGATCCAATCCGGATTTGGAAATTAAAATTACTACCTTGCCGTCCTTTCTTGTTCTGGATGTTGTTCCATGAACTCTTGTCCCACAGATGAGCTTCAAACCGTCCGGTCCATCTGTGCCTGCACCGAACCAAAATTTAAAAAAAATGTAATATAATTTCCTCCATGCAAATTGAGAAATTGGCATGCAATTTCAGCGCAGAAATTGTAAAATTAATTAATTAATTAAAAAAATGGGTTTACCTGGTGACCCCTCTGTAAACGGAGCTTCTTCTGCCTGCCGTTCCTGAATTCGGGGCGTTGGCATTCTGGCATTTCTCTTCCGCCGCTGCTCCTGAGGTTTTTCTCTTCTTCCGAACGCGTTTCGGTTTCGGTTTCGGTTTCTGAATCTCCGCCTGGACGCAGTGGTTCGGAATCTCCGGCCCGGCGCAGGACGAAGAAGAAGAAGAAGAGCAGGAGAAGCTGGAGGACCTCTTCATCTGGAGATTCTGAGGACTTGAAGAAAAAGAAAGGAGCAGAATTTGGGAGGAATGCTGAAGGACCTGTGGAGAAAGAAGTGTTGGGATTGGGGGTGATGGTGATGGTATAAATAAATGAATGGGAGGGGTTTTATGGTGAGAATGTTGGAGGGAGGAGGAGGAGGAGTGCTTGGAGAAGCATGGGAAGAATTGGCATATTGGTAGCCAAAGCCCAAGAGTGGTTTACCAAAAAAGGGAGGGGGGAGGGAGGAGACACTGGAAGTAAAAGAAGTAGGAGGACTAATTAGTAATTTGACGCCTTTGTGGGGTTTAAGTTAAGTTAGTTTAACCAGGGGTTAAAGATGCGGGTGGGTTAAGTTAACTCGGGAGTTAATTAAACACCCTACACTTGGCATCTGCGGTCAGCCATGCTACCAATCCGAACTTGCCCTCCACGCTGGCTGGCCCCTTCCACCCTATTCAGCTTTCAAAAGAGAATCTCTCTATCTCTCTCTCTGAGCGTTGTGTAGGTATGTATGTATGTTTGTTTCTTATTTGGGTTTGGCTCTTTTAGCAGGAAATAGATCATCTCCAGATTTATACATCGGGATCAAATGATTTTGACTTTTAAAATTTGATTATACGACAAAAAATTATTATAATTTTTAAAAAATTTCACTAACTTATCTGTTTTTGGACGTATGATCAAATTTTAAAATCATGATCATTTGATTTTGAATATATAAATCCGGAGATGGTCTATTTTTTGCCCAAAGGGCGAACCCCATAAAAGTAACTAAAATACATACACGGCAGATACTTCAACTCACGCGCAGAGAGAGAGAAATATAGGCCAGCCAGCGTGGAGAGCAAGTTCGGATTGGTAGCATGGCTGACTGCAAATGCCAAGTGTAGGGTGTTTAATTAACTCCGGATGTATAGATTTGGAAAAGATCTCTTCCCCTTTCGGGCAGCCATCTTTAACAATATCTCTAAAGGAGTTGAGCAAAATTTTTCGATGAAAGAGTTATTTTGTTCATTTGGCACTTTTATGCTATTTAAAAATTTGTCACTACAATCGTTTAGTATTGTGGTTTATTTGTATTTTTCTTTACTTATAAGTAAAATGTCTTTAATTTGATCTACATTATTGCTAACTCATTGTAAGACTTAGCACATTTCCTCTACTTTCCGATTCCATTAATGTAGATAATTTCGTTGGTTAAAAAAAATATCACTACAATCTACTCTTCAACAAAATTTTCAAATTTTATATTTCATTGTAAAATATTATTATTTTAACTTTATCTTATATTGCAGAGTCCAAATTCTTTACTAAACAATACTTCCGAATAAAAATATATTATAAGACCCAATTTCCTAACTTAAAAAAGTAACAACCGACCTTGTAAATATACAAAGTTATTTACTACTTTATTTTGCTAAATGGGTTGCTATCTCCGTAGTTACTACTTCTTTATTTTGCTAAATGGGTTGCTATCTCCGTAGGAGGGGCATTTTTCTATGTGACTGAGTAAGTTTTAGTTTGATACGAAGTTGGTACCTTCCTTTTAGATGCTCTAAGCATTATTTGGTAATGAATACGTTTGCCCTAATTAAGGTACACAAATTACATCAACAACCAGATAATAGTTGGTTTGACCTAAAATAAGATTGTAGTTGATTTTGTAGGATTGAAAAATATTATTGACCCTTTGATTATGATTTTCAACTAATTAAATAGATATATATCCTGTGACATCCAACATCGCCCAGGGGAGTGATCCTTAAATGTATATTCCCATCCTTACCTAGCACGAGGCTTTTTGGGAGCTCACTGGCTTCGGGTTCCATTGGAACTCTGAAGTTCAGCGAGAAGGGGGCTAGAGCAATCCCAGGATGGGTGACCTTCTAGGAAGATGCTCGTGAGTTTCCAGAAACAAAACCGTGAGGGCGTGATCGGGGCCCAAAGCGGACAATATCGTGCTACGGTGGTGGAGCGGGCCCGGAAAGTGGTCCACCCAAACTGATCAATCCACAATTAAGATGGGTACTTTTACATATCAACCGCCCAAACCGATCAATCCAACTGAAATTGGTCAGTTTGGGTCGATTACAATTTCAAAAAGATGAATAATGGGCCACCCGCATATGAACCGGTTGATGGACGGTTTGAAAAATCCCACAGACGGATACCAACTACCAGTGTAATATAGTTCATAGTTGTGTTGCATACGTGTCTAAGTTTAATTGGACCACAAACATCATTGCATCTTTCCTCCCTTTCAAAATTCAACCCTTTAAATGCACTGCATCTAGAAACTCAACCCGTTAAATTCATCCAATCCAACCCGACCGAGAAGTAATTGGGTGGGTTGGTCTGTCTATCGTCTTGGGCGAAAATGGTTTGAAACAATTTCAAACCGAGGGTATTGGGTCGGCCATTGGTAATATTAGGTACTTAAGCCTAACGAAAGAGTCCAATTCAAAAGACTAGTTCAATAGGCAGGAGGACTTCAAAGACTTAAGTACCACTATACTGTTTTTGGTGTAGCCTATATTGTGTTTCTTTAAAGTGGAATTGATTCTTTATTATTTCCTTTCCATTCACGTGGATCTCTTTCGTTTCATCGATTTTGTCCGTATCCTCATTATTTTCCGAAAAAAGGAAAGGGGAAGGATCTTCTTCGGTGAATCTAGTTGGAATAAAAGTTTTTTTTAGTAGTTTCATTAATCCCTTTTTCATGATAGGTAAGGCAAAGTGCTTTCTTTTAAGAATGTATTTGGTTCCATCTTTCTTTTGTGGAATCATAACAAGTTTCAGGTCGAAACCGAGCCGAGTCATCCAATGCTCACTCCTACTTGAGCCCACTCAACCCAATTAACTTAAGAGTGATTTAGGTGGATTAGTTTGTCCATTTTCTTGATTGAAAATGAGTTTCTTCAAAGCCAACTCGAGTCTATTGAGTTGGCCAACAAGTTGAGGTCTAACTCGACTAATCCACCTCATGCTCATCCTTATCGACAGTTATGTTAACAAATAAGGAATGTACGTATTACCCAGAACTCTTCCGGATAGTAAGTCACGTGCATGCTTCCCAATCTAAACCCCATCCATCTTGGCGCGCAAGAACCCTCGAAATTCCAAAAGCAATTCGCAAAGCCAGGGTTTTAGATTAGTAAAACCCCCAAAACCCAAATGGCGCCTTCTGCCCTATCTCTATGAAACCCTCTGTCTCCCTCCACCCCCCTACCATGGCCCTAGCTTCCGGTCTCCGCTTGTCTTCCTCCATCCTCCGCTACCGCCTCGGCGCCCCGCTCAACCCAACCCGACTCTCCGGTCTCCGCCACAACCTCTCGGAGCTCCGCTTCCTTTCAGCATCATCCTCCCGCCCCAGGACCCGCGTCCGCCCAATTAAAGCGACGCTCCTTGACGAACCCCAAAAGGAGGACCCTGGCGAGGGGCAAGATGGGAACGGGAGTGTGCTGGTCAAGGACACAGGCGAGAATAGCGAAAGGATTGTCTGTGTTGAGCTCCACAAGGAGGCCACTGAAGCGTACATGGCCTACGCCATGTCTGTCCTGCTCGGCCGCGCCCTGCCCGATGTTCGTGACGGTTTGAAGCCCGTGCACCGCCGGATTTTGTAAGTGATGTTTGATTATACATTGTTTGGTTGCTGAGAAAAGTTGTGGGGAAAGGAAACGGTTAATAACCCTAGTAATTTTTGGCATCTTAACTAATTATGAGTCGGAGATTCAGATTGATGCTTCATATTGTGCATTTCTCTCAAACTACAGGTATGCAATGCACGAATTGGGGATTGTGTCACGGAAACCGTTCAAGAAATGTGCTAGAGTTGTTGGAGAGGTTAATAATATTCCGCGAAATTTCATTTCTTTTATTTGAAGCCCAGTATCTTTACATTTACGCTTAACATATATCATCACGCTTTAATGCAGGTTCTAGGAAAATTCCATCCCCATGGAGACACTGCTGTGTATGATTCCTTGGTGCGAATGGCTCAGGTAACTATAGCATTTCCTATTAACCCACAAGTTAATACATTGCTAAAGTTGAAATGGAAAAGCTAGTTGTGGATGTACTCATGTACAAAAATACTGCAACTTCTTGTAGTGTTTCATTTTTCTCATTTATTACAAATTTTGAGTTTTCTCAACTTTAGCAGTTAGTTTATGTAGAACTATTCTGAAACTTTTGAATATGTTCTTTCTTCATTTGGGTTTCTTTGTGCGTCTGTCATGTTTTTTTTTATTTTTTTATTTTAATTTTATAAAATTTTAAATATGTCTTTCTGGATGACATTGTAAGTTTATTGAAAAGTGTAATCACAATATCTAGTGACAAGCAACTTTGCCCAACGTTTGATGGAAACAAGAATTTAGAGAATTATTGTGAGTGGGGGAGGTGTTATTGGGGAAAAAGTCACATTTTGGTCCTCACTTTCGGCTTCTGTGTCATTGAGTTTTGTTCTACGCTATTTATTATGTTATTGGAAATCAGGCTTGCAATTTGTAGTTTGGGGTTCCGATTATGAGAGAAAGTGTACTGTTTTCTTTGCTGTTCCGGTATGTTGACGTGTTGTTTTGGTGGATAACCTGTCAGGCATACGTTGTTTTGTTTTTTAATAGAGGATTTTCCCCTGTTGGTGGATTTCTTATGAAAAAGTTTTCTTCTTACCAACAAACATGCACATCTTTGGTATTTATGGCTGGAAAGAAAAATTGATTTTGACGGTAGAATAATCAATTTGGAGAACGGAAGCTCAACATCATTGATAACTCTTTGAATGTACAATAAAGGCTACACCATCCTTTGCTGCATCTTTTGATTTTCTCTCTTTATGTATATTAATTTCCGTATGCTAGTACACTTGGGAATGTCCCCTTAATGTCATTACAATAAAATGCCATTACGTATGGAAACCTTATTTCCAGAAATTGCAGCTTCTGGATTATGCTGAATTTTCTCTTTAGTTTTCTTTTTCTTTGCTGAATTCTGATGTGATCAAACTGTAATTAGTTAATTCAAAGCGTTCTGATTTCCTTGAATCATTATTTTCCAGGATTTCTCCTTACGATTCCCACTAATCCAAGGCCATGGGAATTTTGGTTCTATTGATGCTGATCCTGCAGCTGCCATGCGTTACACGGAATGCAGATTGGAAGTATGTTCATATGCTGTAGTTACCTTGAACACCATATTGGATCTTACATGCTATTCTTATATTTATGACATTGGAATGGAATATTAAGATCTTTATCATACATGTTTACTCCAGCAATCGGTCAACCTCTCTCTCCGTTTCTCTCTCTCATCCCCCTCCCCCTCTCCCTCTGATTATGCATGTCAATTATAAAAATGCTGTGATAATTTTTTAAGGGTTTTAAAAGGTAAAAGATCTTGATCCAGAGTGTTTACTTTATGTCCATTGGATTGTGGCAGAGTGTGAACACGTTGTATTTTGCTGAAGTCTGGATACAAATCCAAGCAGTTTGTGAACCATTATTCAAAAGCATTTGCTTTTTTTTTTGTTTTTTCTTTTTCCATGACCATATCTCTTGCCACATAGCTGGTTGTCCAAGTAAATGTGTCATCATGAATAGTTTCGATCATCAGTAATACTCTTAATTAAAAGTCGTTATTCAGGCCCTAAAAAGTTTGTTACCGATAACCATTAAAGTTATGACATGATACTGTAATAGGCATGCAGATATTTATGGTGCATTGCTCGTTCCATCAGTCCCCTTTCTCCTATAGCCTTTGCGTTTGTAAGGAATGTATTCTTCTTTAGAAATAATCATTCATATGCTTATTTTTGCAGGCACTGACAGAAGCAATGCTATTGGCAGATTTAGATCAAAACACGGTCAGAGCCGTTCATTATCTAATCATACAACTAATATACTTGCATCATTAATATGTTTGGGCACAATGTGAATAATGTGGTGCAGGTTGATTTTACTCCAAATTTTGATAATTCACAAAAAGAGCCATCAGTTTTACCTGCTCGACTTCCAACTTTGTTATTGAATGGTGCTTCTGGGATTGCGGTAATTTTTTTAAGATTTCATTGTCCTTCATAATCAGAAGCTGCTTCCTCTGTTTTGTTCTTGTTCTTCTTCAGTAATTGTATATTCACATATGGGTAATATATTTTCAGGTCGGCATGGCAACAAACATTCCTCCGCATAATCTTGGGGAATTGGTAGATGTTCTTAGCGTGTTAATTCACAATCCAGAAGCTACGGTAAGTGATGAAAGTTTTTTTTTCTCTCTTCTTTTTCATGTTTATGTTTAGGTATATTACAGTTATTCCTTTGGAAAATAGAAGTTCTGTTGTACTTTATGTTTTCAATTGGTTCATAGTGCATGTTGATAATACTAATAAAAATGTGTGCTGTTCCTTCAAATGACTATCACAATGTGTTGTTCGGGAAAAGACTTTCATTGTAAACAACAAGATTTGAGTCCGTTAACAAAACCCAACTGTAACAGAGCTCGACCTCCTCTTCTTTTATCTCCAGCCAGTGTTGTTTCTACCTTTTCCTCACAGTGGCAGCTCCTATTTCACCAACAAGGTTGATGGGTATGCTTTCATCCTATATTGGTGTGGGAACCTTGTTCTGTCAAACAAACTTTTAACCCGTTGACCATTCAAAAGTACATCTATTGATTTGTAGAAATGCAGCAATTAAAAATATATCTATGGGCTACAATGGGCGTTGATATCTTTCGAATTGTTCTTGAAGTTGAGCCGTCCATTAAGATGATTTCAAACTTTGATATTAAAGCATCTCAATTAATGTGCTATACACGTTAACGTTTAAGTATGAAATTATGAATATAGCATTGCTGTCACTTTTCTTCATTGAAGTAAGAGGTTTCATTGGGCATATTCTGAAACCTCGATTTAACTAAAAAGAACTTTTATTTCCTCATTCTATTTTGTTTTTGTGGTTTCTTTAATTTCCCTTTCATTTTGGCTTTTGAATTTTAACATTTTGTTCTCCCTGTGGTAGTTGCAAGAATTACTAGAATACATGCCAGGACCCGATTTTCCAACTGGAGGACTGATTATGGGCAACCTTGGGTAAGTAGGAACCAGTTAATAATTTGAAATTAGAAACATGATCTATTGTAATATGTTCAGATGAAATATGGATAGCATCCTCCTTTTAATAGCTCTTTCCATGGTTTTTACTAGTTCTTATCATTTTCAACGTTTTCTTTTGAATAGTTTGTTCTAAAGGGATGCAGTAAAATTCAATGTGGTGATGGGAAGTGGTAATATGCCTTATGTTACATTGCTGTTATTTTCATGGAGTTGTGTTACTGTGTTTGTAGTTTGTGTGCAGATAGTTTTATTACATTTTCTGAATACATACTACATAGAGAAGAATAGTGTACCTACTGTGATTGAAGATATCAAATAAGTTTATGAGAGAAATATAGGAATGCCATGGTGGCATAATTATCACTTTTTCTTTGCTGGTTGCTTTCTTATGCATTCATTAATTTTTGAATATATGTTTATATTTTGAAGAATCTTAGACGCATATCGCACCGGAAAAGGACGTATTGTTGTGAGAGGGAAAACTGATGTTGAATTGCTTGATTCTAAAACAAAGAGAAATGCAGTTATCATAAAAGAGGTAACTATCTTGCTTGTATAGTTTGCATTAAATATGCAGTCTTAGTTTTCATCAAAGAGTTACTTGTATTATTGATTGTGCTCTGAGAATAAATCAGATCCCTTACCAAACCAACAAAGCAGCTCTTGTGGAGAAGATAGCGGAACTCGTGGAAAATAAGGTGACATTTTGCAAGTAGCAAACGATCATTTAAAAAGTGCATTGAATTCTTCACTTACAGTAAAAAGGTCCTACATTGTTGTTAACTGTTATCGCCTTTTTATTTCCTTTAATGTTTCCCTTTTCTTTAATTATTTTTTTCTTTTTTCTGCCTTCAGATTTTAGAAGGCATAAGTGATATTAGGGATGAAAGTGATCGTTCTGGAATGCGTGTAGTCATTGAGGTATGAAATTAGTTTTGTGCTGTGTGCTGCTCGTGCTGCTCTGTGTAGCTTGTAGCTTTTAAATACAAACATGCTTAAGAGCTCACATACTTTGGGAAATTTATTTTGTAAAATGGTTCTGGAGTTCTTGCCAAATACTAAAAAATTATTCTGCAATTGATTGTGATCTGTTTGCATCCTCTTTTCAGCTCAAGCGAGGATCCGACCCATCAATTGTTTTAAATAATCTCTATCGCCTCACATCTCTTCAATGTAGTTTTAGTTGTAACATGGTGGGGTGAGTGGTTTCTTTCTCAATAACTATGAATATAGGTAGTAGCTAAGATCTTTGGCTGTTGGTTCTTGACTGGTGTATATAATTTTTTTCCTTTACAGCTCTAGCTGGTTTTTTGAGCTAAAATTGAAACTTTATTTTTTGCCTTGAAAGGGATGATTTTTACTCAAATGTTATGACTTCAAAGGGATGATTTTTACTTGAAAGGGATGATTTTTACTCAAATGTTATGACTTCAAGGAACCAAGATACATGGTTGGAACTCCTAGTTGTACACTAAGTTTGTCACGGACATGAAATTAGTCTGTTGTTGGATTAAGTTATTTCAGTTAAAATCCTGTAAAACAAATATCTCAAATGTTGTAGTGGTTTACAGGGCTGTCTGATCAAAATAAACACAAAGCCATCAATTCAAGGCCCAGGGCCTTATGGGTTCTCATTGTATTTGTTCCAACATTATTGGAACTTGGGATATCTTGGAGACAAATTTATTGAAATCTTTTGTAATTTTCACAAGGATGGGGTGATAAATGCAACAACCTACTAAACATACATGTCTTATTGCAAAATGAGAAAGGTTCAATCAGAAGTGATGAGATTAGGCTTAAGTTTGAGATTGAAGCAGGTTTGGGGAGATACAATCAAACAAACACAAGGTAATTAAATCTGTGAAGTTGTGGAACACTTGTTGACCATGCTTGCATCAGATGGTTGTAAACTGCCCTTAGTTCTTCATTGTAAAGCAGAAATATCAGTGAAATATTGTCAATATTTTTTATTTTCATATTGTGGTCATATCTTTGGATTTGACATCATCTATTCTTGTATCATTGGGAAGTTGTTTAGAACCAAAGTGGCGAAGTGTCCAATGTAGCCTTTATTGCAATGCCACACAATATATTAATAAACAATCCGATGGGCTGAATTTCTTCCTTCTAAATGATTCTGGTGTTCCTGAACTTCGCTTCTGTTTTTGAAAATTACATTGTATTTTCTTGAAACTTTCCTGTGCACATGATTCATCACATTACTTGGATTTTCATTTAGTATTTTTGACTGTTCACAGTATTCATAATGGGCAACCTAAGCAGATGGGTCTAAAGGAATTGCTGCAGGTACCTATGTTTGGACTCTTATAGTATGTGTGCCCAAGCACCGTTCCATTTTCACTCATGCATATAATATTATCATAGAAAATAGAATGCTTAAACAAAAGTTTTCTTCAAAATTTCTCTTTGAAAACCTGACTGTTGTTTTGGTTTATTACGGGTAAATTATTTTAAGAAAATGTTGATTCCTTTTCCCCCTTAAGAATTCATTTCTTACTTAATGGTTAATGCTAATTGGGCTGATGTTGTTTCATTAGTGGATACTTGATATTTGAATTTATTTCTGTTTCATGGTTTTACGCGTAGGGCATGTTTACTTAACGGAAATGGAAAAATGAAGGAATAAGAGAGCTTAAAAGTAGAAGAAGTAAGGAAAGGGAATCAGAACAACTAGTCCTTCCTAGTCGATCTAATTCCTTATTTTTATGTATTTGATTATGGATTTTAAGGAGTGAAATGATTCCCTCAACCATATTTTAGTAAAACACAAGTAACTCAAGAATTAAATTGATTAAAATTCCTATTCCTTATATGTAAGCTCTCTCCAAATTGTAGTTGAATTCAATACATAGTAGGTGGGTTGGTTCCTCGACAAATTATACTTACATTAAAGACAAATGTTCTCAAAATTCAGAAATATTTCACTTGTACGGGTTGGGTAGTTCAGATTCCTGAGGCTCCTGGTTTTTCAAGTTATTCGCCATTTAGTTCCCCTGCTCCTATTATAAGTCTAGTCAGTACAGCAGTCATTGGGAAATTTAGATGTCTGATTTGATAGATAATGATTTTGCAGGGATTTAATGTAACTGCTTGGATAAATTTTCTTAACTCAAACCTATCTTGTTACTGTTTTTCATTTAACTTCATTCTTTTTTATTCTAAATCATGCAACTAATGGTTGATATTTGGTTCATCACTCCTACTTTGGCTCATCACTCCTAAGTATTGATGATTAATCTATTTTCAATCATTGTCTTATAGAGAATATCATATTCTAGCATTAAGATATTGGTACTTGTCTTGATACAAGGTTCTCAATTTCTTAAATGTTAAGGTTGTGCTGAATATTTCTTTGTTTATTAAATGTTGACAGGCATTCTTAGACTTCAGATGCTCTGTTGTTGAGAGACGTGCTAAGTTCAAACTTTCACAAGCACAGGACAGAAGACATATTGTTGAGGTATGCTAGTCTTTTTCCTAATTCTTATGAATTTTATTCTTAAGTTGTAATGATTATATAGAGATTTTTGGACATCCATGTATGTGGTTGGATGTGTGCTTTAACCACAGGTGAGAACTTGGAGAAGACTTCGTTCATATTATTCTAGCTTGTCTTTATGCACTGCTGTGTTATCTTGACTCCAGTTTGATATATCCATATTTATGGCACTACACTACAGACTCATTGTTCATATGTATGTTCTTGTTGAAATAGGGCATTGTTGTGGGCCTTGATAATTTGGATGCAGTAATTCGTATAATAAGGGAAGCTTCGAGCAATGCTATTGCATCAGCTGGTTTAAGGACTGGTAAGTTCCCCTATGTTTTTGGGTTTTCTCTTATCTTCAACTTAAGTGGCTAAGTTATGCACATACGCTTGAAAATAACTGAGACATGATATTCTGTCATTGTCATTAAACTTATGTTTTTCTGGTTATATAATTTTTGCAGTGTTTATGTTTTCTTGCTTCTGTTGTGAGACTTAACTTTGCTAACATGATAATTTTTTGGCACTTATTTGGGGTTGAGTGCAACAAAGTTATGGGCAGTGATGGTTTAACCAGTCAGAACCTTTCAGTGAGCTTTTATTTTTGTCTAACTTGGTTTTTAGGGGTAAGGTTAACATTTGTGTCTCACTTAGCGAGGCTTTTTATGAGATAGGCTAGAATTCCAATTCAGTAACAGTTAATCTAATCATGTTTTTCAATTTTGTTATTTCACATTTCCTTGATGTCTGGGATCGGCATTTATTTTCTTTGATATTTGGAGTTCTATCATCTCTGGAATGCGGACTTTTTAATCCGTATTCGGTCCATAACCTGATATGTTCTTTTCATTTTTCTCAAATGGATATCTTAGCTTACTAACGCCCCGGTTAGAAGGCCTACTAACGCCCCGGTTAGAAGAGGCGACTACGGGACAGAAGCTCAGGGCCGAAGGGGTAGAGGGAGACCTAGGAAGACTTGGGAAGAGACTCTAAGAAAAGACTTAGAGTATTTGGATTTAACGGACGACATGACACAGGACCGAGCACAATGGCGTTCTAGGATTCATATAGCCGACCCCACTTAGTGGGAAAAGGCTTTGTTGTTGTTGTTGTTGTTGATATCTTAGCTTAATCAACTGTGGGTAAAATCTGTTTCCCAAGCTGAAGCCACAAAACCCTGAGTCTCAGTCCATTGCCAATTGATTTTGGGTTGGATGTGCTAGTCTTAAAAGTGCCAATAATTTGTGAAGCCATATATATTTCTAACTGCAATGTATGTCAACTTACACCTTAGCTGGTTTCCAAGTTTCCTTATTCTCACTATCGGTGACTATTTTTTCAGTTTGTTTTCACCTTTTCATTAAAGCTCCCTTTACTTAATTGTTTGTGATGGCTGTTTTTCAGCAGTAGGCGTGGTTAAAAGCACTAATATTTTATTGTATTCTCTTACACAGAGTTCATTCTTTCTGAGAAACAAGCTGAAGCCATATTAGATATTAGCCTGAGAAGAATTACCCAGCTTGAGGTGCATAACAGTTGTGCCATTCAAATGCATTTTTTGATTGCGTAATGAGAGGCATTGCTCCTTAATTTCGTATCCTGTTCTTCATATTGTGCAGAGGAAAAAGTTTGTAAATGAAAGTGAATCATTAAAGGAGCAAATTTCAAAATTAGAACAACTATTGTCAAGCAAGAAATCCATGTTACAGGTAAAAATATATTTCCAATTGGTTGCGTGTATTGCAAAGGTGTATATGCATTTACTTATGTTGCAGTCACACAGTACTAGGATGTTATTGATTTTCCTCTTATTTGCTAACCTCCCATGCCTTACCTCTGCCTAATTAGGCTAAGGTTACGGCCCAATTGGACTCATCTTGTCCCCGTTATTATGAAACATTCTGCACTGAAAAAAAAGAAACATTTATGGTTCAGATTGAACTACAATGCTTTTTTCTTTCTTTCTTTCAATTAGTTGATTGAACAAGAAGCAAACGAGTTAAAAAGCAAGTTTTCCAGTCCGAGGCGTTCTGTGCTAGAGGACAGTGATGGTGGCCACGTTGATGACATAGATGTTATTCCTAATGAAGAAATGCTTTTGGTACATGCTAATATCATCTTTTTCATGGAATTTATACTTTGGCCCCTTTTTCCAAAGAAAAATATACAAAATAAAATAAAACCATTTTTTTCGTTCTTCAAGTTTTCTTTGCATAATTTTCAGGCCTTCAGTGAAAAGGGCTATGTTAAGCGGATGAAACCTAACACTTTCAATCTTCAAAATAGAGGAACCATTGGTAAATCTGTTGGGAAATTGAGGGTAAATGATGCAATGTCAGACTTTATTGTTTGTCGTGCACATGATCATGTTCTATACTTTAGGTACTTCTCTTCCTAACTTTGTCTATTGATTTGAAGGATTAACGTTTGGAACTCTCAATATGTACTTGAGGACTTATAAAGTCGTGCATTTAGTATCATGTGGTGCAGTATGCCACTTTTCATGCTGATGTTGAAAAAATAATACTTCCTTTGCTAAAGGGTAATTTGGAGAATAGGATATCATGAATACTTTGCCAAATCATGAATACTTTGCCGAATCATGCGCATGACTTTTCTTCGTGACCACAATGCCACCACATTGGAACTTAGGTATCATGCACACAAAACATACTTAAAATGCATACTGATCTCATTCCCTGGATTATTCATAATTGATTGTACGAAGTATCAGTTAAGCACTGGCTCACAGCCCAGTCTGTTGTGATTTGGCTCGTCAAAATACCAAGGCCAAACAGGTTTATATTTCCAATCGGTATTGGGAAAGGATAAAAAGGAATATGCACAGGTTTTTCCCATAAGAATTGTGAAACAGGTTTTCTTATTAATCCATATCTTTCTGGCTAAGGAACGGGAAACCTTTCTCTTGTTACTTGAAGTTTTTATCCAATCAGGTTAGGATTAGGAAATAAGTTAGTTTTCCCTATTCTAAAAGGATTTAGGAATCCTATTCTTGTAAGGCTTGTAACCATCGGTCTATGTACTCTAAATAGGCTTGTTCGGGGCTGTTTATTCACACGAACAGTAGAGAGAATACAAGGGTAGAGATATCTAAAGCAAGGTTTTGGGGTTTAGCATAAGGTTTTCACTAAGTTCTTGTAACCGAGTTTTTATTCTCCGTAGTGCAAGTGATTTCTCAAGAGAGATCAGAATCGGCAAAGTTCTCCAAGCCACGCTAAATTCATTTTGTTCGTGTGTGGCGTGTTTATGGTATCATCTTATAAGTTTGCATAACACCAGAGACTATCGATAAACAAGATCAACTAAAAGGGGTTAAAATCTACACACATAAGATGTTGCATAAAACATGTTAATCATGTAACAGATTATTAATCACAACCTACAGCATTCCTGTTAACCTAGAAGGCTAGAACTGAGAAAGGAGACATGCATCCGTCTTTAGCTTTGGTTCTATGATTCTATCCCATTTAATATGCTCATTTTTGGCATGTCTAGTCTCCTTATTATTTCCCTCTAACCAAGTTTTTATTGTCTTGCACTTCATATTGCAATACTCTATAATTGTGTTAGTTCCCCATCTGGTTTGATTATAAGTATGGATTAGTTCCTTGTATGGTTATATCAGGGGCATCATGACACTCCCCTATGCATCTAATTGTTCACTGTCGTCACATAGGATGTCAGAGGTTAAAAACAGTAATGTTTTTCAAAGCTTTTCTCTATGCATTTACTAATTATAGCCTACTTTATGCTGAACCCCAGAAAATATCAAGTTGTTGAAACTTTATTGATAAATCATCAATTGACAATCAATAATGTAGATTTGACATTCTGTAATGTTAATTGCTTTTACTAGTGCTTGTAAGGGTGTCACTTGGCTGAAATCTTTTCTTTATAGATAATTGTATTTAATTTGGGAGCTCCTAATCCTAAAAGACTGCAAACCTAGTTCTTGGAGTCATGCCCTATGGCCTGCCCATTGCAAGTTATCAAAGAATCTGCTGTTGTGCTTTTATTATGAGTGGACTTTTCTATCTGGTTCCAGAATTAGAATTGTGATACATTTTGGTGATGGATGACTTACAAAAGTTATTTGCAGTGATAAAGGAACAGTTTACTCTGGTCGTGCTTATAAAATTCCTGAATGCACCCGCACAGCTGCTGGGACGCCATTGGTTCAGGTAATTTACCTTTTTCCTTTGGCTTTTACTTATCAATCCCTCTTTTCTAGACATTCATTTAAAAGTTACTTGTGATTATCATTTTTTTTTACACTGGAGCCAGATCTTAGCACTGTCAGATGGTGAAAGGATTACTTCTGTTATTCCTGTGAGTGAATTTGCTGGAGATCAGTTTCTACTTATGCTTACAGTGAATGGATACATCAAGAAGGTCTCTTTGAGTTCTTTTTCGTCAATCAGGTCAACAGGAATCATAGCAATCCAATTGGTTCGTTCTCTTTCTCTGCTTTTGACTTGATTGCTCGTCATCCATAAAATTTTCTTTTGACTCACAACTCATCATTTATGTGACAGGTTCCTGGTGATGAACTAAAATGGGTTCGTTGCTGTACAAACGATGACCTTGTAGCAATGGCTTCTCAGAATGGAATGGTCATCTTAAGTTCCTCTGGTATTGTAAGTATACTGCAATTTCCTTCTCGTTCATACATTCATTTGCAGTTCAAACCTATATAACATTGTTTTTTTGTTACAACTACTACTAAAACTATTAATACTATTTTATAAGTGCTAGTACTACAACTATTTTCTTTCGTCTCTATGAGGCGGTACTGTAGTTATTCATGACCATTGAAGGAAGATAATTTCTTTTCTTTATTGAAGTCCAGAACTTATTTCTGATCATTGTTTGCATGAAACATGATTCGCAAAAATCGGATCTTGCAAAACTGCTAATATTTATTTTATTTTGATGCAAAACTGTTACTTATATAAGGTGGTCGTAGGCCTCATTTTTGGTCGGATCGGATTGGAAGTACATGTTTCCAATTTCATAAACTCATGCCAAATCCGGTATTTTTCGGAATCAGATTATTTCGGAATTTCAAAATTATGGGAGTTGTATGACTTCATCTATTACTAAGACAAAAAAATGTCATCTCCATCTCTACATAATATAAGATTTTATAGTTCTCAAATTCTCATTTTTGGTATTAATATATTCTAGGGAGTTGTGATTGAAATAATAGTCACATATTTGATTACATTGTATTACAAATTCCAAGTCAATTAAGTACATAATTAAGTACTATGCAATGGAGTTATGCAAGTTTCGGATTTTCGGATTTCAGTTTGGTTTTGGATATGAATCGGACAGAATATTTTGGAATATTTCGGCATGGAATTGGTGGGAATTGGATATTCCTAAGTTGCACCCCTAGGTGGTCGAGTAAGGGTACAAGCAATATGGTTAATTTACACTACTTTAAAGTGAGTTTGGATATGATAGGTAATGTTAAGTAAGATTCAGCATATCATATAATTTTTTTAGAAAGAAAGATACAGGAAGAAATGTGAGGATATACATGCGGTTCTCAATAGAGTTCTGAAAAAATGTTACCCTGGATTGATTTTGTTTTCTTGTTCACATATCAGTATTGTTATATCAATTCCTGTAGTTTGTTTGTATGTACAGAAAGCAACGATACAAATGACCGCAGAAGTGGAGTGCAATTTTGAAAATTTATGTCCTTAACAAAATTGTATATATTTTGAAAGTGAGAAGATACTTTAAAATTCTTGACCAAAAAAGAAAGTACCGAAATGATTTCAGGATTTCAATGCTAGGATGTTGTAAACGGTTTCTAGAAGACTCATGTGAGTCATACTTATGCTACTTCTGGATATCCTGGTAAAAAAACTCTGTTTAAAAGCTGTTTCATGTGAGTCATGCTTATGCTACTTTCAAGTAAATCAATGCCCCTATGTTTTTTTGTAGATGCATCTGCATCATGATTACCTTTGATCTAAGTCATGCTTCTGTTATGTCAAAGCTCTTTATAGTTTATGGCAGTTGAATTTGGAGTTCGATTGTTTTATCAGTGTTTTAATTTCTAGGTAGTCTTCATGGGTAGCTTTATATTTTTTTTTCATTGTACTGGATGACAAGTGATGCCAAGGGCTGTGCTATTACTGTTGCTTAGTTCAAATAGAGGTTAGGGAAGTTGTAAAGAGTTTTTTATCCGGGGGATTTGTTGTTGTGTCTAATGAACCCTGTTGAAGAGAAGTCAATGGTTTATCATTTTGTTTATGTCCCTTGTACTTTCGTATTTATATTCTCTTTCCTGGGGGTCATGTTGTATCTTCCTGGTACTTTTGTTTATGTTTAAGTGTCTAGCATCTTGCGAGTCCCAATTGGAACTAGTACATGGGTTGTACCATCTGTGCTCCAATCCATGGTCATTCAACAGAAAAATTCATCTCAAAATGTATCTAACATTAATGTAAAAATCCCCGAAGGATATCTTTACCTACCGTTTTGCATGTTTTCATGTTCTGTACCAGATTCGAGCACAAGGAAGAAATACTAGGGGGGCGGTGGCCATGAGACTAAGAGAGGGGGATAAGATGGCTAGCGTGGACATTATACCAGCTACTATGTGGAAAGACTTGGAGAGGGTGTCTGAAGCTCCCCAAGAAACGTAATTTCTTTAGCAATAAAATGAGTTGTTTCTAGCTTGTTATTAACAAATTGTTGATCAGCGTGATAGTTGACTTTAGGGTTCCTGGGTTAGCTTCACTGACCAAAACCTAGTAATAAAATGTGCGTTTTCCTGGATGTTTGATTACTTACCCAAATCTTAGCTTCTCATTTATTAAGAAAAGGGAGAGAATGTTGAAAGTTTTGGGCAATCTGTATTTAGAAAGTGGAAGGGATGGATGAGTGGAATTGAAGGCAAGTTAGATTAAGAAATAAAAGAAACCTAATTTAGGGTAGGGGTTGATTAGCAAAAAGTCGGAGGTAGAGTTATTCGACATTAGTCGGTCATTTGTATTATAGACCTACTAGTGGCCTAATTAAGAAGAAACAATAGTTTAATTGAGCAAACAAAAATGGGTGGAGGGAGGTTAACCAATGATATAATTATCATGACCTATAGGAAAGTTGACCCTAGTTATTTGAAACAATTATTCTCCACAGGCCGTGTAGATATGCTAATCTTATTTTTTGTGTTTATTTTTCCACAGTACTAGAAGTCTGAAGGGCCCGTGGTTGTTATTTGTGTCTGAGAGTGGATTTGGAAAGCGTGTTCCCTTGAGCAGATTTCACTCCTCCCGGTTGAATAGGGTTGGTCTGATAGGGTACAAGGTATGCTTATGATCATTTAAAATTCTTTCGTGAAAGCTTTGTGATCTGTTCTCTGTCTTCAGCTTTTGGGTTCATTCCTTTTTCACTGCTCTTTAATAGTTTGCCTTGGAGGATCGCTTGGCAGCAGTTTTTGTGGTCGGGTTCTCTGTGGCAGGTGACGTTTGTAATTTACTTTTTAGTCTATTTTCTGATGGCTATGAGCGAGCTCTTGAGCTGTTTTAAGTGTAAATTAACAGAAGATGGAGAAAGCGATGAACAAGTGGTTCTAGTAAGCCAAAGTGGCACAGTCAACAGAATTAAGGTGCGGGACATTTCAATACAGTCCCGCTATGCAAGGTAAACTTCAACTTCGGTATTTTCTTTCCTTGTATTCTGAAAGTTAAATTTAAACACCAGTACGAGATGGAACAATAGGATTTGCATGTGTTAAAAAAGTCAAGTCCTTATCTCTTATTGTGGCCGTTATTGAAATCGTGCTAGTATTACATATTTTATACCGACATACATGTTTTCAGGGGAGTTATTTTGATGCGGCTTGACCATGCTGGAAAGATTCAGTCTGCTTCATTAATCTCAGCAACGGACGAGGAGCCTGAGGAGGTAGAAGTCGAAGCAGCCGTACATGGCTAACTGCTAATCTTAACTAGTGAATGGCTCTTAGCCACTTAGCAATAGGAGGATCAAGTTGTAGCGCCAACCCTTTTTTGTGTTCTGGCCGGTTTGAGAGGCGCGGCGCTAATCAATCGTTATGTTCTGGCCGGTTTGTGTGGCGCTAATCAATCGTTTTGCGGTGGCCGGTGTTGTGGCGCTAATATGTATGTACAGGTAAGCGAAGCAACAAATTTGGTGACCGGATTCTGGGGAGAAGGGTGACCAATTAGTAGCGTTAAACCCTAAACAAAGTCTCTCCACAGATGTAATGTCCCTTGAGTTGCAATAGTTATGTTTAATGGTTATCGGTCGTTTGGTAAGCGTGTCCTTGCTTCACCTACCCTTTAAATTTTCAGATTTCAAATTTTACCTGAGTGGTAAAGGACAATATTACCCTAGGGTAAAATGATTAACAAAGGCATGAAATTGAGAAAACCAAACCCACCTTGAGAATAGAAATACTATGTATGGCCCCTAATGTTGGAGAGTGATTTACATGGAACGTTTTCACTGCCATCATTGCCCCCTCGTTGAATAATGCATTAGCATGAGGCCTCTCTTCCTAAGATTTTGAAATCTTACATGTGGTTGAAACTCCACTAGACCTTCATCAAACTTCAGGGATTTATAACTCCTTTAAAAACCTTCTAAAGCTCAATTCGATACAACTCCTTTAGTCACTTGGATTATTGAATTGGATTATTGAGGCAAGATCTCCTAAAGCCTAGAAACAAACACTATAAAATCTCTTTGAATCCATTAAATATTTCATCTTTCAGAATACTTAAAATCCAATCATAATTGAATACATATATAGTTTTACGAACTACTTTGAAATTTGGATTGGAATAAATACACTTTGATTTTTATAGAGTTTTATAAACCCTTTAAAATCTTATTTGAATACTCGTGGACTTCCATAAATTCATTTAAATCTTGGTTAAATACATATGAATTTGTAAAGTCTTTTAAACTTCTAACTGAATACATCCCCCAAGTCATTTAGTCAACGTTAATAAAATATATAAACAAGGGGCATTTAGATCTGAGTCCAAAAAATTGAGCTACTTTCCAATTGAGTCTAATTCCATGTGCCTTATCAGTTTAGGTTCAACTGATCTTTTTTTTTTGTCTATTTTGTCCTTTTATAATCTAAATGAAATATATTTAAATTTCTTGATTTATCCAAAATTTGAATCTTAAAGCCTTTAATCTATTCAATATTCACGAAAAAAAAATTAAAATTAAAATTAAAATTCATGACATGTTTATCAACAACAAAATTTGATGTGATATACATTCTTGATAAAAGTAGATTGCAAAAATAAAAAACCTATGATATAGGTACATAAATACAAAATATGTGATGAAGATATATTTAAATAATATCTAATTAAACTATGGTGTAGGTAGATAATTCAACTAATCTGTGATGCAGGTAGGCAATGCAATCAATTTGTGATGCAGGTAGTTAATTTACAAACAAAAAAACATATGCAATTAATCTCTAATATAGGTAGAGTATTATATATATATATATATATATATATATATATATATATAAAATCCAACGGTACATGTAGAAAAACACAATTAATCTTAGATTATCAACAAAATATATAATATATATAGGTAGATAAATACAATTATTCATGATACATGTACATTATAATAAATAAATAAAGGACAAGTGATATAGGTAAATAAAACCAAAAAAAAGGGGAAGTAAAATGATATTGAGGGAGGAAACACTAGAGAAAATGCTAATTTGAAAGAACTTCAAAATAAAAAAAAAAAAATATATATATATATATATATAGTTTTGCCCTATAAACAATGGTATTTAGACGTTTTCAATGTTTTCATTTCTATCATTCATGTCAATGTTATTTCTATTTTACAACCCTAAATTTAAAATCTTTCTATGATCTCTAATTTCCTTATTATATCTTTACTCTTTTGTCATTTCTCATCTTTAAACGTATTCTTATCAACATATCTATTTTTAATTCTCACGTTCTTCTCAATTTTTAATCGTTAAATCAAATAAATTTAAAAAGATAAAGACTAAAAATTAATAAGTTGCGTCTAAATGTCGCTATCGCTATCCTCTTTAAATCCCATTCTTACGGAGGATTAGTACATATACTAGAGACTGAGGCAGAGATCAAAATCCAAACTCGAAAGAAAGAAAGGAAGGTCGAAAAATGGCGATAACACTCAACAGTGGATTCAAGATGCCAGTAGTGGGGCTGGGTGTTTGGCGCATGGAAGGAAAAGAAATCAGAGACCTCGTTTTCAATGCCCTCAACCTTGGCTATCGCCATTTCGATTGCGCTGGTATCCAATCCATCATCATCTCTCTCTCATTCATTTCCGTCCGTTAATTCTCATCCTACTTTACGCTATCTTGTTTGTTCATATGGGTTTGATTTCTTTCCTTTCCTTTCCTTTCATAAATTTGTCATCTGGGTTTGTTCAAAAGGCTCTGATTAGACCATGTCAAGAGGGCTCCTTAGATTATTGGTACTTCGGTTCGGATATGAAATTATGAATTAGATTGTGGTGTAGCTCAATTAATTTGTGATATGGGTTAGTTCCATCAACTGCTTCTGGTAGAGTAAAAGCATTGTGTGTGCTTGATGTAGTCCGGACTCACTTCCGGCCTTTGGCATCACACTAAACCAAAGGTGTATTGGAATTGCTCCGATAGGGAAATTAGCATCACAATGGTCTTCAGCCTCACGCTGAAGGTTCCTTGGAATCACTCCCAAGGTTGTTGTGCCTCGTGCACAAGTAAGAAACCAGAATTTCTTTCACCAACACTTATCTTAAAAACTTACGAAGTAGTCCTTTTTAAAGGCTAGTTGGCATATGAAATTGGAAAAATCCATATTAATATACGTAGGAATTCTAAAGACTAACTGATGGCACGTAATTATTAATGTTGTAACATAGAGAGACCTAAACGCAAAGAACTTGCAGATTGAGCTGCATTGATTACAAAAGAAAGTAAAAAGACTAGTTTATTGAATTTTTAACTTGTCTCCTCCATCTGTGCGCGTGTGTGTGATGACTGATGATAAACATGCAATGCATGCATTCGAAGTTCACTAAATTTAAGAAGATTGCATTGTAAAATCGAAGCTATTAGGCTTATAGCGCATATTAGCATTCTCCCTGGGGTGGTTGCCAGTTTCCAATTTGAGTCTGAACTGTATTTGGCCTCCTCACTGTGACATTGCCCCCACCAAGTACAAGAAGTCACGAAACAGATTATTGTTCAGGTTTTGGGTTTGGCTTTTCTTGTGCTTGCTAAAACATTTGAATCTAGGTTCTACTCATTTTTCCCTATATGGGTGGATTATTTGTAGCTTGTAGCACAAATTACCCTTGCGGTTGTAATATACATTGATGAGTTAATGCTGCTTTCAGCTGATTACAAGAATGAACCAGAAGTTGGGGAGGCACTTGCTGAAGCACTTTCGGCTGGGCTTGTTAAGCGAGAGGATCTCTTCATCACCACTAAGGTTCGTTTACTTTTCAATCAAGATTTCTTTTTCTGCTCCAGTTCACTAGTCCATATTCTTTGTTGTCCAGACTATGGCATTTATTTTTATTTCTGTTTCTTCATCCTTAATGCAGCTTTGGAATTCAGATCATGGACATGTGGTAGAGGCCTGTAAAGATAGTCTGAAGAAACTTCGGTTGGATTATCTAGATCTGTACCTTGTTCACTTTCCCGTTGCCACCAAGCATACCGGTATTAATTCTTGCTTTGCTCATCCTTTATGCAAAAATTCTCTGTATTATGTATCTGTACTCCACTATTTTTGGAATCTTGTTGACAATAATAGTGCGTGATTGAAAACTGTGGATAACTAAAAAGGGAAAACAGTTTACATGCTACCAACTGATGTCTCTACAGCTTGGATGGTCAAGGACACGATTGATAAGTGGAACAAAAATTCAGTGTATAACCTTTCCTGAGTTATCTAAGTTATCTAACCAAACTCACTGCAGGCTAAATGAGCTCGGTAAGAAACAGAAAGCACTAATATTCCAATTCACTAATCCAAACCAAACCAAGGTTTAAGAAATAATTCTAAACTCAAGGACTCGCTGAGGGCTGAGGGCCAAAGTGAATGTGAGTGATTTGGGAGGGACAGAAAGGACAAACTGATTAGGGTGTATGAGGAGAGAGTGAAGAGAGAATCAGACAGTGAGGGGCAAGTGAGGCATGAAAGGTCATGGAAAGGAGTTGATGAAGGTATTAGGCTTTGCTTTTCCATCGTGTTAAATAGGAATGGAATTGAAGTGGGGGAGAAATGAAAGTGGGTGCTCATTCTATTATATTGGTGAAATGGGCTTTCCATATGTTGGAGAACCAATTCAAGAGTACTAGACACGACCTTAGTTTCTTTTTCATGCATGCTGGTTTACAAATGACTCGCCATTTGAAAAAACTATTGAGTTAAAATGGCGGCTTTTGATGATTAAGATAAAATATATCTATATATATATATATATATATATATATATATATATATTCATTCCCATCTTGAATTAGCATATGAACTGTCTTCTTTTAGTTTTCAAATTTATTCATCCTTAAATTGATTATTAAATTAATCCGTCTATTAATTTACATACATGCAGGAGTTGGTACGACTGGCAGTGCTTTGGATGAGGATGGGGTGCTAGAAATAGATACAACTGTATCTTTGGAAACTACCTGGCATGCTATGGAAGAGCTGGTCTCTATGGGTTTAGTTCGTAGCATTGGAATTAGGTGATCTTAAAAGCTTAGCTCAATCAACGACTACATGAATCAAAATTAATGATATTGTGTCTTTAGAGTAGCTTTCCCTATTATTCCGTATGCATTATTATTGTTTTAGCTATACGACTTAGGAAAAATATAAGTGAATGTGCTGAAGAAAATTGAAACCTTGTGCGTGTGCACATTAAAATGGTAATAAATTTTTACAATTACAGCTTCAGTGGAGATTATATAGTCGAGTTCAGGAAGAGGTAACTATTCTGTCTTATTGCTTGTTGCTGCATGTTACAAACTTACACATGATGTGCAGTTAGAGAAAGATTATAAGTTCTGTCGCAATATCACTAGGTTTATGTCAATAAACCAGCATTCTCTGAGTTGTGGCCCTGTTTGCAATTTTCTTTATCTCCTTGATCAGCTTATTGCAATATGCACAGGCCATAGTGGAAGATTCCTATTTTTATATTCTGGTTTTTAAATTTTCATTCACTTGTCAATTCTTTTGTTTATGAATTGTGCTCTGATGAAACAATTAATTGCAGTAACTATGATATCTTTCTAACGAGAGATTGCTTAACTTATTCCAAATTGAAGCCGGCCGTGAATCAGATTGAGACTCACCCATACTTCCAGCGTGAATCTCTTGTCAAATTCTGTCAGAAGCATGGCATCTGTGTCACTGCCCACACTCCTCTTGGAGGTGCTGCGGCCAACATCGAATGGTTTGGTTCAGTTTCATGTCTGGATGATCCCGTTATCAAGGTAAGCTTGCTTTTTTCTTTTTAATCACTTGAATTACTTGGTTTATTTTCAAATTACGAGGAAAATAAATTCATTTTCTTTGCTAATAGTAAGATTTGTTTCCTCTCAATCACATTCCTCTTGTCAGAATCTGGCTGAGAAATACAAAAAGACTGTCGCCCAAGTTATTCTAAGGTGGGGCATCCAACGCAACACGGTTGTCATCCCAAAGACATCAAAACTTGAGAGATTGAAAGAGAATATCCAAGTTTTCGACTTTGAGCTTACCAAAGAGGACATGGACCTGATTGGGAAGGTAGACAGGAAACACCGGACAAATCAACCCGCCAAGTTTTGGGGCGTTGATCTGTATGCATAGACTTGCCAGTAACTCTATCCGTGAGAGTAAATGCCTTGTGTTGGCAAAGAATAACAGTGTACTGGAGCCATGTTTCTTTCTCCGAGTTGTAGACTTCAAGCTGGATCACTCTTGAAGGTTCAGTAGACGAGTTAGATAAAACTCCACAAACTCCATTTATCTATCGAATGAACTTCTCTTTATAATGTCATTGTTTTCCCTTGCGTGTCCTCTGTTTGCATTTCGTATTTCGAGTATAAATTTGCAGCTCTACTTTCGTCTTGAAATGGTCGAAGAAATTGTGACATGGTAAAGAATTCTCCGGTTAGGACTTGGGAGTATTTATCAACTTAAGCTGTTGGAAAGATTTAACATTTCTTGCTATACTACGAGTATTCCCTCTGGTTTCTGTAATATTTCTCATTCCAGAACACAAAAGTCGGACAGAAAGAGATGTCGCCGCCACCGATGTTTTAACTCAGGCGGCTTATTGAATTGAACCATTTTTTCCATTCCATTTTCTTGCACTTTCTCCCCCATCAAACAGACCATAGATGAAAAAAAGTAACATCACAGTCATATCACCTAATGAATCACTAACCTGAGAAGAAAATTGAACGATCAAATACTAAACGCTTCGAAACTGTCCAGGTATATTCAAACTCTAGATCACAGGCAAAAAGATTGAGAAATTCTTGCATTCAAACTCTCATTTACAAAACTGTTTACAAATAATTAAAACAAATCCCATGGTTAAACCTATAAACTTTGTCACAAACAAAGAATGATTAAGGTAAACAAAGAATGAACAATGAGGCAAAAAATAAGCTGATCATGAAAGTATCTACGTAATGGTCAAACTTACTGGCTGGGAACCAAGAGGCCAGGTACAGATGATGCCAGTTTCTGGCAACGCGATGGCTCCATCAAACGTGTAAGGGTAACTTAGGTTTTATGTTTCAGCTTCCTCTAAGACATTTTTCGAAGTTGAGGTTTCCCTACTCTCTTCACTATCCTTGTGTTTGCCGCTCACTTCTTTTGGCCTCAGTTTTGCTTCAAGATCCTCTGGGGGTTTGCTGCTGCTTTCACTAGGAGTTACTTTTGCTTCAAAATCCTTTGAGTCTTTGCTGCTCACTTCCTTTGGCCCTACTTTTGCTTCAATATCCTTTGAGGGTTCGTTGTTTACTTCCTTTGGCCCACATTTTGCTTCAATATCCTTCGGGGATTCGTTGTCCACACCCTTTGTCCTGGTTTTTGGTTCGTGATCCTCTAGGGGTTTGCTGTCCACTTCCTTTGGCGCTAGTTTTTTTCCAACATCGTCCTGGGATTTTCTGCTCGGTTCCTTTGACCCAAGCTTTGCTTCAGGATCCTCTGGGGGTTTGCTGATCACTTCCTTTGGTCCTAGTTTTGTTTCAACATCCTCTGGGGTTCTTTTGTTCACTTCCTGTGGCTGAAGTTTTGCTTCAAGATCCTCGGTGGGTTTGCTGGCCACTTCCGTTGGCCCTAATTTTGCTTCAACAGCCTCTGGATGTTCGCCGTTCAATTCTGATGCCCCTGGCTTTGCTTCAACATCCTCTGGGTGTTTGCTGCTCATCTCCATTGGACCAAGTTTCTCTTCAATACCCTTGACTGCAGATGTTAACGATCTCACATCTCGAGCATCAGCTAATTGACTCGATGAAGATGCCTGCCATGTAAACATGAAATGTGCTCATCTTACCTTAGCAGATCATTGTTTTTAATCTCCATTAAAAGTCATGTCCATCAAAAACGCAACAAAAATACGAAGAAACTCACCTTTTCTACTTGCTCCACCCTTTTCTTTAGATCCTCTGCAGATGCTTCCTTGTGAATAGTTTGAAGAATGAAAAGCAAGTGAGAATGGAGATCATCCGAACGATGTTGGTCAACTTTACAGTGTGGTACGGGAGATTGACATCCCACTGCATAGAAAGGACAACTAACAAGCTTCATTGGACAGACAGTAATACAATGTCTGTCCATCTCGCGCCTCATGATGGTATTGGAGCAGTTTTGTTCACATGGAATTATCTTGAACGGGCAAATGGAATCGTGTTTCTCCATGTGACTTGCACAAAATACAATAGTACACCCTTCATTTGTGCAAGTCATAGACCTAAAACTGCAGCTTGAAGCATGCTCGGCAAGCGCTTCTTGAGAATTAAACTTCATGTTGCAGTGATGTTCATTCTTGAAGTCGACATTCTTAAGCAGAGTCTGTGCTATTGCTTCTCTTTTATCAATCAACCAAAACCCGTTTATTTCCATCTCTTGAACGAAATCATCTATGTTATCTTCCCTTTTTTCACTTAGCAGCCATCCTGTAACCCGACTAAACAGATTTCTCTTGGAACTTGCAAAGTCATCAACAAAATCAGAAATGATGTCATACGGATGATCAGAGACTTGTGCATCCGTCCCACCTTCTAAGATAACAGACTCCGCTACAAAATTTTCGCTTCTCTGAGTAATATACTCCACCATTTCCTTTCTGAGATCAGCAGCCACTGAACCCGCGGTCCTGAAGATGTCACCGGATGTGTTGTCAACACAAGCTGTAGCTAATCCAGGGATGAACACTTGAGCTATCTTGTAAACTAATTCTGTGTCGTAAAGATCACAATGAAACGAAGGACCTCCATCCTTCCCCTCTTCAATCTTTTCCGGTTTGAGTTCCACATTACTTGCAGGCAGATCATCAATGGTTGACAATTCCTACAAACAATTTCAGCCTTTTATACACCAAATCAACCAGTAAGTTCTATTTTCCAACAGAATGTTGAACGAACGATTTTGAAATCGATTTCTTCATCCTCAAATTCAAAACAAAAAACCAACTCCTTTGATTTCCCATACAAGTAAATTACATTGCTCTTGACATTGTATTCTCCTAAACGCGTTCAAAGATCAACATCTGTTATTCATAATGCTTATCTACTCTCTAAAATTCATATCAGTTACGATCAAGATTTCCATTTTCCAGGTAATGATAATAAGAAGAATGAAAAATCTGCTGCCCGCTGGGTGCTGCTGGCCTATTGAAATATCTCAAATTCCTTCTTAAAAAAATTATATATATATGTGTGTGTGTGTATAGAGCAAAACTTATTGAATGCAAACAATTTTAAGACTAGTTTTTTGAAGAAAGGCATGATTTGTATTACCTGCATCATTTTTGCAATGAAAGGGTTGGAGATGTGCTCAAAAATCTTCTTCTTCAGCTTCAAAGGGTGCCTCCTTCACTTGTGTGTGGATCCATTATTATGCAATGCCCAATGCCAACGCCGATACCCAGAAGAATGAAAACTCAACAGAATTCAACAAACAAAAGTAATCATTTGGAAGGGACGGGAAGGGAGGGTTTGCTACAGATGGGGAAGGGAAAGGTACGTCTCCATGGATGACATTGATGGTTCCACGTAAAAAAATGAATAAGTAAACTATTTTCTTCTTGTCTAGTTTGGGAATTCCGACGAGGATGGATGAGAAAGTATTTATCTTTGACTTTTAGAAATAAAGGAAAGAATCACATGTCGTCTTTTTTAAAATTTACAATTTAAATTATTTATATTAATATAAATGATCACGTTTATTAATGTTTAATAATAATTTTATTTTATTTAATAATATTAATTTAATCATCAATTTTTATTTTATTTAGTTTACAAATTTAGTCTTTCTAGCATTACCCGTTAAGTAATATTCCAATCATCAACTCTCATGTTATTTAGTTTATAAAATTAAGTCTCTCTAGCATTATCCAATTAAGAAAGGGTAATGGGGAAACCAAGTTTTTAAGCCAAAATTTGTAAAACGCTGGATGTCGATGTTGATGATTGGATTACTAAGTGTTGATTAACGTGCTTATTTCCTATTGGTGACATATTCAAACAGTTTAAAAATAGAGATCAACCATCAACAATTAAATGTGATTTTAAAAAAATATCATGCACCAGCTTCTGGAACGTACTATTGTGACGACCCATCCCTAAATTTCTATGTAATTTTCTCCTCAAGTGTGTAAAATGACATTTATGTGCTTTTTGAAAAAAGTGGAACCTGACATGGACGTTGTTATTTAGCTTTTAAATTATTTTTCCTTTTATTGTAATTAAATAGTACTCGTTATTATGATCACGTAAGCACGAATTAGACCTGAATCGGATTTGTAACGAAAAAGTTATATTTCGTTAAAGTACGTTAACAACGGGTAAAATTGTACACGCGTGTATGCTAATTTATCAGTGTTAGAAACACTATTTTTGATAGGGAGACGGATTTTCTTGCATACTGTACTGTGAAGGAATCTGAAAACCCTATCCTTTTTCTCTTTAAAAATTGGTCCCGTGTACCCTTTTTCCCTCACCACCAATCACTTTTCTTTCCTATTTGTTGGCACCCAATCATACTCACCCTCTCTATTATTTTCAGCCAATCAGAAATTCTCTCTTTTCTCTTTCTCTCTCTTCTTCTTCTTCTCCCTCATCTGCACCTCTCATTCTCTTTACAACAACTAAGAACCATTATCAAACCTCACGGATCGAACCTCAAAACACCATCATCACACTCATCTCATCCTCACGAACCAAACCATAAAAACCGACTCTCGAATGGACAAGTTTTGACTTGCCAACTTGGAAGCTCCGACTCGGTGAGTTTTGCTCCGACGTGATCTCGGCTGAGTTACAAGTTTTTGGAAGGTTTATAAGCAACTACACAACTCCCTGAGGTCCTTAGTCTAAGTTTAGAGGCAAGCTAACGTGTAAAAACACGGTTTTGGGAAGTTAGAGTTAGGTCTGCACCTTTCGAGCCATTTTCAGGCCATTTTCGTCCGCTTTTTTGGACTTTTGAAATACAATCTTATTCTACTCTTCACAAGCTTCATTTCCATATAAAGTGCATAAAAATGGTTAAGAAATGAGGAAGTTTTAAAGTTTTGAAAATTTTCCAAAAAACCGGCGAAATTTCCCAAATTTTAGCGAATTGGACGGCAGTGAAGGCAATGGGAGTCCACCAAAGAAGAAGGAGAATATTCCATCAAAGTTGACGAAATATTCTGTCTGGAGCTGTCAAGCGCGTGGCCACGCATGTGGCCGTGTTCTAGCGGAGCGTAAGGGCGCGTCCGGCCTTCGGTCGACGAGTGCTTTATATGTACGTGTCTATGATGTCAAGTAGAATATTTTGGTTTTTCCTAGCCTTTTTGTGTATGTGTTAATTAACTAATTATTATTAGTTGTTTCGCATATAGGAGAGACTTATCTTGAGGACGTACAAGGACACACAAGGTTAATGGGCTATGATTCTTCGACGTATCAGTAAGTGGGCATTTGTTTTCAGATATATATTTATAAACTTGATAATTTCCACAATGCTTTTGAATTGAGTTATGCATATCATGCCATAATTAAGAATTTTGTAGTATTGTGAATGTGCTGAATTAATCCTACGGGATGCGCATGCAAGTTTATTATGTTGATTAGCATTATTAAATTGTTATGACATATTTATATTTATGTAGTCTGCTCATCATTACTGCACCTCGGTGTTAGTGCTCGCCTAGGGCCAGACCCAATCTTTCATGTGTATGTTCACTTCTGCACCGCACGCTCGTCTTAGATCCAAGTAGGTGCCAGTCCTATCGTACAGGTTGCATTAGGCAACTTTGACTCGTATATGACCGCGAATAACGCCAGTCTTCACGTGATTGTAACACTAGAGCGTATATTATGATTACACCCAATCCCGTTCTACATGTTGTATTAGGCAACTCCGACTTGTGTGCTAGAATAAATTGTGAGATTTTGTGACGTGGCATACTTTGGAAATATTATTAGTTTGGTTTTGATTTTTCTTATGCCACTGTTGAGATATTGTGATTGATTACGTTTCTTGAATTATGGTTGAATTACCTTTGATTTCATAATTTTTTGGAAACTATACATGTTTTACGGTGATGGGTTAGTATGTTCAGAAAATAAATGTATTTCTTAAACCTTTCTTTTTGCCCACTCACCCTTCTATTTTTTGCCCCTCCAGGTCCTAGATAGCTGAATTACTTTGTGGCGTACAAGGTTTAGCCGGCGATTTTGACATATTCTTGTTTAAAAGTAGGGACTTATTCTGGTTGTGTAATAAGTACTTAACTAGTTTCAACTGCAAACTCTTTTGTTATTTATGCTCTAAATATTGTATTCTATGGGTTCTACCCACTACTGCGCACTCACGTTTTAGTTTAAATAAGTTCTAGTTTCAGTTTTGATTTATTCACATTTTCACATCACTTACACTTTTAGTTACGTCACATTCAGATGACGGCCAGCATGCCTCGACTCCAGTCGAGGTGTATCAACTATTTGGCAGAAATTTGATGAATTGGTCTGCCAGATTATTGTTGGAACAAATTTGTTTCACTTCATAACTTTAGCCTTTTGGAGCTCATGTGTATTGAAAAATCTTAAATATATGTGTTTAGTCTTATTACTTTTATTAATCATTCCTTCATTTGAGCAATACACATTAAACTATCTTCATGAACAATTTCCTTTTGAAGATAGACCGCATGAGTTCCAAATGTTATGGGTCATTGATCTTAACAAAAAACATTCACGACTAGCTTCATGGAAAAAAGTATTTATGAGTTATTGGAAAATGTAGCAACTAGAGTTTGTTTTGTCAAGCGCCATGATATTGTAGTATTTTCATAAGTGTTCACATCTCCAGTTTGTGAGCGGGCTTTATGCATATCAGAGAAGAAACTAGTTTTAGTTCAATAGATAGCTCAAGTGTTTACTTCAAGGGAAGCATCGTTGACTTCTAAGCATGGCATCGATCCAATTGGTCGGCTCTGATGAGTTTTCATAAAAAAACTCATTGTTCTACTCAGCCACAAAGAGTACTGATATCAGTTAATTGTTGACACGCCCCGGTCCCGATGTCCTGTAGACATCGGGACGGACACGTGCTGGCCGACACCCGAAGGGTGACGAAAGCCATTTAGAAGGTATAAAAACGAGAATTAAGAATTCAAATTACACATTTAATAGATATTTCAGGAACGTGTTCAGAACATACATCTAATTTGAATTAATACAAGAAAGAATATAAAGTCGAATACACAGAAAAGTAGGTCCTACGCCGAGAGGACTCGAAGATGCCAGTGCAGAAGCGCCTCGACGCCGGGATTGTGTGCCTCGAATCTAGGCCCTGAAGGGGGCGCAAAACAAAGGTGAGTGGACCAATTTGATATACATATAAGAAAACAGTTATCGACGTACTATCCCCCAAGTTTTATGAAAACACAATTATATCATGCTAAACATAGGTTTTCTGAACCTAGAATGCCGTGCAATATCTCATGTCCTAACTCATCATGCAATATCTCAATTCATAATTCGCATATTATAATCATATTCATAGAGAAATAATCGCTAGTGAATGTCCAATATAAACGCTTCAGGCCCCATGCCAGCTCCCCGTCCCTGAGCATACAGTCAGAGGAAACCACACTGCAGGCCCAATGCCAGCTTCCCGTCCCTGTACTCAAAAGTCAGAGGTAACACACTCCAGGCCCTATGCCAGCACCATAATCGTCGCCCGGGATGGACCGGAACCCTATCCCTACATCCCGTAGCGGAAGTGGACCTAAACCGTCGTCCGGGATGGACCGGAACCTTATCCCTACATCCCGTCGCGGTAATATCATAACTATCGCACATACATTTATACATGAGTATCGTCATGCACCATTCATATACTATCATGCTTTTCATACATGCAATTCTACAATTAAAACATGTATTTTTAGAAGGGGTCCACTCACAGTACTCAGCCGTCCAACGCTGCGCTGCTAGCGAATCTAGAACAATCCCAAAAGTTGCCCCTAAGCACATAAAGGGTATAGCTTAGTCAAACTCTGTTTTAACGATTTAATTTGGGAAAACGGACCTCAAAAACGGGTCCAGGACGTCGAAATTAGCCTAGGAGGGGTCCCGAACGGAACCCGAAAAAGTCAACCCAAAAGTCAACGTTGACCGTTGACCGGTCAAAGTCAAAGTCAACGGTCAACGGTCAAAGTCAAAGTCAACCGTTGACCGGGTCACGGTCAACCGGGTCGGGTCAACGGGTCAGTCAACGGTCCGGTCAAAGTCCACGGGTCAACCGGGTCGGGTCGGGTCAAGGTCAGGGTCCACGGGTTGGGGTTGGATCCGGGTTTGGGCTAGGGTTAGCCCAAAGGGGTTTCTGGGCTTAGGGGATACGGGCCTGGGGCCCTGATTCAAAGAACCCAAAAGGGTTTTGGGTTAAATAGGTCCGGGCTTAAAGCCCTTAATAAAACCGGCCCAATGGCCCAAATTGAAGGAACCCAAGGGTTCCTTGGGTCTCAGTTACACGGGCCAAAGGCCCTAATTTCCTTCGGCCCAAGGCCTTAATAATTAATAAACATAAAAATAAAAAGGCAACGGGCCACCCCACTGGGCTGGGTCTTAAACGGGCCTAAAGCCCGAAGTTCTAAAACGGCCCGAAGGCCTAATTACAATTTAAAATAAAAACTAAATTAAAATGAGTTGGGCTGGGGTTTTGGGCTTGCGGGCCTAAGGCCCGAGGGGTTCTGGGTTCGGGGGAAAAAGGCCCAAAGGCCTGGGTGCGCCGGAGAAGAACACCGGAGCTTCTCAGCTCCGGCCGACCGTCACACTTAGATCTAGGGTTCAATCTATACATCAACAAGAAGAGCAGAGGAAGGGGAAGAGGTTTATACCCTTGGATTCGCCGAGAGACGACCGGAGACGGTCGGAAAGTTCCATGAAGTTCACTGGTTCGCCGGAGAATGGGTGTGTCCACCCCGAGCCTCGATTCGACCTAAAACTCAGAACAAATTCACCCATTTATTTCTAATTTCTAACCCAAACACGAATTGGGTGAAAGAGGGGGAGATTTGGGGCTTACCTCGTCGGGGAAATTCGAAGGGGACGCCGGGGGTTCTCTGGGTCTTCTCCGTTTGTCACGGTGGCGCTGCGCGGGAGGGAGAGAGAGACGAGACGAGAGAGAGGGCGAGGGTGCGAGTGTGGGTGCGTCCGTGATGGTGAGATCGAGCGAGGGAGATGAGGGAGAGTGAGAGGGTTACGGGAGGGTGCAGAGAGACAGAGGGAGTTCGAGGGAGGTGAGAGACAGAAGAGAGGGGGAACTCGGGGAACCAACCCGGGTGGGCCCAGCGGGCTCACCATTTAAGAACCCAAAACAATTTTAAATTAAAAAGGGTTTGAGGACTAAATTGAGGGTTTATAAAACTTTTTGGGATTAAAATGAATAATAGAAAACATTTTGGGGATTAATTTATAGGTTTTAAAATAACGCGAGGGGCGGGCGTGTCAATTGTGCTTTGTAAAACTGCGCTCTTTATATTGCTAATACGAGAGCAAATCAGAGGTTGTAAAGTACTTAATGTTTTTTTAGCATGTATGTTTTAGTGACATTTTCCCCATAAAGTTTCATTTGGGTGCTGACTCTAAAAATTGCAGAATTATACTTAACGACTAACTTAAAATCTTGGGTGTTCACAGGTGTGTCTAGTCATAATGAGCTATAGAGAGAGTCGCCATTTTCTAGTGATTATATCTATATCAAGGTCCAAAGAGCCAATGGCTCTTTCAACTGTCAGGTATTTGCTCTTTAGTCCTTCATGGATGTGGTGACGAATAAATATCATGGCTTTCACTGATCTTGGGAGGTTGTAGCGTTCTCTTCCCTAATGGTGTTCCCAAAATTTTCTGCCTCAAGATTGATCTTTGCATCTACGACCAATGTAAGGTGGTTCTTTCTAGTGATGTCAATTGCGACAAACTTTTGGTTCTTACAAAATTTTCATTTTTAAACTTCAGAACAAACTGATAAGCAATCGAAACTTCAGACTCAAAGATAACTTATAAGGATATTAATTAAAAATGGTTAGATAATTAGTGGTACTCACGACACCAACATTGCCATTAGTATCGAGTATTACTGCCACAAAAAAGCTGACGAGGAGTGCGATTGTAGCACGTCACTTTATTGGAATAATGTAATGTAGGATGAATGATCATACCGCAACACTCAAGTTAGTAACAAAATTAACATAAAAAATATTGAGTTAGTAGTCAGGTGTTACCCTAAATAAGAAATTAAAAATATAAGTAGTTAGTAACATGAGGATTAAGAGAAGGCACGAGGGTTTAGATCTTTTGGTGGCGAGAAGCACACAACATGTGATGAAGAAAAGAAAGAAAAACAATAAATTTTTTTTATAGGAAACATTTTTTGAAAAATAAAAATTATTTAGAGCGTCGTATTGATAACGTGCTATAAATAAGTGAAAATGAGAAATTGATCATACATTGCTTTATCTTTCTTCTACGTTGCCTAAATTTGCTCCCTCCCGTGGGCTTAGACTGGGGGATCCTTTATCCCCTTATCTCTTCCTCTTTGTAAGTGAGGTACTGTCGCTTCTTATCAAAAAGAAGAGGAAAGGAATTGGATTAAAAATGTAAAAATGAGCCCCTCTGGTCCGACTATATCTCACATCTTCTTCGTTGACGACACTCTTATCTTCTTGAAAGCTGAGGAAGAGAACTGCATGCACCTAATTAAGGTGATTGATGACTACTGCTCTGCTTCGGGGCAACAAGTCAACAAGGACAAGTCTGGCATATTCTTTGGTGCTAATGTGCCGGAAATGTTATCTCAACAATTTGAGGCTGCTCTAAAAAGTGTGGGCTGGCCTATGTTAAAGGAAGGTTATTGGGAAAGCATCAAGGTTGGAAGAAAGCTACTCTCTCTCAGGCAGGGAGGGAAGTGCTCATAAAGGTGGTGGCACAAACAATTCTTGCTTATCCTATGAACCTGTTTAAATTCTCCACATCGCTATGCAACGAATTGGATGCCATGATCTCCAAATTCTGGTGGGGACAAAAGGATGGTGAGAATCGTATTCACTGGGTATCTAGGGAGACTTTGGGTCGGCCCAAGGAGGATGGTGGCTTAGGTTTGAGGTGCCTTGAGACATTTAACGAAGCCATGTTGGCGAAGCAATGTTGGCGTCTAATCATGGAGCCGAATTCCTTATGGGCGTCAATTCTTAAGGCCCGGTACTTTCCGAACTATTCATTCCTTGATGCTTCGAGGGGTGGAAGAGCTTCTTGGGCTTGGTCAAGCCTCTTAGTCGGCATAGATATTTTATTGGGGGGTGTTTACTGGCAGATCATGAATGGTAAAAGTGTTCGGGTGTGGATTGGCAGATGGCTCCCGACTATCCCCCTGGGCAAACCTCTTCCCTTGAGCACGATCCATATTTCTAAAAATCTCATGGTGAACTCGCTAATTTGCCCGGTTAGTAGGGAGTGGGATATTGATTTTTTGAAACCTTTCTTGGAGGTAGAGGCCTTTGATGCAATCTTGGAGACTCACTTAGGTGATAGGTTCTTAATGGATAGGCTTGTGTGGCCCTTCGAGAAGAGAGGAATGTTTTCAGTCAAGTCCGGTTATCATTGGGCTCATGATCAAGTCGTGTCTTTTACCCACAGATCGGATACCATTCTTGCTTTTCTGTGGAAGCGTGTCTGGCAGTTGAAGGTACCACCTAAGCTTAGGTGCTTCATGTGGAAGACCTTACATGCAGCGCTTGCAACCATGGCAAACTTATTCCAACGCTGCTCTGCTCATTTTCCTCTGTGCCCGATTTGCCGTTTGCGGGAGGAGTCCATCACACACCTCTTCCTTGAATGCCCATGGGTGGAAAAAATGTGGTCTGGAGGAAGTTTAAATTTAAATGTGATTCGACTCGAGACAACAAATTGGGCCAGCTGGCTGCTCCAAATGTATAATTCTGCTAATGGCTCGAATGAGGTACAAAATCACTTACTTGCGTACATTGCCTTCTCTTCTTGGCACATATGGATTGCTAGATGTAATTTTCTATCTAACCAACTCCAAATCTATCCCCCACAGATTATTGCGACTATTTCCCATTCGACATCTGCATTCAAGGAAACAAACTCTATCCCGCCCAACACTAGTGTGCCCCGCCCACAGGTGACTAATCTTGCTGCGAGGTGGTCTCCTCCGAATCCGGGGTATATAAAAATCAATGTTGATGGCAATTGGCTGGCTAGGGACGGTATGGGGTTTTTGGGGGTGGTGGCCAGATACATGAAGGGTACTTTCTTGGCGGCTTGCCGGTATAAGATTAAGGCCACTAGCGTGGCTATGGTGGAAGCGATGGCAATTTTGCATGGCTGCAATTTGGGGATTAGTAGGGGGTGGAACTT
This sequence comes from Crataegus laevigata, assembly GCA_963580275.1. Taxonomy (NCBI): domain Eukaryota; kingdom Viridiplantae; phylum Streptophyta; class Magnoliopsida; order Rosales; family Rosaceae; genus Crataegus; species Crataegus laevigata. The sequence continues at coordinate 6,556,945 of OY756947.1, forward strand.
GATTATTGTGGAGTCTGACTCGTTGGAATCTATCTCTTACTTGAAGGATTCTTCTAGTAAGGGCAGCTGGGAAACTTTCCCTTTTATTACGAAATGTATTAATTGGGGGGGGGGGGGGGGAGCTTTCAAGAATGTCGCTGGTCTTGGGTTCCAAGATGGGCCAACTCAGCAGTGGATCTTTTGGCTTCGCGACATTGTAAGGAAGTATGTGATCTTATCTTGGTCGACAGACTCCCATCTTCCTTTATTCATGTTTTATGTAACGACAGACCCCCATCTAGATCTCTTGTAACCTCCTTACTCTACCTTTTCTTAGTTGTTTGTTGTTGGCTGATGTTGGCTGTTTGCCTCGGTGTAGGCCTTCGGGTACCTTTGGCATCTTTGGCCGGATAATGCTATATCCTTTTCTCCAAAAAAAAAAAAAAAATACTTGTACGTTTTGAGCCATATGATTTTGACTTCTTACTATTTCATCTTCCATTGCCACATCCTCAAGTTCAAATCAAACTGAGTCTTCATCATAAGATACATTCCAGACTTGTGACTACATCACCATCATCACGATTCACGACTCACATGATCGTCAAATGGCCGGGAACTGCCTGCAAGCCGCGGAACTAACCACGAGCGGTCGCCCAGTCCTCCTCCCAACTGAGATCGAATGTTCCCTCCTCTCCGCCGTAGACCTCGAATGCGAAGACCTCCCCAACTTCCCTCACCTCAAATCGGGTCTCCTCATTCTCACCACCCACCGCCTCTTATGGCTTCCCGACTCCAACACCACAATAGCCACCGCCTCTTCTTCAGCCTCCGCCATCCCTCTCGCCGCCATCACCCACATCTTTGCCGCCAAAAAGTCAATCAAGTCCATGTTCGCCGCGCCCCGGTTCAGGTTCCAGCTCTCGGTTTCGCCCGAAGGCCGGGTTCCGGATTCGGGTTCGGGTTCGAGGTCGGTAGTTGTGACGGTGGTGGTGAGGGGGAAGGGCGATTTGGACGCATTTTTGAGCAAATTTTGGGAGAGCTGGCGGGGTAGAGCCTGGGAGGTTAGGGACGAGCAGGGCAGCTCGGGTGCGGTTTCGGGTCCGGGTTCGGCGTCCAGTTCCGGGTTGTATACGAGGGAAGGGACGGTGCGGATGGCTGGAGTTTCGGGGATATTGAGGAAAGAGCAGGAGATGTGGGAGAGTACTGATAAGAGCTTGCAGGACGCTTTCCAGGACTTGAATGCTCTCATGGTAATAAAAATGTCGTCTTTCGGTTACCATGACAAACAATTTCTTGAATTTCAGGGATTTTATTTGTTGCATTTGAATTCTTCAGTTTGTATAATTTTTGATTCGAGTTGGGTGTGCGTGCATTGTGTTTGTGAATGGATTTAAGTTGTAGAGTAATATTAAATTTACAGAGTAAGGCTAAAGAGATGGTGATGCTAGCAGAAAAAATGAGGCAGAAGCTTTTATCCGGCTCGACTTCGCAGCCAAATGATGAGGAATTGGGTTCCAAACAAGAGATGCAAGATTGGATGCTGAGTGTTGGTATTATATCGCCCGTTACTAAGGAGTCTGCTGGTGCTCAGTATCACCAACAATTGTCCCGTCAGGTTGTCTTCTTTCCGCGTTTTGTGTGAATGAAACTAGCTCTATTTACGTTCATTCTTATTGGACGTTAACACTCACTTGAAAATGCATCATGGCATTTATTATTTTCCCAATTTCTTCGTCTTAGAAAAGAAAACTAATTTTCTGTTGTTTCTGATAAATAGTTAGCAGATTTTGTCAGACTTCCACTTGAGAGAGCTGGAGGAATGCTGAATCTTATAGACATATACTGTCTCTTCAATCGTGCTCGAGGCACAGGTCTTGTGTGATAATACCTGATCTCTTGTTTTAAATTTGTTAGCACTAATTAGTTAAGTTTCGAGGTTCATGTTGGAATTCTTAAAGGGTGAAACGTGGCTTAGTATCTCTCTTTGTGCAGAACTGATCTCGCCAGAGGATTTGCTGCAAGCGTGTTTGCTCTGGGAGAAATTTGATGTGTATGTAGGAATTTCTTCAATTTGTTTATCTCAAAGCATGGAAGTACATTAGTGAAATTGCAAACTATGAATGCTAGTGTACATTACTTGTAACGAGTAAAAACTGAATACCTGGCTGCACCATTGTTATGTGACATGAGTACGATAATATCATCTAGTTGATTATTCTTTCGTTGCAGCCCAGTAATGCTTCGAAAGTTTGATAGTGGAGTCATGGTCATCCAGAATAAGTCCCACAGTGACGAAGAGGTGATCTGATATCATTATAAGCTGTTTCATATTGATAAAATTGGTACTTGTTTTGGTTGAAACATATTCCCTTTGCACTTTCCGAGCCAAAATGGTGGAAAGCATTGTATACTAATACTACCATTAGCGCCCACCATAACCATACTTAAAACTAACCCTTTCGTTGTCCTGCTTCAAATGAATTGTTTTCGTACACAATAAGACTAAAGGATGTTGGTTTCGAAAAAGAAGATTGATTCAGTTCTAACATTTTAAGAGAAAAAAATATTTGTTCTGGTGTGAATGGATTTAATTCCAAGTTCCTCACAAGGAATCTGATTCCTGAACAGGAATGAGATAGATTTTATGCAGGTCCTAAATGGGACCTATGTTTCCCTTGATTACTTTAGTGTAAGGCTAGAATAGGGAGGATTGAGAATTATTTCATTCTTCCATTCAAGCTATGTGGTACACATCGTTTTTTTGTTTTTCGTTTGATAAAATGATGAAAAACACATCCTGGCCATGTACGATGCTAGAATGTGCTTTGTTTTGCATTTTTTATTATGACATCTGTCATTCTACATCAGAAGCCATTTCAAGTTGTATGAAACAACTCACTGTATTTTTTAAATCAGGTTTTTGCTAGAATAAAGACCCTTGTAACAAAGCCTGATGCTCTCAGAACTGGGATAAGTGCTAGTGATGCTGCAATTACATTAGGTATTGCACCAGGCATGGCCAAGGAGCATCTTCTTAATGCTGAAAGCAAAGGTACACTGCTGCACAACATTGT